>JAUMHI010000048.1:10063551-10140637 GCA_032359435.1 Enteromius unitaeniatus | reverse complement strand
ATGCCAAAATCATCAATATTAAAACAATAAAAGGCTTGAAACTACTTCAGTTGTGTGTAATGAATCTAAAATATATGCAAGTCTAATGTTTATCAGTACATTACAGAAAATAATGACCTTTATCACAATATGCTAATTTTTTGAAAAGGACCTGTAGATGCCAAGGTACTTCTTAAGATTAAGAAATAAAAACACTCTCAACGTGTATTCAAGTTATTTTTGAATACCTTAAAAGATAGACAATTGATAGTCATTGATTGTCACTGACCCATTTACAAATACTTATTTTATACAGTATTTTGTACAGACTCACCTGAATAACTTTCTACTAAGGGTAAGATGTGCACAACAGATGGCGGTGATTGCTTGAAAACAGGTCTTAACAATAAATAATGGCTACCTGTGGACGGAACGTTTTAAAAAAAGGCTGCACACTCTCTCTGCATGTTTGGACATGGCCTTGAGGAAGAGAACACACACATATGGTGTTGACCATCACACTCCGCAGCGACAGACGGAGCAGACTCATTACTGAACAAAACGACAGGCAGCGTGTCGGAGGGGAGGTTTCAGACAGAGGAGCAGGACTGCTGTGTGGAGAGAATACCAAGGAAAGATGGTCAGTGAGTTCTTCTGCTGTCTAGTTCTAGCACTTACTGACAGCTAAACATGGCTACAAAGACCACTGACTAATGGGATGAAGTCAGAGCATTTGTTTTGGAAGATTTTTTTTATTTTATGTATTTTTTAAGTGACAGCTGCACATTTAGGGGTTAGTTTTGGTTTAGGTAGGACTGATTACACAACATTAAAAGCACTCACCGAATGAATAAAAACATCTGTGTTTAGCCTTAATCAATTATGTCATGAATCATCATGAGAGGGATTTGTCTGATGCTGTAACAATGTTGTTCCATTAAACCAAGCACATCCTTATTATGCCTCTGTGGAAATTACCACAATTAGCTTAATCTCCTCGTCCCTTGTGCTGATCACTCTCACTTAATAGTCTGGGAACAAATGTTAGCCGATCGCCTTGGAATTTACCTACTTTTGTAAAACTGCTAAAGTTTGGTATAGCTAAACAGTGCATCATCTACATCAGAGGTTTCCAAAGTTTTTTTGTCAGCCAGAAACTTTTGATGGAAGATACATGCCAATTTATTGAAACAATAATGTTCAAAAAACAAAGAGATAGCGTTCTATTTGAATTGTTTTTATTTTAAAGTGATGTACATACAGCGGCACAACTTTGCCAAAATAATGTTGATTAAATTAGTCACATACCTGGCTTCCACTGAAGTTGTGACTGATGATATTTAATTAGATTTTTAAGACGTGTTTCACTGAAATTCACAGTAAAAAAAAAATACAAATGAAAAAATAAAATACAATTTCACTTGACAGTATTTTACAGAAAAATTACATATAATATTAAATAATTTTTTTTTTGCAATCAGCCAACAGGCTTTTACCATACCATTGTTACAGTCTGATCCTGACTTTTTCCCCAGATTTATTTATTTAAATCATTTTTATTTATGCATTATTATTCTTTTTTTTTTACACTGTACAAGAAGTAACAACAGTAATATTTATGTCTTACGTTTTTCACTTTTAAATAGTCAAACCCTCAAACTTTTATTTTGGCAGAATACTGGTAAAATGATGTAAAGTTCTTAGTTCAGTTGTACTTTCCCATTTGTTTATTTTAATACTATTTCATTTAACACAGAACGCCCTGTTTAAGAAACACTGCTAACATTGACTGCAGATAAAATTGACATTGACTGTTAATATTCCACTCATGGCTGAACTCATAACCTGAGAGGAACCTCAGGTGTTTGCAGTAATAGCACTTTAGGCCCAAATGTCCAGAAACTCTCAAGGTGTGTTTGGCCTTGGAGTGCGTGTTCCTAATTTTGTGCATGCTTAAATCCTTAAGGTTTTCAAGCCTGTGAAACATTGTATCTGGAGAAGAGGCAGATTATCATCTGTGAGCATGTCATAGCCTGTTAGCTATTTATCTGGATACAAACATTTATGGAAAGCTGCTGGTGAAACGATTATGACAAGATATTGAGGCCCCACATATTGAACAGATTATCTTTTCAATGTGTTATACTTTGCTTAACAGTCTTGATAGGCACGCTAAATGACAAAATAAATAAATACATCTATGACTGAATGTGCTAAATCACTTTTTTCACTGTGGTAGTATTTACTAACACTACAACACTGACAAACTCACTTGAGTTAAACAATATGACAATTACTGTAGTCTGTTTTAAATTACATTTAGTGTCTAATATTGCTCTCAATGCCCATCAAACACCAGCAACGCAACACAAGAGATCACACATTTAATTGGGGTAAAGTGACAAATGTTCGCCCCTTCAACACTCCTAACGGCTTTTTGGGTGTCTCCAACAACACTTGACATTTCTCTCAACATGAAAAGTGTAGCCTACAGTATTTGTTAAAGTTACAGTCTGTTTTTGTGTTCATAATGTACAAAAATGTATATAAGTGAGCACACCATAAATCCATTTTCCTATCCATGTTTTTGGCTTGTCCTAAATCACGACGTAATACCTAATTTTTTATATTCCGACTATTTAGACTACTTAAAATTATCATCAGATGTTCCAAAACAGGCTTTTTGAATTTTTTTTCCTTCCAATGAATGTTTGTTGGTGATTTATAATTGGTTTTATTTAAAAAAATAAATGTACCATTTCTATTTTTGCTCTACTGTAAATGCCACGATACATTATCAAGTTATATCATTTTCAGAGAAATGTGAGAAGAAATTAATGTCAAAAATGCTGTACATATGGAGGGTACTAGGAGCCTTTAATCTCATTTCAAGTCCGATTAGAAGTGCAACTGCAACATGATGATTCAAATAAAGCCCATTTAACCCATTTACATATTGTTCAGCATAGCACTGAGTTTATGTAAATTAAATCAGTCCAATTAGCATCCATTTGGGAGAGCTATTTTTGTCTAGCAGTCTTTTCCCTCTATTCATTTGTCACCATGGTAACGTCATTTACTTAGGCAAGCCAAATAATGCCCTATACTTTTGGACTTAGAATTTGCCCTTTTTCTTGTCTTATAGCTTTGCCTGGAATGTGCACAAAGCTTTTTAGATGATGTGAAGTAATTGAGGTAGAATGCCTCAAAGGGGTCAGGTTTAGCTGGTTGACATGGTTTAGTTACTTAGCCAACCATCTGGACAGTCTTTCAAAACTAGTGAATAAAACAAACTGATAAATAAATATTAGTTTTTTCTTTTGTTATATTGTTGTTTTGAATAAGTTTAATTTAAAATTGAATTAGTTTAGTTGTTGAAGACTGTATTATTAAAACAATTAAACAACCGAATGCAATTTTATTGTTTGCTTGTAGCAGCAAAATATATGGTATTCTATACTACAGTATAAATTGCATAATTAAAATCAAGAAACACTGAGCTCAAATGATTGCAAATACAGCGATAACAATCACAGCCAGATAAAAAACAAAGCAAATGCAACACAAACTGAAGGTCAATCATAGAATAAGTTCATTAACTAAAATCTAAATGAACACACAAATAAGGTCACGAAAAAGACAGGTGTGAACGATGTGCTGAAATTTCACGGTCGCCCTACGGGTGTGACAGGAAAACAGCGGAGCTGTCAAATTCATCTCTCAGATGTAAATATCTTTGACTAGACTTAAAAACAGGAGAAGGAGCAGAACGCTCTTGTGTGGCTCAGGTGCTTTGAAAATCCAATTTGAGCACAGCGCACATGGAAATGTGAATATCTGGCTTTGATTGAGATAAGGGTATGTTGAAATTACATATATGTCTACTTTTCCTCTGTTCACACTGTATCACTGTTCACATGCAGAGAAAAACACTCAATACCACATGCTGGGGGTAAGTAAGTGCTTTCTGAAACACGTTGGTAAACAGCACTAATGTTGTTCAGCTATTTTTAAATATTCCTGTTTGGAAAACGCAGCAATCTCATTTCAATGCTTCTATACAGAGTTGCTCTTGCAGACCCTATTAATTATACTGCATCATATTTGCTATATGCATTTTTAAGAAAGATGTCTGCTATAGCCTACTGTTAGAAAAATCTTACTGATTTACACTACAAGCGATTAGAATTTCATCATGCTTTTGGATCAAATAAATATCAGCAGTTGAAACCAATTTCCATATTTTTGAGCAGTTTAAATTTGAGATATGTTTACCCCCTCGAGTGAGGATAAGCTTCATATTCTCCTGTATACTATATTTAAAGCTTACTGTATCAAATATGATACTCAAAAAACACCAACATTTTAGGTATTCAGTTACATTTTTAGACTATTATTTCATGTTAGGTTATACAGGGTTAATATTAATGTTGAAGATTAACAATGCTCAGCTGTACTTGTACAGTAATTATCTATAAATACTGAAGCACAGCACTTTATGGAAAAAGGTGTCAATATGCAGAACTAACATAAAAGTGATTTGCACACAAAAGTCCCTTTGATAAGAAAACATCTGCTGAAATATAAATCCAAAACAAAACAATGGGATCCATTGGAGCCATGCAATAATAAACAATAAAGCAATAAAGCATCTAGATCTACCAACATGCTCCTGTTTTTACTGATCCAAGCTGTAAATCTGCACAGGGATTATTATTTTTTCCCCCAATACACATTTTATGGTAACAATTCTAACCAGTGTAAAACTGCAGTATCGTTGATGCAGTCATATATAGTATCTAGACTAGTATACACCCCACTAAAACACAAAAGCAGAGAGGCCATAGATTTATGTCCTCAGGTCAGGACAGTTGGACATGAGTGTGACCTGCAAGTCCTCCACTCTAATTACTATAAGGACACTGTCAGATTCTGACACATGGAGTTGAGAAACAAAACCACATGCTATTAAGACATCTTGATTAAAAGTTGCTCATTCATTATTTAATGCAGAGAAGATGACACTTTGTTTCTTGAGCAAGTGACCTTTGCATGCACATACTGATGAATTCCTTCATAAACTCGGTCTGTTAACTAGCTCTCTGTATTCACACCTGTTTGAAATGCCTCACATTTCCTGCTGAATGAAGATATCTACTTGCGTGATGATAAGGACTTGCTGTAGGACAGCCAGGCAAGTAACTTTTTTTAATGTTCAAAACGATCATTTCTGTTTAGCCTGCTTTAACGTATTAGTTTTAAACTCCCAAGATGATTTTACAGAAAATTTCCATTAGTAAAGTATGTTTTCAGCAATATATTAAGTGGAACAACATTGATAAATTACCATTGTTTCTTGAGCAGCAAATCTGAATGAATAGTTTTTGAAGGATAACGTGATGCAGAAGACTAGAGTAATGATACTGAAAATTCAGCTTGTGACATGAAGTGTCTTTTTATTTATAATTGTGCATATTCCACATTCACACATCCAAGAGAACCATCACATTCACTGCAATCACCATCACAACAGCTGGATATCGAACACTTAATAAAACCCTTACACGGCCAAGCTCAAATGTCAGTGCGTTGAGCTGAGCCCATCGATATTTCCATCCTGACCTTTAGCGGTGTTTACCTACCCAGGACATCCTGGGCTGGCTAATCTAATAGCACACAGTGGAGGTGGCAGGAGAGAAGGCTGACCGCTGAGTGCTTGCTTTAGTATTGGGCAGCAGTACAGATTTATGCTTCAGGGTATCTGCCATTGGGATTGCCACAGGATATTTAAAAGTCAAACAATATACATGACTACAGTAACTCCCAGATAAAGATTAAGTAATTTATATACACACAATGGCATCACAGAAATATTTTTATATAGTATATTTTTGCTAGCACTACAACTTAAGTAGTATGGCTCAAGTACCTCTTTGCCAATGCCAACATTTCATCAATATAACTAAAATGTTCTTTATTACAAAGATCCACTTTAAAACTAAAAACTATCAGTGGTGTGGTTTAATTAAAAAAGACTTATCAAGCCTCATCTTACAGTACTTTACCCTTTAATGAGACACCTAAGCTTGTCTTTCACAATTTTTGACAGCTCGGGGGACAATCACGAAGAAACTTTCAAGATAAGTAAAGAGTGCTGCTGCATAAGTGTGCCTCTTTTTGGTAATTCATTATATATGCAAAAACACAACAACAAAACTACAACAGAATTTCAATGAAGTTCACTTAAGTTATACAGTTTTGACAGGTAGCTCTTAACCATTGTGTTTAGCAGCCTTCATCTCTTAAGGTGTTTAGATGAAGCACTGAAGTGTCCTGGTCTGTGGAAAAAAATAGCATTATGCAAGTAAGTACAGCTTTAAATCTATGGTTCTTTGTCTTTTGAAAATAGAAAGTGCCTTCCGAAGTGTGTACTTCATAATTACGATGTAAAAATTGCTATGAACTACTGCTATATTGTGCATTCTCCATACATACAAAGTCATACCAACAACTAAACCTAACATTTTGCAGCCTGGTATAAACCAGCATTTCTGAACTTTTTCTTTTTTATCTTTTTTGAACCAAAGACCCGATTCATAACCCCACACTGCAGCACAGGCTACTAGCAATAGGCATTGCAAATCCCTACACTGTCAGTCAGCTCTGCAGTCCTTCATTCTCATTACAGCTTTTGATTTCCTTTGTTCGGAAATGCATTTTGAAAAACCTGTTAATTCAGAATGCAATAAGAACCTTTATTGTTTATTGTCTTTATTGTTGTCACTGTAATAAGTAATTCTCTAAACCAGCGGATCCCAACCATGTTCCTGGAGCTCTCCAACACTGCATGTTTTCCATGTCACCTTAATCAAACACATGTGATTCAGATCATCAGCTCTTTAAAGACTCCAAAACCTGAAACGGGTGCGCCAGACATCTTCTATTCAGAAATAAAACACAAATCATACACCCAAATTCATGTTCCTAAATCATATTTAAGACAACAAATCCCAAATACTTTATGAATGAATCGTTGAATCAATCACTAAATTGATTTTTTCCAAGCACAGTGATTTATTTAAGGATGAAACATCCATGTGTTGCCTGGAGATGATTCTCTGAATTCATATCTCCTTGTGTCTACAGGGAAAAACAACACAACTCTTGCTACTGTGATATTGATTTAATATATTGCTAAATATATTGTTCTGGTGTCCAGTTAGTATTTAAACCCAACAAAGTTGTTTTATTTTTTATTTTTTCCTGACTCTTTGCATATTTTCAGATACTTTCAAATAATTGCTTTAAATTAATTAATGAAATTTCAATGAATTCATTTTATGATTTTAGCTGACCGGTTTGGTCCAAGGATTTTTATTTTTTAATATATCTATGGAAAATAACAGAAATAACCCAGTCTGCTGACAACTATTTGTCATGGATGCCCCCTGAAATCCCCGATCCAAGAAACGCTGAAGTAAACCACCTTTACATTAGTGAAGTTCACCTATAGCTTTAGAGGAGCAAGCCAGAAGGTCCATACGGTAAACCATATATTCAACCAGTCATAGACGCATGAACTTTGATCTAAGCCAAATCCGAGAAAGTAAACAGCAGTGTAAGACATCATTTTGTGAATGAATGACATGAGGTTAATGTAAAGCTACAGGATTTTCTGGCACATCCACTATGGACATCTCAGGCAGTCTGACATGACACACTCCTCATAATCTTCTCAAGAGTCTCGAGGCTGCTTTGATGAAGCAGCAGCACATAAAAAGATCCTGGCATAGGGTGTCTTAAGAGCTTTTTCAACAACCTCCAAGGCCTCACCCTAACTCATTTATATTCCATTGATGTGACTTACATTTTCAGGGCACAATCTGGAATAGTGACAACTGGCAAGGAACGGTCGCGAATGGATTATCAAAGACCTTCAAACAATAACATTACACAGATGTGTCCACTTACCCAGCTCTTATTTTGTATTATAAAACCATTTTCAGAGGTGGAGCAAATACAAGCGTGTCAGAAGGGCTATTGTGCTACTTTCAAAGTGTAAACTTTAGAACGGAGACTCGATTAAAGCGGCAGAAAGACATTGATGACCACTGACACGGAAGTGTCATTAAGCACTGGAAAATTAACAGGAATATTTTGAAATGAATAATTTATATCCCTGTACGCACGTACACGAGGCGCTGTTTTTCTTTACTCTCTGACATTTGGGTTGTCTGCTGAGTATTGTCTCCTCTAATTTCCAATTCAGCTCTCCTGCAACCGACTGACTCTCTCTCTTTCCCTCACGGTTTTCTCCTCATTAAGCAAACACTAGGATCCGTATCAGCTGCCATCTTGATTTCTCACGGATAAATCTTTTGTTTTCCCGCAGTGCCTCCTCTGCCACTGCCATTTCATCAGGTCTCTTCATCTGAAGCAATCTCGCAGTGTTAACCGAAGATTTAAAATCTGCGGAAGACGCCAGAAGGTTTGAAAACATTTGATGCCTCTGAGATGGCATGCTTTATTTTAATGATCATTTAGCAGAGGTTAGGGAAATGCTTGTATGTGAAGGGCAAAACAAAAATATCCATCTCTTCAGCTTGTGATTTATTCATTTCAGTTGTTTCCTTGCCAGTTTTCTCTATTTACTCTTTTCCTCTCGCCATTGACCTTGCACCGTTACCTCTTGCATCCGTTATCACTTCCTATAAGGTTGAGCCCTCCAGACATCTCTTCATCCTCGGTTTTAATGATGGACAGTGATAAATGATGACCAAACCATTAAAGGAGAGCTTCTTTCTCCTGTAGCTATAATGACCTCAACTGGCTTAGTTTCCAGACTCACTTAGCGAGATCTATCAGGCTAAAAGACAATGACTTCTTTATGCTCCAGCTATGGTTCAGTGAGTCCTCTCAGAAACTTTGAATCACCATCGAAGCTTATGTAGGAACAAGCACCAAAAGTGAGTATATGACAAATAAATCATTTAGAGTTATTGTAAAACAACAATAATGTCAAAAAAAGGGATTTGGTCCAGCGATTCATTTAGTTCAGCCCAGACCATTCAACGTTTTAATTATAAATTCAAATTCCTAAAAATGCATAAAGGTCACTTTGATGCATAAAACGTTCCCAAAATATAGCTGCATGGGTCCAAAAGTTTGAGTGTCTCTAGTTTATAGACATTTCATGCAATATTTCATGTTTTTTTTTTTTTATGCATTTGGTATACAAAGAAAGGCATAAGCCAGTTGCAACTGCATCCATAGAAATTTTAAGTCAGCTTCAATATACCATTTCATGCATAAAACCTATTTTAAAAAGAAGTGCAGACTTTACTTTGCATGAAATGCAACTGCTGTTTGTCTTTCTGTGTATGAAATGCATCAAGGCAAGACCACTGTTTTCGAGCACTGGTCAATTTTGAGATTTTGAGATATTGCTTCCATAACTAGACTAGTGGAAAGAAAGCCTCCAAAATACAAATAAATGTGCTTATTTTATCACACATTATTTCCATCATTAAATACTGTCTTCTCTATCATGTAGTTAAACAAGTCCATAAAGCACATTAGGCCTATATTACTGCACATATTATCATTAGAATTTTGAAATTAGTAATTTTCACAGACACTTCAAGAAGAAGCTAATACATCCAGCTGAAACAGCCATAACTGAATTATGTTTTCTAAATCTAATGTAGTCAATACAATGTTTTACGGTATCCTATAGTATTGCATTAACAATTAACAGTTGACCTTTCTCAAGGGCATAAACACTGTTGAAGAAGTAAAAGGTGTTCAAACTACTTTATAAATCACCCCCTGAGATAAAACCAGTGATATAAGTGTTAGATATTTCAAACAGTTAAATTCAATGCATGAAAACAGCACAAAACAAACACTAAATCTTCTTAATCCTCTTTAATTAAACACAGACAAACACAACCTTTGTTAAGCCTGTCTTATATAATGTCTGGTAAAACTGCTTTAACATCACTGAAGTCTAATAAATCAGTTTATCACTGCAGACTGATCCAGTCACAGAGCAGCACATTAATAAACCCCCCCTATTAAGTGTGCCACAGCGTAAACGACACTTTATGATAAATTGGCATTGGCGTTGTTTTTAAAATATGATCCAAATGGTTACATCAGGGTCAAACCATATTATTTCAGGATAAACGTAATGCAGATTTTACAAATGATTAAGCTTTAGTGTTTATGCCCTTATACAGAAAAACACACAGCTCTTATGCTCACCAAAGCTGTATTTACTTAATCAAAAACACAGTAATATTGTGAAATATTATTGCAATTTAAAATAATGGCTTTCATTATAAATATGTTTTAAAATGTAATTAATTCCTGTGATGCAATGCTGGATTTTCACACAATCGCACATCCTTTAGAAATCATTCTAATATGATTTGCTGCTCAAGACACATTTTATTATCAGTGTTTAATGCTTAATATTTTTTTCTATAATAATAATTTCTGATGATTAGAAAGTTTAAAAGAAATACTATGAAAGTATAAAGGTTTTTATTGTCCCTTTTGATTAGGTGACAATTTATCGCATCCTTGCTGAATAAATCTTACTGGCCTCAAACTTTTGAATGCTTTATACACAATGGCTAGGTAATGTGCATTGATTCTGATCCTAAACAGATAGACTAGCTCAGAAAGCCCCTTTCATTTGTGTTTCATGTTATCAGATTCAGCTGTAAAATTACTGCTTGGGTCTAATTTGTGTTTTTGTATAAGAGACAGAGAAAAAGTGTGCAATGCCGTGAGTGAGTAGATGAGTGTGTGTGAGAGAGAACAAGAGAAAGAGACAAAGAGAGTGAATGATGGTAATTAAGCCCAGGCTGCATTAGTAATAACATGTGTCCTCCAGACCTGCCATTGTTGCCTTATTAGTTAATGACTCTTGAACACTGTAGGATGTTGATGCCGCAGCAGGTGCCATGATATCACTGTTAGGGAGGGAAATAAACAGGGCCCTCATGTACCTGAGGGATTTCATGGGCATTAAATCTGAGATAATATTCACAGGTTGGTGATGGGTTTACAAAACATAAATACATTGCTTGTGGACTTTTCTCAGGCTCATGAGCTGGAATACAAAACACCGGCTTACTTCTGAAGTACAGCGTATATATTACATCCTTGACCTGCAACAGAATGAATGCTAATCTGTTTACTGACATAAAAGGACTCGACGAGAAAAAAGCCGCCTGATTTGTTGATGCTTATCATGAAACGCTTCAATCAGAGGTTGTTACTGAGTTTGTCTGTGCTAACAAGCCAAATGCGAGTTAAAGGCTTTGAATAATCTGCTTCATTTCGCTTAAATCACACAGCAGGCCACATCTTCAATATCGAATCTGTTCCATGTAGTTCATTCTGCAGACTGATGAGATGGCATGGTTTTATTCCTTCTATCTCCATTCAATCTTTTTGACTGTAATAGAGAATGTGTACGTCTCATCGAAAGGGAGAAAGAGCGAGCAATGGAAAGCAGGAGGCAAGAGAGTGCACTTTCCATCAGGTTCGTCCCAAGCAGGCAATTTGGGGCCTATTTCAGAGGTCTAATGGGAGATGGGCACTGATGGACAGCTCGTGTGGGTTACTTATTAATCCAGAAGAGGCAATTGGACTTCGACCTGCAGTAAATTAAATAAGGCCTCTCAAGAAATGGCATTATTCTCGCTGCTCCCGTTCCCATCTCTCTCTCTTTCTCTCTAATCCCCTCCTTCCATTTTGATTAAATGAAATACAAAGGGAGATCTGAGCACTGGGAACTGATATTAATCACCCCCACATTCCAAAGGAAAACTCATATCCAGGGATTGATAGGACCAAACTGATATATTAATCACAAGAGTCAGATCTGCTATTTATTTTATGCCCCCAGCCCTGTTTGAAAAAAAAAAACAGTGGACTGCGGAGGTTTAATATACACTGAAGGTCTGTTGCACTTCAGAGAAGATAATTAATGGATGGCTGAGGACCTTGTGTGCTGGCCCAATTTGAGCCTTACAAAGTGTTTGAATATTCTTAACTTTGTATCTATGTTTTAACATGGACAGAGTTTGAGAGGAGTCAAAAATTGTGTGTAGTGATTAAATATCTGTGCTGACAAAGCAAAGGTTACAGGTCCTAGGAGCTCACTACATGCTCTGGAGACTGGCAGAAATAAGTCTATCAACCTTGAATATGGCTTTTGAGCCCACCTTAATTAATACTAGTACTAACTAATGCATAATTCGGGACCTTAAAATGTTAGGTTAATCATTACTTACTAGTAAGTTTCTGCTCAACTAATGATTAATTGTGAACAAATTAACCATTAATTAATGCTTAACTAATGCATTATTTTGGATCCTTAAAATAAAATATTACCAAAGTTTTTCCATAATGACATATTATTTTTAATACTTTGTTTTGATGTTTAGGTAACACTTTATTTTACAGTTACACCTAGTTGCTTATTAGCATGCATTTTACTAATATTAGCCATTTATTAGTGCTAATTAAGCACATATTAATGCCTTATTCCACATCCCTAATCCTACTCAATACCTAAACTTAACACCTTAATAACTATTAATAAGCAGCAAATTAAGACATCATTGAGGGAAAATTCATACAGTAGTTAATAGTGTTACCTATTCTAAAGTGTTATCGAATAAAAAGCTAAAAACAACAATATGCATAATGCCTAATTATATACCACAACAACATAATAACTGAACGAATAACGAATGCATTGCTATGAAAAGTATTTCTGTAAATGAGTATTTCTTATTATAAGTGCTTATTTTAGACATTTTACTTTATGATTCATTCATTCTGATCAAGGTTGCATTAGCACTCTCCAGGCTGCTCCGTTGCTGCTATAGGCACAAATATTAACATTTGCGCTACAGCCACAGGCAGAAACAAGCTGCCTAAAAAAATAAGCAATAAGGCCAACTCTCTTTATTTTCTGAGTCTTTGTCCGCTGACCCTAAAACAACAACACGACTGTAAGCTTTTAACGTTCCTCTGCTGCTATAATTCACCCTTAACAGCCGTAATGACAGAGTTACGGTCTCAATAATGGCCTCTAGTACGAAACAAAGCTCAGCTTTCCCTCTCGACCTCACCAGTATAACCTGCTTCTCTAAATTGCTTTTATAAGTTACTAACAGGCAAGACCCAATGAAATATCTGCTGATTAGTGAGGGAAAGAGTCTTTTGTAAGTGTGAACTGCTCAGTAGAATCATGGTCAAGCCACCATTAAAGCCACTAGGAGGAATCTGCCAAATGGGGTGATGTATTATACTTTGATCGTAAGATAATATCAGTTTCTAATGGAGGACATGTTGATGGTTTGGTTGTTGATATTCATGATGCTAAAATGAAGGGCTTGTGTCATCGAGTCAGACATTTCTAATATTACACAACAGATCCCATATTGCAGGTTGGGAGTGTTGTTTACCAAGAGGCATTAAAAATGCAAATACATGTTTACACACTCACACGCCGACACACACTGAAACTGAGCATAAAAATTTCCTACTATTGTTATTGCAGTAGATATATTCCATATCACCATGTATGCACATTTTACAATAAACTTGTTTCTTAATTGTGTCAGCTTTATAGGAAATCATGATGACCTTACAGTTGCATTTAGAGGTGAGCTGCCTAAATGTTTTACTTACAAGCAACCCATTTCTGGTATTATCTGCATTAATATGTCTGAGCAGTATAAACTTCTGTTACAATGGTATGTGCCCAACAAAATCAATAAATATATAAGTGCTAGTATACAAGTACGAAAGTGAGTGTCCAGAAGTTATGGAAATATGTGTGCTTGCATACATGTACAGGTTATCTACAATCTTAAAATAAAGGTTTTGTATTGAAAATACAAATCCATGTAACATTTTTATTGCACAAAAGTTATTGTTGTTAATATTATATTTTTTCTCCTTGGATTATTAAAATGTCTTCACATAAATACAATGTTCATGTGAAACCTAAAATGAATGATCTATGGTATTACTGCAAAATCTGCCTTTGGGACCTTTTTATTCATTTATTTTCCTCAAGAACTCAAATTATTATATTGTTCAAAGGAAATGATACGTTGCTGCCTATATTTCTCATATAGATTATGCAAAATATAGCTTTATTGCCAGTAAATGTTCTGTTTCATAAATTCTTTATTGGTGTTACAAAAGTTTGTTTTTTCCCTGGTGAATGGGGTCATACAATTTAACCATAGATTTTCCAAAAATGTGCCACAGAGCTCAACAACACCCAGTCATATGATATACCATTTACACACCTCAGTATACACAATAAACAACAAGAATACCACAGACCACATACAAAACACATCATCAACTATCACATACCACACACACATACGGGTACATAAACACACACACACAGAGTCAAATATCACACACCTTAATACACACATCTTCAAATATCGCGCACCTTCTTAGCTACTCCTTTGGGTCTTCAGAGGTTCTAACACAAACCAAAGTGCTCAGCTAATGGAAAAATCATTCTTTTAAGCACTTTATTGGTTGTACCATCTGCATCATCGGTGCGGTAATTGCTTCCGCAACAAGAGTGGTTTAAGATGTGCCTCTTGAAGCGTCATGTGGGAATGACTGACTGGCAAAGGTTTCCATCACCAACTCCCAGTAGCACTCAATCAATGAGAAGCACCTTATCAGAACTACTTGGCTACACTACTCATAAAGATATAAGATCATTTACTTTCATTATGTGAAACATATACATCCTGTGGATTTATGAGCCAGATTGACATTTGAAGAGGCTCTAACAGCATGATTGTGGTAAATTGCAGGTTTTGGGAAAGGAAGTATAGAAACTGAGCATTTAACTTTGGTGTCTGTGCTGAACAAAAAAAAAAAAAAGATATATAATATTAAGGATTTTAAAAGTGTCCTGATTGTAAATTTAAAATCCACTTATCTGTGTTTCATCTACAAAACACTTTTGGTCTGCTTAGGCAAATCCAATTAGCACTTCAAAGCTTCAGTGACAAAAAAAAACAAGCATTCGAATAAAAGTCAAACCACTTCAGTAGGCTCCACAGCACTATTTTGTTTTGAATGTTTAAACTGCTTTTGGGGTAACAGGACATGCAACAGCAATCTAATAAAGGCATTAGAGGGCCATTAGAGGCCTTTCTTGGGCTAACATGTGACAGATATTGTGTTGGGGCTGATGCAGCAGCTAAAAGTGATTATTTATAGTGATGTTATGTCAAGCACGTCTGGCTTGAGAGATCACCTTTATTAATAAAGACACCAGCTAAGTGGATATGATCTACGTATTTTTCTTTTTTTATTTTCCCAACAGAAAAACAAGTTAGAGTAGCTAAATAATATAATACTGTTGCTTTGCTTTCACTGTGTAAAACTTGTCGCTAAGCTAAATGAAGCAATGACACCAGCTCCTCTGACACTTCTGTGTATACTGTACTTATGCATCATCAGAGCCACTTGCTGAAGCGCAGGTTTGCATGTAGGAATCTTCCAGACAGAGATTATACATTAATGTGCGTTTCTCACAGAGCTGAGAGAAACATCTACAGCAAAGCTGTACTTTCAGTACTTAGAGCCATGTTTTATTCATGCCTTAAAAGGTTTTAGCATAAAATGTGTGCAGATATTACAGTGATTTGTACATGGTTTCATTCAAATACACAAAGAGTCTTGAGGTTAGACGACTGCACATTTGCGAAGTTGATGTTGCTGAGAATAATTTTTTTTTTGGGTGCAATTGAACAAAATGGCTTCCTCATCATACTTCCTGCTGGAGGGATTTAAGAGAAATGTATGACATGCAGAGAATAATTTAACATTTTGTCACTAGTGAATGAACAGAAGTCCAAATCCAGGCACAAACATGTTGACTCAAACATTATTAACCAACATCATCCATCCACATAATTTATTTACAATAAGTAACAATACAAAGCATACTCTACTAAATACATTCTGTTCAAAAGTTTTTTCTTCGGTTAGAAATAAAGTAATTATTTTATTTAGGATGAATGCGAAATTGATTGATATTGACAGCAAAGATACTTAATGTTAGAAAACGGATTCTATTTAATGCTCTTCTTTTGAACTTAAAAAAAGTATCACGCTTTCCACAAAATGATTAATACAAATAATAATAAGAAATGTTTCTTGAACAGCATTAATGTACAGTACATGGGGTTTCTACTTATGTTTGAGATCAAGTTGAAAACTACGGTGCACAGCAAAAAATAAATAAAAAATAAAAACAATTGTAACTGGCTCAAGTTCATGTAGCACCTTATTGTACATTCTTGTTCCATACTTTCAGAAAAATACTATGAAACATACTATGAAAATAAAAATACTATAAAATACCGCAGGAAATACTATGTACTTACTACAGTAATTACAATAACTAGGTAATAACTATATGAGGTATTAACCCTGAACCTACATTTAACCACACTTTAACTAATGTATTTATCTTACTGTATATATCAGTACTTTTCTTAGGTAAGTACACTATAAATACACATAAATGCACATTCTGTAAAATAAATGCAACCATGTTAGCTATAATCAGTGGTTTCTGTTCTGATACTGTGTGTACCTATTTACCAGACAGAGACTTGCAGTGTATACTCTAATTGTTTTCACTGTTAACACCATTGCCAATATATTCAGTGCCATTTACTGTATGCTCATTCTGATCCACGTGTCCATGCTTTTAGCTGTGAGGTTTTAAATGAGGTCGTGCAGCATATGATTGAGTCATCTACCTTGAGGCTCTAATAGACTTCCAATCACATGTTTGGGGTGTGGATTCCTGTAACTCTCCTGTGGTGTTTTCAATCTAGATGTTTATACATGCTGCACTGTGGAGATTTCTCCATGGACTGTTTACACTCTCAGATATTAAGAAATAAGAAATATTAGTGATGACGAACAGGATGCTCTGGAAAGTTACTATATTAAAACACAAAGTCAAATTAGTCTTGTGGTAGTCTTTGTTGTGTACAGAAACAGAGAATATATGTGAGATAAAGCTTCTGTGAAATTGAGTTTAAATCTACAGAGCACTGACAGTGAACACATTACAGTAAAAATTAATGTCTCGTACACCGCAAAGAAGATGGTCAAAGGAAATAAAGTTTGTTTCAAACTGTGCTACAGGGACTTTGATCTTTCTTCAAGATCAGAGTGAGGATCAGAGAAACAGCTGTCTGGAGACAAGGAGCTTTGCTTGATGGATGACCTGTTCTGTGAAGGTCAGTCAAAAGAGGACACTTCAAGATACGGTTATGCTGGCCTACCTCTTAAACACATACAGTGAAGAGATATACTGTACAAAACAATATAAAACTTTACAAAAAAACCTTTTTTTATATATACAAAGTTTTTCACTAGTTTTGAAGAAACTGCAATCCAGCAATTATACTAGAACAGGCCACAAAAAATAAATAAATAAATGAATAAAAAATCAGCACAGGTGTTTTCAACATTTTTTCTAGTAAAAAATATTCCTTGAGCACCAAATCAGCATTTCTATATAGAGGACAGCAAATTTGGTAATAATAATAAATCATTTGGTATAGTTTAGTAAATAATTAATAAATAAAGCATTGTTCCATCATTAAAAGGTACTTGTCATGTCCGGGTGTCATGATCCTAGCCGGAAGTGCCAGCGAGCTCCACTAGAGGGCACTCCCTCCACTCCATCGTATATCAGACTCTCTGTTGCTCACCAGACTCAATCTCCCAGAACGCTCCTCTTCCCCACAGCTCTTGCTGATCAGTCACGCCCCCTTCACTCATTAGCTTCAGCATAAATACCAGTCACTTTTTACAACCCAGTTGCCATTTGCATCCCTTCTTGAGCATTTTCTCTATGTTTAATTATTATTATTGTTATCTTGAGCATTAATAAAAGGCTGCACTTGGATCCGCATCTCCCTCGACTTAATCATGACACCAGGTTTTATTTATTTTTTTGTTATGCTTGTGTTTTCATGTGTTTTATTTTGAAATTTAGTCTTGGTTCCTGCCAGTGTGTTGCTTTCCTTGCCCCACTGTATCTCTGCCCTGTGTATGTATCTCGTTCTCATTGGTTTATTGGTTACTCATTCGGTTCTCACTTCTGTCGCATACTGCTTAAGTAGGTACTACATTTAAAACTGAACGAGAGTAGGCGTTCGGGTTCAAATGCAGATCTGATTTTATTAAGCTCAGAGTCAAGGTAAACAGGGTAGAGTACCGGAAAACGGGAACAGAGTAGGCTGAGACAAAAGAGTAAACGATATACAAAGCGTAGGTCGACGTACCGGAAGGGTGAGACAAAAACGCAAATCCAAGGGAAGCAAAGGTCGGCAACGAGAAATCCAAACAAGGCAGGTAAATACAAACACGAATGGAACACAAGCACCGGGTTGACTGTGTATTGAACCGTGAAGACACACAAACACATCCGGGGATTTATACACATACAACTAGGTCAATGGAATTTTCTTGCTTAACAGTGAATTTTTAATTTCTAAATTATTACTATTTACAAACCAGTTAAGTTTGTTCAATAAGATGAATGAAGATCTTAAGAGTGCAAGTAAACGATTAAAAAAATATTTAAATGTAGCTTATTATTTTTATTAAATGCTTTATTAACACATATTCCTGCTGTAATTCATGATGAAGTCAGCATTTGGTACTTGCCAGCTGTCTATTTTTATGAGCTCATCTAAAATGAAGACCATTCATATTTTGTAAAGTATTTACAAAGGAGATTTAAAGACTCATTTAACTTCCAGACACGAAAAGTTATACAAACAACAATACTAAACATCGAAGCGTAGTTGTACTGTTTATTTTTTATAGCTGTATTTATAAACTGCTGACTAATGACTATTAATTTTGGGACAATGCTTTATAAAGGATGAACTGACTCTTTAATGCTTACCTAATGATGTGCAGTTTTTATAAAGTCTCGCCACAATTTCTAGATATTCATAAGTATGCAAGAAAATAAAATGAACAGAATAAACTACAAAGTAAAAATAGCTGAGTCAACTGCTCAGATTATAGCTTGTCTTGAAGAAAGACTAGTGCTGAAAGGCTCTAAACTTGCCAAGTGTCAGACTAAAGTGAACTCTCAGTTTCATACTGAATGTTCTTGTTCTCTTTTAAAACTGTACAAAAGATAACAGGGACCAACTTCAAGATCAAAAGCAAATGAAACAGAATGGCAGTTGAGCTGAGCTCCGAATTATTTTATCCTCCACTTCATCATTGATCTCCAAATCATGATTTAAACATCTTCTCAGCTCGAGTCGCAGTGGCTGTCATACACATATGATAAACATTCTAACATCTCTAGGAGCAGCCAATTACACACTGCCATTTGATACCTTAATCACAAAGATATGGCTTCAAGACATCAAAGGCACTCAAAGGTCCATTGATTTCAAATGATGCATGGATGGTGCTCACGCAAGCATTCTCTAGCGCTAAATTATTGAGCATGTCTTCTTATATATCATATTCATCTAAAGTGTATGTTATCTAACAGTTCTTAATCCGTTATGTTCTATATATATTTCAGAATAATGATTTTCTATTTGGATTAAAATTTTCCACATGGGTCAGAACATATAATCCAATTTTCAGTTTGTAGCTGTGTAATTTTCTTGTTCTGCTTAATCCGGAATGGTGTCAGATTTGAAAACAGTGTTTTTGTTTCAAAATGCTCCACACTGAAATCACTCTGATGTATTTTGTATAAAGTGTATACACTTTATTTTGATAGTCCACTTTAGACATTCAGTCCCACTTTATATTAAGCGTCCCTAATACCTGTGCACCTCTATAGTAACTAGATGTGTATGTAGTATGTATCCACAGTGTAAGTACATACTGGTACATAGTATCTACAGCTGTAATATTTCTGTAACTTCTTACATGTAACAACCCTCAGAATGGTGGTGTAAGTACAAATGTGTAACAGGACTAACAGCACTTTTTGGTAAATAAAGTGTTACACTTTATTAAGTGTAACTTTTATTTAAGTAGACAATTGCTATGGATTTAGCATGTAATTACTCTGATGTAACATAGCAGCGGTCAGTAAATTAGGCTTTACGTATAAATTGTGGTTGGTGTCCAGAATGTTCCACTTTATATTAAGTGGGCAGTTCCTGAGGAGTTACCATGTTATACACTGGTATTACAGAGGCGCACCAACTTAACTATAATTAACTTTGTAACTACATGTCAACTAATTCTCAACCACATGTCTACTAACGCTCAGAGTAGACTGTTGGGGTAGGTTTAGGGTTAGTAGAATAAGTTGACATATACTTGTAACGATCGGCTGAATTACATGGATTTAAAATGGGGTCAGATTAAACTGTGTGAGGAAAAACCTTCCTCAGTGTATTTCAGTCCATACCATTAAAACAATCTTTAAGACTTCCAGTGTGCTGTAAGTTCCAATGTGAAAGTGTCCACCAGTGTATATACAATCCAAATAAAGTCATAATTCAAAAAGGTGAGATGCTGGCATGGTAAATTTTTAAAACAGCTCCTCAGTCCAGCTGGTGCCATCCTTTGGTCAGTGACCCTGTTTGTTTGCCATGCTGCATGTTTTATACTGGTCTGTTCCTTATTCCTGCCATGTGACTGATCACATGACTGGCAGACCTATAATCTAAGTGTGTACATACACACATTAAAATGATTAAGAGGATTAAAATGGCTAAGACAACCTGTACAACCATTGAAACTCAAATAGATATAAAACTATCAATACTGAGCGACTGGCTTTCATTAAGCAAAATGCAGTCCACGCTTAATATGGGGTTGCTTTTTAACTCAAGACAACAGTGATGATGTGTTTATGAGAGAAACAGCAAACAACAAAAACAACTCAATAATTCACCCATGTCCCTGTAGGCAAGCTATACCTGCTGTAATTTATTTCATGATATTATATATACAGTATTATAAACATTACATGAAACGCCATCATTCATATGCTCAGAGACCAAGCTAAATGTACACACTTGGTGTCTCTGGAATTAAAAAGACGTACCCAAGGAAACATAGAAACAAAGTTTAAAGCAGAAAAAGATGGTCAAATTCAAATGGTCACACCTCTTTCCTCTAAACTCACAACTCCAGTGACCTTTACAGTATCACAAAATACATGTTTAACTGACAATTCCATATGCTGTCACATTCCCTCTTATCTCCAGTGGGACGGACGTGGTTGGATTAGGTAGTCTTTATCCTGGGTTAGCGCTCAGCTGATGGAGCCTTGTGAAGAAGCCTCCCTGTGGGGATGGGTGTATTAACCGAGGAATGAGTGGTTGGTCGTGAGGGTGCTGACACCGCTGGGAATAAACGGCTTCATTCCACACACTCGCCCCATCAGCTTCCGCACCTCGCCCCACTGCTGTAATCCAATCAACACCTTGCAAGACGGATAGAGCAGCCAGCTTCACCCTGACATAAGTGAATACAGACAGCTAACACCAGGTGTAGACGCACTGTCACTGTCTGAAAGCAGAAAGAGGCCTGGAAGACATGCTACCTGTTGGGCTCTGACATTGATAAAGCTGTACTTTGTGGAGCGACAAAATCACTTATTAAACATAGTTGTTCAAAAGAATATTTGTGGAAGGGAAAAAAAAATGATTTAACCTTGTATAACTGACTGTCATATATTGTGTAACACAGCTCTAAGTAGGGTTGTAACGGTATGAGATTTTCACGGTATGATAATCGTCTCAGAAAATATCACGGTTTCACGGTATTAAACTATCATCATTATTATTATAATCATCAGCTACAATGACCCTTAAATGAACAAAAGGAGATTTGGTTTTTGGTTGAACATGGTTTATTGTAACAAACTTTTTTTTACCAAAAAAAAAAACATGGAAGGATGAGAAAAAATAAATAAAGCTTTGCATCTCCCATTTGAACAAAATAAGGAATAAGTTATTTCTCTTCATATTAGACAAGAATAAATCAAGCTGTTCTTTTTCTTTAACAGCATATATGGGAGAGCAATATGTGCAGGGTCATGTTGGATGGATGTAAACATGGACGTAAAAGGAACTGAAATGTTGCTATAACTTGGATGGGTTGTCTGATATAATTGGTCTGGATTCTATAATTCAATATAAAATATTGTATTGAAAATACAGGTGAAATAAAACAACTTTTGCATCTCTATACGAGAGGTCTACTAAACTAAAACATGGGTAAATGCTAATATATTTAATAACAGTAATATATTTCAGTTCTTACTTCTACAGGCTAAACCAAACTTTTTTTTTTTGACAGGTTGTACTAAACACCTTTGAGTTTTCAGTTTGTGTATTTGATGATATATATTCTTTTTAATAAAATGATCATTAAGTGTTCACTAAGAGCAGCTCTGAGATATGTTCATGTGTTCATGTCTTCATACAGTGAGTGAGACAGCAGACGCTTTAAAACCACAAGCATCACGCAGACTTGAGTGTGTACTAGATATACTATATGCGAAATGGCACTGCTCATTCATACAGAGACACAGAATATCGAATTACAATATATGGCAGCCTTGATTTATACAATTACATGACTGTATTCCCTCTGCATCACAGAAATAATCTGTCTTTAATATTTTTATACAGAGGGATGGTGCTCGCGAATATGGGAGAACATGTGGAAATCCATCTTCAAGGACAACCCCGTAATCAGACTTTTTCTCCGCTGTTTTGAGGAGTCTAAGTAGTCAAGTGCAAAGATATTGCATATACTGCAGAGCGAGTGAGATCTGGTTTCGTTTTTTTCTTTCAAAACCGATAATAAGAAAATGTGCACAATATGATAATCGTACATGTCAATATCACGATAAACCACCATACCGTTACAACCCTAGCTCTAAGTGAATAAAAACATTCTGCAAAGTTTTAAATCTGAAAGTGCACCGTGTATAAAGTTATTGTGTCTCAAAAGGAGTCAACTCAGAATCATTGAAGAGAGTCATTTTTAGAATACCATTAACAATGTATACAATAAAACTCTGTTGTGAATATGTGTAATTATTCACTGTTCTATCAGCAACCAAAATAGACTGAATCTAAAGCATGAATGATACACTGCTGAATAAGTACTGTAAGGATTCAAACCAAGGTTGTTGAATGTGTTTGACTGACTCTAAAAGCTATGGTTAAAAATGCATTTTGTTATCAATCGGACATGACATGGCAGTATTATTTTGCAGTCTGGGGCCCTACATGCGTTTGTTAAGGATCAGCAGACCAACACCTGTCCAGAAAAGTGGATTGTTTTCAGTGAGGGCATCACCCATTCACAATTGACCAAAAACACTCTCTCCGTTGGCATTTAAATAAATATCCCCATTTAAAGGACCAACACAGACTGTAATGAGCATAATTACTCACTTGGGAAAAGCTTTAATGGAAGAACTGTATTTGTAGAAAAGGTCATACTGGCATTGATTGGGAGAATGGGCTCTATTTATCCATCTAATTTGACCCAGTGGTATCTCTGGAATGTAAGCCCTGTAAAGGGTCAGCAAGTGATGATAACTAAAAAACCATAACAATACAAACTCATGGAAAAGAGGGTGAAAGTTGAAATTCTCCCAAATAATTTTGTAATAACTCAAAATCTAGACCACAGTAAATCAGCATACTAAAACGATTTCTGAACCATGTATATATGTATATATGTTTATGTCACTATGTTTGCAGAAACTACTAAAGACAGTCTTTCTCAGTTAAGCCATAATGCCAGTCCTGAGAGACATGGCGTTTAACTGCTGGTAAGAATCACATCCTGCTGTAAATATCTGTTTTTAATGCAAAGTGGCAGGAGATATCACTTCTCAGGAATGAAGATGTGTGTTGCCACAGGGTTTGTCCTAACCAGTGCTCCAGACTGAAAAGCATAAACACTGTTATCACCCTTCCTGCTAGCAGGTACTCCAGTGAGAGTAGGTAAAACGGATTCTGCTTACCTTTACCAATACATTCATTAACACCTCAGACTACTGCTTTTTCCAGGCACATGCAGTGTCAAATCAAGTATGGCAACACTGGTTCTATTGTTTAATTATTATCATCATTTATGGGTTAAAAAAATGTAAGCTTCCTACTCCATTTCTAAAGCCTCCAACATTTCTAAATTATAAAATAAATATTTTTTTTTATATTCATGCATTGCTCAACAACATTGAAACCCATAATTTCATAGACATACATTTCACAAATAGCAATAACTGTGTTATATTTGGCCTTATGTGGTTGTATTTGTCAAAACCAGTCGTTTGTTGAATTCTGTGTTTTCAACACTGTAAAGAAAAAAAATACTACTCTAGGAAATGCAGCCTTTCCAGAATCTTGCCAGTGGTTAAGGGAGTCAATTAATTTTGCTTATGTAATGTAACAAAGGTTGCACAATAATAGCAAATGATGATAGATTTGAACAGGAAGGTTCAGTGTTGGATATGTCAAAGTGCTCTCAAAGTTGACCTTCAGCCTCCACATCCAAGTCAAAAACCTTTCTCACAAGTAGAGGCTAAAGGCCACCTAAAATATCCCATACACATGACAATGAACAAAAATATGTGGTCTCTTTATGAGCATAAAATTCAGACTACAGTAAGTCTTTGTATAGCAGCAGTGTTACACATACAAAACTGTACACACAACTGATTATAATTATGCTTTTAAGTTTTTGTAAAATGCTACTCAAAAAAATACATGAACAGATACATTTATTTGTAAGTATGTATGTTTCACATGTATGTTGTACATGTATGTTTCTTATTGTTTACTGTGACACTGCTTTATTACAGTATATATGACAACAGTACAACTAAATAATAATACAAATACAGTAAACAAAGCAATGCTTATATTACATTTATAAAGCTGCAGTACCATTACGTTTTGGTTTGTCTGGCTTTACTAAACATATTCTGGCTTCAAGTCATTGACTAACATGTCATCATGCATTTGTCAAAATAAATACTCTTCTAATGAAAATGCCACGGATGTTTGAGGGGGAAAAAAACTAAGTAAGGGTAAAGGTTAGTCAACCACCATGTATGGTTTGAAGCTGATCAGGCTATACTGTTGTGAAGCATTTGAAGATTAGTCACAGATTTGTGTTGGTGACCTTTGCTGGGGGCAGGGTCTAAGCAGATGTTATGATGCTGGCTTGACTCCCGCAGCTGTATGCTTTAATATGTTCTGAACACCCAGCAAGGCCAGCTTTAAATGGTACATCTCCTGGGCTGCCAGAGGATGAATAGATTTGTAGACTGGATTTTTTTTCTGCCTATAAACCACTTAACATTGTAAACAGTAATTAAAAATAAAGTGAAAATGAATTTGAATAGCAATAAAGAACTATAAGAGAGACACTATAATATAAACATTTATGTTATAGCGGTTTGTTGTTTAATCTATAAGCATTTACATACTTTAAAGCTACACAAAGTTTGCGCACTGATCAGCTGCTGAATGTGGTTTATCCAATCAGATTCATAAATGACGATTAAGCAATTAATCGAATTTCAGGAGGAGCACACACGAACGATCGCAGCTGCCACCAATCTCCTTATTACTGATTACCCAGCGAATCTCCTCTCCTCCGCTTTAAATACCGCTCACTTCCTATCCTCGGCTTCTGCGTTTTTTGTCTCAGAGCTGTTTCTCCGCGAGCCGGGCAGCACCGCAGTTTTCACCGCCGCTAAACTTGGTTTTGCTTTCTGCTTCAGCCCAAACGCTCTCGCGGCCTCCAGCTATAGCATTTCTTACAGCCTTAAGCCTAGCTCGCATATCCAGGCTCTAATACGTTACCGGCAGCGTATCAGCTCTTACCGGCATTCAAAGCAGCAGTCTAATTTCAATGGCATTTCTTTCTGTCAAGTTACGAGGCAACTGTACTAATGTTAACACAAACTGCCTTACCTTGGTTTGGGATTACAAGAGGTCTTGCGACTTAACCATCGAGGTGAAGGCGCTCCTGCGATACCAGATGCTGAAACGTGTGTCCAGCGTTATGCTGTTGCTTTGTTATCATTCAGAAGCATGAAGCACGCTGCCCTCTCATAAAGCGTTATCAATTTTTTATTCAAAATAACTAAGCCTAGCCTGAAGTCGCTAGATGAAGTCAAACGTCAATTCCTCCTGCTGCCCGGCCCTCTCGGCCTCGCTCCGCCCACCTGCCACGGTCTCTCTCGGCCGCATTTCTGCACCTGGCCTCTCTCTGGCCTTGTACTGCCTGCCTGCCTGCCCGCCCGCCCGGCCGGCCCGAGGCCGTTTCCGCCTGCTACCTGGCCCTCTCCGGCCTCGCTCCGCCCGCCGCCCAGCCTCTCTATGGCCTGCACTACCTGCCACGGCCCTCTCCGACCGTTTTTCCTGCCACAGGCCTCTCTCTGGCCTTGCATTGCCCGCCACGGTCCTCTCCGACCGTAATTTTACTCCTGGCCTCTCTCTGGCCTTGTACTACCTGCCTGCCCGCTCGACCCCCGGCCGTTTCGCCTGCTGCCTGGCCCTCTCCGACCGTATTTTCTGCCCCTGGTCTCTCTCTGGCCTTGTACTACCTGTTGCCGGCTCTCTGGCTATTCCGCCTGCTGCCTGGCCTCTCTCCGGCCTTGTACTATCTGCCTGCCCGCTCAACCCCCCGGCCATTTCGCCCACCGCCCAGCATCTCTTGGCCAGCACTGCCTGCCACAGTCCTCTCTGGCCGTTTTGCCCACCGCCCGGCCCCTCTCTGGCCTCGCTCCAACTGCTCGCCACGGCCTCTCTCTGGCCGTATTTTCTGCGCCTGGCCCTCTCCGGCCTTGCACTACCTGTTGCCGGCCCCCTGCCCGTACCTACTGCTGTTGGGCCTCTCTCTGGCCTTGCTCCGCCTGCCCGCCACGGTCTCTCTTGGCCATAATTGCAGTGGAGCAGAATTTCCTTATTACTGATTACCCTGCGAATCTCCTCTTCTCCGCTTTAAATACCGCTCACTTCCTAACCTCGGCATCTGCGTTTTTTGTCTTCCTCTGCCTCCCCTTCCACCACCTGAGCTGAAGCCAACCCTCGCGAAGGGTCCCTCATTTTGCCAAGTTCTCCACTTCCTCCACGTGGGGACCAGGCTGGGCTCCGAGCATCTGTTAACCCTAGCCTCCTAGAGGGTTAAACCTCCTAGGGCTCGGAGGCCGCCGGGATCCCTGCCTGTCCCCCGAACAGTTCGCCAAACAAGCTATTTTATCACAGAGGAAGTGGGAACTAGTGAAACCAGTTTTGGAGGCGAAAACGGTCCAATACTGTTGTCAATCATATAGGAATGTAGAGTATGAAGCACTTTCTTTTGAATAGCACTGCACATTTGCCATTGCTGAGTGGGAAAATTCAGTTTTTCCTATTTTCATAGTCAGCTGTGTTCCATTCCCTTCTTTTCTGTTCGTGTTTAGTTTCTTTTCATAAAAAAAAAAAACTGTGTTTAGATCCTCACCTCTCTTCTCTTTCTATGCCAGCACACTTGGACTAGCTACTCCAGTGCTAAGCCCTGAACTTTCAACTCTTGCTAGTGGTACTCAGGCTGAAACTACATTTGTATAACATGTTTGCTTGTATAGATCAAATCTCACACAGAGGCGAAAATCAAAGCCTTAGCGCAGGTCTAGAGAGAAATTACCTTTACCCTCTGTGTGAGCTATAGAGTAGCAAAGACCTGCATCAAAGCGCCTGCTCATTTGATCCATCGATGTAGTAAAATACATAAAAACACTATTTCTACCCAATGTTCAGCAGCTTTCAGATAGTCTGTCTCAAATATGCCATATCCTTAAAGGGTTATCAAAACAAGTATAAGCTATCTCATGACAAATAGCCACAGTTTCCAGAGAGTCACGTCACTGTGATGCATTCACTGCATCCTGCTCCAGCACGGATCTGACAAACACCAAAGCCTTGCTTCCTTGCCTGGATGACTTTGTGAAAGCCAGAGTTGTTTATGAGACAAGCATTTAGCAGTGCACCCTCCTCAAGCCAAAAACTATACATTATTGTGAACTGAAATGAAGTGCCTTTTCAAGCTCTTCAGAGGCTTTTATGTACTTGCTGACATGGTGAGGCTGAATTATGCATAGAGACAGCTCTCCTCTGACTTCCTGTTTGAGATGGGGCACCTTTCAAACCGTGGAAACAAAACACGATAAGGATAGCACCTGCTATTTTATATGCTGTCTTATTCAGATGGAGTCTACAAGATCCTGCCGTACTGTAAGTCCTGTGCTGTGTTGTGATGGTTTGTAGTTGAGGCTACTTCATCTAATATCATCAAACTCAAACATGCAAAGTGATTCAGCTGAGTATGTTTCTGATTGTTGATTGCTGAAAATAGGGCAGACGGGTCTCATGACTGTTTTCGTCATATACAGAGTCTGAACAATTGTTGGCAAGGATCTATTTCTACCTGATTAATCGGAAAATCTAAAATATTTTTTGTTTGTATTGTCTAGTTTTTTATTCTAGTTCCTTGACCTGAATAAAACAATTTATTGAAATTATATTTTATACACATTACCCCTAAAAATGCAGAAAATAATTTTATTATATTATTTATATAATTTTATTATACAAACCTTTTTTTTTTTGTATTTTTCTTTTTTGGGGTCATAACATACACTATTCCAGGAATCAAAAGTGGAACAACTAATGATCTAATAAAAAAAAATATATTAATTATAGCTACAGTATTTTGCAAATTATCCATTTTAAGTGTATCATTGTCTTTTAGCCAACAAATGCCTGCATTTGCATCTTTGTCTAAATTCAGTTAATAGTTCAACACTTTTCTAGAAGAATTTTACTTTACTGATGAGAGAAAAGCTTCTCTGAAAATTAAATAATACATCCATTTCCTCTTAATGATGTTTATAAATAAAAAATGTTCCTCCTGAGCTCACTGTAAACATACAGTAACAGTGACAAAAGGATTTAAGATCAAATAAGGGATACATATTGTAACAAGGAGCAGCGGAGACATGCAGATTCATATGCAACTGCTTTATTATAGAGCCAACACTGGGTGAATTAGGCAGGGTCAATAACACAGCGAGCATGCACTGTGATTACTCCTCTCCTAACAATATCTTACCATTTTATTTGTGGCTTCACAGTAAAGAGATAACGTGAGAAAAAAAGTAATTGATTAGCTAACCTGTTGAGAAGAGTTTCAATTGAAGCCCAAACACTACATCAACTTGCTCCCTCCATTTTTAATGGATCATGGGGAAACCCATTAAATGGCACATAGTAGTGAACTGTCTAAAGGAATATGACAGAACAAAAAGACTCTTTAAGTCACATGTCAGGCAGTACATATTCACAGCCTATAAATACCAATCCACTTGCTTGTGATTGTATTCAAGCATTTAATCTGAAATAAATAATGAAAGGCCTTCTTAGTCTGCGTGGGTCTTATAAATATGCAGAGCATCAGAGGGACACAAACACTACTGAGAAGCAATCACTGTACCAGTCCTTCTCTTAAAATGGCACGCAGTACTTTCCTAAGTTTCCAGACTATGCCTCCTGTATACTTCAGGAAGCCTGGCTTGATTAAAAGTGCCTTCCGGCTTTATCACAATCTTTGTGTTCGCTGCTCAAAGTACCTTTTAATCCTCTTCCTACAAATCAACAAACTGCAGAATGCTGCATAAATTGATTGTTTTGGAGCTTTTCCATGGTGCTGTGGAAATTGTGTGGGGATTTATTTGTGGATCTCTTTTAATCTGTCAGTCAGAGACGAGGCCTAATAAACACCAGCTGAGATGAAGCTTCACATGTTCCCACTAAATCATCAAGAAACGAACTGCTGTGCGAGTTGTCTGTTGTTATTAAGGCAAAATATAACATAATCAATGTTGAAAAATTAAAGATAATATAACACATCACTCTAAAATAATTACAGAACAAACTCCTGAATGGAGTTACTTATTTACTTTTAGAACATTTATCCATTTTAAAAGGATTGAACTTTTAATAAAAAATCCAAATAAAAAGAAAAAACTGAATCAGAATGGGATAGTTATAAACATTAATAATAACATTAATAGTTAAATAATGTTTTATTGTAATTATAAAATATTAAATGCATATAGAAATGATAAATATAAAAAAATAAATAAATGAATCCAATGTATAGAACTAGATCTTTTCTATCTATTTGACAGAACTCGACATTATTTTAAATATGCTTTTTAAATCTAATCAGAATAAATGTATCAGACATGGATTCAGATTTAGATAGAAAAGTACAGTGTCAAAATAAATAGAAATAAAATAATAATAATAATAATAATAATAATAATAATAATAATAAATAATAATAATTAAAAATTGGATGTTTACACTGTCACCATCAATTTTTTCTATCCATAAAATCCTGAAATCTTAATGTCAACCTGATCTCACAGATTTGCATGAAATAACCAAGGATTCTAAATGCATAAGTCCATGTTAGTATCACGTAATCATCAAAAATTCCGTGATGGGCTCATGTAAAAGATTACAATGTATTAAAACACAAGATAAACTGGCAGATACAACTACCAACATTATTTATTAAAAAGGACATCTTCCGAGCTAAAAGGATTGATCACCATCTCTCCGTCTGCCGTGACTCATCTGTGCTGCAGCTGCTGCCTTGCGCAATTTCAAATAATCCCGCCAGGAGATTCAGCCTTGGTTGAAAAATTCGATTGGCTCTCACGTGTCTCGTGACCGATCGCGCAATGCTGTTGTGAAATGTTATTGGCTCCTGTGTGTCTGGTGATCGATTTGCATCATTCTACAGGACAAGAGTGTCTTTTGAATAAGATGTGAACACGTTAACGGAGCGGGAAAATTTCAGCGATTAAAACCTTGTATTTTATTTGTATGGCTTCAGAAGGACTTGAAATGCAACAACCTGTTTGTAATGTTTTTTTTTTTACTGCTTATGGTCAGTTTTTGCAATAAATACCTGTGACTGTGCTTATATTGTCTGTGTGTGTTTTATATTGTTCAGAAGTGGGTAGGTTTAAGGTAAAGGTGGGGCTGGGTGCTACAATGAAAGTATACATTATATAGCAAATTAATCTGGTTAGTGGATCACGGCTGATTCCTGTCGCTGACTTACATTGTAATCTTTTCGATTCGTAAAATTTTCGATGATTACGTGATACTAACACGGAATTATGCATTAAGAGTCCGTGGTTATTTCACGTAATTCTGTGAGATCAGGTTGTATCAAATATCAATAGGATCATGTTTTCGATGACACAGCTCTGATAATGCTATATAATAAAATCCCATCACCACTGAGAATTCGGATCAGTGTCATACGGTTTCCTTTATGATCAGAATCCCTGATATGGAAAAGCAGGTGATTACGGTTTGATCCAGCAAAATGTTCTCCAAGAGAAGCCGTCACAGAGTTGAAACCCCTTGCAAGAAAAGGAACAATCACCACGCTCAGGCTGCCCATAGGGATCAGCATGTTGACAGTGTTTGAAGCCACCACAGCTACCTTCAAAGCTTGATCCCTCCTTTGAAGATTACCCACAATTCTGTAGCTGCTTTATTCAGATGAAGGGGGTTATTATGCTAATGATGGCACACCGCTGGAGACGTGCTTCAGAAGTGCTTGAATGCAACAGGGGAAAGAGGAATGCTGCGGGACGAACATCTTCATCTGCTTGGATCTCCATTTCTGCTCTGAGCTCAACAGTTTAAGAGCAAAACAATCCTTCTTTCTTCTCACATGCCGCTGCCTTAAGACTAATCTAAAACAAATACTGCACAGATGACAACACTTTGTTTAAGTTGGTTATGTAACTAAACAGAAGCTGAGCGATATCACAAACACATGCTTCTTAATTTCTCTTTAGAGCTATGAGAAAATGCCAAGTGCCACTTTCCGACAAACGCAGACTCCACCTTGATGACAACGGAGGGCAGCTGAATGTGAACACAATTACACAGACTGCCAAACAGTCCTTTGCCATTGTCCTCCATTACTGATGAAGTGAGGCCTGTTAAATAGCTTTGCAATGGTGAATTCACTGCCATTATCTGCCATTTATCTCTTAATTGTGCTTTCGATATGAATCAGTCCTGATATATTAATTCAGCTCTAACAGCTATAGAAACATGCAGAGCATTGATTAACTTTATTTTTCTTTTCAGTGAAAATTATATCAATTACAGTACAGAATATAACAAACCGGGCTACATATTTCTCAGTGTCCATATCTAATAATTTGAAATGCTTCAATGGTCTCACTTTGTCCGTTTAATCACATTTATTTATATAGAAATTTATACAATCCACTTTGTTTCAATGCAGCTTCACAGTAACAAAGAGGAAAATGACAGTGTTAATGGCGCAAAAAGGATAGAACTATAAAGTAAATCGCTTTAGAGAAGAAATAAGTGTCATTATTCAGTTCAAATTTGTTCAATGTTGATTCAATTCAGTTCAATAACAGCGTCAATGTTGTTCATCAAGTTCATCATTTATAACATTTAAAGCAAGTATTTATTTGTTTAACTTGTGCTTGACAAAAAAAACACTTACAATCGACAGTATAAATGAAGTTACCAAATTCCAACTACAACTTTTGTGCTACATCTTAATAATTCATAGTCTCCTGTCACGTCAAGTGAAGGCTTCAGCTGTTAGGATTTTAAAATTCACACAGGCTACGAACGTGAATCTAACACACATCGATCCTCCCAGTGTAACTGTTCACCCACAGCTGTCTTACACACTGAAGATGTGGTCAGATTGCCAAAAACATGCTTTAGTCTAGTAGAAACAGGTAGCTCTCTAGTCATTTCCAACCTCTGATATTTTATCAATACTGAATGCAGGAGTGAGATTAGTTTTTGAGTCATATTCAGTTAGAATCACTTTGAGATTGGAAAAGAGCAGTTATGTGTTTGTAAACGGGCACTTTGTCTGAATCTACCGCGTTTGTTATTTTTTTCTGCATGAATACATATATAAGGTGGAGTGATCATGCACTAGCACTGGAGCAGCAGTTCTGGGCATGGGGATCAGCATCGTTATCAGATGCATGTATCCTCCATGGACCTTACCTACTTTATCTGAGCCAATCCCTTTGAGAAGGCTTGTTGTGCCATCAGAGGGGAAAAAATTATCCTGATTCATAGTGGACCTCAAAAGGAAACCTACCCTGAATTTGTCTGGGAGCGCAGCTGCAGCTAATACCTACTGTCATCCATAACATTCCCAAAGAGTCCCACCAACTATATGTAAAACCTCTTTCCCATGTTTTCTTGATAGTTATGGCTTAAGATGAAACCACTCACTAGATGGGGTGGGAAGTTGGAACAAACATGCATTTAAAAGATAGCAATTTATGTCCCATGTTTGCTGTACAGTATTAATTTTAATGCATTGAGGCAGCATATTCGTAAACTACTGTAGCCTGTCAAGCTCCTCTACATTAATGAATGCTGTTCATAAATTAAAGTAGTTATCTGCAGTACAAAGTTAGATGCATTGGCGTTAACAAAAACATATTTTTTTTAACTAAGTAAAAATTTGCATTTAATGCAAGAAAAAAATATATATAAAATTGAAAATATTAGTAACATTTACAAATGTAGGTTCTAGCAAAATGTAATATTATAATAACTATTTTAAGTATAATTATAGGTAATTGCTGCAACCAAGATCTGTAGTTATTAAAATTCTACTTGCTTGTATCTATTTCCTTGGCTTGATGTATTTCAATGAGCAATGGACCTCCTAGTGTCTGACCTAAGGGAATAGTGTCCAGATAAAGTTAAGTGTTGCCGTCGCTCTTACAAGAGCTGAATAAAGCGAATGGAGAAATACACTGGGGAATATGAGAAAAGTGCTGAGAAAGCAACTCCCACTGGATTCCTCACGACGGCGGAGAGCTGTCAAAGGCTTGAAAATGAAATAACTGAGTAATCAAAGAAGAAAAATCAGGACGACTTAACATACCCCTCAAGGGTCCCCCAGGCAAGACGATGGCTGACAGAATTAGTTCAATCATTTTTTAAGAAAACCTGAATCTCACAAACAAGATACTGCAGCTGCCAAAACAGAAGAGATGTTTGAGAACAACCTGCTGTGGACATCATTTAACTATTAGCTTTACTGCAGTTGGTCTGCAACCACAAAAGTAAACAAAAAGTTAAAGATTCTTGCCGAAACAATCAATTTTGGGTCATGTGATGAGCAGTGACACCATCGGTTCAGTTAAGACTATCTCGTTGTCTTCCAGTGTTTACCCTAATCAGTCAACACATGGACAAATTAATGAACCAATCAATCTCTCAAGTTTGCTAAATCAGCAGTTTTTAATACACATTACTGCTTAGAAACAGGAAAAAAATATTTGTATGCATATTACTGAGAAAGCAGAGAATGTAGTTCCCCGCAGGAACAGTACTGTCCATAAATGATGAAATCCAATTATCTGAAATTCAATCATCTTTCCATCATAACAATTAACGTCCATCCTAATATCCAGCCATCTGAATGTGAATCCTTTCTAATCCTGAGTGATCAGGTAGAGCCCTTTTTTTTGTGGGTAGAACTCATTTTCTGCATGTCTAGGATTTCATTGGATCATTTCTTAGTTTGATATAGTCATGAAAACAGATGGGTTCACCATAGTGTGAAGCATCTAATGAACATATGAGCTCCAGTAGTAATTGTCTTTCCTACTGATCATAGTGCACTAGTGAACTGTCATCACTCAGAAAATTCCTCATCCATAGTTGTTTGACAAAGATTACTATGCGTGATGGTACAGTATATACACATGAAACACCACTAACATGGTACCTGCACACACACACACAAATTGTAACACCTTATTTTAAGGTGTCCTAATACTAACAACACATTATGCATGATTACATGCAAGTAAACCTAACCATAAAGTAAGTACAAGTAGTCAATTAATAGCACTTAAATGTATAAATACACTGTAACAAGGTCACCTTAAAATAAAGTGTGTAACCAAAAAAACAATGATGTTGAATAACCCTGAACAAAAGTCTAGTTGTCTGTCTTAAGTATGAAACATCTTAGTGTCAATACTCTATCACTAAACAGAACCATTACCTACTACTAACAAGATGAATGATGTTAAAGCCCCAAACCCTGTCAAACCTTGAAAATACCCATAAAATCTTATGGGTCAATATGAATAATGTTCCAGAAACAAATACGGTTCTTCATCCAGGAACACATGCTACTTGATATAAAATTCTGGGTATCTATTCCTGTTCCTCTGAAACACTGATCTCTGTGTTAAATTTTCAGTCATAGCCTGGGTTCAATGACTCTGAGACCAGCCCCATCCACACCTATTTTCATCTTCATGATACCAAACTTAATAATTAATACTCACTGTGTGTGAGAGATTTAATTCGGAAGCTCTGCTGAAACTTCCACAACGAATGACTATTGCTATTTTTGACTCAACAAAGCCATTAGGTGTAAATAGCACACTTCCTCCAGAAGTGAAAAGAGCCTCTCAGGTGTGCTGTTTTTTTTTTTCCTTCATGCAGAAAAGACATGGTGTGTGCTAAATGCAGCCAGAGTGTTTCATCTTTTCTTACATCCTGTACTAATGATTCAGTGGTTTTTCCTGGTCATATTTTTCTTATTTCCTGTCCTATAATACATAAAAAGGAAAATGAAACCAGCTACAGTATAAGATTCACACAAAAACCTACATCTCCTACCACGAAACAGAAATCAATGTACCTTGCAGAATTCAGTAGCCAAGCTCTTAGCAGGTCAGTGCCTAGAATTTCATCAGCTTGCTTTCAGGTTTCACGCTAGCATGGCAATCCACTTTGAGAAAGACAAGTCCATTTTCTGAGATCTTTCCTGTCATGTTGCATAAGTTCTTTAAGAACTTCTCTCCGAAAAAACATCAGGTTATCTGAGATGCGCCTGCTACACTCTGGCAACCTGCATTATTCAAAATAATGACATAGAAGGTAAAGTAGTCTTCTGAACGAGAATCCCCTCGGTGCTGAATTAGCAGTGGCATAACAGGGTTTTAACGGTCTGCAATACCTGCTCAGAAGCCCTGTGTGACGGCTGGCTGTCTGGATCCATTACGGTTTATCACTGGCTAACATTAGTCCATTCACACAACAAATTAGGGCCTGAACATCCAGACGTCAACTCTCTACCTCCGCAATGGCTATGAATATTTTATGTCACGCACAAGCTGACAAACACTAAAGGAGAGAAAAAAAAAAACAGGTTGGTGAGGAAAAACAGCAGAAAAGGGCAAGAGAAGCATGAGGGGAGTGAGAAGAAGAGAATTTAAGTGGGGAAAGACACACTTTAATCCCAAACATCATGGCCATCAATTTTTCATCAACCTTTAGGCAGTGAGCCACGTGGTTTTGCTGGATTTTTAATTACAGATTGTCCTGAGGCTCCTCTGACCAAGGAGAGGCCCGTCCAGATGGCAGAGAGGAATGGACAGCGTGGAAGCACTTGTTTTCCATCTCAAATGGAGGATAATACATCAAACAACGGCCCAAGGCCTTTTTCAGCCACAACAACAACAACAACTGCAGAATATTGTCAACATCAGAGGAGATTGCCCCTCTTTGGCCTTTGTGGCTTGACTTGAAATTACAGAGTACGCTTTAGAGAATTCATGTCATGACAAAGTGTTAGGAAGACCTATTCATACATACACACACTGTAAGAGGACAATCCTGAAGAAAACACCCACCTGTCAAACTGCACACACATAGAGAAAACTTTAGAAACTGTTTGGAAATCTAATTCAAGGAAGCTTGTTTTGTGAGTCTTCCTTGCATTTCACTTTCAAAGTACTTTATTCACTTTATTTACATACAATATTGCCATAGCATCAATACACACTCTCGCTCGGATACAGCTCCATCAAATGTGGACCAAACCAGAATTTGGACTGAGGGAGCAAAAAGGATGAGTCACTACAGAGCAATTTGAATGGAAATGAGGTCAAACGGAAAGAAATTCACAAACTCATGACTCGATTCAGTGAACTGTAAAAACTAAATATGTCAAGAACAAATCTGAATATTGACATAATAAAGAATGGCAGAACTACAGACAGAACAATAGGTGCATTGAATGCCAGAAGAGATACAGTAGAATGATAGATAAAAATGTAGAATGGCACAGACTGCAAAATTAGCTAATTGTGGAAAAAAATAGGCCTTCTAAATAAATGTTTTACACTGGTATAGTACCATGATTAACAGTATACAATTATGGAGATTCTAAATAAATAAAACCAACTCTATCTTACAGCAATTTGTACATATTTTACATTGCTTCTTTGCTCATCCAGATTCATATTTTCCGACTGTATGTACAAAATCGTAAATCGAGTAAGGTTGTACGAACAAGCCACTTCATAAAATACGAGTTGGTTGGGACATTGCTCAATAAATAATGGCTCAGATAGAAAAAAATCGGCTCCAAAAAAAAAACAAAAACAATTTATGGTGAAAACCTTTATAATGTTCTTTATAACATTAACTTATATAATGTTAATATACTAACCTATTAAAGTACTGAAATCTGTTTTGTTCAAACAAAAAACAAATCAAACAAAATTTGAAACGCAATGCAGGGAATTATGGGAATTTCAGTTTACGTTTTTCCCCTTGTAAACAGGAATTTATCATTAACCACTTAACAGGTTTTTACTGTAGCATTTTAACAGTTTTTTCTGTTAAAATCATGGCTTTTTTTTTAAACTGTAAAAAGATAGATGGATCTCTCCAGCACTAGCAGCCTCTATGTTTATATATGTTATACTTCTTTTTAAAACTATGTGGTGGAGATATCAAAAGATTTTGCTCATTACTGCTAGTGCAAGGATTCCCCCTCACCGGCGCCCGAATGAAAATAATTACACTCCCAGTCCTCCTCACCTCGTTCTCATTACACGGCAGGGGTGATTCTCCCATCTGAGATACTGAGGCAAAAATAACACAGAACAAAACACAAAGTTTGGAGGCTGACTTTCTACAGCTCGAAGGAAAATAAGAAAAAAAGAGTTGATGTGGAGAATAAAGGAGACCGACACAGACAGACAGAGAAAAGAGATAAAGGGACACCAGGAGAGAGAGAGAGAGAGAAAGAGAGAGAAAGAGAGAGAGAGAGAGAGAGAGTAAGAGAGAGAGACAGAGAGAACACGCTTTCTGCAAACTAGCCCTTTTTAGTTCTGGGATGTCAGCTTGGTGGAATTTAGAAAACAAGATATGAGAAAGGAAGAGGAATTGAGGGAGGCGGGAGGGAGAAATGAAGAATAGACAGAGGAGAAGACAAGGTAAAAGAAGTGGCAAAGCGATTTCACGGCTCTATGAGCAGGTACAATACCAGGGCTGTCTCGGTTGTTGGTCGTTGCTCGTGAACCTTCAAGCACACCCTTTTCTGCCTGGCTGAAGGTCAGGGGAGACAGAGAGCCTAGCCGAACGAGCTGGGTGGCACGACATCCGAAGCACTCAAGTTGTCAAGCTACATAAACAAAACAACACACCGCTCATTTTCTCACAAGGAAATGACACCTTTTCAGAGAATTGCTATTGTCATCAGATGCCGTATCTGTTTCTGGAGAACAAGAATTCACACAGAGTCTGGAAATTGACTTCTGAGGAGTAACCTATACAGCATAAATGGCTCATGGGGCATATGTTACGCCAGTTAAATTACAAAAAAGTTTAATCCAAATATCCCAGACAGCTGTTTAAAATGTAAACAAGAAATTGGAACCCTTTACCACTGTGTGGAAGTGTACTGAGATTCAAAAGTTTTGGAAAAATGTTTGGGAAAATGTTCCTTTTGATCTCAAACTCTGTGTATTTCAGATATATGAAATAATATATATTCTCTGTTTGTTATATATATATATCTCCAGTAAATTTTGTGGTTAACACTAATAAAAACAAACTAAATGACTTCAGGCAAAGCAGGCTATTGCTTTAAAATGGAAGGAGATACAATGTCTCTCCTCTCTTCTTTAAATTAAAGAAATGACTACCAACCTCACCATGAAGCTGACCAATGCAGTTCTAACAACAAACTCAAAGACTTCTACAATATTTGGACTCCTTTTCTATGCTATTGTAACCAAGAGGACTTAACAGCATGGTACGGCAGATATACATAGAACATTCATTTCCATTCATAACTCTACATAATGTGATTTCCGTATTAAAATAACTAATAACCTTAGAAAAGGTAACAGTCAAAGTACAGCTGTGAATGATGATGTACCTGAAAATACAGGTAAGAAGGTTTTCTCTTTTCTGTTCCCCCTCTTATTTTAATGTTTTTTTTTATTTTTTTTTATTTTTTATTATTGCTATTGTTTAATTGTATTTAAAACAAATGCAAATAACCACACACTGGAAAGAAAATATATAATATAATATCATTATTACAGTTAAAATTTAGCATTAAGATGCACTCTGATATTGTATGTTTAGCAGAGTATAAACTATATTATGGAGCTTCTAAATAAATAAAACATCTCTCATTCTCGAAACACCACAAACAAATTAAATACAAGAGCCCTGGCCTAAAAGGGTTTATATGTAACACATAAGTGATTGCTAAGGATGGAGCTTTAACACATGTTAACACAGATAGTATTCACACAGTTGAGTAGTTGGTGAAATGTGAACCTAAAGCTGAAGTCCACTGTACCATGGGCTTCACCACATGGAAATGCGAGAATCAAACATACTTGATTTCCTCCATCAGCCATTGGTTAAAACAGCCTACAGCACCATACAACTCTCTCATAGGTGAAATCACTGTTGCTGTGTTTAGCTGCACAAACAAGAAGAGCAATGTTTAGCAAGTCAGTCACAGTTTGCACTTCTGGGAAATTAACCTACAAATGTCATAAAGCTTTTTCTGCATTTTAAACTAGTACATAAGAAAATAACTAATTCGTTTTTTTTTCCTTTTATTTTTGCTTGCATGTAATCATAGAAAAAACTGGTTTATGTAATTAAAAAGCTATTTTTTTAAATGCATAAGGCAATACAGCACAAAGGAAAGAAACCATAGGAACACTGGTCACAGATTAGGAAGCTCAAACAAGAAGCTTTATTCAGCAAACTCACCATCCACTTTAAAAACATGATTCTATGCCGCAGCTTGGCCTCAGAATCTTCAGCATTATCAATCAGTCAGCAGTAGTCTTTATTGTAAGATTCTTAATGCAGTGCACATGTAATCATGTTGTAGAGTAAATCAGTAATGCTTTTATGCAGCACCTTCAAGGCTGATGCAGACTACACCACTATCGTTCTATCATTCAATTTTTGCTATGTTTATCAGTGCTGAAAAAAGCTGCTTCACTTCAAATTTGCCGTTTGATGGCCGAGGCTATTTACATTAATTCTGCCCACCAACGTGTGATTGTGGTAGCCAACACTACAAAAGACGACCATCAGACCACTGAGCACTGACGACCATTTGATGAACCTTTCTCCCTTTTCAAATCTCATCAGAAAATTATTCATTTAAAAAAAAAGGAGAATATAAACAAAAAGGCGGCATCCATTTAATAAACTGAATTAATCCTTATAATTTACACTCAGTATGTTGTTATTGCATATTGGCCCCCCTTGCCCCATTGTTTGAATCATTTCACAGACTCTTAGTTTGTTCTTGTCAGAATTCACTTTTCCTATGTTTGTATTTGTCTCCCAAGTTACTCACCTGTGTCTTGATTAGATCCTCATTTACTGTACTTGCAGGGAGACCCGTGATCACCTGTGACGATTTGCAGGCTGCTGCGTGAAAAGAGAGGCATTTTTAATGCCCAGATCTGTACTTCCGTATCTCGTTTGGAAGGCTGTGCAGAAGACGTCGCATTTGGTTGCAGAAGTCATTGATGCTGCCTAGTTTCAGAAAAGAAATCATTACAGTACATTACAAAGAAAGTTATTGTAGTCAGTTATGCCTCACAAGGAACAACAGTCAATCCTATAATGGTTACTTTTCTACAGCAATGTGAGCAGCTGACAAATTTGACCTCTGGAGGGCACAGCCTTCAAAATGGGTTGACATGTTTTGTTAGCATATCCTTGCTAAGCTAACAACAACAACAACATTACAGATGAACAGGAAAAGAACAGCATTTATTTGAAATTAAAATCACTTTTCTTCAATTGAATGTATCTTTATAAATTTTTCCTATTGACCCTAAAGTAATTCATTTTGTGAATTACTTTATTACACAACATGAAAAAATAAAAGTCCTCATGATTAATAAAATAAACCAACATCTATCAATTTGACACTAAGAGGATGTCCCAAAAGGTCAAAGGGAGGGAAAAAAAAATTCTAATGTGTTGCTCACAGAGGAAGTGTTGCATCGATGTTAGTCTTCGATTCAAGTGGGAGTTCTTCATCATTCCTGCCACATAAATGTCATCAATCTAACATAATTATCTTTTATAATCAATTGAGCTACTGCAGCATTCATAGGATAATGAATTTCAGGTCTGTAAGCAATCTTCAAGGAATAATACTTGCATGCTTAAGGGTCAAGAGGAAACATATTGGATGTGATAACTCTGTCTGTGCCAGCATTACTTTGAAAGGACATGCTGAAGTGCCAGTGGCAGGAACAGAATGAATGGACACCCTGCACTTTATTTAGTTCCTCTGTTCACAACATCAACCGTTGTCAGCTCTGATTTCCTCCCCATGATACCAGCAGCTAGAAAACAGCCAGTGAATCACCAGCAAGGACAGAAATGTACAACCATCAGCATTAATGCCTGCTGGACCTGCTCTTAGCATGATGTTCAAACTAAATCTGTTCGGATTGGGCTGTAGTGTCAGGGTAGGCGATGTAGACATATGTTACAAAGCCCTGATTTGTCTGCAACAAATTACTTCAAGACAGTTTTGAAAGACACAATCTGCAGCCTGTGTTGAATGATTTTTAACAACATACCGCTTCAAAATGTAACACTGACACACACAGCTATATATATACAAGAATTTGATTATTTCTATATATCTATTATTCTGAAACCCTTGCGTTTGCTTTCAGGATTTGTCCTAATTAGTTGCACTACAAGCAACATACGAGTTGGTTCTTTTCATTGTAACTTTGTGCAACAATTTACCTCTCAGCACTCTTTTCCGTTTGACTGCACAGGAGAAGGCATTTAATAACAGGCCGCAATCTGTAAAGCTACACCTATAACATTCAAGCATGTGCTATTTAGACTCCTATGTAATTTTAAATGTTTCTGGGTAACAGACACTGCATCTTTATCAACATTGGAAGTACAGGTATTCACTTCCAGCTGAACAGAAACAAGAAAAGATCAGCTTGCTTGACAGGCCCGTCGCTAAGGGGGGGGCACTGGGGTCAGTGAATAAAATATATTCAAGGCTGAAATAAAAAGTAACCAAACCAAATAAATTTTCCAGCATAATTTGAGTGTTCTGGTGGTCTAGCTGTAGAATAAGCAATTAGTGTATTGAGGCTGCAGGTTCTAATCCACCCTTGTGAGGGTCTTTTTTTAAAAAAATTAAAAGCAAAGCGGTGGTCATTTAAGTGACTGTATATCAAGAGCAAGGGCACATTCGTGTGAGTGTTTTTTTGTGCTTTTACCAAAATGAAGCGCTCAATCCTCTGTGAAGACGCGCATTGTGCACGAGCGCCAACTTGTAACAGTGGACACAAGCGCTGTTAACTCATTCCTGCGATAGATCGCCTGCGATTTGAAACAGACAAACCAATTTATTATCAAATTGAAATGTTTCTTTCTTTTAGGCACATTTAAGCAAAGTTGTTTGTTTTTATTGTGAGTGTAGACCTAAATAAAAGTAAATCCACGCGATCCCGCCGGAGCATCTCTTGGAAACATTTGTTATTCGTGCTGAATAGGCTTATGGTGCGTTTCAGTTTCTTTTTAAATACATTCGTTTTGGAAAGACTTTTATAATCTTTATAATGAATGCCACATGTCTATAATTTGTGTTTTATTTTATGATTCGTATAGCCTAGTTGTTGGAATTGGAAATTAAAAAGCTTTAATCTCGAGTCATATTCTTAATTTTTGACTCATTTTTGTCCGATCCATTGAGGGCTACTTGTTGCAATTTTGAGAGAAAATCTTTTACATTTTTCAAACTTTTCTATTTCAATTTTAAATGGATGTGGCACTCAAAAGTCAACAGATCATCACAGACTATTGGTTTAATATAGAATTTGATTGATTTAAATAAACAAGAGTTATTAGTGAATTTAGTGAATGTCTATTTCTGAGATCATAAAGTGTGCCCCCCATTCAAGATTTTCTGGTGATGGCCATGATCCACATGCATGCATTCTGGAATCGTTTACACTCGACAAGTGGATCCATAGGTCTGTGAAGAGCAGCAATGCATGCATTTCTGCTGCGACTGCTTTCGCTGGGATTGTGGAGACTTCTGTGGATTTACATTCTGTGGAATTACATTGTTCATACCTTCTGTGGATTTGATGCTGACAGATAATAGAGTCTTGCACTAACAAGCGTAATACCAGGATGCCTTGAAGGAGAAGTCATTTTATTTATTCTACTTTTTTATTATTGTTATCTTCCAGGCAAACTTTGACATTTGTACGCACAACACGTGAAGTATTTCCAAAGGCCTCTTCACATCAAGGCAAACAAATTGGATCAAGTTATCGGTTAACCTTCAAAATAGAAAGAATGATACCTAGCCACATGTTGAATTAAAAAAAAAAAAAGTATTAGTGGGAAAAAAACTGCTCTCAAGTTCTTATTTCTTTTTTTTTTTTCTTCCCACCTGTTAGATGATAGAGAGATCCTTTAAAAACCTCCCCAGCCAGACTTACAACTACAACACAGCTCAGCGGCTGGTCTCAAGGCCACAGATCTCCATCAGAGAAGGCAAACATAGCCAACCTCAGCACCCAGCTTGTAACCACATGGAGTCATAAGAGCCTGGGCCTATGTGAGCCCAGCAATGTTCCTGTATTACTGACAGCATCTCAGCTCTGCTTTTGAATTGTATAAATAAATTAATACTATATAATTTCTAATAATTCAAAATATTTTGTTTCAAATAAATGCTGCATTTGCTTTAAAATTTCTATTTAGAGTCCTGAACAAAAAGTGCTTCTGCACAAATATTAAGCAGCACAAATTGGTAATAAATATAATAATACTACTAATAATTATTATATATTGGTATTAGTAGTAGTATACAATTATAATAAAATAATATAAAATACATTTAAAATAAATAAATACATTCATACATACAAGCATACAGTATATGCATGTAACTAAACCAATAAATATATCGGTATATTAGAATGTTTTCTGAAGGATGATGCTCACAGACTGTATTATTGACTGAAAATGTAGCTTGCCATCACAGGAATAAATGACAAAAAAACTTTCAAATTGCAATATTATTTCACAATATTCTTTTCAAATACACTTTTCAACAATTCTTTTTGCTATTGAATATTAATTCACATAATTGTAAACAACATTTTAAACATGTCATGGCCATATGAATGTAGAGGTGAGTTTTATATGCCATTTCATGTACATTCTGTTAAAAATAAAGCAAACAATGAGCAACACTTTACTGCATTAATAATCTAGGTTGTTTTTCACCTTTGCACTTTGCATATTCAATTTCAAATTTAAACAATGTATTTTTAAATGAGAAAAAATGACTATTAGTCAATGGATTATGAAAATGAATTACTTTACAATGAGCAGTGTATGTACGAACAGACATTAAACGCTGTGATAAGTATTATTATTATTATTTTTTAAATATTATCCAAGACATCAAACTAATGTTAACAAATTAAACCTAATTCTAAAGTGTTACTAATAGCTCCTTATTTGCTTTAGAGGTGCACCCTGGGAAAGTTCAGTGAGAGTTTATGCACTAAAACTCCCCACTATTACAAAGATAGACTGTTGTTTTATTAGATAATAGATTCTTTCTAGACACTAGAAATGAACCATTTGTTGGCCATATGCCTTAGGGATGTGCTTTCAGTAGAGAATGAAAGTTTGGTGGCTTAAATGTAATTGGTCAAACCAGCCCTTAAACCAACCATCTTGTCTCGTAGCTCATTGGCTGAGGGCCCGAATCCAAAGGGCATGGCTGTAAAGCCCTCTGCGGCCAGTTAACAGCCCTGTGGAATGACTCTTCCCACACTCTGTGTGATCTTGAGCTGCGTAGTAAGAAATGAAAGACACGGTTGGGTCTTGGTACTGTAATACTGCAGCTTAGAACTACAACCCATTCGTATTCACACCGCTGATACTTCTCTAAAACATGATGTATTTCTCTCACTCATTATTTCGGCACTTCTTCTTTGTTAAATCCAGGTGATATGGATTCTCACAAATGACCTTATGATAAGGCGTAATGTCAGTACGATCCATCGTCTTTCATTGACGCCTGTTTTCATTTCACACAAATGTGATCGTGCGAATTTAATATGAGAGATAACCTATTATCGTCTTTGCACGCTGCAGCACCATACTATAGGAGAGAGCTGTTAGTGCCGCTCTGCCAGATTTCCGTATGAATGTGCGTGCTAAGTGAGCTCCAAACCAATAAAAAAAAGCCATGCTTGAGCAAGTCCCGCTTCGAACACCACAAAAATTAAGTGGAGGTTACAGCATTGCTTTGTCATTTGGCCTAAATCCATTGGATGCTTCTTGATATTAGTGCATTTGCTCGCAGATTGCTGCAATTTACGTTTCCCACAACCACAGAGGTTACCGTAAACTAAAGTTTTCTGACATGAGGAGGAGAAACAAGGCTTGGCAATCCTCCTGAGCTCTTTTCCAAGTCCAGCTGTTAGTTTCTCAGTCTCAGTGTGTCTCTCACTCATAATGAAACTGTTAGAGAGCCGGTTATTATTGGGTCAGGCTGTGACCTTTCTAGCCTCTTCTCCACTTAGTCTCCACAGGCTACCAGGAGAACCCAGGGTGAGATTCGGGAGTGTATTAGCGACCCCTGCACCTGGTCATGCTTTGAAAGTCTCTGACATATCACATCGTCTTCAAAGGGAATCAAGCTTTACCTGCCGTCCCATCACAATTATCATTAGCGCTAACCTCCCCCTTTTCCCTTGTTATCGTTAGAGATGATGATAATTGCATGGATGGGAGAGCACTGCCCTCTCCCCCAGCTGTTTTTCTGTGCTGTTCACCTTGAGGCTAGACAGCTTTGCCTGAGCTCCCCAGCACTGTGAAGGTCAAGATTGAGGAAATGGGGTAAGTCGTTATAGGAACCATGCCTCCTAATAACCTGACATCAGAAATCTGTCAGAGAGGTTGAATTATACTCATTCAGACAAGCTTCCCTTGTATTTATGGCCCAAAGACGCAACAAACTCTCGGGTACTTGAGTAAAAACAGCTCGAATCACTTCGCTATTACAAATGAATAGCTACAGACATTAATTTTACAAGCACATCATCAAAATCTCCACCCCGAATTTAGAGCGTGTATTAAACTCTCAGTGCTAGAACCTTCGTTATGCCGTGCTCTGCTTCAATTTGTGTGCGTTTTTTCCTTATTGATCAGCCTTATCCGATCAATGCAGGTTCACTTGGATGAAAGAAAAAGAAACTGTTTCAGGTGTGTCCCTAAAGGATTTCTTTTTCTGTGAGTGTGAGCATGCATTTGAGAAGGCTGGGTAGTGTGAACGCAGTGGTCGGCTTATATCCAGACAATGAATTGGTTGGAGGATTGAGAATAAGACCTCTCTTTAGCCTTAGTCACTGGCAAAAATAGTCACAGCTGTAATTGTCCAACAACATAATGTTTTTAAACCTCAGTTGCATGTTTGAGATCTTGTAGATCTGGCTGACAGTGTGGAGAAAAACTTTTCTTTTGCTTTACTCTACTCTAATTTCACACCAGTACTTTCTGTATCTTTATTTCCTACGTTCCTTGATTTTATTTCATTTAATTTCCCTCACTGACTTCCAAAAGCTATTTTTAAACTTTGTGTGTGCTCTTCGTTTTGTAGACTGAATATAATGATGACACAAACTTTGTTTTCCACTAAACTTTCCTTTTTACCATACTCTAATTGTTGAAGCGTTTTTCACTCAGGCCTGATTTAATTCCTAAAAGAATCTGTCTGGTATTGATTGGCATTGTTCAAGTTTGGACAGTCAGTTTTGCGGAGGTAGATGAGTCAGATTATTCCAGACAGATTGCGCGTTCCGACAACGCTCTTCCCAGCAGACAGTCAGACTCCACATTGTCTGCTTCGTCTGATGCGTTGCCGGGACATTGAACACATTTTAAGAAGACCTGTCATGTGTTTTCAGTCCTCCGCTTACCATCTCAAGCTTTATGTCTCCATGACTGCTCTTGGGTGAATCATTTCGGTCCGGAAGCGAACATGTGGTAGTGTTTAGCTTGCTAATGCTCAAGGCTTTGGCTGCCTGGGGGGAGATATCACATGGACAGCTCCCAGCAGAAGGATTCAAGTCCAGTAAACAATCTCTACGCCCAAATGTGAAGAACTTTGGAAATGAGGCGCTCCCATGGGCTGCCCTCTGTCCAAAAATCACAGAAAGGGCTTGTGTGAACTTGAGTGTGTTTTTCTGTTGCCTTTTTTATTGCTTTTCTTATTGTAAGTTCTATTATTGCTATTGCATTTCACCTCTCATGGCCGCCAAGAGCTATTCTCTCATCCCTACATATAACAATGGTCTGTGGACTCAACACACATGTATGTGATTACGTTGGCAGGAGCAATCTTGTACCGCTAATGTTTTACTAACATTTTAAAACCACCTTCCCCCTGAATACCACTCGACTTTGTGTTTTCCTTTTAATGGATCGCATTACTAAAGCATCACTTTGAAATACTGCTGTTTTTATTGCGCCGAAACACCCCGAACATAATCAGTCCTTCACGGTCAGTTAATAACAAAAACCACCTGGCTTTTTTTTTTTTCATCAATAGTTGGCTTACTTATTCAATTATTTATTACATTTTCTTGTATTCACTCATGTTATTTATGTCCTCCATGTACACAACATGTCTTGTATTGACTTTAATTTCTTTGTATAAATGTGGTCCTCCATAAAATCTTAACGAGCCATCTGTATTTGTTTCACTATACACAGCCTGTATCCTTGTAATGCTGTGAGGCCCAGTTTATTTTTATTTTTTTTACTGTATTTAACACAAAACTAACTAAAAGGTTTTATCTACACCCAAATAAAACTTTATTTCTCTAGCACTTCATTATGACGTTTTAAGGAAGCTCTTAATGTAGATCTTTGTTTCTTTTTGCTATTCAACTGTGGTGATTATTGTTTTTTTTTTACCCTTTAAACTGTAGACTATTAAGCCAACGGTTTAAAGGGATAGCACAACCGAAAATTTAAAAATCTCGATATTTGCTGACCCACATGTGGTTTCAAACCTGGGTTACATTATTTATTCTGTGAAATAAAAATAATACATTTTAAATAATTAAATAAAAAATTTTTAGGTAATCAAAGGCACACGAAATACACTTATAAAGTATCTTAACAAAAAATAATATTAATAAAAATGGCCATTCAAAGGAAATCAATGGGGTGTTGTTCTGGACAATGCTATTTTTCTAACTTTGTGTGAAAACTTTGGTAAAGGCTCTTTTATATTCCAGCAAGACTGTGCCCCAGTGCGCAAGGCAAGGTCCATAAAGACATGGTTGGATGAGTTTGGTGTGGAAGAACTTCACTAGTCCTGACCGAAACCCCATCGGACACTTTTGGGATAAACTGGATTAGAGATTGCAAGCCAGGCCTTCTCATCCAACATCTGTGGCTGGCCTCACAAATGCTATATTGAATGAATGGGCAAAAATGTACAGACATACAAAATCTTGTGGACAGCCTTTCCAAAAGAGTGTAAGCTGTTATAACTACAAAGGGACAACCAAGGGGTTTGTTTTAATAGCCAGGTGCTTTAAAATTGCAATAAAGCCTTTCATTGAAAAAAGAAAAAAAGATTATAATCCAGTTTTGATACAAATAATAGCTCATCAAACTTAGAAGCAGTTTTAGCCTCTTGGAGAGGTGGTGGACACGTCCTGCTTTGTGAGTCTTTAGCTTGTGTCAATACACTAAGCATATTCTAGAGGGTAGATCAAGAGGCTTAGCTCACTTGGCTGTTACAAATTTAGTCTTGTTTTCCTTGCATGCAATTTTTCTTTTTTTGGCAGAAGCCCTGTTCCCATCGTCAGTGATGGACAGAGGGAGGAACTGTAGCACATCGTGCAATGTTTTGTATTACAAACAAAGACATGTCCTACTCATCTTTGGTTATTCATTTCTGCAAGATCACACTTCCTGTAACACTACAAAATGGTTGCAAGCCAGCGGATAAAAAGCTCTGTCATAAACAAGTAGGGTGGAGTGTAATTGAATCAGCAAGCCTGCTGCAGATACAAAACAAAAACTGCCCTTTTCCACCGTAAGTGGAAGTAGTGATGGGCTGAGCTGTGCCTGTTTCTTATTAATCCAGCACCACTCGGACTGAGGAGGTGCAGGCCTGGCGGGCTGCAGATTTCTAACAGCTGAAGAGCCTGAGGATGTGTTGAGAACATCCTGCTGAGAGCGTGGGCTACCCAGGTGGGAGAGCCAGCTGGTGGAAGGGTGTGACAATGCGCCTAAGGGGGTGGTGGGGGTATCTTGAGCTCCACAATATGGCTGAAAGCTGTTCCTTCACCTGCAGCCCTTCCCCTTAAATATTGAGATCCTTCGGGAGCCCTGTTTTCTGATATATTGTTTTCTATGGTCTTCAGATTTATCAGATTGAAGCTGTTTTCTGAGTACTACCTATACTTGCATCATAACCATCTATCTATCTGTCTGTCTATCACATTGTGCAAAACCCTGGTATGGACTCATGGTGTTATCATTGTGAGACACATTTCAAAGACACCAAAGTAAGGAAAGCAGAGAAATGTCATAATACTGTAAAAGTCACAGTAAAACTTCCAGCTTCTAAAATGCACTATAATTCCATAGCACTGTTATCGGCTTATGAAATTTATTTCTCTCATGACAGCTCTCAGAGGGGCTGGCATGGTAATGTACATGACAATGTTGACGTGTTTGGTCTTGGCAGAATAGATCCTCTACGCAGCTGCATAAGAGTAAGCAGTGCAAGCTATGTGCAAGAAATACTGCTGCTGTACATATAGCATATAAGAATGACCCCCACCCCTTAGCGGATCTATACAGGTGGAGCTGGGAAAGGTTGACGTTTTCCCAAAGTGCTCTGCTACTGCCAAGAAGCTCATTGGCTACATGGATGGAGAGAACCAATCAGCTGCGCACTGTGATAATGATGTCATTATGTCAGATTGATTTAGACCTATCGGAATGCATCTGGAGTTCCATGCCAGAACTCTGGATTTAATTAGATATATTATAAATAACTGTTTGGAACTGCAAGTGCTATCAACTGTAAGGGTGTTAAATGCTCATACACTCATGCTCATTGGTATCCATTTTTTCCTGAGCACACCTGAGATTTTAGCATCAAAATAAATCAAACTTGCAGAAGATCTGACTCACTGAGCAGGCTCAGAAGAGTCATCATTGCTTCCGGTCCAAAACCGACATTCATCAGTACCACAGTGCTATTGACACAACAGCAAAGGGCCTGTAGCCAGCAGCAAATCCACCTGCTTAGGAGATGCTCCTGCTTTGATAGCTCCTTCACATATGCAGATTTCTTGGGAGAGGTTTGTTTGTAAGCGATTTCCTGGGAGACTTCCATCTTGGGCTTAAATAAATAGCGAAGTTGTGATGATTAGCGCTGAGGTGCGCTCCTACTCCCACAAGCAATCTGCCAAACCTAGGCTTCTTCTGTCTTTGTTTTCACCTGAGTATTACCCAGAATCTCTCTTTCTCTTTTGCTCGTTCCCTCGGGTGGGTCCCAGAGCTACGGCCCTGATTGCACTCTAATTTAGTTAGTTGGTAGTTGACTGTGACAATGGTTCGGCCCGAGGATTTCGCTGACACATTATGTCACTCAGGGAGAGGCTCTCTTCAAGCAGGCCTCAAAGGGAGCCAGTCCCTCAAATACTAGTCACACACGTAAGGAATTAACGTCGGTTTGGGGCTGTTCCAAGCTGCTGTGCCGGCTGCTCCTTAGGATTACAGAAATAACACAATTATCTCCATGGCTCTGAGCCGTTGACAGAGCAAGCCCTGTGTTTGTCAATAGCAGGCCCACAAAATCTCCCTTCAATATACCAAGCAGTGCCGCGGTCACGCGCCGATGGTCTCTTTAGCAGGTTGTCTCTATACGTCTGTATCTCTTGCTGTTTTTCTATCTCACCTGTCTCTTTCTATTCCTTTTCCATTTTCTCTTCTCATCCCTCCCTCACCTCGTTTTTTTATATGTCATGCTATAAAAAGGAAGCCTGACATGCATCAGTGTCTTGGTTTAATCGTGACACATCTGCCATGATCTAGCGTTTCTCTGTCCTTATGCTTTCCACCCTGGATCTGTTATCGAGGTGCCATATGTATAATTACCTTATAGAGAGGAACATATGTCATTTTTATTGCTACAGCGGGAGCTCATAAAAAGTGTGTCCAAAGCACAGGAGTCATGCTTTTCATGTTAGTTAGCCGTATGACAAGACCACATCAAAAATAGTACAGTCCACACTGTTCACATCTGATACAATTTTTTTCGGGGTTTTTTGTGTAGTCTGTTATCATTCCCACATTTTTGTATCATTCCATAGTGATTCGACTGACTTTTTGTGGAGTGCAAATGATGACTTGATTATTTATTTTTTTTCTTGCACAATTTAGTAAGTACCTAGAACACCTTAGCAACAGCATAACAATGTACTAAGAGCCACTGAGTATACTGTGGTGGTGGTTTCTTCTAAAAAATGCAAAGTCTAGTTCTTTTTCCTATAATCACAGTTTGTGTGATCATTCTGTTCATAAATATTGTCTAGAAAAAAAAACAAATAATAATAAAAAAAAAAAGATAATAAATAAATTACATTAAAAACACAAAGATGCAGATGCATTTACTGGTTTTGCTAATTAATGCTTACCCTCTGATTCTGTTTTTTTGCTTTTAGTAAAAAAGGACGTGGAAGAAGCAGATGACAGGATGACACAATTCAAGAAAAAAGCAAAAGAGCTGCGAATTTTGGATGCCAAGACAGCCCAGAATCTGTGTAAGTTATCAGTATTCCATATCATCTGTGTCCCCCAACTCCAGATGTTTTTTTTTCTTCCTTCTAAAGAAGTAACATTTTATTCTAAAGAATTGTCTTTTTATGTTATTTATTATTATTAATATTATTTAGAGAAGTGCTAGGTATTTTTGCTCCATACTGAAAAAGATGGATTTAGATGACTCTGTACTGAAAACAGTTCAGGCTGCTGAATCTATAGCTACAATGTTGTCAGGCTTTGACTGACACTTTTCCTCTGTTCTCTCCTGTTTGTTTGTTTTCTTGTTCCTACATATCATGTCAACTTTGAAATTCCTTTTATCCTCTTGTGTTGTCAAGCAGCTTTCGTCAGTATTTGCTCTTCCTGCAACAGGTTTTGGGGATGCTGTTTTTTGATAATGGATTCTAACCGATTCCTCTGATATCAGTTATATCGTAAACGCAGGAGGATAACAGGAAAAAGGACAAAGCCTTTTATTTGTGTCTGCCTCATCTTAACCACAGACACAGTAAAATATTCTGCCCAAACCAAGGCTACCTATATCTAGGACATAGATTGATTCATTCTTGTCCCAGTTTGTAAATAAAAGCCAATGGTCAGCAGAATATATTACATTAAAACTCTTTACATTTATTTATCAGTTTGATTAAATTTGGCTATTTTTATAGTTCTGCTTTGACTTTATCCCATGACACTGAAAAACATGTTTTACCCTCTACTGGACAGAGGGAACTAACTGTTGATGTTACAGTTTGAACTGAACATATCTTGTTTTGTAGCCTGTATTGATCAGCCTGTCATTTAGTAACTGTCTGTCTTTCACTGCCAATTTTTCTCCTGCTCTTGAATCTTTAGGGAGAGACTGTGTGTGTGTGTGTTTGAATTCATTGTGTTCTCAAGAGTGCCTGCGACTCTGGACTCTGATTGATGAAAGCAGCATGAGAATGCAATTTTATTCTTCTTTGGAAATGTTGGCTTCTTTGTCTTGGAGAGGAGAACACCTTAGATATACAATATCACACTTCATGAAATATTCATAGCAAATGCTAAAATAACCAGCCACCTGAGTATATGTTCTACCCATGCTTGTTTTCATCCTAGCTGGAAGAGTACTCGGGATTCCAATTGAATACATCAATGCAATTTAAATGTGCCAATGGAGTAAGATAAAACTCCAAGTCTGGCTACTACACGGTTGCAGCTGAAGAACATATTTTAAGACACATTATCAAAATTTTGGTTAAACGTGGATAATAATAAAAAAAAAAAAAACGGAAGTAGGAACGCACATTTTCAGACAAAAATTGTGCTTGTACTTCTCTATAAGAATTTTTAGGTGGTTGCTAGAGCATTTCTATATTGGAGTTGCTGAGTAGATGGATAGATTAATTCATAAATTAATTCATGCCAACTTGTTTTGTTTTTGTTTGTCAGACAAACATTATAGTCTCATTGCTTATAACAGTATTAGCACACTTGTTTTTTAACAAAGCTGCACAGTGTACTGTATGATTCGTATCTTGGAATGTGTTATTCATTGAAGACTAATACAATATGTAGCATTAGAATTTATTCCAATCCTTAACACTTACTATAAGCAGTAATAATAGAGACGCTTGTGTCAGTCGGTACTTCAGTACTAATGCAACAAAAAGAGGGCTCGTTTTCATGAATCTTGTAAGATGCTCATACAACATGCAACAAGGGTAGATTGACATCAAGGTCAGGTTTGTGTGTGTTTTTCTTTTTCCTTCTCTTCTTTTCTTCTTCAATTAGAGCTGGAGCAGATGGAGATGGCCCTAACAGAAAAGATGTCAGCGACATTTCTCTCTTCCTCTCATTCACTCAGTTTCACATTTGCGTTCTCGCTTTCTCATTTCTGCTAGTTCTTTACCATGTGACACACACACATCACTTCAGCCTTTGGAGTAACTAATGCCAGAAAACGAGTGGGAGTGCTGTTACACATTCACTTCAGCCACAAATCTGTCATCTCTCAAAGAGAAAGGAAAGGGGAGGTGGGACAGGAAAGGAAAAAGAGATTGTGTAAAAGAATCTTAAATGCCAAACTATTGAAATTTTTGATATTTATTTTATTTTATTTTTGTGATCATGGGCTTCAAAGACAGGGTTGATCTAGGGTAGCAAAAACGACCCAAGGTACTTGTGCAACTCAATTCAGCTCTTTACTTGGATAGTTACTCATACCCCTGGGTATCTATTGCTGTCTTCCCCTCATGCTGAGAGTACAGTCTGTGGGCTGAGTGGACAATGCCACACTTTCATTTTTTTGGCCATGAAATTCTAGGAAAACTTGCTGAGTTCATTGATCCTGGGGGCCTGCGAGCAATCCCACACAGACACACACAATCTCACACATCACTGTGAGTGTAAAGAGAAGCTGCATATTTGTTCTGCTACTCTGGACCCGGGGCCCGGGTGTGGCTCCGTGCACAGCTGAAACAATAATCCAGATGTGATGAGGAGGCTGTGGATCTCACGAGTGCAGTTAACGTAGAAGAAACCGAACAAAGCAGACAACCTCTACATGAAGTCATGCTCCTCTAGTAACGCAGGGATACCCAGCAGAGCTCTGTGGTCCATTAGCATGTTTAACAATCCCAGCATTCTGTTCCCTTGCTTGGTCCAACTCCAGAAGAGTCACATCGGCCTTCCGTCAGCATTCCTTTTTCTACCACAAATAGCAGACTGCCTTTTAAAACAAAGTGAGAGTTGCTATAAATTTGCCCATGTGTGGAGGCGGTTCAGTACAGATAGCGTTTTTATATATGGGACGGAAGTGCTCTCTTTGCTTAATGCTTGCAATTTGGCGGACTTGCAAAGTTTGCTGTGTTGAAAAAAAAGCAAAATGTGACTAAATCCCCGGGCTGATGAGTACGAGTGGATATGAACGGAAATGAATTATGGGATGCATCTGTCACGGACAAACTTGTTAGAGGAAAAACTCAGGATAATTCACTCACTGTGAATGTGTAAATTATGCTAATGAATCAACAGATGAGGCGAAAGCATTTGTCGTCCAATTAAATCTTTTTTTTTTTTTTTTTTGCAGCAAATATGATAAGTTCTGACTGGGGGTTGTTAAACTCGCCACATTCAGTGACTAACCATTTGTTTGTTTATTGGCATGCGATACTCTTGATGATTGGCTCATCATGCGACTGATGACTGCTTCATTAGCATATCCCTATAGCCAGACTGTATTGTGTTGTTAGGCTAGTTTTAAAACCTCGTTGTGCGTTTTGGCACATCGAAGCTCCAATAAGAATTCCTTCCTATGCCATTGTGTCTGGTTTTTGCCAGATGAGCCCCCTGCTTTGAAATGCCCGCCGTGTTTGCTCTACCTTCATCTCCTGAATGAAATAAAGCACAGAACTCTCTTTTCTCTGAAGAAACCGGCATATTGTCACACGCAGATGGCCGACTAATGAATTGCAGAAAATACAGCATAGTTTCACAGAGACTCAGTCAATCAGCTGGTGGGAATGGTAGTTTATTAAATCACTGTTCATCAGAAGTTGGACCCCGTTCACCTGCACACCAGAGGCCTGGACTGTGGGGTGAGGCAGAAGGGCCTTCACATTCATTGGCTGAAGCAGTTCAGAGGAATCTGACCAAATAAATACTTATTTCAGAGAACTCTTGCGTGTCATCTTCAGTAGATTCACTCAGCCATGCATTCCCATCAAACATTTGCTGAAATAGGTGGTAGGTGGTACAAAACAGGAGCAGCCCCTTGAATGCTTTCTGTGCTGTGATAATTTCTGCTCGGCATTGTTTCCAGACACTGAAAAACTCTTGACTGTTTTAATCTGCGCAAATGTTAAGGTAATTTTAACCTCAATGCAGTGACTGCTTCAGACAGAAATATACAATTATGTTCGGTCTCACACTGATGTGCTTTAAACTGCGCACTATAAGCTATATGCTGTAATTACAGACTATTCTTTCCTCAGAAGCGGTGGAGGTTATCAAATTCAGCTGTTGGGTAAATTGCACCTGCAGTTCTCTGCATTTCAACCTGGGTGAAAGTTTAAGATGTGCAGTCATTATCTGGTGATAGGGCCCCAAATCTGAGGCTATTTCAGCTGCTTTTATTGTTGCCAGAGAATTGTGTTTCTCTTTCACTTCCAATTGCCCCGAACACTCAAACAGTGTTTTTACCATCCACCTGAGAAGTTATTGACGTTGTTCTATGGTCACTTCTGAGGGGAGGCCATGTTGAACGCTCTAAACTACATGGCCAGAAAATAACTCCCCTTTGTTTTTTTCTTTCCAAACAGCAATTTTCCTGGGATCATTCCGACTGCCTTATGAAGAGATCCGGGATATCGTGCTGCAGGTGGATGAGGAGAGGCTAAGTGAAGCGCTAATCCAGGTGAGTTGTGTGTGCACAGGCCCTTTCACATATAATGCCGCTTGATCCCCCATTTGAAACCTTTATCCGCTCACAGGGCAATGTATGAAATGTAAAACGCATCCTGGTCCAGCTGGGGTCGTATATATATAAATGTGTAAAAGTAAAAAAAGTTATTATTTTACTTTAATAAAATAATAATAATCTTAATTGATTAAGCCAGTCTAAAAATGAATTAATTTATTCATTTCATTATTCTTATTTTAGTTAACAGACTAGTTAAAAGAAATGTCAGATTTTTGTGTCACTAAAGGGAATGCGTGTGCGTGTGTGTATGTGTGTGTGTGAGAGAAACACGCTAAACCCCTAAACAGACAAATCAGTTTTTTTTCAAAAGCCAGACATTCATGGGAATTTTCTGAATAGCATTTGTAAAAACGTCCTACGTTTGTCTTTGCTCAGAGATTCGTCATGCTTACAGATGACTGTGTGCATTTGAAAGGCTTCATTAAAGAGATGTCTTTGATGCCAGGCAGTGATTCGTGTACAATACTCTTGCCTGCTTTCATTCACCAGGCCAGTGGAAGCTCCACTTTCACTCTCTCATAATAGCTGCTTTGGGACAGGACTTGGCAAAACTCCTGCCGCCCCACCCTCCCTCCCACTGCCCTTTGTCTTACAGGCAAGATTGATGATCCTTCAGGAAGCTCTTCACGCCCTGACTGTCTCAGTGGTTTTTGTTCATCTTAAACGTGGTAATTGCAAATGGCATGTATTTCCTGAACTAAAGATACCTCAGCTGTCTGTGGAAGAGTTGATCTCATTTACATTAGACCACCCTTTGCCTCGAACCCTCTGGTGGCTCTTTCACCACTGTGAATTAGGTGGATTTGAAAGAGTCAACTCTGCTTCGCAACTGACAGCTTGGCGTTTATCTCAGAGACCACTAGGGGGATTTGGGACTTTTATTTTAGCTGTCGCTTGGGCCATGTCCAAGTGGCAGAATTCAGCTGCATTTTTCTCCTCCATCTAGATGAGGGGGTTTTGTTGTTTTCTGCCTGTATTTTTCTCCTTGCTCTTCTTTCAAAGCTGGAGAAAGGTAGAGAAGATAAGGAATATTTAGATGTCCTGGTCCACATTGGCCCTTCTTGGTTGCTACTGGGAGCAGAGATGACCTTTAATTGCCAGGTGGTTTGGGCTGGGTGTGTGGAAGCCTGAACTGAGGTGACAGCCCTGTCGCTCTTTACAGAAGCAGAAGAGCTAAAGTGATGACCTTTTCCCACATTCAGCTGCGCTTTATAGACGAGATTCATCTGTCAGGTCTGCACACCTCTTTCCCTTGTCTTCCCTTCTCTGTTTCATCCCTCTTTTTTGCTCTATTCTTCTCTCTCTTACTCGTCCGAACCCGCCCTCTCACATTTATCACCCTCGTCGCCCTATTGTCATCCCTGGAACCCGCATAGCCACGGCTTGATATCTCCATCCTTGAGCGAGAGGTAATTCGCAGGTCCGGTTTTATGTCCTTGCACTGTAATGGTATAGGCTTTTTAGAGGTTCTTTGGCAGGACGGTAATGCCTCAGTCGTGCCGACGGGATGTTGGCAGAGTTTTGTGGGTGAGCTTGCTGCCACAGACAGACGTGCCTCCGAACTACTCAAACGTAGAGACTCCTGGGTATTGTTCTTTTTATTTTTCTTTCTCCTAGGGTAGGGACATGGTGATTGCTGCTCTACCTTGACATCATTCACACTGCGTCAAGGAAATGTCACGTCTCAAAATAGGAAAGACAGCCAGATGATTGTAAATGTCCCGGTGGTCACACTCATTATTCAGACTGATGGCACATGAAAGAAATCAGCATGGTTTTGTTTATGATAGAATGAAAATATGCTCTTATATATTCCTCTTTGTTTCAAGAAATTCTGTTCCATTGACTCTTTATTGTATTTATAAGTTCAAAGGTTCAATTCAGTTATGACTGAAGCAAGTGGAGGATTATAAGGACACATACCTATGGATAGGGATTCTTAAGATATATATATATATATATATATATATATATATATATAATTTGAGGGTGTTTCTAATGCAACATTTATGGGAGGCATGGTAGATTCTCATTTTTTATAAAATTTTCCTTTATATTACAATTGTTTCCCCTCTTTGCTATTACTTATCAAATTAGAATTAAAAAAGTGAAAAATCAGAGCACCTTATGACATCATAGTTGTTTTCAACCTTCTTTACATGTCTGTACTGCACTAAAATAGGAATACTCCCAAGTCTTTGATTTAATTTGTTTACTTTGAATATGACCTTAGTCGGATTAAGTCTCTGCTTACATGAAAGACTATTGGCTTAATGGTGTTAAAATCTGAGTACTGTTGTCCATGTAAACATACTCAGTGTCACTTTCACAAACCCTTTTATTTTTCCGATATACCCTCAAAATGCACTTTGCCATTAAGATAAAAGCTTTCTGTTACTCATAAACTCTAGAAAGTGCCTTCAGAAGAGTGCTGTTTTCCTCTGAATTTGATGTGTAATGTAAACGATGTCTCTGTGAGGGCAGCGAGTGTTACTAAACAATCACCTACATCTGTGTTAGAACTGATTGGTTCAGTTTGCTCCTTCCTACACATACAGTACCCCTCTAGCTCCATCGAATCATACAAGCGACTGCATAACTGCCAGGGTGTAGCATCCATACAGTAGGCGTGTGAAGCCTCTCATCTAACGCTTCCCTGCACAGCCAAGCACTCAAACACTTACTTTCCATTGTCTGGAGAAAAATGCAATGCCTCACTCAGGCGCTCTCTCTCGCTTGCTTTCTTTCTCTCTCTGACAGGAATGAGGCTTAGCCTCTTTCTTTTTTATTTAGATTTTTGACTCTGTCCCTCTTTTTTTCATTTATTTATTTTTTTTAAGTTCTTCTTGCTTTGTAGATGTCATTCCACATTTTCTCATCATGCGAGCAAAGAACCGTCATCCCACTGACAACAAAGGGCCTGCAAAACAATCAGATAAAAAAGCATTTATTATAGTGTCTGGTCCAGCCAGAGGTCCCCATAAAAAAGGCAGACATGCTGACAAAGAAGCTCTTGCTCCATTGTAGATTCGCGACACAGACAGAAGAGAAATAGACCGGGCATGTGCAAAAGAGACCAGGGACTTCACGCCACCATTGTGCTCACGTCTTTCAGAACGCCTGCTTCACAACCCAAAAAGAAACCAGGTTCGGCCACGCTCTGGTTTGTTCAGGCCACAACCTTAAATCTTCCATCCAGGCAAATCCTCTTCACTCTGCATCATGCTTTTATATTAATACACATCCCTTTCTTCCACGCACAACTGAGTTCAGCAGCTGCACCCTGCTGACCCCATATGCAATGTGTGAAGATAAGGTTTCAGCACTTTTTTTGATACCACTAAATCTCCGTAATCAGTTTAGACGATAATTACAGAAACAAACCCCGGGATTTCTCGCTCACTGCCAGGGAGGCAGTATCTTAAGTTTGCGTTCTCCAGTGGTGTTTTAATCTCTCAAAGAACCCTTCCGCAGCCCTCTGGGAAGACTTTAATGCGGGGGTAGTGGTTTTTGGTTCAATGCCCTTGTACCACTGATGCCAAAAGCACAGTAAAGCCAAAAGCCAGAACAATGCAGATATCATTAATAAGCTCTCGAAGGCTCTGACCCTCTCTGAAATAATGCACCAGTGGCATTATAGTGTGCTGAGAATAGGACAATAGACAAACAGACCACACTCCAATGCAATGCAATATAATGATAAACAAAGTAACAGGTTAGTCTTGATAAAAGAAGGGAACAGCGCGGGGATAAACAAGGATTTTGTCAGCAGTTTTCTCGGGAGAGGAGTTTTAAAGTACAATCTTGCTGCCCTATCGTTACTTTCACATGGATGGATGTTTCTTATTCTCACTTTCTCTCTGGCTCGTTTTCTATACGAGGGTTGTACTTAGGCACTGTGCTGGCCTGCAGCAAAACTTTATCTCGGAATTCTAATAAGCTTTTCTATCTACATCATATTCAAGATGGACTCAACCTTTGTACTCTTTGTATAGCGCTATCAACAGGGAGCTGTGTAATGAACACTAATAGCTTTCATTTGAAAATGACCCACTGCACGTCTCTCCTCTTAGCTCACATGCTCTCATTATGGAAGGGCTACCCTCAGTTCAGCTCTGTTAATGCGTTCAGTGAAAGGCCAGTTATTCACAGGAAATGGTACAGTGGGCTTTGATACGCCTGCTGTGGTTTTGTGTGATCTTCTTTTTCAAACTTCAAACCAAACTAAAAATATCAGCATATCTATAATTGGCCAATTCGTTAAGTATTACGTTTAAATCATGTCCTGATGAAGTGCTGTTAATTGCTATCCAGTTTTTTTTTTCTCTCATTAGGTTCACAGATATCTCTGCAAACTTGCTTCATGCGTGCGTCGGATGCCGAGACGTTTAGCAGTTGTATACAAGCAGTTTAAATTTGCATCGGCTTAGTGTGTGTTGGAAAGAAATATACCTGGTGGAAGATATGCAGTAAAAATATGATGGAAATGTTGTATATAGGAGGCCAGTGTCTATGCCTGTTGATCAGTGCCAGAAAAAGCCATATCCACAAATTCACAGTGATCCACTGCTGTGACACAGCAGAAGCAGAAAAGGTTCAAGCGAGTGAGTACTTTTGGCACTATATGTGGTCATACACTTGATTTGAGCATGTTAGATCTTAGCCCCGTTCTGGAAGTCAGTGAGATGGCCTGCTTGTCTCTCTTACGGCTCTATGACTGTCTCCATCAACAGAGACTGCGAAGAGGTTCCCTCAGTTCCCTCTTAACACTGCCTATTACTGGTCAGTCTGCACTGTTTCATGTACTGATCTTTAGCAGGACTCTGTCTGCCAGTCACTGTGGAAAAGCAGGGTTTTCAAGTGTGTAAGAAAATCTGTAGCATGACTGATGTATGTTAATTACAGTGTGTTATGGGGAGCCTGTCCCACAGCCTTGTGTATTTGACAGCCCCAGTGATGTCATCACTACGATGTGTGTCATTGCATCGACTGAGCTGCAGCGCAGTGTCACCGCTGAGTTTCTGTAATTATATATCATAGATAGGAGGAAAAACTGCTCATTTTTCAATGACGTTCCTCACCACATTAGTATGCTCCTGCAGTACCTTCTGCTTGCTATGAATTATGCCAATCATTTCTTAAGATTCATCCCTATTGACCGCTCGACTACTGCAAAGGAAATGTACCAATGTAACATGTACCCTTGTGCAATTCAGTATTCAAAGGAACTCCATACTTCCCATTTTTCTCATTTTACCACCTCATGTATCTTTGATTCCTGAGTTGATAAGATGGAAATGTGCAACGCTCGATCCTGTTTCACTCCTTCCTTGTGAAGTATGCTTTATGAGTCCCTTTGGTCTGAATGCTTCCAAACTGCAGATTTTTCATTCATACACCTACTCTGGACTGCATAACTTAAGGCCCTTTTTTAAAGCTTTGGTTGCGTTTAGGAGAAATATTATTAAATAGCAAATCATGCCAAAATATTAGGTCTAAACTATGATATGTGATGCTAATCTAGTAATATTGAAGACTTAATTTTTTTAAGTAGATCCACCTCCTCTCCAAAACATTTAATCATTTACTGACCTTTGCCCATTTTGACAATTTTGGCCACATGTCTTTTATTATTATTATTATTATTATTATTATTATTATTATTATTATTTTCTGTTCTTGAACATATTTAAACAACAAAACAAAATATTTATTTATGTAAGATTTATTTATTTCATGTGTTTATTAATGTTATTTATTTATTTTGATATGAAAATCGCCTGTTTAGTTTTGCCTAAATAGTTTTATTACTAGCATAGTGACATTGATTCAGCATAAAATGTTAGATTTTTTCGGTTTTTTTTTGTTTATTATTTAATTCAGTTTAATTTAAAATTAATTGTATTTTATTTTTGTTTTTATTTTTAGAAACTGTCTGGTTTTAAATACTTTATGACCAGCATAGCATCTTTGATTCAACATGAGTTTGATTTAACAAACTTCTCAAAAAACAAACAAACAATCAAAAAAGTGTTGCATCAGTCTCTGCTTTTTATTATTATTTAATCATCTATCCTTGTAGTCTCTTTTTGTTCCACTCAGAGCATCATAATGGCGGCTAATAAAGTATGTAGTGCAATGCAATGCATAATGTGTACCGATGACAAAAAACCACACACTCTGTCCCACGTGATACAGCACCACAATGTTAGAGATGACAGTATCGCATTCTCAAGTACTTAGAAATCTGGAATCACATTAATAGCTTATTAGGGTGATGTAAGGAAGTGTCCTTGACTGAAATCTTCGTAACATTTTCTGAGAAGCCCGTTGTCCATCCTGACACATGCCCAGTCAGCTCTCCCTCCCGCTGTGCCTCACCTCAGTGCCGCTACGGTCTTCTCAGCATGCTTGTGGATAGTCATGCCTGTTAGGGGTTCCGTGTTTGCCCTTGCTTGTTATTATTGTTTATCTTGTTTGTCAGTCACCCAGATCGTCTGCCATTTCGGCTTTGCCTTCATACATATTCATGAGCCCTCATTACCTTCCTCGCTGGTTGGTTGCAGGGCATGGTGACGGTGCCATGCTTTGTTCTCCAGGCTAACAACAGGTGACTGGAGCAGCCTGGTGTATCGTTACCTGTCATTTGAATATAGTGAAAAGTACGTTCAGGACAGGACGAGGAGTACAGAGGTGTACCAGGCTTCCAGATTAATAGCTAAGCAGAAAAGACTGCTCACCCCCTTGAGTTTAATTGAAGCTTTGGCACAGCGCTGGTAGGCTCCACTGCATGAAATACAAATGCAGTAGTAAAATAACATTGTGTAGTGCTAATAGAGTAGGTAGTATGTATATAAAACGACAGCTCAGGTGTTAATGCTCTCCATATCCATAAAAAAGTCCTTAAAAAGACAAAATTAATGTCATGGCAGGTCTGTCAGCTTTGCCAGCTCTATCCCTCACCAACCCAAATATAATCCATTTTTTTTATTTCTCATTTAGTTTAATGCGATTTTGGAATCTGTCATCCTTGGTTTGTCGCCTGTCAGTTTCCAACTGTGGCTAGTGTCTGTGACAGTCTGAGGTGTTAGTTCGATTTAGGGGAGTAGAGATCCCTTTTGGAACTGTCAAAGTGCTGCTCTCTAGATTAGCTTAATGCCAACTGCACAACCCTCTAATGTGTCGCATCTTGTGCCCGTTGATGAAAATTACCCTCCTGAGTGACTGTGGATGTATGTTTTCTGCCCTGTTTACACCTTGTGTTACTGATCACAAATGGACAAAGCTAAATGTGGATCCGCACAAGCTCAAGCTTGTCTGCTTTTGACCACTTCCAGAGGTAGTCGAGAACACATTTGACTGGATTGATGATTGCTGAAATAAAAGTGTTTTTCACCCCAAAAAATTAAATTCTGTTATTAATTAACCTCAACATATCATTTCAAACCCGCAAGACCTTAGTTTATCGACAGAACACAAATGAAGATTTTGGATTAAATCTGAGATCTCTGGCCCTCCAGACAGCAAGGTTCAGCGTTTTTACGTTGCACTAATTATATTGATTATGTTCTGAGATACTCTCCAAAATGGTGTAAGCTTGGGAGAATAATGAATGGATTAATACTATTATTGTTTTCCTTGTGCAATAGTCCTGTTGCTTTGTAAAACAAATTAAAGTCGAACCCTTTATGGTCTATTTTACCAGTGTCCTTACTACATTGTTTTGCCTTGATCATAGTGATATCCTAGGATCAGAGAGCTCTTGGATATCTTCAAAAATATATTCAGAAGATGAACAAAAATCTTACTGGTGGAACAACATGACAGTTAATAATAAATAACATAATTAAAATATTTTGGGTAAACCAATCTTTTAAACATTACAATGTTACTGTCCTATCATTAATGTTTTTTTTTCTATCCAGTGGTTTAGGTTTGAATGTGCTTGAACAACTGGGAAAACAGAGACATGTGATAGAAATAAAATGAACAGGCCGACATACAATATGTAAATTTACAGTACCAGCCAAGGAAAACGTGAAATGGAGTAACGCAGTAACTTTTATTAAGCCTTTTTCTGCAAGCCTCTGAAAAGAATGTGTGCATCTGATTTTGAACGAGCACTGCTAAATGAATAAATGTAAATATAGCTTAATTTGGGCAGCCGTGGGCCAAATGCATGGAGCCTACATAAGAATGATCCCTTAAGCAGAGAGGACCCTGGCATGAAGTGCCGGGACGTCCAGATTATAAAACCTGGCAAATGTGGACGACGGGGACCAGCCGGCTGCCTCACAGATCTCTGTCAGGGAGATACCTCTAGACCACGGCCATGACCTGATGCTTTCAGGGGACGAGGGATCTTGATCTTAAACATGAATGCACATAGCGCAGTGACCGTGACCCACTCTGATATCCCGGGAATGTTGCGCCAGGCTTTTTCCCGCAGACACAGAAGGCTTATTATATTGAGTGTTTTGTCGCTCTGTAGGGACATATGACTGGTGCTTGTGTACTTTTGAGGAAAACTGCTATCACTGCACGCTGCATGGACTTTTACGAACGCTTTTACGAACCCAGTATTTGGGTCGGGGCTCCTGCCTTTTAGGAAAGGGGAAGCGCTTGCCAGGCTCTTGTTTCGACTGCTGAGATGGAGCGGGCGGGAGCTTGCTTTGGCTGCTGTGGCGGGGGTCCTGGGGGTGACTCTATTATGCCATTTTAAGGGCTGCTAATATTGCTTTATGAGTCTCTTAAAACAGATTTACATGTATGCAAGGTCAAAATCACTTTAGTTTTCTTCAAAAATACATTTACTTTTACCCCATTTCTAAATGATTCGTAAACAACTCATGTGAAGCAGTTCGAAGAATCAGTCTGTCTAAACCCCTCCTTTCCGTGAGCCCTCACTGCTGTGATTGGTCGGATGGCGCAGTCCTTGGTCTGCCGCTACAACGCGTGTCGGAAAATTGTACTGTTTGTGGGCGGGGCAAGTTGTTCGCTCCATTATGGTAATGTTACTTTCTGACGTGTGTCCGTAACAGAAAAGGATTTGAGTTGCTGACGACTCGTTTAGGTGAATGTGAGACAACTTTTTTTTTTTTTTTTCTGTTTTATTTTGATAGATAAAAACTTAATTTACCATGCACTGTCGGCGTCACAACTTTGCAGTTATTTTATGTTCACATACAGCTACACACTGCATGAAAGATCATATTTGAAAAGGCTTAATAGGGGCACTTTAATACCAGGTGTGAACTGAATCTACATCCGCTTATTAGTTCTTTGCACCTCACCTTAAGGATGTTGTGATAGGTTGATATTCCTTTAAATCTGTTTTATTAAAAATTTGGCTTTTGCTGTCTCTGGTATGTATATGTTCTTAAAATAGTCAGCCGTGTTTCGGTGCAAGTTCCTGAGAGGTGTGGGGTCACACTGACATTTGAAGTGCTATATTATTAAATCGAGAGACGCAGCTGTGATAAAATTATGACCTAATTTTGGAGACTAATGCAGTATTGCTCCCTAATTGGATAGAAGCTGTTTGCATTGTCATTGCCATGATAATTACCCTACTTATTTATTAGTAGTATTATTATTTTTTTTTCTTTCCTGTAAGCTTCAAAACGCTTGCATATGTATTAGGTTTCTGAGAGATAAGGTGACTAACTCAACATGTGCGACTCTGATTTCAGGCTGAATCATGCACTCTACATTACACGGAAGAACAGATTTTCTCTAATCTCAAGCCATTTATTGCTCTTTCTCAAAGAGGCAGCACGTTGTGTCATCCATGTTACATGATACATATTTTTTTTAATGAGATCAAAGCATTCTCATGAAAATTAGGTTGTTATGTGCATGAGTAAAATATTGACTGAAATGGACAAATATACCTGTCATGAATTAATATTTTGAGCATGTCTGGGTAGTTCTCCGGTATTGATTTAAACAGAGGTCCCTGAAACGATTTACCGAAAGCTGTGCTGAGACCTGCTGAGACGGCACAGCAGGAAGGCGACTGTATAATGTTTCACATGTGTGCTTTGCCAAGAGAAAGACTGAGTTGCATGTGGCAATAAGTCCCAAAAAAAGAAAGGACTGATCACTTAAAGAAAAAAAGAGGGCGAACAGACAATCACATCTGTCAGTCCTATCCACAACAGACCTGACTGGTTCAGACGAGGAGTTCTGTGTTTGGCATCGCATGCAGGCAAGGTTACAGCCCCCCATGCACCCCTCCTATTGTGAATTCTTTCAGTTTAATAAAGAGTTTATTGCTAGGAGAACATTTTTATTGATTGTGCTGTCCCTGGGAGGGTAATTTGAGATTTGTTGATCTTCCCTCGTTTCTGACTTTACCGTTGGGCATATGCTCTGCTGAGCCGAGGAGAGACGTCCGTGGGAGTAATTTATTTCCATCTACCCAAGCACGGTGTGCTTGTTGTAATGGCTGTTCTCTTTCGCTCTGCCTGCACTGTGCAGACTGCCATGCTCATGGGGCAATATTCTGATCATGGGAAAAACACAACTTGTGCTTGGAGCCTGTGTTTGGAATTAATTTATTTACACTGGTTGCACAATCTATCTATCTATCTATCTATCTAGCTATCTATCTAGCTAGCTAGCTCAGTGATGTATTGATTGATATTATAATCTGGGTTGTTAAAATGTTTGTGTTTAATTATGGATGCTCATTTTTACATTTAAATTACTTTCGCCATCATCTAAGGCAAAGTTAATCTTTAATAAAACTATGAAGTGAAATCATTTGCAGATCTTAAAATGAAAATTCATCTTTCATTCTTCCAATAATATTTAGAAAACTGTTTAATTTATTTGTTGTTTGGCATAACGGTTGTAATATCAACTGTTATGGGCCTGAGTTTTTATATCGGTCTCTACTTCTGTGTGTTTATAACAAGCCTTAACTTTTGGCAGAGATATTTAAAATGAGGTTCATTCATCACACAGGAAATGGAAGGTAGCATTGCAAGATAAAGTGTTGCATGCAGTGGATTTAGTTGAATATTGCAGATTCAGGCAAATGTCTTCAGGGTATTCAAACCATAAAGAAGTCTGACATTCTACACACAAGATTCATACTATACTGTACACTGCTGCACTTTTAAAGAGTTCTATGTTGATATGCTAATCTGATTGTAGCCGGGGTGTCTGTTCTGACTAAAGACTTACGGTTGTTAACTTGGCGTAGGTTGATTGTGTGTCTGGGACATGTCAACATCAGAGATCAAAGTATACTGCTGGAAGCCTCACAGATATTGTCATCAGTCAAAATATTTATGGATTCTGAGCCTCGTCTGTCTCACTTTCCTTCTCTGTATCCTCTTCCAATGCTGGATTAATTCCTGTATCATTTAAGAACTTGGCAGTCGTTACACTTGCAGGCTCTCCTTGTTTTAACAGTTACAAGGAAACGTACCAAAGCACAAGTAATTGCACCTTAATACAGTGCTGCACTCAACATTGAAATTGCAGTTTCTCACTGACAGTAAGGCACTGCTCAGTTAATGCATGCTCTCATTTATTGATGTATTTTTGTTTTTACTATGAACAGTGTGTGTATATTTATATATAGTGAATTGTGTGTGTGTTTGTTTATGCTACACTGTGGGGACCAAATATCCACACAAGGATACTAAAACCTGATCTTTTGGACATTGTTGAGACTAGCCTGCAGCCCTCACAAGGGGAAAAAAGTAGTAAATTATTATCTTAACATGTAACATTGCAAACGGATTTTCTGTAAGGGTAGGTTTAGGTTATTATTATTATTGTTAATTATATTATTATTATTATTTTCATGAAAGGTGCATTTTAATTACAAGAACAATGTCATAACTATTTTAATAATAAATGCATTCATTTATTTTAATTTTTTATTTATTTTATTTATTTATTTTCCAATTAATTAATTTGAAGTAATAATTATTTGCTGTTGATTAGCATTATTTTGTCTGTGGAAAAGACTGTGAGACAGTTTTGTGATTAAAAGAATACAAAACGCAAACTTTTTCAACTTAAAACTAAAATAACATGGTCCATTGAAGTTTAGGCACATACACTGTGGAAGTAAATAAGGTCACGAAATCTGACCGACATTGAGACAAGCAGTGTCTTAAAGAATAAAGCGTGACAGCATGCATGTATCTGGTCCTGCGGAGAGAGTCCAAATGGCTGGATTATTAGCATAGCATGCCTCGTCTGCTAGAGCCCGTGCTCCGCTAACCCCCCTCCCAGATGCAGATTGAGTCTGGATGCCTAGAGAGAGCAGACTGATTCATTCAGGGTTCAACCGCCTCTTACCAACCCTCCCATATGGCTCTGCTTGCATGTCATTTACTCAATATGCGGGACTCCGATAATTATGTAAACCGTAGACGAACGTATTAACAATTAACCGTGTTCTCGCTCCTCTCTCTTTAGCCCCATTTGTTACATCTTCGCTCTGTCTCTGCTCCATTTGGCGGGTTAACCTATAGATGCCTTTGGAATAGAGGCAATGGCAAATCCTAATCGCTTGTCTCGTCTCTGCAAGTGGCGATGGAGAAATACAACTCCAATAATGAGATTTGGCGGCACATTAGCAATGATGATTGCTGTGGCTGAATGGTGTGCTGCTGTGTTGTTGCGCTTCATTCAAAATCAATGATACATTGTTTAGGGGAGCTTTGTTCCTCAGCCGAACCGCCGGGCTAATGTTCCTCAGACTCTTTCAGATGAGAGAAAGGCCGTTTTACCGTAATCCCTCCCCCTAACGTTTGCTGCTTGATTGCAGGCTTTTTTTTTTCTTGAAACATCTCAAAGCCTCTCAGCGCATTTATTTAATTTAACATTTGAGATGATGGAGTCAACCGTCAGTTTTATCTCATTGTCCAGACAATTACAGGCTTCTGACACATTTTTATTTTAGGCTAGATTTGCTTTGAACCAGGGAAAGTGGATGTGCTAGGCATCCTTAAAACACGCAAAAAAATGTGTTTTGCTTATGCATATATTCATCTATTCCAGAAAGAACAAAGCTAATGATTATCTCATCAAAAGCAAGTGCACGTCTTGCAGAGAAGAAATAAAAAAAAAAACCCTCTACAATGCTTGTCTGTGTTTACTATTGAGAATAGTACCAAACTCACTAGAGTTTAAAAGCCTAGTTTATAGTAATATCACATTTTTCTTTCTTTTACTCGTTCTCTTTGAGATTCTTATCCATTATTGATTTGAATAAAGTTCATAAAAATCTCTCAGCGTAAGAAATGCTCCATTTTGTTCAAGATCCAGGTGTCAGTGCATTGGCTTTGTGTTGCGTCAGACTTATTATTGTCAGCAGGACATTTGAAGTTATTTCAGAGAAAGACCACATAAAAGCATTTAACTGGGTTTAGGACATGCTTCCTACAGGGAGGACAAGAAAGCCAGTTATTGTTAACGGTTCAGTTGTGTACTTACAGTGTAATGAAGATATGACACGCACAACATCAGCTGAAGCTTGTTGGTAACCCAACAAGAGTGGATATGTCCAAGCATGCCTGCTTATGCCAACCAAAGTAGAGGACATAATGAGAGAAGTAGTTGACTCATGGAAAGGTCACACCTTCTTTGGGAAAAAGAAAGAAGAAAAGGTTTCCATGCTTTTTTTCATTTACTTATCTGACCTTTATAAGCACAATTAGCATTTAGAAAAAAATGACAGTTCTCTCACTCGCCCACATCACCTACAGCAGGCTTTTACTCTTAGAGGTAATTGCAAAGTTGGACAGGCAATATGAATCTATTTTTGGGAAAAGGGAGGCAATAGAGTTCCTGACATCTGTAAAGTGGCAAACTTGGCTCAGATATGCCCTTCCGTCTCGAATTGTCTGAAAGGAAAAGAAAGCCATAAACATCAGGGACATTTCAGTGACATATTAAATGATGTGGGGGTGGTATTTATTCCCTCATTTCTTAGAGTCACCTTGAACGTAATTTTACTCAGCACTGTAAAACTCTGAACCTCGGCTGATCTCCAAGAGTAATACTGTGCCGGGGTGGATTTTCCTCGGAGGGCTCCGTCTCTATCCACCAACATAATAGAAAGCTGATGAAAACAAAGATGGAGTTAAGACCAACATGAATATTTCCCCTTGAATTGAGCTGCCATAGATTTTTAAAGCTCAATCAGGCCGTGCTTGCTTAAAAAAAAGGGGGTGTTTTTTTTGTTTTTTTTTCGCGCTCTCTGCAATCTGAGATTGGGAGTATGCAGTAATGGGGAAAGATGTGAACATTAGGGAGTCTCTATGTGAATCACAAGTGTATTTCAGACCACCGGCACAAAGCACAATATCATATAAAGCCATGGCCTTATTTAAACCATGCTCTACTGTCTCTACAATTGTTCACCAAATGAGCAGGCAGCAGGTGTTTTCTCCTGTGGCACTGATATGTGTATTTGTACATTTTTATTTGCAGAACCTGATCAAAAACCTTCCTGAGCAGAAGGAGCTAAGCAACCTTGCTGAGCTAAAGGGCGAATACGAGGAGCTTTGTGAATCTGAGCAGTTTGGAATTGTGGTGAGTACTGAGATTGTAGTAGTTTAAATCACTATCACAACTTCAGGGCAGATTATATATATATATATATATATATATATATATGTGCATGTATGTATTTATATTTATACACTGAGTGGAGAGATTATTATGACTACAGCTGGGTCAAAAAAAATCAATACAGGTTCCTGAACAAAACTTTTTTTCCATACCAATTTTATAAAATCAGTTTTAAAAAAAATACAGTATCTCAAAAAAAAAAAAAAAAATACAACTTGTTGACATTTTTACAGACTCAAAACCTCATCTGCTGAGCCACTGCACGGGAAAAAAAAAATCAAACACAATAAATCAGTTCAAATTAGTGTTAATAAAGTTCAAATAGTTTTCAGTTTACACATCTGTTATGCTCACCATTACAGCATTATAATTAATTCTTACAATAGCCTTCAATTTTTTTTCCCTCTGAAAATGTGTTTTTTTTTTTAGGGCATAAAACATTTGTCTTTTAATTCATGAACATATTGTTGGAAAATGAAGAGGATTTGATATTACACTTTAAAATACTGAATAAATACTGTTTTAATAATTTTTGATCTGCAGCTATGTTCTCCAGAGATCAGGGACTATGACCCTGATCCCTGATGAGTCTGACTAGAGTTAAATAAGAGTTCATTAAAAAGCATTTCTAAATAATAAAAAAAAACTCTAAAATGACTTAAATAGACAAAGAAAACAAGTAGGTCATATGGTTCGTTAAAAACATTTCAAAGCAATAGACATTTCCAAGATATAATAAAAAATGTAAAATGACCAAAAAGTTGTTTTTCTTATTGATGTTTTAATTATGTTGTCACTCCTCTCTGTCCGGAGCACACATAATATACAGAATAATGTGCTTTGGATATATCTGTGTTAAATCATTCCGAATTTTGGCGGGTAAAAAATAAGCTTGGCCGGTGTGTCAAAAACTTAATTTCGGGCCCTGCATGAATACCTTTACGGTTCTGTGTTTATACTGTATATATGACGATAGATTTACTCCAAATGCTCAAATGCGCTTGAAGTAACCCTCGGAGCAGTTCTGGAGATGTTATTTGTGTAGCCTACTGTATTTATGTCCTCATTTAGTGAGACGCAAGACGTTAATATCACCACCGGAAGCGTCACGCGCAGGTCAGTATGCTAGTAAACAAAGCCGCATTTCTGCGCCATAACACAAAGACGCGCAAAATTAATCCTTTTTGTGGGTAAATATTGACAAATACTTTTAAAAGCGGGAGTATGCCCACGTGCATGAGGACGGAACTGCGCCATGCCCGATACAGAAAGTGAAACTTAATGTAGAGACAGAAATGACGTGCAGTTGTGTAAATTATAGAAATAACATAAGGCTATTTTACACACATACGAACGACGAGACGTTTTTCGATATTTGGTTATATCGAGGCAATTTGGTTATATCGGTACCACATGACAGCTTTAAGCTGGTGGGGGCAGTGTTATGGTTTGGGGCATGTTTTCCTGGCATGATTTGGGCCGTTTAATTCACATGGAACAACGTCCTAAGTATCATTGCTGATCAAGTTCGTCCTATCATGTTGATGGCTTATCCCAGTAGAGATGGCTTCTTCCAACAAGACAACGGGCCATGTCACGGTGCTCGTATTGTGCAGGAGTGGTTTCAAGAACATGGGGGAGACTTTACCTTGTTTAGGTGGCCCCCACAATCACCAGATCTAAATCTGATTGAGCATTTGTGGGATGAAGTTAAAAGAGCCATCAAGCAGCTGGTTCTACAACCATCAAATCTCACTGGACAGTGCTATTTATCAGGCGTGGTTTCAGATTCCTCGCATCAGCTTTTAACATCTCATGGAGTCAATGCAAAGAAGAAGAAGAAAGCGCATACTCTATCTCTACCGCTCACTCTCGATTCAAAGCAAGATCTGGGAATATGAGGTTGGAAACATAATAGAGTCAATGTTTATCGTGACTCTTTTTTTCTCCCCAAAAAGACAGAAATACTGTTACAGAGTGAAATTTATGTGCCACAAATACTGTTCTGGATCATTAGAGGAACAGCATGAAATTGGAACACAAAATTATATTAAAACACCATAATTTATGTCACAGAATTGAAAACACAGCACCAAATACTTCATTTTATATTGAATCCATTACAAGAATAAACGCATAATGGTTTTGCAGATATTTCTGCAACCACCTCTGAGACAGTGTTCTTTCAGTGCTATACATCCAGTGAGCTGAAGTGCTGCCCTACAATCTACAATTTATCTATCTTTTAATTCGAATAAGTCATCAGTAAATTATTATGGATGACACAACCAATGAACAACCATCTGTTTCGAGCAATTCTGTAATTTAACAGCTAAAAAGCTTTTTGGTTCCTGAATGTTTTGTTATTGGTCAGTACCTGCACACAGCTATTTCCACAGATGTGGTGCAGGTGTCAGACCCCGGTGACCACTTTAGAATCATTCTACATGTTTTATTGAAGAAATAATAATGGGGGCCAAGCAAAACAGTTACGTAAACCTGTTCGCTACCATTTATAATCAACAGCCAAACACTGGGCTTGGCACCAACACCAATAATTTGGTGAAAAAGAGGGAATCTCACACTAAAACGCATTCCAATTGCCTATCGATTTTATCTTTCTCATTTTCTTAGTCTTTTCTTCCCCTCTTCCTCTTTCGTTCTCTTTCCTTTGGCTCCGGTTCGCTATTTCTCCTCTACTTTTCGTCACACTCCAGCGCATAACCCTTCACACATCTCTGTTCCACTTCCGTCTGTTTCTCTCCTCCACTCTCTCTCTCTGTCCCTGATACCAAAATCACCCTCTTTTCCATTTCTGTTGTTGTTCACACCAATAGCTCTCTACTTCTCTGTGAAGGATTTTTGAGCTGAAAAGCAGAATGGGGGGCAGTGGGAAATTAGGCACAGAGAGAGAGAGATTGTGTGTGCTGGAGAAAGAAGACTGCCTTCAGGCTCCATGCAGGATCAGCGCTATTCAATATATAAAGAGACTCAGTAATGTATAATTAAAAGGCCAAGAATATAAAGGGCATTTTTTATGACAAGTCAAATCTGGTAGCCTGGTTGTGACTGACAGAAGCTATGATTTTGATGAATAATGAAGAGTGAGGCAGAGCTTTATTTTACTACAGAGCATGATTAGGTCCCGAGTTCTTAAACTGGAAGGGCTTTTAGACTTTCTTCCTATATTGACCAAATCCCATTAACGTTGGTCTTTGTCATGACTTTGTCTCAAATATTTAAGCTCCTCTCTACATCAGTTACCTGGATCGCATCTGGATTAAAGGAATGGTTCCCCTTTGTGTCCTACCAAGTCCCCATTTCCTTTAGTACATGGGACGACAAAAAAAAGAGATGTTAGAGAAGATATTTTTATTTATTTTTGACTAATTAAACTAAACTTTTACCTCATTTGCTTGTCGATAACAGTGTCAATGACTTATTTCCTTGATTTATTTGCTCTTTAGATTTAAGAAAGGTATTATATAAATAAAACCTTTGTTTATTTATTCAACTATGAATTTGCTTTATCATGGATCTTATAGGTGCAGGCAGCTTCCACAAACTTTGTTGTTGACAACCGGTGACCATTTGGTTTTCCATGAGTTCTGTGAGCAAGAGTAATAAATCGAATAAATCAATTTCGGATGCACTCTTTCATTGTATAGAGAAGAGCATTCCACGTAACAGCTCCTCTTTTTTTGTCAGGTGGGTTTAGAATTACGTTATAGTGGAAACAAATGAAGGCAAAAATTTTCTTTAAGCATTTACATTTTTCCTTTTTCTTTTACATGAGAAGTCTGCTTTACAGTCAGATGCTGTCCTGTCCTGCACAGATCTGTCTAGTTCGATGCATATACATTCCTTCACTGGTATTATGGCGCATCTGACAAACCTGCCTTTGACAGCAGATTCACACAGAAATCAATTCAGCGCTGGGTAACAGAACAACCCTCTCGCTCTCTCTCTGTGTTGTGTCTTTCACTACCTGTGTCTTTGGAGGGCGTAATGAAGCACGTTGTGACAGTCTCCTCCTGTGACTGAGCTCAAGGCGGGTAATATACAGGCAGGCTGTGGAAGCACCTCATCAACACCACCTTGCACTGCTCCTTGGGGAAATAAGTCACTCTCAGCTTGTCTCCCTCCAGAGCTGTCACCAACTCACCCTCTTTTATTGTGATTTCCTCTTATACAGAGAAATCAAATCTGGATGTGAAGGGAGGAGGTGGGGTGAGGCGGTGAACGGGGGCGTGGGGCCGACTCAGGGTTTTTTGATCGGCAACTTGCTCATAAAGATGAATAAATGTGAGAAGTAATGGTACATCCAGACTGTGTCTCTGGGCTGCCTGTGAGCGTCAGATTATGCAGAAATCTGGAGCGAGTGTGTCTGAGGTCGCCCTCCTCAACAAGCAGCTCCTGTACGATCCTTGTTGTTGTTTTGTCTCCTCGCTCCTTCCTTTCCTCCTCCTCGCTGTCTTTTAACTGAAATGTCATCTCACTACAGCACCAAACCAGTTATGTTGTTGCTGTTATTACAGCTAAATGTAATTATAGGTGAACGACAGAATCTGACATTTATTTGTTACAAGATTTGTAGCAAAATTCATGTTTACAGCATTAACACAATTGTAAAGTTAACTTCTTAATTTTGTTTATGGGCTTTTATTTGTAACTGTGCCACGAATTAGACGCATTTAACCTTGTTTCTGCTTTTATTGTGAGCGATTCATCAGTGTGCAGTATTAAAAGTAAAAAAAAAGAAAAATAGTTTAGTAACCTCTAATAAAAATGCAGGAACTTGCTGCTTTTTCTTTTTCCGTTAGGCCAAGTTAAATAGCTATCAAATGAATACCATAACCAATTTCATATCCCCTAAATAACATTTGTGATGATTACAGTTTAAGTTGTTCTCTTTCCATTTCAGATGAGCTCAGTCAAGATGCTGCGCCCCAGACTGAACGGGATCCTATTCAAGCTGACATTTGAGGAGCAAGTGAATAACATCCGGCCAGACATCATGAACGTGACATTCGCATGCGAGGAGGTGAAGAAGAGCGAAGGTTTCAGCATGCTCCTGGAGCTGGTGCTGCTGGTCGGGAATTACATGAACTCTGGCTCCAGAAATGCTCAGACATTCGGCTTCAATATCAGCTTTCTCTGCAAGGTACCAAGCAGAAACAATTATCTTGGTTTCTGAAACTACACCTTGTCTGCTTAAAATTCTACCACAGCTTCTATGTTACATTCATAATGACATATTGGAAAACGTTGATTACCAGGGTTTAAACCTGTCTTTTTTTAGACTTGACCAGAAAGCTGCTAGTTCACTAGTTGCCATTTAGCAGGTACTTTCGGGCTAATTATATTACATGCACAGTAAACCTGGAGTGACTTAATGGTGATGGATTGTGGATCATCCCATGCGGGACTGGAACATACAACCTTCGGAATACAAGCCCAAAACTGCTGAAAAAGACTCATGCATACTTAACATCAGGTTAAGTATTAAGCATCTGTCAAGTGACAAGTAGTAAATTCTAAGAAAAAATAAAAATAAAATCCTGTTAGGTGTAAAAGCCATTTTGGGTTTGATGACTGGTGACAGTTATAGACAAAC
>JAUMHI010000048.1:10052642-10063451 GCA_032359435.1 Enteromius unitaeniatus | reverse complement strand
AAGTCTACAGCAATGTGCGACCAGGGCCTCTGTGGAATGGGGAGCGGTTGAAGGAGACCAGCAGGGCGTTGTCTGGAAGATTTAGCAATTTGACACGTGGCACAGCGTGTGAGGAAGCTGCGCACGTCTGCGGGAAGAGTAGGCCACCAGAATTTATTGCATGCCAGCTCGGTGGTCGCCAGTACTTCTGGGTGCCCGGCACTAGGGCTATCATGTATAAGGTAAAGGACCCTGTCACGTAGAGCGGTGGGCACGAAGGTCTTATCTGGCGGGCAGTCTGGAGGAGCAGGTTCTGTGGACTGTGCTTCATAAATGTCCTGCATGATGTCCCACTGGATGGGCGCGAGGATCAAATGAGGAGGAATGATGGACCCGGGTTCCCCTGCTTGAGTGGGTAGGTCATGGATTCTGGAGAGGGCATCTGCTTTCCCGTTCTTTGAACCCGGACGGTAGGTAATCTGGAATTGGAAACGTGTAAAGAACAGCGTCCAACGAGCCTGGCGAGCATTGAGCATCTTGGCCGAACGGAGGTATTCCAAGTTGCGGTGGTCGGTGTATACAATAAACGGCTCACTGGCTCCCTCGAGCCAATGCCTCCACTCCTCTAGGGCCGCCTTCATGGACAGCAACTCTCGGTCTCCCACATCGTAATTGCGTTCAGCTGGTGTTAGCTTGCGGGAATAATAGGCGCAAGGAAAGAGCTTTTCTGGGTCCCCTTGCCGCTGGGAGAGTACCGCTCCTATTCCTGTACTAGAAGCGTCCACCTCCACAATGAATTGTCTGGCAGGATCCGGATGGTGGAGAATGGGAGCGGCGTTTTAGGCTCTCGAATGCGGCCATGCTCTCCTCGGTCCAGGTTAATTTTGTAGTGGTACGTTTAGTCATGGCCGTGAGGGGAGCGGCCACCAGGCTAAATCCACGTATAAACCGCCGGTAAAAGTTTGCAAAGCCCAGAAACCGTTGCAGTTCTTTCAGTGTATGGGGTCTGGGCCAATCCACTACTGCCTTGACTTTAGTTTCGTCCATCCCCACTCCCTCCCGGCTGATGATGTAGCCTAGGAAGGCCACCCGAGTCTGATAAAACTCACACTTGCTTAGTTTTGCGTATAAGTTGTTCTCAATGAGTCTCCTGAGCACGGCCCTTACGTGCTGGACATGGTTGTCAAGGGTCTCCGAGTAGATTAATATGTTGTCTATATAGATGATGACGAAACGATGTAGCATATCCCGGAATATCTTGTTCACTAAGGCCTGGAACACTGAGGGGCTGTTAGATAGACCAAAGGGCATAACTAAGTACTCATAGTGACCCGTGGTTGTAGAGAAGGCGGTCTTCCACTCGTCTCCCTTTCTGATGCGCACAAGGTTGTAGGCGGAGGTGCGTTCCGTAACAATCAGAGCTCAGTCTATATCCTTTACCTTTTTGTGTATTTTATAATAATTATATAATAATTATGAAATAGAAACACATATTAACTAAAAATAAATAAATAAATAAATACTAAGTCTGCACTTCTGCTGCAAATTATTTATACCCAAGCAAAAGCTGGCACAAATTTTGAAACAGACACAGAGCCTGTGTAAAGATGTCTATGAAAAGCATCATGGGTAATTTTAAATTCTAGCATGCTGGAATGATGGAAATATTGAGAAGTCAGCAGTGACAACATGCAGTGTCACAAAGTCTGTGCGTTTGACAACCAAAACCGCTTGTTGTTTTTTTTCTGAAAGGAAGCCAAGCGACCCATCTGTCAAAAATACATACATGCAAAAAAAAAGCTTCACACAACGGGTGGCAGCCAGTGGCTGGCAATGTGACCCAAAATAACAGCTGTGTTTTTTATTTTTTTCTATCCAGGTTCATTATGCAATTACAATGCCCATAAGAATAAACATGAGAGTGTGAAACCCAGGTGTATTGAGAGATTTAGAGCTTTCCACCTGTAATGGGACCGCAGCTTTCAGCACATTCAAGTATTATTAACAGAAATGAAAATCGTTGAGCGGCCAGTGAGTGTTCACAGTGCTTTCCAATCAGGACTCAGTTATGATTTGAATATTCATGAACTGAATATGGTGAATGCTTATCATATGACTTAAACGGTTGGCTAATGCTGTTATACTGTCAAGCCAACAACAGATTGAGATCTGGAAACTGGACACAATAATGAACCATAGGATTGAATGATACAAAACCCAGCCATCTGCAACAGTGAAGTGAGCTATTACTGACAGAAAATGTATACTATATATCTATATATAATGGGAGTTCTTTTTGCTTTTGGCTTCAAACAAACTCTGTAATAGTCCTAACAGACCAGAGATCTGGAAAATATATGAATGTACAGTTCACAAAGGTCATCGCTACATGTTATGACAGGTGTTATGATCAAAGCGTTGACCCTGCCTTAAGTATCACAGAAAGAAAGCTTGTCAGAACAACCTATAAATTTAGATTGCATATTAGTGCAAAAAGCACTTTGGTCTGTCTGTCAATCACATATGCTTTGCTAAAGTCCAATTATAATTACAACAAGAAAAAGAAACCGCTCAAAATTACATTTAGCTGCATAAACAATTGGGGAGATGGGAGGGAGGCTTTTTTGTAGATTCCACAGAAAAACATTAGACTGCATATTCATCATGCCAATGTGTTATTGCATTTGTGTCGCCCATTAGTAAGCAGACTGTGGCGTATTCATCCTCTGAGATATCTCTCTGTTCCCTTTTGCAGTAGTTTGAAGGGTCGGGGAAAATGAGGCAGCTGGAAACAAAGATGTGCTTTTGAAGAGACACAGACTGAATAAGTGAAGTGAGCAAATGTCTAGTCTAGGGGTTCTCAACTCCAGCCCTCGAGGTCCGTTTTCCTGCAGAGCTTGGGCAATCCTTATCAAACACACCTAAACAAACTAAACAGGGGGTCTGTACGAAAGCTGAAAAAGTATGCCTTTTCAGTTTTTAAGGTTGAAACCTGATGATCTCCAAAGGTGCCATTTTGCACAATGCAAAATGAACAATGTAGGGATAAGCAAAGTCATTAACAAAAGTACAAAAATGTTGTTGTCACTTCAGTTTAATTAAAATTGTGTTAAATGAATGGGCAGAGAGATGCTGTATTACCTCATATCCCAAAACTACACAGTATATTTTGAATTCAGACTAGTTTTTAAGTTATTAGTTTTTTAAGCTTTTGTCACAGCATAACACTCTATTTGCATTACAGTTCCTGTTGTTTGATGCACTGGCACATAAAACTAAATTGAAAACCATAAACCTTAAGGTATAAAGACTCAAAATGGGATTCTGGAGGCTTGTAACTTACTTCTAGTTCTAACTTTGGTTGAGGAGTATATTCAATTTGCTTTCATTATCCGTATGCGACTGACACAGTGACATGACAGCATTTCGATATGCTAGCACGATCACCTGAGAAACAAGAAGATTAATTAACTTTGACTATGAAGCCATGTTCGGAACAGATGTTTAAAAAAAAAAATCTCTCAACTGTAATCTATAATTATGAATTCATGCACATTCCTCATATCTGCTGTGCACAAGTCTGTTAAATGTTTTGATGAACACTCACAGATCCGTAAATGTTACAATGAAACCTTGCAGACGAGCACGAAGGTTTCTGGTAGTCTACGTCATGCCTGACATGAGGGAATGATAATTGGGAAAATAACTGCGCTAAACATTCTTGTAACAACCTGGTTCCTAACTCTCAGATTAGTGACATATGCACGGCGTTTTCTTCTTATCCAACAGATAAATGTAAAAAAATGTAAAGAGAAATAGGTTACTTAACATCGATCAACCATTTTAAAGTCATTTTAAAGTCTCAACCCTTAAATTTCCTGATTTCCTGGTAGAGCTTAAGTGTTTTAGCATCAGTTTTAAATATATGCACAGTAACTTGTAATGTTCAACAGTTATTTCAGACCTTCAGGGACTTGCGGAGGAAAGATACTGGAGAACTACTATTTTTTACTGTACTGTATATATATATCAGGTGTGTAGCAGTTCCATAGATCATTTTTTATTTCAAATGTGAAATTTAAGAACTAAACATCACACTCTAATGACACAAACAAAATTTTTAATAAATGTTTATATTAAAGAGTAGCTTTTCAAAAACGGAAACCGGGTCAGTCAACAGAAGTAGTATCACAGCAACTGCTGCAAAATCTAAAGTAGCATTCTCATAATTCTCAGCATGACAGCTCACATTTGATAGTTATTTATTAAAATAACTACAATTTTTTTTTTTTTTTTTTTTTACAAGTAATGCACATTTGGGCTTTACCAAAGACTACAGAAATACCAAGATGGTACACCCACACGAAAAGGGCCTTGTTCTTAAAAAAAGAGCCATCACTAAAGCTGCTAAGAATGTGTAGTCAGTGACATCTCTTCCAGCCTAAAATATAAGCATTTTAATGCTATTTAAGCATAAGAAAAAACATTAATGAGACAGTTCAAGTCAGGGTTTCTTTGTCTTTTTTGCTGATTTGAAAAATCATTTAAATGCGAGTAAGGCAAGCAGTTTTTGAAATTTCAGGATTTCCCTATATTCAAATAGACAGGGCTTGGTCTTGCATGTCTAAAATAGCTGCCTGAAGCCACAGCAAATATGGCCACAGAGCCAACAGACTTTGCTTGAAAGTGACTTTCTCTTTATGATGATTCTTATGTTGTTAATTAATGTTCATTGCATTATACTATGACAACTATCACTTCCCTTTCAATCTATTTTTTCCATTATGAACATGAGATTGAACTGAAGAATGAATGCTGTACAGGATTCAGGCAATCACACTAATTCAGTTGATCTCTCTTTCATTATACTCTACTTAGGCTGATACTTTTAGTAAACAGAACTGAAACGTTTTACATTATACTTACTACATATAATAGCTTTTAACATCAATGCAACCTTCAATACTCACCACCACAGCCATGCTTGAAGTGCCGTGTCATGCTCCTACTCAAGTGATATTGCTCATACTGTATATTACACAAGAGAAAAAATATAGAATGCAAAAAATATGTACGCATTCAGTTTTTTTTTTTTTTATTTAAATAGAATTCTATTTGAAGAGATGCCTGAGATTTATGCTGTGATTCCAGTCTGCAATCTAATTCTGAACCTCATGCCCTTTTCCTCAAAGTACATTCATTAGTGCAGTTATGGTAGTCGCAGGCTAACACTGAGTAATGCTGCTTCTTGTTCAAGGCAGATTTCAGCTCTATTTTCAAAGCCTATCGCAGATGTGCAGAAAGTGTGGTACAGCACGGATCAAACGGCAGGAAGTGTTGAAGTCGCCTCTGCACCCATCACATGTAGGGATTACCGAACCATATGAAGCTTTTGAAGCAGCAAAGGTGAAAATCTGGCTAGTGGCAAACAGGGAGTCTATTACACAACATGTAACAGAGTTAAAATACACATGGCTGGGTTCTACTTCAACATGCAGCAGGAACTGCCTGAAGGGGGGTTCATTATCTAAACCCAAATGATCCTTCCTTTCTGCCTGTTTGTGTTTGAGTTTGAGAGCATGCCTTTTTATCGGTTGCAATTGATGTACAAATATATATTTCAGAAAACAAAATTAGTGTTCTTTACATTTTCAAGATACTCTGAGATCACTCTCCTATCCGCACTGTGTGGAGCTTTCTGAGAACAGTTCCCTGTCTCTACCTGGAGATATTCTCGCAGGGTTCGTGTCATGTCAGGTCCAGATTGATGTTATGCAAAGACATCCAGGCAGAAACATGACTGCATCAGAGGCCCTGAGAAAACACGGTTGGTTAGAAGCATTAATATTCAAATTGCCTTAAGCAACTAAAATAGCTTCAAGATTAATTTATAATCATAACCATCTTTTAGACCTCACTGTTGTACTGTTCTAATGTAGCCCAGTGTTTGTAAAGGATTTCACTCTGCAGTTACACTGAGGGGTGTTTCGAGGCCTTCATCAGTTATAGGGCACAGGCTCTCTATGAAGTAGGTGTACTGTTTTTTTTCTAGGGCGTTTCAAGGGCATGCAAAAATACAAAGAAAGAGTTCAGGTCTGATGCCTGTGTAACTGTGAGCAAACGTTCATTTCATTAGTTTAGTTTCTTCTCTTTGTAGCTAATCTAAATACTTTTACAAGGCAACATTAACTTATTAACCGACTCACTAAATGTGTGGAAACTAAAGGGAACTAAAAGTTTACTTTCGACACACAACTTTTAATGCCAAGCAATTTATTGTATTTAGCAATCTTTAAATTCCTAAATGTTGCCACAAACATCACACATACTCGGCATGTTGTTGCTGGTGTATGGGATCACTACCTTGAGACAATTAGAATATCCTTGTTCTGTGGTGGTTTCTGCCGTTGCTCTGAGGAATCATACTCAGTCTTAGGTTTTTGGTAGCATAAGAATAGACTTTATTACAAATAGAATAAAGCCGAGAGCCACTGCAGAGAAATCTTGAGTGTCTTTTAGCAGTGTCTTTAATACAGCTTTTAAGGCGTGTTCTATACATCTACTACAAACTTATTAGGAGATCACGAGGCAGTCATGAGGTCTTAATTTTATGTTCAGTAAATGTAATATGGATATGCAGCTTTGTCACATGTTAGCACATTTCACTTATGCAGGGCTTTTCAGACACACCATCAGAAGATTGCAAGATTATAATAGTAGAATAACTTGATACATAACTGGCTATACTGACATTGATTACACTTGATCATATTTTGACCAATAAAAATCTTCTACACCATTTCTCTATGAAACACTTAGTATGTAAGTAGTTCAAAAGTTTGTGATGATTTAAAAAAGAACATGTGTGTGTGTCACCCTATATATATATATATCAATTCAGATAGATGATCATTGTTATACTACAGTAGCAAACCTTTGCTTGTTTCCTGCAGTTGCCTCACAAACCCCAGTGCAGAAACCCTGGTTCAAACAATGATCATTATCAAACAGTAAATAGTTCGGGTAAGTAAATAATAATTTGCGTTATTAGAAATTGCTATTACCCACTACAGTTTTCCTAATAAAATCTGTTTTTGTTGTTGTTGTTGTTTTACAATAAAAAGAATCACTAAGAAACCATTTTTGTCCTGTTCCCACTATCCAGTGACTCCAAACCTAACTAGAAGACAAAGTAAGTGCTGTAGATGTTTACATACTGTGTTGTTCATATAAAAAAGGTCATTGTGATCATCTGGCAGTAAACATACTAACAGTGATGGCAAGTGGAGAAGCAAAAACAGGAGACTCGTATAAGAAGAAAAACAGATGACAAAAATAGAAGAAAGAAGAAGAAACTTGAGGCTGTGGTCTGTGTGTGGTAATGAGATGGCTGGCTGCCCACACACAGTGGGAGTGAGGTGAGGACAGCAAACCCACCTCCACCCCATCTTACCCCATGCCAAAGCAGTGTCGTCCTGCCATCTCCAAAGATAATTGGCGCTGGTGGAGAGGAAGGACTTCCTGACACATACAGGCTCTTCTCTTTCTCTTCTCAGGGTTATCTAGAGTTGTTTAATTAGCGGTCAATAACTCAACTTATGATGTCCATCCACGTTTATAATTATTTTGTGATGTAAAAGACAAATGTGTATAATAGGCTGATCAAACCATTTTTTTTCTTTATGTTTATTTTTCCATCTCGTTAAAGGGAACTATTTTAAGACTATTTTAATCTCTAAATTTCTGGTCTTTGAGCAATAATTAAATGAAAATTAAATGAGAAATTAAATCAATTAAATTAAAATAAGAAATGAAAAGGCTTTAGTTTATGTGAGTCATATCCTTGTCTGTGAAAAATCACTTATCCAATTTCACATCATGAAATGTATTATTTACTACTAAAACACATTTTGTATCATGTCAAACAATACAACAAAGATTTCTGTTAAACATTACAGTAACATAAATTACTTTCAATTGATTTTAATCCTACATCCTTGCATTCTCTTGCAATTTTAATTGTCCTACCTCTTTCAAATTGAATTCCAATTTGGGAATTGCACATATTCAAAATAAAACATAAAAAAAATACTTAATTATGTTTTTAAAATAATACAAAAATAAAATCCTTCCATATCAAACTTTTGAATATTTTTGAAATAAGTCTTGTATGCACAAGGCTACATTTAATCAAAGTAGAGTAAAACGGTTATACTATGAAATATCCTTTTCCATTTCTTGAATATATTTTAATTTAAGTAATTTATTTAAGTGATGGCAAAGCTGAATTTTCAGCAGCCATTACTCCAGTCTTCAGAGTCAAATGATCCTTAAAAAAATCACTGTAAAATACATACTAATTTGGTTGTGCTAAACTGCTTAATATTTCTAAAGAAAATGTGATAATTTAAAAAAAAAGTGACAGTAAAGACATTGTTAAAAAAAGATTTATTATTTCAAATAAATGCTCTTTTAATTTTCTATTCATGAATTTAATGTATCCTTGTTGAGTCTAATGTATACAAATACAATATAACCAACCCTAATGTAAGTAATGTAGTAACAGAAGATACACAACAAACAAAACAAAAACAGCAAACCCATGTACAGACCCAGAATGCACTTGTGTCCTGTAGTTTTGGCATTGAGTTTTTCTTCCACAGCTCTCTTCTAAATCAGATAGAGGCCTGACTCTAAGCTCTGATGGCCTCATCTCCACCAGAGTAAGACTTTCATTACTGTCGGCCGTGTCACCTGCAGCAGACATCCGGGCGATAAGCCAGAGATGCCATCACTGACATCCCAATCACATTAAATCCGAATCCCCACCCTTTGCCCTCCCTCGGAAAGAAGGACTGGAATCTCCAGACGCCTGACAGCCCTGATCTGGCTGACTAAATGACAGTCCCCCATGTATTAAGACTGGAGTTGTGGTGGATAAGGTTAGATTAGGTGTCTCTGAGTGAGAGACGAGCAAGTTTGTTCTTCAAGAACTGACTTTTCTTTCTCCGCTTTCTCCTGTAAGAGTCTTCCTGAGCCTCAAGCACCGGCTCTGCCTCACAGTCTTTTTTGAGGTAGGAGGTAATATAATTTGTGTGACAAATGGCCTGATGAAATGTTCATATAATGTACATGGTTCAATTTTGTTCTCTCTCTCCTCCATCTACATTTTTGTTCTCATTTGGTATCTGTGGAGACACCTGTGAGATTACAAATCTAACCTTCACTTTTCACACTGCTTAGCCAATGTGAACTCATGATAATTCGTATGCATTTTACGTAAAAGTTTGTTTTATAAAACATACGTTTACTTATGTTTTTAAAGGCACTAAAAAGTACAGTAATGTTCGTTACAAATTCAAATGTTGCCGCTTCAAACAACAGGTTTTACGACAGGATAATCGAATGTTCATTGGCTCTCGCCTGCATTCATCACAGATTGAGACATGCCGTGTTTCTGGTTAAGTGAATTCAAATGATGCAAGCGTCTTCATGAGCTCACTGAGAGAGGATCGGGAAGAAAATCTGGATAATATTTTCAGCAATTAACAACATATATTCTGCTTTGGACCTTACATAAACCTACTGTATTCCACCAGAGAGGACTGCGGCTGCAAAACATCGTCATTTGGGTTACTTTTGACTTTTGTCTAATAAATAAATGATTGTAATTGCATTTATCTTTCTGTCATGTTTTTCTTACACTGTACAGAGATGAAAATTGTTATTTTCCTGCATATTATGTCAGTGCGTTTTATATCCTTTTATATTCGCTAAAAAATTGGTAGGTTTAGGTTTGGGGGTACATTATGTTAAGGGGCCTAAAAATCTCAATTGCTTATTGATAAAATGATAGAAATGCATATTTTTTAAACGTTACAATACATCTAAATTCTACATTTTAGCAACAGAAAAAACGTATGAAAATGTATGTTTTATGCCTTTAAATGTAACGTATTAATACCTTCATTTAAACATGAGATCAGCCTCACAATGCAATATATACAACACATAGTAGTTACCCTTTCAGTTGAATCACTTTGAGGTTACATATGGGAACTCGCAAGAGAGACCAAATGCCTTTGAGCTTTACACAAAAGGCCAATGAATATTGGCGAGCACTTGATTGCGCTCAGGTGCACCTCATCACTGTGTGAGTATAAGAGGGCACGAGCGGAATGCACATGCAGACTTTCCAGCCTTCTCCAGCCTTTCCAGCCCTGTCGTAGATACCATCACGCGAGCGTGAGCCCCCTCTACGAGGCAGGCTTACGCTCAGAGATGGGGTCTGTTCGTCGAATGGTGTTCCTCCCTTGGTGAGGACCCACAGAGATGAACGATTGCAGTTGTGCTTTCCTACCTGCAAGAGAAGTTGGAGCGCAGGCTTTCCCCTTCAACTCTCAAAGTATACGTCGCTGCCTTAGCTGCATATCTACATCGACCATACTCAGAGCTTCAGACGCTCTCAGCAGCTCTTTATCTGCTTCGGTGGTCAGCAGAAAGGGTATGATGTCACCAAACAGAGGTTGGCTCACTGGGTGGTAGAGCCATCTCCCTGGCCTATTTATACCAGGGAGAGCCTTGCCCCATAGGACTTAGAGCTCACTTAACAAGGAGTGTGACCTCGTCCCATGCACTGGCTCATGGCGCCTCTTTAGCGGATATCTGCAGAGCTGCGGGCTGGGCGACACCCAACACCTTCGCCAGGTTTTACGACCTCCGCATAGAGACCGTGTCTTCTCGCGTCCTTGATCAGGACAGCAGGTGAGTGAGAAGACCGGCTGGTGCCGGCTTGCTGCGCCTCTTCCACGGAACCCGCGCTTAACATCT
>JAUMHI010000048.1:9894562-10049260 GCA_032359435.1 Enteromius unitaeniatus | reverse complement strand
GCTGTGTTTCCCTTCAATTATATCCATATTCATATCGATATATTGAATTTTCTTGTCCCGCATGCGTTAGTTCAAACGTCATGCGCTCCACCCTTGTTTCAGCAAACAACCACTTGTTTCAGCACCACTGAAAGCAACTCTGTCGCCCCTCATACGGGCTGTGGAGAGTTTGAGAAGGTTACGTGCAGACTCCTCTGCTGACGAACTTGAAAAGTATCTCACCAGTCGGCGGGGGGGTCTTCCCGTAGTGCGGCCTCAGAGTCGTGGCCCATTCCATGGGTGTTACCATATGTAACGTCGAAGTGATTCGACTGAAAGGGTAACGTCTAGGTTACGAACGTAACCCATGTTCCTTGAAGGAGGGAACGGAGACATTACACTTTCTCCTGCCACTACTCTAAAGGACGCACTGACGCCGGCTCGGCTCTTCAGCGAAAACCTGCATCAGTTTTAGACAATAGTTTTGAAATGATTCATGAGTTCACACTATATACTTAAAATGCCAGAATGTTAGAGGTGCTTTAGACTTGCATTATAGCCTATATTAAATTTTTCCCCAATTTTTTATTTTTTTTGCTTGTGTTCACCTGAAAGACGTAAATCTAGCGCAGCATAAAATTGTGTGAATGTTGTCCAACGCTGTACATTTTTCTTCAAGACAGTTATGCAGATGACAACGGAATAGCAGCAAAGCGTTTATCGTGAAATTACTGTCCTTTAATGCTTTCTAAGCCCTGGGCTTCTGTGATGAGGACACCCTGGTGAAAGTGAAGCCTTGGATTACTTCGCAAGCCAAAGCCCTGTCATCTCACCTGTCATGCATGGCCAAACACAAAGTATGGAGTGACTAGCGTTTCAACACTTTATAAAGGGTGACAAAAGGAGAAAGACGGTTAAAGCATCAGATTTACAGAATCAGAACTGCAAGCAAACATCAGTGCAGCTAAATATGAATTTATTGTTTAATTATTTTCTGGCATATTTGATGTTCCATGAACTCTGTTGGATGTTAGAGTCAGTTTGTATGAACATGCTTAATTTACACTGTTGTTGTTGGCACAGAGGAAAATAATTACTTCCACTTTAATTAACAGACCATCTTTTACTAGCAGGCATTGAGGTCAAAAAGCCATCATATGATTCTCCTTAAATAAAAAATAAAAAAATTAATAAAAAAAAAACAACACAATTTTCCACAGACAATAAGCAGTTATAGCTACTTGGATTTAATTAGTGTGATAAATGTGTGATACATTAGTCAGTTATCATTTTTTGGTAACAAAGACTATTTTTTATGTATTGGCATGAGTTAACGTTGACTATTTAATTTTACATGCTCATATACTTTTACTGTACATGTAGATTACTTTTGTTGTCATCTAATTCTCCTTCTAAATCGTCAATTCACTTTATTCATTAAATCTTTAAAAAGCACTAATAATGTAATAATGCTGCTAAAAGCAGATTTTAAAATTAATAATTGAAAAAAAGTTTTTAATAATGTATTTAAACTTTTATATTGGTAATTTATCTGTTATCAGAAAGAGCATTGATTTTAATAGATACGGTAACGGTTTATAGACATGAGGGTTATTTTAAACCTGTTTAATAAGACTGTTTACATCTGGCTGTCAGATCTCTGTCAGTTACTTTTTATTAAACACCACAAACATTAGACACATAGCCTTTCAAAACAGCAAAAAATGTAAGAAATAGTTATAGTTACCTTCTGAGACATGATGTCTCATCAGCATTCCTCTCACGATTTAAACTGTCACCTGTTACCATACCAGCCATCTGTGCTGCACATCAGCTTTCAGAAACATGATCTCAAATTATCAGGACCTACCATAAAAAAAATTCTTTGTTTCAAACATCTTTTAATACTGATTGAAACAATCTTAATACATAATATAAGAGTTTAAAGATATACGCTATTGTTTGCATGAACTAGGCCTAAATGTACTTCTAGCAGTACTCTGGTATTAAAAATGTGGAGCACAATCTGCCACAGAACGAGTCTTAATTTGAAGATATTAAGGTTCTTCAGATAGTGGTAATATGTAATATCTCATGACCTTTGGTATACTACAATATCACCTGAAACCAAAAGGTTTTTAATGGTTTAACCTTTGTCATGTTATGAAGATAATGCAGTTCATTGAATTTACTATTACTCTTTATTACCAAAGAATGGAAATACTGTATAGCCTTTCTCAAATTTGCTCTCTTCTTTGATTTAGTCTTTGTGCATTCTGTTTTGATCAGTAACAAAAGTTATTTCCTACAAGGAAGAGTAAAACAAGTCTCATTATTATTAAAAGGCAGTTCGAAACCAGCCAGGATTTGCTCAAGGCTTATCAGATTCTACTGCTGATGTCTGGATTGACTAATTCTTGATCTGAGCTGGTGAAATGACATTTTTGCATGGGCAGCCACTGGGTAGCTGTTCCCTCTGGAAGCAGCCTGCGCATGCATTATTAATATTGCCGATACGCATCGACTTTAATGGCTTGCTTTAAAAAAAAGAGTAAGAACTTTTCCAGCTCCTTAAGAAAAGGAATGTGCATCCTCCTGACATATAGAAGCTTCTCCCAGTGCAATTAATGGAAAAATGTTACAGGAAATTTTGTGGGCCAAATGTGTAGATCCTAATTATTAAATATTTGTTTTTTAAACTTAATAATATTAATAATAACAGTAAAACATTTAATATGGAAAATAACTGTTTATTTGCAGATGTTGCTTATTTTGAGGCGTTATGTAATGCGGTTACATTCATACATTTGTGAATTTGTGGCTTAAAGGAATAGTTCACCCGAAAATTTAAATTAGCTGAAAACGTACTCACCCTCAGACCATGTATGTAAATGAGTTTGTATCTTTATCTGAATAGATTGGGGAAATTTATCATTATATCACTTGCTCGCTAATGGATTCTCTACAGTGAATATGAGCTCAGAGAGCTGATAAATCCATCGCAATAATCCACAAGTAAATCAATTAATGTCCATAATACATAACACTTGTCCACTCACATTAAAATCTTCTGACTTATTTATTTTGGACAGTTTTTGTTTGCAAATTATGCTTGATCTGTGCATATTTTTCTCCTGATTTAGACAAGATGACTTTTTCACCGTGAAACTGTGAGACTCTTATTTTAGCTTCAAGCATCAGTTTAAAGTTAAATGAGCTTATCATAAACATACAGCGTTTTGCTTCAGGAGTCATTTCATTTACATGTTGGCTATTATGATATTTTTATCAGCTGTTTGGAGACTTATTCTGACAGCACCAATTCACTGCAGATGATCCATTAGTGAGCGAATGTAAAATGCAACCTGATCTCATAAAAATATATTGCGCAACAACATTTTTTTATGTGTCTTACAGCACATTTTTGATGAGGTTTCAAAGAGACATGTCCAGTGAGTGGCACCTAAACACAGGTTCAATATGTGAACCCCTGGCGCATTTTTATTATGTTGATATATTGTAGGTATTGCAGCAGTTCAGAATTGAAATATCTGTGGACTACTGCTAAAAGTTAATGCTGGAAATAAGCCCCAGAACAAATCCAACCCTTAACCTACCCGATAGTGTTAACACATGCAAAACTGAAATAAAAACACATTTGTTGATTCAACCATGCTATTTCAACTTCCTTTTACACAGATTTGAATTGTTTTGTCGAACCAGAGCTCCTCGTCTCTCAAGTACATCTCTGTACTCCGTGAGCTACCAAACAAACCTACTGTCTATCAAAACCCATAGATATGAAGCTAAATATGTGTGATGCTAACGTTCAAAAGTATCAGTTTTCAAATATCCCAGCATATTGTTTTGAAGTTATAACGTGCTCTTGTGCGAAAATGACTCTTTATTAATTTAAAACTCTGTACATTTTTGTGAAAAGGAATAAAAGGTGTGAGATTTTTACTGCCTCTAGTGTTAATTTCTTTTGGAAACTGCAGTGATATGTACATGATGGTGCGTATTTCACATCTCGCTAAAAAGTGCACCAACGTACATTTATGCCTTGAGCAGGTAGCAAGTTTTGGTAAGTTTTTTGATGGTCTGAGTGTGAATACATTTTCGATAGTGAGCTATTCCATTAAGCTTTGCAATTTGGCTAACGCATGTATCCCACAGATGTGTAAAAATATGACATTGAATTCCATTGCATTTACATTGTTGTAATATTAGTGTGCTGTTTATTTCTTTAGTACTGTGCAGCAACTTTGTGTCTTTGCTCTCTTGACAGAGGACTGTTTTCCGTGTGCGTCCGTTCATCTGTGCCCTGCAGGCAGTGTAATTAACCCTCTATCGATCAGCCCGTGTACACCCTGCGGTGAGGCGGCCCGTGATAACTGTGAGTTGCTTGGCTTCTCCATATGTGCTCTCAATTCATATTTAATCGATATTCCATTAAAGTTGTGTTTCTACAAAAGCCCAGAATGATCTGAGTGGGGCTGGTAAAGCAGCCAGTGTGGCTTTGTTTTTTTTGTTGGACAATTCAGCAAGTTTTTAGATCTGTCTGGCCAGCCTGGGAAGGATAATCCTACGATGTCGAGGTGACTGAGGGGAAATTATTGGATGGTCAAACGTTAAGGCTATTGATTAGGAGTTTTGCTGTCACTGCTGTGGCCTTTGTCTGTCAGTGGTGACAAATTAGTCCACTGTGGTAAATATAAGACCCTTGTAAACATCCAGTGGCAACGTTTGTAAAGATCAGAAGAGGTTTTTGCTGTTAACTGATTATCACTCAATATGCAACATACAGGAGGTTTGGAAAACCCAACGCCAGCCAGAAAAGAGAGAAAAAAAAAAAACTGCTTTGCCATGGATGCTTCTTTTCTTCTGTCGGTCATTCTAGAAACCATTCTAAACATCACTCTCACTTTTTTGCTTTTACCTGATGAATTTATCAGATTAAGTAGTTTTTATGACAAAGCTGCATCCGTGTTGTAGTAGCATATGCCTTGTGTATGGAAGAGCTCTCGTGACAGGAGTTGTCCGGCAGCAGCTGCCCTGACAGGCTGTCACAGGGCAGAGATGAGGAGCAGCAGTTTGGTAAATGATTAAATGCTTCCTGCTGTACTGAATACATAACAGGCCTCTCACAATCATTGCATATCAGTTCAGGCAGTTTCATTAAAAAGCAATATTATTATTATTTTTTTTTTGTACATACAGTGTTGATTTTAGGCCAGAGTATAGATTAAGATTTGATTCTGATTCACTAGCTCTCAATTTAGTTCCATTGTTATTTAGGCGTAAGTTACAATATTTATTTGCTTATGATTCTTTCTCTGTCAAAGCTATAAATTATATAGAGCAATGTTTCAGACTGTTTAAAACGAATAACTGATATTATTAATTATTCCTTTGTTATTTTAGTATTATTGTAGTATCTATTAATATTTTGAATCAGCTTTTTATTTTCGTGATTTTTATTTTTAAGTTTTCAATTTTACTTATACAGACTGATTAACAAAGGACAGATTAACTAACAACTTGCGACAATACAGAAATAAAAATAGTACTGTCAGGATGTACTAAAGACACACTGTGAAGAATTAATGCTGAAAATACATGGCCAGTTATTTTTGCACCTGAACTTATTGAATATATATATGTATTTATAGGACTTTCTCTTTTAGATGCAAATTTTATGGGAGGAGAATATTAAAATGAATCACGCAACGTATTTTCATTTGAGCTTGTCAAATTACTGGTATTTGCGCCAATATTTTACGCCCCAAAAAAGCATGCATTTTGAGCTGTGTTGTAGATAACCCAGATGATCATCAGCTCTGGTTATTTGCGACTATGCCAATTTGCACTGCTCTTGGTGTATTGCGTTGGTCGACAAGTAAATCAGTTGTTGCATCTGTGTTCTTTATTTTGCATGTTGTTAGTAAAGCCACAGCCATCTTATTGCTGTTTAGTAAATCAGGCCCAAAATCTTAAAAAAGGCCTAAGGATTTTTTTAAACCTTTAGCTCGTAGAACATTGACAGTGTCCTTGTTTCTAACACCAGAATATACCTTGGACAGACTTGACAGTTTTTAAGACTTTTTGAACTTCCAGAACTCAATTTCTTCGATGGGAGATCATTTAAAAAGTTGTTAGAGCTACAATAAGATACATTGGAGTTCAGGTGGGTCTTTTCAACTTGTGAAATTGAATTTTACAATACTAATGAATTAGTAACAAGTCATTTATCAACCATTTACATAGTGGCTCATGCAAAATTAATACCCTCTGAATAAGTTATTAACAGGAACTTGTAAAAATGGTTCTGGGAGGCTCACTGCCATTGTTAAAAATGAAGGAAAAGCAGAGGCAATGAGAAAACTTCTGCTGAGCCAGCCTGATCTCATGTTTAAACGTAGGTATTAATATGTTACATTTACAAGCATAAAACATACTTTTGCTAAAACGAACAATTTAGACGTATTTTAACATTTAAAACGTGCAAATGACTAACATATTTTTTGTTAAAATACCCTTAACTTTGGACCCCTTAACATACCCCCAAACCTAAACCTACCAATTCTTTTGCGGTGTAAGAAAACCATGACAGACAGATAAATGCAATTACAATCATTTACACACAAATGTCAAAAGCAGTACCAAAAGTAACCTAAATGATGTTTTGCAGCCTCAGTCCTCTGTCGGAATACAGTAGGTTTAAGTAAGGTCTAAAGCAGAATATATGTTTTTAATCGCTGAAAATATTATCCAGATCCTCTCCTCATCCTTCAAATTCACTTAACCAGAAACACGGCATGCCACAATCTGTGACTAATGCAGGCGAGAGCCAGTGAACATTTGAATATCCTGCCATAAAACCTGTAGTTTTAAGTGGCAACATATGAATTTGTAACAAAAGCATCAGTCCGGCGAGGACTTCGCTGTTTATGGTCATGTCTTCTCTCGCTGCTCGGATAGGGATGAAGATTGCAGTCGTACGGATGCGATACAATGCACAAATAAAATTGTTTCATTTTGTAATTGTTGCATTTTTGTGTATTCACAGCATGCCAGAGAAAAACCCTTTTGTGGCCTGTGGCACATAGACTTTAAATGACAATAACTTGCAGAAATTTTATTTATTTTAAGATTTCAAATTAAGTCTTGTTTAATATTATACTATTTTTGGAAACAATGGCAGCTGAAATCACAGAACAGAACGAAATCTTGTTTCATTTGAAGTACCTTTAAACAGTTTAATAATGCAGTTGCAAACAAGGTCATTGATATGACAATTTAAAAAAAAACAATAAAAATGTAAAATTAATGCCGTGCTTTCAGTATTCATCAGGATTAATTTTTAGGTGTAGTCAATACCTCAGATTTGTCATTTTTATACATGATTTTCATTTTCAACAATCAATTTTAATACATTTATGACAAATTTATTTAAAAAATATTACAAATTAAATTGGTAAATTTGTACAATTTGTACAACCTTGTCACAATAAATATTAAAATACCTTTGCCCATTTTGCATGGTCTAAATTATTCTGTTATTTGTGCATTTTCAGCTACAGTGCCAATATATTGACTTGTGTGAACCATTATTCGAAAGATCAACACCTGCTCTCAGACTATGTGTTCAGCAGGAGGCTGCATGCATTTTGACTCCTGTTGCTGCATACTTTCTTTCGATTTGCTCACTCTACTCAGGTCATCACACTCCTCCTAGTCAGTCACCAGCCCGCAAACACACATACACACACGTGTTGCCATCTTGTAGTCCTCCTCCTCTTCAATGTGACATTGAGCAGTCTGCTCTCTCTGCCCGAGACCAGCCCTCTCTGCAGCAATCTTTCTTCACGCCATCGAAACGCTGCTCCTGCCGAGGGAGTTTCAGAGCCGCACGTGCTGCCTGGGCTTCACACGGAGTGTGTGACACTAACTGCAAGACAGCGCCCGCGAGATGACTACTGTGGCGTCATTAAGAGCGGTTCATTTGCCATAAATCCTAAAGAAAGTCCAGCTAATCCCTGCCGAGGAAGAAAAGGGGAGTGTGCGACAGGCTGTGGATCAGCACGCTGTAAAAGTCATTGCTTTTCACAGCCTTCGTGGCACAGGAGTTCTCTCACTCCACACCAAACCATTAACTCCTCTTTATGGGCCACCATGGGGCCACAACTGTGGCCCATAATCCTCCCTGCCACCTTCACTTGCCCTTCTTAACATCCACAGGCAGATCAGAAGACCCACTGTGCACTCTGAAAGTGCCATTTTGCTATGAGGCAGGTGTATATTTGTAAACTTTCCAGATGAAGTTTATGTATAAATTTATGGGTTATTGTGATTAGGTACAATGTATGACAAAGAAGACATCTAAAATGGTCAAATGTTATGTTTACAACCGCAAAATAATGCCTCAAGTAGGTTTCTAATATGATCTTAAAAGTTAAAGTTCTTGTTCACGATCACATTCAATATAAATTCAACCCTGTTATCATCAAACACAACAATGAAGAAAACCGAATAGCTCACAGAACAAGTACTCTGTAAAGGCAAATTTAAGAGACAGAAGCTGGAAACCTCTCTGCTCAGCTGCCACAACTTCTGCGATATCCATATGTTGCAGTATGCAAGAATAAACCTTAGTTTTATAGAGGAGGAATAGCCAGCAAAGCTAGAACTGACTTCTGATCTAGCCTCAAAAAACTACTTTGTTCTCATCTTTTTATATCCCTCCTTAATCCACTATCTATCCTCCTCAGCCATCTATCTTTCACATACATGCACGCACATACAGTTCCACAGATCTCTGCTGGGTTCATGTACCTGCTGCTCTGTGTTGGAGTAGAAGCTGGCAGAGATGACTAACCTTCGTGACAGGTGCCCTGCTTGGCACTGCTGCATACGCATATTGCTTTTCTGATCTTTAATGAGTAATCTACAGGCTTGACACTAATTTAAGTGCTTGCACTCTGCTTATTTGCTGAAGATTTTAGAAGTCGCTTCAAGACATAGCCAGAGACTTCAAACGTAGAAAGGCAATGCAGCGAAAGAAAACAGAATGACAGCACTGAGTCTCTAGAGCTGTTTGACTAATTTTCAGCCTGGAGTCACCTTCAATTTGCAGAAAGCATGCTTCAGATGGCAAACACAATCTCACTGTTATCCGCAAAACTGTGACTTGTACAAAACGCTGCCCTACTGTGCCTGCTCACAGACATTTGGTCATCAATGTCAGGGAAAAACAGGGGAAAAGCAGACTGAGAGGAAGCCCACCGTGCAAGAGAGAGAATGCAAGCAATTTTAAAGGTACAATATCGCCCTCTGCAGGCAAGAATACAATAAACGCTAGAAGAAACAGATCAACATCCCAAATACAGAATAATTTTTTGTTAGGATCCGGGAAAAATAAAATAAATCTGATCATGAAGGAGAAAACAATGGTAATAGTGCAGTGCGGCCATATTTCTCTACAACAAGAACAGAAATTGTTGGGCTGTTATCTGCAGCACACTTCCCAGACATGGCAGCGCTGCAGGAAGCTGTTGTAACAGATTTGTGAGAGTCTTTCTTTACTGTAAAGATTCCAGTAGCATTGTTCTCTGCTTTTGTGTTAGGCCAGGCATTTTCCACATAGAATGTCATGGAAATGAATTTGCTATCTTGGGGTTACATGTGCAGGAGCTAATAGAGAAATGCAGGAACTGTCACACAGCTGAAAATGCTACACTGTATATAAAAATTTATATTTTTTATACTACTACTTTAAAACGTTCAGCAGATGACATGCCGTTTATAGCATGCACAAATTAGACAGTCAGATACAATCATTAGCCATAACATTAAAACCACTTGCTTGATATTCTGTCCCCTTTGTGCTGCCAAAGCTGCTCTGAACTCATTAAGGCATGCACTCCAAAACACCTGAACATGTCCTGTGGTGTCTGGCACCAAACATTAGCAAGCCATTCAAATTTATCGGGCCAGCTCATCCCACAGACACCCAAGAATGATGTTCCTCAAACCATTTATGAACAACTGTTGGCATGTGGCAGGTTGCATTATTCTGCTGCAAAAAAAGGCCACTGAAAGACAATGTGTTTGCAACATCTTTTATATCATGACTTTTTATAGGCTCTTTTATGTCAGGACATCAACCGTATTGCTTTATGCATTGGCAGTAGCAAGTTCCTGTACTTACTTGCAGAAGAAGAACTGATCTACACTTTGTAAGAATTAACAAAGAAAACATACTTGTTCATACAAGCTCTGGAAGATGACTTGTCATGTTTTCCAAGGACTTGTAATCCAAAAATCTGCACATTTGCTGAAATAATGGAGGATTTCCGTATGTTTAAATACATAGATCAGCCCAACAAAACGTGTTTACACACATAGCCAGAGGCCACTCTATTATGACCCACAAAAAAGAAAGATGATGAAATATGTGAATACATCATCCACATTTCCATATGGAGACAGCAGGATGTGTCTATATGGACACACATGAAAAATTCCAAAATGTTTAGTAAGGTGAATACATGATGTTTTATAAGAACATAATATATATTCAGGGAAATGTTAAAGCAGATGTATTCTATGGCATTACGTACAAGACAAAAGGACTTGTATTTTAAGCAGTCTTCTCTATTTAAACAAATGTTTCAATATCATACATTTTTATGCGTTTAGTTGCCTATACAAAACTAACACGGTTCATAGTGTAACTAATACATGCTCTTACTGTATCTTTCCTTTTGTCGTGAGAAACCATGACCATGAGAAACAGTAAAACATTAAAACAGCAAATCACTTTTTGGTCTTGACTTGGATAACAGGCAGTAGGCCTGCAGAAAGATTCAAATAAACAAATGTATACAATTAGTAACAAACCTGAAAGTGTGAAATAATGCAATCGGAAACTTTCTGACAAGTACTCAATGCTGTATTTGAAGTCCAAGTGTGCTCCAGATCATAATCTCTGAATCAGTTCTAGAGACCAAAATCCCCAAATCCACTCCAGAGATCACATTTCCTGAGTCCACACTCCAGAGAGCGCAACCCACGAGTCCGCTCCACATCCCAATCCCTGCATCTGCTACAGGCAGCTGAATCTTTGAGTCTGCTCCTGAGAGCGCACTCCCTGAATCAGCTCCAGAGAGCAAAAGCCCAGAGTCCGCTCCAGTGTGTGCAATTTTCAAGTCCGCTCCAGACCAGAATTTAGTTAACTTGGAATACATTATGTGGTGTTATTTATTAAGCAGTTTTTCTGATGGAAATTGTTGGCTGTTATCTCAAATGTAGGTGAATTTACAGTTTCCATAATGTAGTCAAAACCTGACACAGATGCACAAAAACAAGCTGATTTCATTTATGTTTTGTCATATACAGCCAATTTTTTGTTTAGTGTTCATTTAATTTTCTAGTTGATTCTAGCCTGGAGGATTGATCACATCCATAAAAGATTAATAAAACCTAGCAATATTCTGCAATATTCTGAAAAAGCAGCTCTTTCAGATCTTTACAAAAGACAGTTTACTGAGAGGAAATAACTCTTTTCTCTGCTTCCCCTTCTTTACACCCTATTTTTATTTCCGTCTGTCTCATGTCATCATCTGATCAATGAGAGGGCAGGATGGCAGCCTCCACCCCATGGCTTGATGTTTTATGTTTCTGTCTGTTAGGAGGGGTGTTTCCTCCATCTCTGTATCACTTTACATTATGCTCACATGCTGGATTTTGCTTCCCATGTACAGTCAGTCCACAGCAGGTTATGGATGGGGTCCATTTGTCAACACTCATGACAAGACCTTCAAAAGCACCTCTGACTGTGGTACAATCTATCATCATCTCTGAATAAATACTCTGGTTATGCCTCTCAAGGTTTGTTGGTATGTTTTGTTGTTTCTATACACAAGCTGAAATAAATGCATAAACACGTATACTGTAAAATATAACAAACATGCTATCTTAATTATTTTTGTTAAGTTTACTTAAAGTGTTATTGTTAGCTTACCTTACTGATGTAGATCTATTACATCTTACTATTTGTGCTGAAAGTCCTAGTTACTGAAATATCCCTAGTAAAACGTATATGATTTGTTTGAGTGCTGTGCACTATAAAACCGAACAAACATGCAAACTTAATTATTTTTGTTGACTTTACTTAAAGTGCTATTGTCTGCTTACCTTACTGATGTAATTCTATTAAATCTTACTATTTGTCCTAAAAGTAGTAGTTACTCAAATAACCCCAGTGAGCGTCACATTATTTGTTTAAGTGCTGTGCAAACCATGTGACCACTGACATCATCAGGGTTTGGATTGAGAACTATCTGATCAACCCTCATTTTGTTTTTTTATCACCTCGGCTGATAAACAATACAACTGGTGAGTATTTATACATATAAGTTTGAGTTTAATGTTAAGGAACTTGTTTGCTTGATGTTAAAGTCAAAGTTAATGTATTAATGCACATGTCTTGTTGAATAAAAAGTGTCAGTATGCATTTTGTTATGCTGTCTATGTATATATCTGTCTATAAATATATATCCGCACAGCCTTCAGTGTTTTGAATTAGATTAATGAAGCATGTATAAATGGTGATTTAAGAGTTGGAATGCTTTATTGATACGTTAAAAATGTTTTCTGTTTCGCGGCATTTTGATGTTCAAATAAACACACAGATATGTAAAATACAAATTCTGCTTACTATTCATAATAGTCGGTTATGTATAAAATTTACGTAAACAGTGAATCAAACAGAAAAAGAAAATAACTATTTAATGAACAACAAATAACTGTCCTTTACTAAATAACTGTTGTAGCTTGAAAAAAGTATCTAATTAATGGAGTAAGCTTTATATAAAAATATAAAAAATGTGAAAGTTTTATTTATGCTTTTGTTTTCCTTCAATTTAGTTAATAATAGCTATCCTTGTATTTTCTCTTTTTTTCTTCTTTCTTTTTTTTTTAGGAAAGTGAATTTTGTAATGACTTTGCACAATAGTTTGAATATGTTATTATATCACAAAAGTAAGTACTTGCAGGTCCAGTTTCACAGACAGTGTTTAGCCAAGGCAGGATTAGGCCACTGCTCAATTAGGAAATGTAAGTATTTTTTATTAACATGCCTTAGACAAATAACATTACTGATGTGCATCAGACAAAACAAAGGCACTGATATATTTTTAAGACCAGTCAGTGCAGGTTTCTTTTAGTTAAAACAGTTCAGACTTACACTATAGTCTAGGACTAGGCTTAAGCCTTGTCTGTGAAACCTGGGGATACTCTTTTAAACATACATTTATGGTCACGGTTTTACATTTACAGACACGACTGTGGTGGGTCTCATTAGCAACAGGAATGAGACCGACTACAGAAGTGAGGTGACCCGTCTGGTCGTGTGGTACGTTGACAACAATCTCTCTCTGAATGTGGAGAAGACGAAGGAGATTGTTGTTGACTTCAGGAGAGCACACATTCAGCATGCTCCTTTGACCATCAATGGCGCGTCTGTGGAGAGAGTGAGCAGCACCAACTTCCTGGGTGTGCACATCACTGAAGATCTCTCTTGGATGAACAACACCACTTCGCTGGCCAAGAAATCACAGCAGCGTCTCTACTTCCTTCGCAAACTAAGAAAAGCAAGAGCAGCAGGCCCCATCATGTGGCACCTTCTACAAAGGCACCATCAAGTGACTTCTTTCTTCAACGGGTATGCACAATTTAATTAAGTAAACTTAACAAATCACATTTTACAGTGTAGCTATTAATGAATTACTAGCGTAGTCTATATTTACAGAATTTTGTTTCTTTCTTTAAATCAATCATACTCTCAAAAGTCAAAATGTTTGGTTGAAGTCATCAGGCAATAAATTAGTGTGGTTGATTGTTATCTTTTCACATTATTCTTAACTTATCATCTTAACCAAAATTATCTCATCTACTTAAAAAGTCAGTCAAAAAAGAAACAGATTTAGTGATGGTTTTCTTGCCAGATTTATTTGGCATATCATAGTTATTACTCTAAAAACTGTCTTTAATTTGAATTGACTGATTTGAAGCAGCATTCAATGATCTTGCCAGTTAGAAAATCAGTCATCATAGTCCAAAATTGTTTCTCTCTATAAAAGAAAACATTCTCATAAACACAGAGGACAGTTAATGAGATATTTGCGCATCTGATCCAGCATCATTGGAAGTGAACACATGCGGTTTGTTGCCTTCAGCAAAAAAAAAAAAAGTGAAGTGAAGTTCCCTCTATTTGCCTTTCATCGTTTCACTGTTAAAATGATCCCAGTCACAAAGTTAATTAGGTATAAACACCTCCAGATCTTACATCTTGGTGGAATATGAATAAATTTAAAATAATGGAATTAGGTCTGTCAATAAATTAGAGATTTTAATTAAATTAATTACATGATGTGCAAATTAATTAGTCAAATTAATCACTAATAATCGCACAGCCTGAGTCAATATTTGATGAAAAAAAACATTAATATTAAAGGAGTAGTTCACCCAAAAAAGCATTCACCCTCAAGCCAGCTGTAGATGAGTTTTAAAAACTGTTGTTGTTGTTGTTTTATTTAGTATTACATCACTTCCTCACCAATTAATTACTTGTGGTGTTTTAATCAGCTGTTTTAAATGGTTAGTTCACCCAAAACAGAAAATAATTTTTTCTCACAGCTTATTAAATTTTGCTCACCCTCAGGCCATCCTAGTTATATATGCCATTCTTTTTTTTGGAAAAAATCAATTGGAGATTTTTTTTTAAATGTCATTACACTTGTGCACAAATGTAATACAAAGCTTCCAGGGGGTGAATATAGGCCTCATTCCAGGGGATTACGTAGGATGTCAGTGTTGCATGATTAGTGACAAAAGTGAAGAGAGTGAACACAACAAAACCATGAATTAGAAGCACAAAACAAGGACTTATAAAGAAAAATGTCAGAGGATTACAATATAAGCCAAGAAAAGACTAGTTTTCCTTTGGTAAAGTAAGGAACCGCTGTTCCATTTGCTCCTACATTTCACAGAGGTTTGTGCAACGCATACATCCTAAGATATCTGCCAGGACTGCTTTCAGGTTACAACAGTTAGCAGAAGAGAGAGAATATGGATATTTATCTTACAAAAATGCAGTGTAAAGCACATTTTATTATATTTGCACGCACTTTATTTAACGTGGTTTTGACTGGTAAAGAGAAACATCTGTCCACTACAATGATAGAGCTTAGAAGTGCCAGGAGAACTGCTGATTGGATTTACCTAAAGAAGAAAGTCATATACACCTAGGTTGGCTTGAGAGTGAGTAAAACACATGCTAATTTTAATATTCTGGGTAAACCAACCTTTTAACTCTCATTCTGACAGCACCCATTCCTTCCAGAGTATCTGTTGGTGAGCAAGCGATACCGATACATTTCTCCAATCAAACTAATGTGCATTATTTAAAATACCAATGTTTCTGATGACAGGTTAGGACTGTTTTTTACAAATCCGATAAAATCTGAAATAAAACACTGTAATAGTAACCTGCTAACATTACAGCATTCAGCATAAATACTGTTGGTTAAGCGTCTGCACACTTCTCTCATAGCATTACAATCCAATGAAAATGCACATGGTCTATTTACATACAATTACCTCTCCATTGCTATTCAGTAAATTTGCTTTGTGTGTTCAAAGAGCGATTTACAATTTAAATATTCAGAAGTGGTCATTTGTTGCACCAGCCCACAGCATGAGGTTCTGCCCTGTTTATCTGCTGGAGATGGACAGGTGGCGGCGTTTAAAGAAACCTCATTATTTTTCTCAAGGATGATAAGCAGCTCATTAGAGGCAGTGAGACGCCAATGGGGTGATATTTTACATAACGTAGTTGAGGAGCCACAATGTCCCTGTAAAGTTCACATTTGCATTACGGTGAATGGGAGCGCACCTGTTCTCCTGCCTCAGGCTCCTCCGCAGGGGAAGTGAAGAGAAAGAGACGAAGAGATGCTGGAGTGAGTCACCGAGTCCTACCTTTTGATTTCCAAACAGCTGCAAGAGAAACAGAAAGTCACTCTGAGGTGGTTTCCAAGAGCTCTGGTTTTAATGTTTCACATTCTGTCCCACATGTGACAAACCCAAACCCTCACTCCCGTTTTCTCATCTTCCAGTTCTCCCCACGCTTGGCCTGCTGTTTGTGTCAGAACTGATAGCGTAATTGTGCATAAGATAGCAGTTGTATTGACAGGTGGCTCATTAGGAAATAGAGGACCGCAGCATGACGGAATCCGCTGAGCCCTTAAAAGTTGTTTACCGCATTTTTATGGAGACGGGATGTTCAGAAATGTGGGTCCTAATGATCTGCATCCAGTTCCATCTTTGTAACTGGTGTGTTGCCATGGATACAAGAATCCGAAGATGAGGGGTCATAAAGTGGTGAGATTTGACTTAAATACTTGCTGAACTTAACATGCCCTTATAATCTGTGTTTGTGAGATTTTATTCTCTTTATTTTTTGGTCATAAAATATTTTTCAATGGAATGGGTATAGTACGTAATTAACAGGACTGGCTTTTGACACAAATTTCAGGAGCAGGTTCTGATTCACAAGCTTGCGATTCCATAAAATATCAATTACTGCCTTTGTGTGTGTGTGTGTGTGTGTGTGCGTGTGCATGTACTGTACATTACTATAATAGTATAATTAATAGTAATACTAATAGTATAATTAATATTAAGGTTACAATGAAATGATTTGTATAAAAAGTCTATACAAAAGCTTAAAAATACAAATACAATTACAATTATATTTCTACTTCAATTTATTTTTATATGGTATACATAAAACTGAATTTTTAAAACATAAACTAAGCCTTTAGGAACAGTAAAATTAAAATAAATATAGTGAATAAATTTAGCAATTTATATGCCCAAATGTACAATATCTACAGTTCTAACTTACAGTGCTGTTTTTCTGCAGTTGAAACAGTCATTGAGCCATTACACGACAAATGATACAGGATGATACATGATACAACTTTTAGTAAGTTGTACTCTTTCTTTTAACATACCTCCAGATGTTTAAATCTAGAATCTAGTATTTAACTGGAGGAAACGATTAGTTTGCATGCACTTCTCGCTGTCACTCTTTTAAACCCACTAACCTGATTTTACCAAGTGCAAGATGTCCCTGGGTCAACATCTTTGTTAACCCTGGGATAACATTGTGATGAACCGATCAGATTTGAAGAAACTTATACATTAGTGTCAGTCATCTATCATTTCCTCTGATTTTAGGCATTACTTATAGGTAAGGGTAGGTTTAGGTAGAGATATGGTCAAGACTACATTTTTGCATTAAAATGTTGTCCCAGGGTAAACAAATTATGCTGACCTAGGGACATATAGTATTTGGCAAAATCAGGACGTTCCTTTTAAACTGAGGCACTACAGCAATCTGCCACTTCAGTGAAAAAATGGCATTTATTGTTTGACTAACCTTAATATCCATAATTATTTTCCATAATTAACAGAATTTGAAATAGGAGACTTTTGTTTCATATAAAAAGAAAAAACGACTTATTGGATGGGAGGGAGACATCGGGTCAGTTCATAACTGAACGAACAGCTAATGTGGACTAATTGATTCTTGGGATTTAAATGCCCCTATGGGTGACGTTAATGAAATGTTTATATTTTGGTTTTGGGACTCACCTAAATCTGACTGACATGCATGCAAGATCAAAAAGCAGTGTAATCTTCCAATAATATGCATTTATTTATTTTTACCTTACTTGCTCAATGACTCAATGACTGATGTCGATTCGCTGAACGATTAATTTTTTCAAAACCGTCCTTTGCCTGATGCTGATCTGCGGTGATAGGTCTGATTGGTCGATTAATTCCCATTTCATAATAAAAGCTGCGTGATTGCAGAGCTGCTTTGTGTACAGTGCTCCGGACGAACAACGATTACCACTTCAAAAGCAGCACATAGTGGTAAAGAATAATTATGTATTTTCATTAACCACCCTAACCCTGATTTTGTAACTTTGAGTAAATCAGCATACAAATAAACATTAGAAGCATAGATAAGTATAACAGAAAAAAGATACAAATGCAGGTTGGACGGGACTAATGACAGCTCATTAAAGTAGGCATATAAATAGGAATATTAAAGGGTTAGTTCACATAAAAATTTTTATTCTGTCATTAATTACTCACCCTCATGTCGTCCCAAACCAATAAGACCTCCATTCATCTTCGGAACACAAATTAAGATATTTTTGGTGATATCAGAGAGCCAATACTACTGAAATAATCCCAGGTCCAGAAACGTCCAAAGACATCGGTAAAACAGTCCATGTGACATCAGTGGCTTAACCTCACTTATGCGATGCTACTAGAATACTTTTTTGTGCAAATAAAACAAACATAACATAATTTACTCTTCTCCCGTGATTTATTTCTTCCGCCATGATCAACGCACCGTATACGCAAGCTTTCATGTATTTGACGTAATCAGCCTTGTTTACATCTGGGTAAAAGCAATCCGTGGCTGTTTGTAACTAGAAGACTGTTCTTTAAAATAGCGGAAGACATGAGTCATAGGAGAAGAATGGTTGAGTATATGATGTTATTTTTGTTTTCTTTATGCAAAAAAAGTATTCTCCTGATAAGAATCATTTGAGTTGTATTGCTGTCTATGGAGGAACAGATGGCTCTCTGATATCATCCTTCGTGCAAGAAAAGAGCTCCAAAGTTAAGTAATTCCAAAGTGGCATAATTTTCACCCTCAGATGTGTCCGCTGCACACACTGTTCACATACAGCTCCATTTTTTGTGTGCACAGATAGTCCTCATCAAAAGGGCCTTTCGCACCACAGGAACCTTTTCATAGTACTCAAACTAATTGCGGAACTTCCCGCTTTTAGGCATGTTTGCACCGCAGGAACTAGGAATGGTTTCAGGAACTCTACTTGGAGGAACTAAAATAGCTCCTACTTTAAAGTAGGGTCTAAAACAGTTATAGAGACTATCAGTGACTAATTGTACACTGAGAGAAAGAGAAAGTGAGATGCATGCATAGTCTGTTGCTGTGGCATCTCTGTTCACACAAGTAGGCTACACAAGAAGAATCCTTTTTGACCGTCCCCCTTAATGATTGCCACATATCACCCAATCACATTACAGTAATATTGATGCCAGTCATTAGCCACAATGCATGCTGTTTTGACACCCTAGTGCAGCTTTAAAATAAGAGAACAGAAAGGCAATAAAATCCACTTATGAAGACATATGGTGATGAAGTCAATAATATTATATTTCATAGTTTGAGGCTCTAATGATAAAAGAGCTCGTTCAGGAAATGCCGCTAAAGTCATTTTGGAGTAAATGCATTGGAAGCTGGAGCTATAAGAGTTTGCTTTGGTCATTAGAGTTGCTCTCCTGGATTCTTTGTGCCTGCAGCCTAGAATAAACTCTGCATGCTTTCCCAGAATTCTCCACTGATCTCGGTAGTGACAGAATTGGCATAAGTAACTGATCGTCAGCATTATGAAGGATTTTTTATCATCTGAATTTTCACAATGTTGTATAATGTGCTTTGTATTATCGGAAAGAGTTATTTAGAAGGGCATCTGAATATTACTCATGAATAAAAGGGCAGTTCAGCGTAAATGCTCTCTGTCACCATGAAATCAAAAAAAAGGTATCCTGTTCAGATTGTATGAGTAATATGCACTGGCAATAATGGTCAATTTTCAAGTAAGAAATCCTAGTCTTCACCCTGAATCACTTCATTCGCCCAATTCATACTCCCTTAGAAAGATCCTTCAGGTGCCATTATCAACACATTACCAAAGATTCTATTAAAAGGTTTGTTCCCAAAAATAAAATGTTTATTTATCCACACCCTTATGTAATTCAAAACAAACTTTTGGTACATAAGGTGATTAAATCTGCAGGGATTATGCATTTTTACAAGTTAGCCTTTCTGGATCCATTGTCCTGAAGTCAATGGGTCATCATGCTGAGCAAGTAATCTCATCTAGCCTACTCATTATTCAACTTTTACAGCCTGAACAACTGTATAAACTTACATTAAGAAAGGGATCCAAACCTTTGAGTCATATAAAGATTTTTAAAGTGGGTGCTTTTACAAACTCATTTCACTGCACTGAAACCACTTCAAACACATTAGCAGCACTCTGCAGTGTAAAGCTACATTCACTTTATTTCTATTGTGCATTTCCTTCACAGAATTAAGTAGTCAATCAGCTTCCCTCTAACATATTTCTGTTTAACAGATATAAAATAATCCAGTCCAACTGCACTATGAACAGCTTGAAATCTTACTCAAAAGTAATTCATGTAATAAAATGACCAATAATTAAGATAAAGTTGGAAAAAAACACAAGCAAGATTAGTTTACAGCTGTTTTGCCCAGTGTATTTGTGTATTTCTCCACACCATATCAGATAATAGTTTGTTTTATAGTTGAATGAGCTCCCGCTTTGAGCTTGTTTCCCTTGATGGCATTTGGCATCTTTCACTTCACCGGCAAGTTGCAAGATCTTTATCAGTTAAAAACTCTGAACCCAAGATAATCGATTTACTAGAAATTTTTTGGCAATATTTTCAATGGCTTATCTAGCAAATGATGAAAAATGGTAATTGGCGGGCCAGCACAGCCCAGGGTGGCAATTTGTGGCCTAATGAAGCCATTAACCTGACGACACCGAACCTGATAGTGGCTAAATTAGAGGGAGAGTGTGGAATTATGAGCATCAATTCAATATGATCACGGTCGCAAGGCGAATATTACATTTTAGGGAGGGTAAACATCATCTGCTTTGTGTATGAAAATAAATGTGTTTATAGGGTAGAAATAGGATTTTGTTGCTGTTGTTAAAGTTTTTTATTATGTTTACTGCTGTATACAGTACAATTAAAAACATACTAGATTTCAAAGTTGCACATTTAGTACATATTCTCATTTGTGCAAATGTCAGTACTTACCACAATTTTCTGCAAGATCTTGTCTTTTTCTGATGAAAAACATAGCGACTAGAGAAACTGTGAAGCAAAAATATATGACAACAGCCTCACACACTCTATCGACTTGGATCACAGTGGTCTCTAACTCAATAATTAGCCTGTAAAGGAGATTCAGGCTTGTTTGTTTGCCGCTGTGATCGTGCTCTCTGTGCTGTTCATGTAATCTTCAGCTTCATTCCACAACTACGATGTCACATAATGCATGACTGATCAGTAAACAAATTCTAATTACAAGACACTAATGAGAGAAAGAGCGCAAGAGAAAGAAACAAAGAGAGAGAGAAAGAAGCTCTTTCACAATACTGTTTGCTACAGATTCCTCAAAGGTCATGTCCTCTCCCTCTCTTTACAGAAGTGAAAGAATGTTTGAGGACATTTTTTTCACCTTCCCCTGATTATTTCCCTCTTTCTCTGTGCGTGTCTCTTTCTCTGTCTCCGAGGTTGTGCCATGGTTCAATGTATCATTCATTAGACTACAGCAAGCCATTAGTGTCTCCAGCTCAGAGAATGTGCAAACTCATTGCGACTCCATGTTTAGCATATAAAGTAGGACTCCATTTTTCTCCAAATAAATATCGATGACAGGCCTCGTTATGAGACATGGACGAGGTTTGTAATTATATGGATGCTCTACTTTGGACTAATAAAGAGTTTGCAAATAAACTCGCTCTTAGCATAAATCTGCCACAGAAGCTCCCTGGTGGAGTGTCAAACTCTTAATTCAGGCAAATATGGCATATATTACCTTATACCATCTTCCTTTTTTGGAACAGTTATGAAGGTTTAGGTAAACATGTCAGGTTTTGTGTGTGTGAGTGTGTTTGTCTTAATTTTTAATGGTTTTGGTATACGAGTTTTAAGCATGTCTATCAAAAACCGTATAGAAAATTAATTCTTTCATTTCAAACCGTAAGACCTTTGTTCATCTTAAGGACACAAATGAAGATATTTTTGATTGAATCAGAGAGGCATCCGACACTCCATAGACAGCAACACAACTGCAATGATCCCAGATCCAGAAAGGTAGTAAAAACACTGGTAAGCCAGTCCATGTGCATCAGTGGATCAACTTAAGTTTTGCGACGCTAGGAGAAAACTTTTTTTTGCACGATAAATACAAAAATAACATTTAACTCTACCATTTTCTCCTGTGATTTACATCTTCCACCATTCTAGAGTTTATTTATTATGAATCTTTAAAGCATTCATTTAAAATCGTGACTATTGTTGTGATCGATTTGATCGATCTGATTCATTGAGGAATGAAGTAAGTGTGGTCATTGATTCATTAATTTACTCAATTCGTTCAAAAACATTGATTAATACAGGAACAAAACAAGGGAGTGCCATTGACTGGTTTATCGTTAAACACTGATACACTTAACAAGTGCTGTGTTGTGAATTTACGCAAATGTAAGCAATTTTTTGGATTTCCCACATTGCCTACTTTTGTTTTTCCTGACATTCTTTCAATTACAGAATAGTAAGTGGTTTCTGATCATGTGACAGCCATGAGTGAGTCCTGTTGTTGCAGGTTGAGTTTTAATTATAACAGTTTATATTTCTTGTGACCTACTTTTGTAGCCTCTTAAGGTGGAGAAGGCAGATGCAGGTAAAGAAGCAAGCACTGACCCATCGCCTAACAGCAGTCTGTCCCAATGGATCCTGCAGGAGTGCTGCTCTGCTGACCGACCACTTATCCCGTCTGCTGCAGTCTGCCCAACACGCTTCCTGACAGGACCAAGCCTCCAAAGATTCACCAGGGAGGACAAATGACAGCCTGTGATGCCGAGGGAATACAGAAACATAAAAGCATAAACACACTCCTGAGCATTGAGTGTGTGCTTGAAAGGGGCTACAACTGATTTATCTGAGAGATCAAAGAAATCTGAAAGCTCTCCACTGCATAACAAACAAAGGTCTAGTGTTGTGTGCTGAACTATTGGCCTTTTGATTGATATGCTCACCCTTCATTTCAATCTGAGTGAGTGCAAATGATCTATGAGAAGCACAAGCCTTTTATATAAATAATAACAACAGGTGGCTCTTAAGTTTTTGCTTATTTTTGTTTAGTTGACAGACATAATATAGAATAACATTGTTACATCAAATGTGATGCAGCAGATGCTTTTAACTAATAGCTAACTTGCAGCCTCTGTCCTAGCTTAGGCTTTTAAACAAATTAAAGAAAAAGCACTGAACAGTATATGACAGTCAGTGTTCACAAGTCAATGTTTGCTTAATCCTGTTTTTGGATTGAGGTTTTATGCCAATAATGAAACTGTTTACATAGTAAAAAAAAATCATATTTTTTCGGGGGGTTTTTTTACAGTTATATACGAATATAATTTTACTGATTTAGAAAACTAGTATTTTCAGCAGTTAAAAATGGTTTTAAGTCAGTTATTTCTATCTTTTGCTGTAGAGTATCTGTAGAAATATCAGCTTACATTTCTAAACATTAATTTTACCATTAATTGTAAAAATACAACAGCCAGTGCAACACATAGAGATCTGATCTCATCATCATCCAGTCTGTCTGGAATGACATGAAGAAGCAGAACAAACTGAGACAGACTAAATCCAGAAGAACTTTGGCAACGTCTCCAAGATACTTCAAGAAACCTACCTCCAAAGCACTTAAAAAAATGCGGATGCTTTTAAAAATAATGTCACAGATTTTCTTTAACCAAATTAAATCAACATCTGCTGCAACCATACTTCAGCTTTTTCTTTAGGTGCACTTGCTCATAGTTTTTCAAGAAGCTTTGCAGGTAGGTATCTGAAAGCATCTTGGAGACGTTGCCACAGTTTTATAAGCATAAAATTGTATATAATTTTGTATATTTTATATACTTTACATAAGCATAAAGCAGCTTTTGCTAATTTGTGGATAATCCCTACAGGTGTCAGAGAAGAATACACAGACTTGATAGAAAACTTGGCATGGCTTTGCTCAGATTTAAGGCCATTAGCAGCTGTGTTGACAGGTGAAGATGAGCCATGCTCTTCTAATTCAATAACTGCCTGTCGCTCATAGCAAAGCGCACTTGTGCTCTTTCAAATTACATTGATGGATCATGACTACATGTGGCAAAACAGATTTGCTAGGCGTGAGAAATGCTTTGCAATTGTCTGAAATGTGGTTTTGATAACAAATGGTGTGGATGGCTGGGGAAAATTATGGTAATGATTCGAGGTAATAGAATCTGTATCCATCAAACTATGAAGCTGGTGTGCTCAGGGCTGCGTGATTCCCAGAAGAACCCGAGGAAAGGTTTTGAACTGAGGATAACCCCGTATGTGATGCGAGCTTCGCCATATGTGGCGAGACAAACATGCTTAATTAGTGAACAATGCGGAGGTTATTCTGCTGGCGAAGTAACTGTGTTTATTTCCTTATTGATATGGTCGATCTGCAGGCTCAGCATGTAAAGTGTTGGTTCAAGTGTTTGATTAGAGTGTTTTAAACATAAGTGTACTGCTTCGAGCTATAGCAGGTGCTAAATCAATGTGGGTAATGCATTGGGTGTTTACTGTATTCTAATCCAATTGCACCAATTAATAGACTGCAGAACTATGAGACGACCAGACACTCAGTGAAATTGGGTAGTACATCTACAACTGTAAATGAATAATATTTTTGTGCAGCAATACCTCAACTATTATGATGCATTTCAATATTTGGAATTAGCATTTAGAATGGAATCATATATGGAATCAATTTAAAAACCTCTGGACATGCTGATATGATCACACAGTATTCTGTACAGAAGATTTAATTTAAGCAGCAACAGATATTCTAAATTAAATCTAAATCTAAAAATTTAAATCTGTAATTATAGGTTATAAACAAGTTAAATCTAAATCCATTCCGTTCTATTTTCAAAACAAAGTTAATGAGATTTTCAGGAGAATATATTCAAGGTCTGTGGTTTGTTTTGTTGAGTTCTTGTGTATGTGAAGCAAGCAGGAAGAGAAATGAAAAATGACACCTGGGACACATACTGCAGCTGAGTGGCAGCACTCATCAATAATTCTATGTAATCTCCAGAGGAAAAGAGTGTGTTGCAGGTGTCTTACAGTAAAGTGAAGCGAAGCAAAGACACTATTTCATATTTCTCAGATGACTCTCGCTTGTCAACGACGGTCCAGGACTGACAGGTGATTAATATGTGAAAGGTGTCATCTTCATGCCGACTATCCATGGTTATGTGAGCAGGCATGTCACCTGACTCTCTGAGGTGACCCGGATTAATGCCAGCTGGCAACACATTCTTACATGACTGATTGAAACACAGGTGTTTATTCTCAGCACCAGTGGAGTAAGACCTCTTAAACTCAAGAAAGTTTTCCCTGAAACTTTCCTCAGCTTTATAACCTCTAGTGTCACCGACTCTGATCCTGTTCCATCAGTTCACATGTTATTTCTCAGCAGGGGCTCTTTAACATATTGCTTTTTCCCCGTAAGGATTTCAGAGAATCTTGGGATTTGACAACGCTGTGTTAGACCAGAGCCTCAGATCACTAATGCAGAATGAATATAACCGCTGACAAGATCGTCAGAAATCAAAAGCCAGCTACAGCTTAGCTGCCATGGTTCAAATGTATAGGCAGAAGATTCACCAAGGTTAAGAATAGACCTGTTTTGTTTTATTGTAGCAGCACCCATCTCAATGTTTCTCTATATCTGCAGAATCCTTCTCTGTTCACCCTTCACAGGAGTGAGGGACTATATATGGGTGCTGGATTTGCAGGATAGACAGAAAGACATGTAGATAAAGTTACAGTGGTTCACTGAGAAGATGTCTTGGTGGATCTAACATCCTGGAAGGTATTACAAAGGAAATCAAAGAGGGTTCTGTCAGTACAATTCCATACAGACTCTTTAAGTTTTTTTTTCCAGTTGCATTAGTTAAGCTTTACATATTCTCATTTTTTACGCCGCTCAAAGGTGCTCTGTTTCCACAAGATTGGCATCTATTACAGAATAAATCCTTTTGTTTTCACAATGCTGATGTTCACTGTCGCAGTCTTGGCTGATCACAAAAGCACAATTCCGTCTATTCTTCAAAGGAATGCAAAAGGTGTTGCATCTCCACATATTTTAGGGTTTCTGTCTAACACACACGGATGAAAACCAATCCTCAAGAAACCTGTAAATTCAACACCAGAATCCAACAGCAGCATCACACCTTCCACATTAAAAAAATAAATAAATAAATACCGTGTCTTAATATACAGTAAGTGGTCGGTTTTGTTATCTGCAATTTTGAATGGCATTTCAGAATATCTGTATTACAAATTACAGCTTCTTTTTTTTCACTGCACCTCTAGGACTGTTTTCTGCTGATGGACATTTTCAAAACTTCATAACCACATTTCAGAAATTATCATTTGCACTGTGAGTTTACTAAAGGCTAGGTTAGTTCTGGTATGTTATCATAAAAGAAACAATGATCTACTAATAATTATTATTACACCAAGGCCCCTAAAGCTCAGAATTAAGTGGTCTTTATTTATGGGATCTGATAATATGAAAAATATATCCATAATCTTAAAAAAACATTGTTTACTTAAAAAATTCAATAATAATTATATTTATTTATTTATTTATTTATTTTAATAGATGTTTTTTAATATTATTGAAATAAGTATTTTACCAAGAATACATTTGTAAAATAGTAATACTGTCAAATATTATTACAATTTAAAACAATATTTTTCTGTTTTACTACATTTAGCTAATTTTTTTCCTCTGTGTAAAACAGAATTTTCAGCATTATTACTCCAGGCCTTCAGAAATTCTTATTTAATGATTTAATGCTTTTTCTTACTATTATCGGAGATAAATTACATACTTTGTGTTTTTTTTTAAAATCTTTTCATTTTAATTTTTTTCTTGAATACAGAAAACTCAAAAAACAGCGTTTGAAATTTCTAATCTTGATATGGAGTGAGAACAGAATGACATTTACATGACATTTTAGAAAGTTGAAATGTTGAAATTGTTTTAGATAATGTGAAATCAAAATTTAAATCCAATTGTAATATAAATAATCACGTGGTTAAAGCATCCGCAACATTTCTTTCCACGTGACAAACAAACATATATTTATTTAGTAATAGTTATATTTTTAAAAGAAAATCTTTTGACGTCGAAGAAGAAAATGTGAGATGATTATGTAAATGGGTGTATTTTCAGTATTTAATTGTTCCCCGTGGGATCTTCGGTGCTAAAAACGAAGCTGCGGTCCTTTCGGTGGAAACAAACATTCACAGCGTGGACATAAGCGCAGCTGCATCACATCTCATGGACGTTACTCAGGCTGCCATAATTACATATGACCTAATCAAAGACGGTTTTCGCAATGTGAGAATTAACCGCGTCTTTGTCACAAGTATTTTTAAACACATTACAGGCTCGTATGACGTGCGCTTCCGCCACGAGCTCAGACCGTCTGCTGGCGGAAGCACGCGTCACAGAGACGTTGCGTAAAGTGCGTTATACCTTCCTCGAAATGTGGGGACTGATGCAAGAACGTAACAAGTACGTACGTAAGTGGCTTTGAGCATGTCGTTTCCGCAGTGGGGTCAGAGTTTTGTGCGGTGCGCAGCGTGAGTGTTTTAGTACCGAGCGGAGAGGAGATGCACACGGCACTCGAGTGAGGTAAACTATATAAAACCCGCTTTGTTTTCACACACTCCCACAACATGGACCCGAGCAGCTTCAGATGGGTCAACGAGAGCAGGGATTTGTGATAAAATCGTGCGATGTTTTGAAGTGTTATTTATTTTAAAGCTTCCGACGCTAGCAGTGTTAGCTGCTGCCGTTTAGATGCATCATCTTACCGTCGATCGCACCTTATTAAAGCTGCTGCTGGACTGACGGCGTGTCGCTGCTGCAAATGAACGGGTTTATCGCGAACCGTGTTAATAAAATAGACATTTGTTCACGTGGGCACTGATCTAGATGTAATGCGTCGCGAGAGGGGGATTTTGGGGTTTAATCGCGTGCTTGGGCTCCAGGATCAGTCATGTGAAGAAGTTGTAGTCTTGAAGACTGTGTCATGCTGGTTTATTTGTGAAACCAAATGTTCCTGTTTTGCTGGTTTCTCTTCACACTACTTAATTAATCAACTTTTCTTTGGGTCATTTTTCTCCCATGGTTCATGCTGTAATTGCACTGTTGACAATGTCGAATTAAAGTGGCTTTAATTTAACCTACCTGCAAAGCTACAGCACTCTTCTAAGTTTTAGACACTTGTGTAACAATGCTATAAAATTAGGAAGCTTTTAAAAACAACGCCATAAACAGGTTTCATTTGTCAATTAACTTGTATTAACTAAATCAAATAAATATTTGTTATTACAGCTTCTTGGTTAAACAGCTTCTGTTGCGAGGTACACTTGCCCATAGTTTTTCAGGTAGCTTCCAGGTAGTTTTTCCCCCCCCTTCGTCTTGGAGACGTTGCCACTGTTCTTCTGGATTGAGTCTGTCTCAGTTTGTTCTGTTACTGGATAATAATAAGATCGGATCTTTGTGTGGAGCACAATAATCCTGATGCAGACAATAATCTCACAGCATTTTTACAATAAATCACAGAAAATAATGTTTGGAAATGTAAACTGATATTTTCAACTGACGTGTTACTTAAAACCATTTTTCTTTGGTGAAAATACTGGTCTAAGACTTTTGCACAGTACTGTATATTATTAAATTTTTTCTTAAATAAAACCAGTTTTCTCAGTAGAAATTCCGAAGGCACAATAAATACAAAGTAGCCGGTTTTCTGGCACCTACCAGAACCCTTAAAGGGGTCATATGATGTTGCTAACATTATCATTATTTTATGTATTTGGTGTAATGCAATGTTTTTCTGCAGATTAAGGTTTCAAAAACGCATTATTTTCCACGTACTGTATTATTGTTGCCCCTTTATGCCCCACCTTTCAGAAATGCGTTGATTTTTACAAAGCTCATCACTCAAAGAAGTGAGGTGTGCTCTGATTGGGCAGCTATCCAGTGTGTTGTAATTAGGCAAATACCTCATGCGTCTGACGTGAAGCGCCAGACTGTCCTTGCAAAGTTGGAATTGCCCCACTTTAGAGCCTTTGTACACAGCCACAGCTTGTACCACGTTCAGGAATCAACTCTCAGTAAAATGTGCCAAGCACGTCTGAATACTGGGTTGAACAGTGTCGTAACAACTTGACTACTGATTTCGAATGACTCATTTGGGTGGTGTTATGAAAATTATCCCACGCAGTGATGTAGAGAAGTGGGGCCTGTTTAAATGAGGTGTTTAGGAAAGCATTGTCAAGTCTTAACTTTTATAAAGAATATCTCGACTTCAGTCAACTTGCAACTTTAGGGGTATTATCTATGCACAAACAGCTTGTAACACTCCAAAGAGAAAGCTTGAAATCTCACCATGTAACCCCTTTAATATTATTAGATGTCTGAAAATGCAGTGTGTTTTTCAATTTGCAAAAAACGAAGGAAAAATGGATTTAGTGGAATACACACACATCTTCTTGAAAATCCCCTTGATTAACAGATGTACGAGTGATATTTACCTTGGCTTACATTGATTGTTGGTCCAGTGTGAGAAGTAGGTGTTGTCCAACTTGACCACTCCTTTTTCACTCCTCCTTGACTGCTGGTGCTGACTTTGGTCTACTTTCGAGGTGAGGTGTTTGACATTTCAGATGAGCTTAAAGGCTTGGGAGCATTCTTGAGGTGCCAATTAATGTTGTCGCGACAGCATTTTCTTATGGCTGTTTGAGAGTAGGTGCACAAAACAGCCTGTTACCCGAAATAAGCATTAACAAGGATGGCAGATTATGTCCTCCGCCATTGAGGTGAATAGGAATGCTAACTCAGCTTTATCAAGATATATGGATTCTTTCAGTTGAATTTACTGCATTCGCTAGACCAGATTATTCTTGTTACTGATGATAATCAAGTAATATTTGTTGTAGGGCTATAGTGGATAAACAGGTGGCTATTTAGGTGGAGATGCTGGTCAGTATATCTGTTGCTGTCAGATTCAACAAGTGAAGGTTGCTTTTCTGGTTCTATATTTATGTGATAGACCGATAGCAACAGAGAGACATTCCCCTACAACCCAGGTGTCCCATACATGTTATTGCTAACACAGTTTTATTTGATCTTTGAAAGGGTAGTAGTTCCCACAGTTTCGTGCTGTGCGTGAAACATAAAAGCTATTTTGAATGTGAATGACAGGACTGGTGGTGAACGTGTGGATTTTTAATATCTTGCATGTATTTTTCTATGAATAATCTCAAACAAAGTCACTTTACAGGCCAGCATTAAAAAAGATTTAGTCAAATACGGGTTGGCATTTCATCATGTGACTTGCCTAGCCTTAATCAAATGAGACTCTACGTTTGGTGTAACAGTGCAAGATTGTTCACATGATCCGCTATAGGTGCCTGTACATGCTGAGCTGTTAAGCGTACAGTCTTGAACAGAGAGATTAAACGAACATGAGCTCTGTGGGTGAGGTCTGGTTGATGATAAGACATTTTATTTACAGTCTTAAGATTTTAAGGGGCCTTAGTAGGTACGCTGAAATGTATGTTTTATAATATCTCATTAGACGCTTTAAGTTGATGTGAGGTGGTTTCATTATGCATTAAAAAGTCTGTGGTCTATTTCGGGACACTTCAGTTAACTTTTTTTTTAGTCATACTAGACTTTCGTTTTGAATATAGGGGACTTATATTTTATATGGTAAGTCTTGGAAAACATTTGCATTATTGGAATGCATATTCGTCTCTAACCAAGCATGTTGCCTAACTCCCAGCTGATGTAACATCCTGCTCTTAATGCATAAGCTACTCTTAAGCTTAGCTGCAGGAGTTTCAGTGTGATGATTTCATTGATTTGTAATATTGGTTGGGTCATCTGAAAAGACTCTGAATGTTTCAGGGATTCTTATTATAATCCCTGAACAACATATTAGCAGACAAATGTAAGCTTTTTTTTATTTACATGTACTCAGTTTTTTTGTTGCCAGTTGAAGCAGATTAAGAATTAGCATTGCAGTTGAAGTTTCTGTATCAGTACATTCCTATAAAGGATCCTACCCTCAGCAGTTCCTAGCCAGCGAGTCTCCCTGTTGCCCCCCCCTCCGCGCACCATTGTTAAAATTGACCTGACAAGCGTTAAAAATCCCTCTGATTAGTATCTGGCCTTCTCTTTGATAATCACCTCTCTCCTTTTCAGATGGTCTGGGTAATAGCCTTCTGGTGTCTGATGGACTTCACAGACTGAAGTCTCACGGGGGAAAACAGCCATCAAAGTATTCTCTCCTACATTGTCCATGAAAACGCTGGACCATTACATATAGTGCTGGCTTCTTCCTTCTGATATTTAGGCTCTACCGCTGACCTTTGAAGCCAATTTACAGAAGCTGTTGAGCTGAAGGCTGTAGTTTGACTGTGTTTACACAGCCGAACTTCTATTTCACCAGATTGACTAAAGAAAACATTGACGATTCCAACTCTTTGTTGGAATATTTGGTTAACGTAACCAGATAGACCTCACAAGTGATGCGTTTTCCTGAACATATGGATCTCTATACTGTAAAGTCACTGTTTGCTGTCATTTTTATTTGATTCTATTTGATGGCCACTTCAGGCCTGATTAGCTGAAATCTCTCCCTCTACCCACTCCTACACACCCACCTACCAACACTTACAAACACACATGTCCAGTACACCCTCCCCTTTGCACTAAATCACCACACTTGAAGAGTTCAAAACATCAGACCTCGTTCCATATTGCTGTAGAAGAGCGTTCTCTGCCTGAGTTGAGAGCGTGTGACCTGTTGAGACAGAAAGAGGTAAGCTGTCGGATGCACCTGCAGTCAGATCTGCAGATCCTAAACCAATCTGCACGGCACATTTTCAATTTGGATAGACTGTCAAAAGCCAGTCCTAGTTGTGTGAGGATCAGCAGTTGAGCAAGAAGACAGTAACACTTGAAGGTTAATAACTTGTTTGTGGCTACGACAGTTGCACCTGTTCTGTTTGCAGTGTTTAATTGATTGTTTAGTATGTGTTTGGCTTGGTATTATTGTTAAAGTTAGCCTAACCCACTTTCTAAATATTTCGAAGTAAGTGCGGGTCACTCGACTGATGTTGTTTGGTCTCTTTATGCGATCTCAGCAGTTCTGAATGTTTTTATGAGATGTTAACCAGTTTATGATCAAAAAAATAAGGTTTATGGTCATGTTACTGTATAAGTTCTTGTGATTTAGGCGTAAACATTTCTGTTTGTTCTTAATGTAATTAGATCATCTGACATTTAGTCTTTACAAACCTAACCACATTGCTACTGTGCGTTAGGGTGCAGGTCCACCACATGAACTGAATGACATGCTGTTATGAACCTTCTGGAGTGTGTTTATTTAAGAGGTGTGTGTGTGTTTGGAGTCAAGAGATCATGCTTTTTGAGACTTTGATTCTGGACTCCACCCGAACACACTCAGGCCCATTTAAGTCCATCTTATTTGGACTAGATTCTTCTTAAAAGACCTTTTTAGATGTCTTTCTTTGGTAGTCTGAATCCACTGGACTTGAGATTGGTTGTGGTACAGCGATATATCTCTGTCATTTCCCAGAATGCCTTGTGCTGGCAAACATGTGTAGTTCCCATCTGCTGTGTGGCATCTGCTCATCTCTCAAGCCTTGAGGCTTCTCCTGACATACAAATCTTGTTTTTTTTCTCTGTTGGATGTGAAATATGACTGATCGAAATGGATGTTTCAAGGATAGGTCATATATCTAGTGTTATTGGTTGTAGTGATGTGCCCCATATTTCTTTCCTAAGCTGCAAAGATCATACTATTGTTCTTCAGCTTGCTAAAATTCACATTGACCAAATCAAATGAGTTGGCTCAGACATGAATCAATGGGGATTATTAGCCAGATCGCCACAAAGTTGTTTGCTGTTGTAAAAGCTGCTTTATTTGATCCAGACAAGTCCCACTGTAACCCTGTTTAGCACAGCATCTGCCTTACAGTAAGCTAGATTGTAAACAGGAATTTACCGGAGGTGGACTCACGCGTGACTAGCAAGAGATGTTCAGTCTAGGCAGAAGCCTTGTGAGAGTCATATGAGGCATCTTAAGGGCTCTCTCTCTCTCTCTTCCTCTTTTGCTCCGAGGCTCAGGTTAATGTATAATAACAGTTCATGGGGTAGCCCGTCAGCTCATTCCAGGAATGGATTTTGTGGAGGGTGTTACTGAGTACAACTTGCTATTATAAATTTAGAAAAATATAGCTTGTCAGCTTCTAATTTCTTTTAGGTTTTGTTGAAGCTGGTTACATAATACAGCACATAGCAGCCTGTGTCATTTGGAGTTCACCCAGTGAGTTTTTTCTCCTTTGACCATGTCATGGTTTGTTGTTTTCTAGAGACCTGGAGAATTAATTTTCAAGAAGATACTGCGATCAGTTCAGTTATTTTTGTTTGTACAATAATTATATATATTTTTTGGATTCATTTTAGTTTTTTTTTTGTTTTGTTTTGTTTGATTAAGATCATATATATTTAAAGCCCGAGATACAATGCCTGATTTTAGCAATCCAGTAAGACAAGATATATATTAATATAATATAATATAATATATATTGGATGGCTTTTAGTTAAGATCATCACAGACATGCAGTAATAAGAGCGATCTCGGCCACTATCCCTGAGGCCTGAGTGCTGATCTCAGCCACTGTGTTTGAGGACACTACATAAACACAACACACTAAATGGCACACTGCTCTTCTCATTCATAGCCAAGTGGAACGGGAGCTTATGGAAAAATGAGCTTTCAGTTTATCCTTCCTGTTACCATCCAGACACAGTATTCAGAAAGCATGACTCTGTCCAGGCACTGGCTCTGCAGACCAGAACAGATGATACGGCACGCATTTGTTCTGAATTGCACTAAATTTGCTGCAATGAACACTAATTGGTTTTGAATGGTTTGTCTCAGTGCAGATTTACATTTTAAAGGCATCATATAAATGTTAGATTTTAGCTCCTTTCATGACCACTTTAACACAAATAACTGAAAGTTTCCTTAATACTACCTGTTATGATGTAGGGTGCTACAGAATGTAATTAGCATATTTTAACTAAAAATTCATTTTAAGAGTGAATTAAAAGTTTAATTGAAGAGCCCCTCTTCCTTTCATTGACTTGATCACAAGCGTTTTCCAGCAAAGTAATTCTAGTCTTCTAGTATTTGTCTTATGATATCTCTGCAGCACATGACTATGCTGGTTTTAGGATTTATTTATTTTTTTTCCAAAATGGTCAGCCATTTTTGGGATGTAATACAACTAACAAAGAGCGTATTGAGCCAGCAGAGTGAGGCAGGATTATCAGAACTTCTGCCCCATCCTATCTCCTGAAGGGTTCAGAGGTCACTCCACTCTCATGTTTATAAACACTGCTGAGAGGAAGGATCACAATTATACTATGTTTTAACCACCTTTATGCTTGAGGTTTACACACTTTAACAGGCTGGAGCACAGGCTGCCGTAAGTACTGCTTACAGGCTGTTTTGATTTGAAGTACCATTCAATAAATTAGATTCTTTTGGATTATATGCATGGCACATTTTTTTTGTCTATAGGTTTTAGTTTTCCCTCCTGTGGTTGACTTGTTCACTTGTTAACATGCAGTTGGGGGACTTTTTTTTTCCTTTTTATTCTCTGAATCTGTGCGCAATTCATAGCAGATCTGTGAAAGCTAATTGTTTCTGCACAAATGGCAAGTTTTTTTGTTGTTTATAAAAATGTTGACTCCACTGTATCCCTCCGGTGCTGTGATCTTTATGTACTTTCAACCTTGCATTGACTTTCGTTTGGCTGACGTATGATTCCTTCCAATAGGGAAGTTACGTTTGATAAATGATTATCTGACTGCCATATATTCCTCACGGTTTACAGCATATAAATGTGTATTTTTTCCTGTAAACCCAGTTACATATGTTACATTTCCTCAACACAATAAACTTATGAAAAAGTTAATAATAGAAGACTGCTGCGAAAGCTGAAGTATGTTTTTGTTTGTTATAACACATTTCTAGAAAAAAGAAATATTGGCTTAATCTGCTAGAGATTAACTCTAACCAGTTAGAGGAATATAATATAGCATGCGGAACAAGCTACAGGGGAACAAAAGGCAGTGCTTTTGGAATAAAACTTTTGGAAACACACCCAGATCCATTTCACAAACATTTCTTATGTGTTTCTTGTATGCAGATTGAAGAAAAAAGACTCTTTCTCATGCTGAGATCTCGGTTTTGTTTAGTAGCAGATTGATCACACTTTCCCCTCCAGGCTCACATTAGTTGCTGTAGGGAGACCATTAAGGCTCTTCAGTACTTTTCCAGCTGGGAATCTATCAGCCTCCTAGGAAAAAAAGGAAAGATCTATATTTTCTGCCCTATAATAACATGGCTCTCAAGATGAAAGCCCATTTAGATTTTTTAAATAATCAAAATAAGGGATTAATGTGGGTTATGCGCAACAAACGTCTATCGTCTGTAAAAGAGATTCCAGTTCAGGTCTTTTGGACATGCTACTAAATATGAAATAGTTTTACTCAAGATGCCTTCAAAGCAGTGCCTCCAAAGATAACTGATGTCCATCTCATAAGGAGCTTGACATGTAAAATGTTTATTTTATTTTCTCTAACATTGGGGTATAAAAAACAAATCAATCCCCAAAGAACTAGATAGGATATATGATTACTTTCAAAGTCCAGAACTGTCATCAGTGGTTCATAAAGCTGTTGAAATATTACTGTCTGTTCATATGACGTTCAGCATAAAACATGCTGGTTTTTGCAGAACAATTTGGTGTATTTCTGGTGTAATGAGTTGGATTTCTGTTTCTTTACAGAGGTTTCTAAGAGAGGAGATAATGAGAGTTCACACACATACCAGATTCTGCTTTCTCTGCGTGCTGACCCTGCTGTATCACCAGTGCAGTCACTGCCATGAAGGAGGGTCCCACCATCACCACGGGCACAACCACGAAGACCATGACCATGTTCACAGTGACCTGCAGATCTCAGAATTGTCCTGTGATGGTTTATCAAACCAGTTGGAGCACAACCACCATGGCGAACCTGCAGAGAACGAGCAGCATTACTACATCATGCGGTTGTTCTGTCGATACGGCCACAAGGATCGTCTGGATTTTAAAGGCTTCCAGAGTCTGCTATTGAGTTTAGGGCTAGGCGAAGTGCGCGTGGTTGGGCTGGAGCATGAAGATCTGGGCCACGATCATGTAGCACACTTAGATATTCTGGAGGTTCAGGAAGGTCGGCATTCGCATTCAGCCAGCCATCCACATCCTCATCAGAAGCCCCACATCTCACATAAAACCCATCAACATTCCCATCACGAGAATGAACCCGTTCCTGCCGAGGAGCTGCCGTGCAGCAAAAGCACCAGCACCGAGAGCACCACTCACAGTGGATCTGAGGGACATGATCATGATCATGATCATGACCATGACCATGAGCACCACGACCACGAACATGAACATGAGAAAGACAGTGAACACAAACATATTCACTGGCATGTTACAGACAGTCCTCAGACTCAAGATGACCGTGGTCAACTTGAGCAAAAGAGTAGTGAACATGCACATGAAAATAATGATCTCAGTGACCAAAACCACCACCATCACGACCACCATCACCACAAGCATCCCCACCCACATGTCCATGGTCCTGACAGCGTGGAGCACAACACGGCAACCCCTCATCTAACACCCAGAATACAGCCTTCTATCCCAACTGAGCTACCCACCACACAACCCAGAAGAAACAGCAGACCACTTCGGGCCAGAGCTCATCGAGGCCGCAACAAGACCAGCATCAGTGTTACTCAGGCTGGCGAGCTGGAGAAAAGCAAAGGTGACCATGACCACAGCAGCCAGGATCACAGCCCTGTTCAGTCCCAGAGGAGCAGGAGAGAGGTTCCAGCAGATCTGTCTGTGAAATCACACCAACATGAGGAGGTACGTCTTAGTTTCTGTCTATGTGGTTGTTTATGGATGGTTTTGCCCTTCAGATATGGATCAGGGATTAGTCCACGTGTAGAAATATGTATAGTGGTATCAAAGCACCACCTTTGTAACAAATAAAATACTGTAGTTACTATCAAACTTCAGATGACCTGCTTTAAGTGGGATAATAATTAATTTATTAATTATTAATTAATTTAGAAATCAGCAGTGGAGTACAGTAATAAAAACTGTAACATTCAATGTTAAAATAACACATTAATGCCCCTGCACCTTTTCTGCTGCTGTAGCATTTTTTTAGTTTGAGTTTTTTAAATACTTTGATATATTTTAATGTTTCTTGCTTATACGCTTTAATTAACAGTGGCTTATACAGAAATTTTGGTATATTAATTAAAGTTGTTAAATTAAATGTTTTCATATGCAGGACTTTTGCATGTATAATTATTGATATGTATCTTTTTTACGAAATATTTGCAGATCAATACATTTAATGTCTTCATCCATCCTTACTGAAGGATGCAGTATATTTAAATATTATTTAAAGTGTATTTAAGCATTGTTCATCAGTTAGTACCTTTTTAATATTTAAATTCTTTTAATATTTAAGCAAATTAAAAATCAAATACTTTTTTTTTTTTTTTTTTACTTTCAGTCAAGTAAAATTGCAATTGGAAATGAGTACGTATATATTGTTAATAATTAATTTTATTTGGTTAATTAGCATACAGTTAGTAAGATTTGATGTTAAACTAGTCACCATGCTAATTACACTTTCAGACAGCCATTAACTATTGGATTTCACGCATTCCTGGTAGTAGTATTATATATATTTTATGTGATAATTTACATTGCTTGTACGTGTTGAAAAATGAATAAAGGAGAATCGAGCAGCAAAGTAAAACAATGTCTGTCTCTCCCTCAGTGTCTGAATTTAACAGAGCTGCTAAACCAATATGGACTGAGCTCGGATTCTCTCATATCTCCAGCGCAGTTCACCTATTTATGTCCAGCTCTGCTCTATCAGATAGACAGACGCTTCTGCATCCTTCATTATCACCACGTTGAGACTGAAATACAAGATGAACCATCTTCAGGTACAAGTGATCCTGTACTAGTAGAATTCAGTTTTTATACAAAGTATATTCACTCATCTACAATTCTCATTATCTGTGTAGATTGCCAGCAAAATAATAAGGGTAGACAGTCATAGTGTAAATGGTTGAGGATCATTGCTAAACCATATTAAAACTGTTTAATGTTGCTAGACTTACTTTGGATGAAACTCTTTGAGTTCAGTGACGAGAGTCCAGGTCTAATCCATTGCTGCTGATTGTGTTTCTGCAGTATGGGTCTGGATGTGGGGCTTTGTGTCGATCACCATCATCAGCTTGCTGTCTTTGCTGGGTGTTGTTCTGGTGCCCATCCTCAACCAGTCCTGCTTCAAGTTTCTCTTGACCTTCCTAGTGGCGCTGGCAGTGGGAACCCTCAGTGGTGATGCCTTACTGCATCTACTCCCACATGTGAGTTCACTCTTTGAGGGCAAGCAAAGATTTAACCAAATTCCACAACCCAAGAAACCTAACCTTTCTTATACCTTACAGTCTCAAGATGGCCACGATCACAGCCACGGAGAACCTGCAAAGGAAGAAACCGAAGAGTTTTTTCTGACAAAGTTTGATGGAGTTTGGAAAGGACTGACTGCACTAGCAGGAATCTACCTCCTCTTTATCATTGAACATTGCATTGGAATGTTCAAACACTACAGGGACAAAAGGGTGAGAGGCACCGCGATGCTTTAAACACTGTAAAAGAGGTGTTAGAAACCTTGCAAAAGTGGCAAGTAAGCTGCTTTTTACTTCACACATGATTGTTCAGGACTGACAGAGCTGAGAGCTGTGGAAGACTAAAATATAACCCATAATTGCTGCAGACACTGGAGCTTTTAGTGCACAGCAATACATCCTTGGATTTTATTCTCAGATGCTAGTGCTCATAAAGGTGCTTGTTTTCACAGGGAAGCCTCTGCCAGAGGAAAAAGAAAGGAGAGCAAGCAAAGATTGGGAGGAAGTTGTCAGACCACAAACTCAACAGGCGTTCAGATGCCGAGTGGCTCCATCTGAAGCCTTTAACAGAGGGTGGGTCTTCAGCGGTTCTGTGCACACTTTTGGCTTTTAAGTAACGTTGTGAATATTGATATCCTGGAAAAGTCTTAAAATGACATGCTAAAATGTTATAAGAACAAACTTCAGAAGTAATTCTGCATTATAGATGTATAAATTAAAGTCCATTGTGGTTGAGTCAGAGTCTACAACAAATCAGCCTGTGTACTGTGACATTTAAAGTAACTCCTTTTTTTTCATGAAGGAGAAGGTACAACGTGTGAAGCTGGACACAATGACACTCAGATGACGGAGTTGCAGTCTTTGGATTCACCCTGCGAAATGCCACTCTCCATCTCTGATTCAGATCACCCCTACAAGGACTCAGTAAAAACAGAAGAGGACAGTAGGCCAAAGGCAAATTCCAAAAAGCATGGACACGGGAACGGACACAGCCATGGCCATGGTCATTCCCACCATGGGCACTGTCACTCTGACCAGGAAATGAAAGATGCAGGGATCGCCAGCATAGCATGGATGGTGATCATGGGAGATGGCATGCATAACTTTAGCGATGGACTTGCTATTGGTCAGTTTCTGTGCATTTAAAGCATTGGCAGATTGGTTTGTCTCGAAGTAACTGGTTTCTGTATCTGAGCAACTGTGTTTGTCACCTGCAGGTGCTGCTTTCAGTGCTAATATTACAGGTGGCATTAGTACTTCAGTGGCTGTGTTCTGTCACGAACTGCCTCATGAACTAGGTAAGTGGCTTAACCAGATACATGTGCAGTAAAAGTAAAAAGTAAAAGCCTGTCCACACCAAGAACAAAACTACATTAGTGTTTACATCAACGAACAATAATATAATTCTGTTTTTTTTACATGCTTGACCTATTAAAATGAATTCTGATTGGTTGTCAATGTTTTAACATTCATCAGCTGGAAAAAGCGTTCTTAAAGCAACTAACAATATCTGTCCTCTAATTATTAAAAATATATTCTTTTTTTAACATCGTCTTTAGTGTGAACCAGAGGTGGACAAAGTACACAAGTCCTTTACTTGAGTGAAAGTGTAGATACTACCGGTCAAATATTACTCCATTACAAGTAAAAGTTGTCAACAAAAGTTTTTACTTGAAAGTATTTGCTTTTAAAAGTACTTAAGTATTATGAGTAAATTTCCAGTCAATGCATAGTTTCATTATTGTTGCATTGTTTTATGTTATACTTGCAATACCTAATACCTAAAAGAATATATTTCTGATGTGCAGCAAAAGATTTTTGATCTTTACAAATAAGTGACTTTTACACTCCTACCCACCATCACAAAACTGCATGGTTGGGTTCTTATGCTGTAGCAGTGCGTATACACATCAAAGTGCATTGAAACAAATGTACAGTGAAATTTCTTTAATCAGAAAAAAATAAAACAAAACAAATAATCCAACCTGCAAACTCAACTACACAACCATAGCTAGGCCTATATAACGGCAGCAGCAACACTGCTTTACGCTTCGGCAGTGTTTTGAAAACAAATGATACTTCAGGCTATTACCTGTAAATCACCAAATCACATTTACAGAAGAACAAAAACAACGTGGTAGAAAGAGTAAAAAGTACAATATTTGTGTTTCAAATGTAGTGAAGTTAAAGTCATAAGTTTCCAGAAAAAATAAAACTTAAGTAAAGTACAGATCACAAAGTGTACTTAAGTACAATACTCAAGTAAATGTACTTCGCTACTGCCCGCCTCTGGTGTGAACAGGCCCAAAGCCAAAATATCAACCCAGAGTAGGGGCACTTTAACCTATTATGGGTTCATATTTTGGCTTTGGGAGTCCCAAACAACAGGTTGACATGCACGCAATGAAAAAACACTTATTTTCTCATAATATGCATTTATTTTTATTTTATTTGTTGAGCGATTAATTTTTCTGAACCCCTCCAGTGGTTGAATTCATTTAAAGAAGTGTATTTTTTTTTTTTTTGGTGCATGAAAGATGATTTTGAAGGGCACCCAGAAAAATGAACATGGCAGTGAGAAAGGTCAGACTTAGCTTTAGGGTGATGTGGTGGTCCTGTTTCAAGTCTTCAGGTTTTACCACCAGTGAGGTCTCCTTTTATCCATTATCGATTGATATCAACTCTGCAACATCAAGGCGAAGAGTCCCAGCTTTCTATGATCTCCTTTTCATGTTAAAACAAACAGTGGAGTAATACAACACAGCAGCACATACAACTTTTAAAAGACAGTAAAGCTTTTATGAAGTTTTGAGTTTACTGTCTAGAGGGCCACTAGTTTTAAAATTCCCCTTTTTGTTTAAACGAACCAGAAATTACAATACCAGAGAAGCAGTAACATAAACAGGGGATGCTTTTGATGTAACAATGATCTTTTTGCATTTGATGTTGTTCTGTCTGCCATCCTGTGGAGGTGATGGGACTTGATTCCTCAAACACTAATAACAATTGATGGAACAGCTCTTTTTATTTTGTCTGAGAATTTATCTCCCTCTTGTTGTGGCTGGAGAAAGACAGCTATAATAAAGAAATTTTTACTACCCTGCAGTGCCATTAATTGCCTTTGACTGATTTAATTGGGCTAGGTGACTCAGAGCAAAGGTCCAGAGAGCAGTTTATAAAGAACCAATGGTTGCAAAGGAACCTCACATATATATTGAGTAATTAGAAACAAGGAGCAGCAGCATAGGATTGCTGAAACACAGCACATTATTTTTTTAATGGATGTGTTTGCCTCCAGGTGACTTTGCCGTTTTATTGAAGGCTGGGATGTCAGTGAAGCAGGCCATTGTGTACAATGTCCTCTCTGCTCTGATGGCTTACGCTGGGATGGTGATCGGCACGGCTGTGGGACAGTACACGCACAACGTCACCAGCTGGATCTTCGCCATTACTGCTGGCATGTTTCTCTATGTGGCATTAGTGGATATGGTAAGAGAACTAAAATGCGGATTTATTTGCTTGCCAGTTGGGCTGCACAAACGGTATAATTATTGATTGCTCGAAATGAGTTATTACATGCCATCTTAGGGGCCTTGTTGTTGCATTGCACTGCACTGCTTGTCCATTGTTTTTCTCTGTTAACATGCTCTAGATGGGTGTTTTAGCATTATGCTCACGTCTCATGTCTTTTGTAGTGTCTCATGCATGTCATTGACATTGCCAAAAAGAATTATTCGAGTTTCAAATAAATCATACACAGTATTATTGACAATATTAGAGCCCTTCCATTATAATCATGGAAGCTGTCACTCACTGCACTTTGATAATGTTTGATCCCTGCGGTTCAGCACAAACTCTGTGAATAATTAAATGATTATGATCAACAAAGCTGTCTACACTGCACACCAAATTTCTTATTTACACTGTTGACGCCTTGCTGAGTATAATAGAAGCTTTTTTTATTTTTGTCCCAGCACATTTAATTTTGCCCCCAAACTGCAGCATGCAGGATAATATATTGGTGTTACACATACATATTTTGTCGGTGGTACATTCAAATCCGGTATGATTCCAGAAGATGCACTAAGGTTTTTGCAATAAACATTTGAATTGTCATTGCAAGAATGTGCCATTGTGCGAAAGATGTAAACAAATCTGTAAATCGAATGCCACAATCGACACCGCTCATAAAGTTGTTAGATCTTTTTTGTTTTAAATTCGCAGTCCTTTCTCTGCATTATTATTTATGCTTAATCTACATGCAGAATTTATGGTACATGCAGCAAACCTTGATTTTTGTGTTTGCTTATTGTTTGTCACGAGCTATCGATGGAAAATTGTGATTTTCTTCTTTTTAATTCCTCTTCTCCTCTTCAGTTGCCAGAAATGCTTCATGGTGACAGCGAGGAGCACAAGCGCTGTGAGATGGGTCACTTTGTCCTGCAGAACTTGGGCATGCTCACAGGGTTCGGCATCATGTTGCTGATCGCCATCTTTGAGGATCACATTGTACTTGACTTTGGCTTCTAACCAGAGCCTGAGGTCAGGGGTGGCGTCATTCATCAGCTACATTCACACACGTGCTTTGCCTTAAAGTGGCTTTGTTTTTGTGATGGTACAGTCTTGCAGGCATGTCTCAAAAAGACAGCATCAGTAGCTTACAGTGGACATGGACATGCAAACAAACATGTTTACATTTCTTCATCTCTCATCTCTTCCTCTCTAGGCCACTCGAAACGGTTGCTTATCGTCTTCAAGGTCTTTTGTAGTTGTAGCTTATAGACCATTCTCTCTCGTCTTTACTCATTTTTTGTTTGTTTGTTTGAGGTGTGTGTCCAATCAGACATATCCACAGCACATGAGGAGCACTCCCCAGTATTTGGGTTATCCCTTTAATATTGTAGGTTTTTTTTGTTTTGTTTTTTTGTAGGACTGTGTCCTAGAGAGAAGCAGCTATTCATCAGTCACTCATTCAGTGTCATGTTTAGCTCTTTCATTCATTTGTGCTGTATCTCGTAGTCCATTCATTCGTAACTGGCGTGTTGTGCTGTATATGTCTAGTGTGTCACACCATCTCAGTGTCAGGCACAGAACAGTGCTATGGTGCAACAGAGTCCAACTGGCATCAACTCTGCGTTTTTTTTTGTTTTTTTTTATATTGAGAAATACTGGTCAGTATTGTGTGCCAGAATCTTGGAAACAACACACTTGAGCTCTTTTCTTTATTGGTTTGTGCTTTGTTGTCAACACTGACTACTTGTTTGTTTCTTAGACTATATTTACGGTTCACAGTAATGGGAGAGTCCTCAGTCTTACAATTTAATTTGCTTTTTTTTTTTTTTTTTTTCTGTTATTATATACGTTTGTACTAGTGATTTGGCCAACTCTTGAGTATTGAAGAAATGGGTATGCAACTGTGTTCTGAATAACCTCTGACACGGTGCTGCCATAAGACCGATCACATTTATGAGGTCAGCAGAAATAGTGACTGAACAAGTCCAGTTTTAAAGCTAATGCTGAAACACTGTGATTTTTAAATGAAGAACAACTGTCTATGCTTATCTGTCAATCAAGGAATACATCAATTGTCTTTGTAAAGTCTATTTGTTCATTGATAAAATAGTAATTATCATGATCTAGACATGATTTTTTTCATATCCAAGTTGAGTTGTTGTAAATAATGATCTTGTTACAGTTGAAGAAGTTCATGAAATGATTATCTTCCCCATAAGAAGATTTGCTACTGAATACTTGTTTTTTGTTCAAAAGTTGGCATTTTGAAACACCTTTGTTACTTTATTTTAATTATGACATGTTTGGTATTACTGCATAATTTGTGCTAAATTCAGAATGTTATATTGGGAGACATCAGCACCTTTTTTACACTGACCATCTAAAAACCTGCTTTCTGGGGGAACCAGTCCTTTTTTTTTTTTTTTTTTTAAGTTAGGCAATTATGAAATGTTCTTTTTTTCTGACAATCTTAAACACTCTTATTTGTTGACACCCTCCTAATATTGAAATTAATGCGCACATTTCAATTATTGGCCATACGCGCACTTGTATGAAGCTACAATCAAATCTATAGAACGTCTGTTCACCAGTCCCCCGTTGATGTGATTCTTATTGAGTGTGAAACATTTTGATTGTGCCAAATATGGGTTTCTAAAATGGCGCACAAACGCTGCCTGTGCCCGCAGTCGCCTCTACACATTCCACTGGCTGTGTTCGCTGCTTGAATCCTCTACCGTCATGAGTTGGTGGGGCATGTTATGTGATTCATGCTTATCCTGTCACCATGTGACATCCATTTATTTGTTCTCGTGGGTGTGTATCGTTATTAATTGCATTTATCAAATGTACTTGATCGGATGGAAACATGCATGAGACAAGTGAAAGTGTCTAGTTTTCATTTCTGTTATGAAAGATGAGAACACTTACAGTTGATTTCCTCTTTCCCTGAAGAACTTAATTTTCACAGCTTGAATGTAAAGCCAATGAGTTTTAGGGGTCATGTGAGCAAACCTAATCCGAGTAGTCAAAAGATTAGGTCTAAATCCTGTGTATTTCTGTGAAATGAAGTTGTCCATTTTGTTAAACTGAAAACGGAAACGGAGCTTGAATGAAACACCTCAGTTGCAACGTGCAAAGAAATAAACTTGATAATAAAAAAAAAAAATGATGCACACCAATTTTCCTCATGCTTTACAGTGTATTCCAAAAAAGGACCATCCGGATATTTACTTACATTTGAGTATTGTCAGTTGTTTGGGAAGACGTTATTTTCAAATCCTCTGTTTACACAGCTTAGATGTTAAAGCGTTTTCAATACATTTGCCATTCTTGCTGATTGTCTGTGCATTTCTCTGTCAGAAATGGAAAATAAAGTTTGCAAAGCCTACTTTGAGTGTTTATTAAAAAGCTCTCTTTTTTTTTTTTTAAATGTATCATTTATTATCTTTTAGTTACATGTACTTCTTTTAATTATTTTATTTTAGAAGATAAGTCTACTTATGTTTATTAAATAGTATATATTTTTTTCTTTAGACAGATGGTATTTCTAAATCTAAAATATTTAGCTACAGATAGAGATGACTGTAGAGTCAAGTGAAGGATATGAGAAGCGTATCTATGAGTTAAGCTGACACAGCAAGGCCACACCACGACGGATCCAGTGCTCTGGAGGCACGTCTGAATTCAGGGTCATTGCAATGACGTAGTTGGTGGAGTGTCCCGTGGTGGAAAGGGTTCCACGTCTCTCGCTGGTCTTGTAGACCGGAGAAATGTAGCACTGACGCTCAGGAATGTCCTGCTTCTTCATGGGCTTCAGCCAGATCTGCAGATAGACAATATGATGTGTAGATGAGAAGCTTTATCTTTGCTCATTCTCTCTCCATGCAAACTCTTGATTATAAATATGATTATAATTTTCTTTTGTGTATGTGTAGTGAGATGTGGTTAGTTATTGCAATGTTTCTAAGTCATTAAGACTATGGTGGTGAATCAACAATTTTTCCCTTGTTGATAATCTAAACCATTTTCCTTGGCTTGGTATCCAAGATAACTGAAAAACAAAGACGACCGTCACCAAAAAACCCCAGAACCCCTTTATCAGTAGCACTTAATGTACCTCCTCTGAAACAAACAGGCATATTAAAAGTTGGTGGTTTTAATATGACTTGTGCATGTGTTTATTTTCAGTGTTTCAGATGAAATGCTTTCAGCTGAAATTAATAATGGCCTTCGAAAGAAATTTGCATTTCAAAGTTTTACCGTAAGTAACAAATGCATGTTTAATTAAGTTCAGCTCTTGTCAAAAAGTTATTTTGGTAATGAGTTGTCCTGAAATGTCTGAATATTGAACAGCGGTGAATGCATTATTTATTCTGGCAATGTGCATTGTGCAGAATAAAGAGGGCAGAATTAATGGAAATGTTTGTTCTGTTAAGAATACTAAACCTATTTGAATCTCACCTGCTATGATATTCATGTCATGTATAGACACAACTAGAACTCCATTCATATTTTGTATTTAAATACAAAACAACTTTTCTAGTTTTCTTCTTAAACTTTCTTTAAGTGACCCAAGAGTTGATTGATGAACGCGGTGATGAAAAGATATGTCTTCAAGGAAATATAAAAAATGGGGTGTCTGCACAAACCACCTGCTGGGTGATTGTGCTGAAGTTCAGATTTCCCTTAAAATGTATTATATATTATTATTTGGTAATGAAGAGAGAATAAAGCACTTCTCTAGCTTTGTTGTGACCGCATTGGAATTAAAAGCAGCATATTCGCTTTCTTAATATATTTAAGAGTACCAAGTGTGCACATTTGAATTATTTCTTTTAGAATTATTGTCCCTTGATTTAACATTTTTGCGTGCTGCTGTGAAATTGGAAAATCTTTCCTCTCAAAACTGCTCCTTGTTTCCATAGTTACTGTTATAGTTTGCCTACAGGCAAATACATTTTTTGAACTGCACTGAAACTTTAGAAATTGCAAGTATTTGCAGGTTTAATACATTTTTCAACTGGCTGCTCATTCCAAAGGAATGATACCCACATCAGGGGGTATGCATGATGTCGTCAGCCCCATTTGACTGAGATTATATATTTTACATCTCCTTACCACAGGCATGGTGTCATGCAGGATTTTAGGAAAAGACTCTGCCAAGCGCTTTGTTCTCCGATCCCATCTGGCACCATCCAAAAAAAGGCCACGGATGTAAACACCTGAGTAAAAATAAACAAAGTACTGAGGATTAATAATTAGAAAAAATGGTACTACATAAGGTTTAAACAATCTAAAGTATCCAAATATAAACATTGTGCCCAAACAACATTGCTCGAAAAAAGTTTCCCAATGTATCATCATAAATGAAGAGTCGGCTCATATATCGTGGAGTAAGTATACATGCATTTGGCAAGTCAATGAATACTCGCATAGACCCTGCTCTGAAGTATTGAGCTTAATTGACCATTCAAAGGGAGCTTGATGACTAAAACAAGATATCTTCTGATATCTTCATTCATGTTTATTTTGTGCTATAGCTAATAAAAAAGGAAGCAATAATTGGTTCACTTGCCTTTTGAACTGAATGAAGGGGCAGGTCTTTGTGAAGGGTCAATTAAGGCATTGCTACAACAAATATATTTCATCCACCATTGTTATAACAACTATGCAAACGCACCTCCGTCATGAAAACTAGAATTTTAAAAAGTTTTAAAAAACGTTAAAAAAGCATGAGAATGTAGTTATAATAGTTTTTCTTAGTCTCTAAAAATCTATTGCTGAAATATATAGTCAATAATATATCACAATACCCAACGTCCCTACTTTGCGAGACTACAGGGCACATATTAAACCAGTCTCATAAAACCTGTTACCTGAAATGTGTTACTTTAAATCCAGAAACAGCTGATTTTACATAGATCATTGACCACACTCAGTCTCATTCATCCATCTTCAGCAATGGCTATAATTAAAACATACTGCTTTAGGTCAAACAGTGTGTTGTGGTGACTAATGTGATGTCTCTTCACAAGGACACCGGCTTAAATGGATGTCACTGGTTAAAGTTTAGCTGGAAGCATAGTTTGATTGGCTTGTAAGCTCAAATATTTAAGACAATGAGGAGCTGCAAAAAATGTACTTACAGAATCATTTTTGCATTAAAAATTTAAGAGCAGAAAATCATTCAAATAATACTTTAATAATGAAGTACTTTACACCCCTGCACACAAATGCCTTCTAACTAAAGACCCGTCCCGTTTTATACACTGACTGACTGCACTATAAAACATAAAGCAGACACAACAAAGTATCTGTTAAAGTCAAAGACACTTATAAACAGCCTCATGCAGCGTGTGATGGCCTCAGAGAGATGGGGTTCCTCTGGAGAGATGCTCATCATGTACTGATGAAGGAGCAGCAGGGGTCTGATGTCAGAGCACTGTAATGTTGACTCTGATTGATGGCACTCAGCCACGGCGAGGGGTTAATGAAAATGTGTGTCTCTCTTCCCTTTTGTCACTTGTTACCCATTCCCTCTCATATATTTTACATTTCATGCTTGTCAATTCTCCCTCTTTGTCTTTCTCACCATCCTCCGGGGGGGTTTTGTGTTCCTTGTCCTCCATGACTTCAAAGTCGAAGCTGAGCAGGTCAATGGGGATGGTGTATTTTCGGGCATAATTCTGCTGGCTTCCAGTGAGGAAGGCCTGAGTGAAAAAGAACCCGGACATCCAGAACACTGCAGGTGTGCCATCCACATACCAACCCTGTGTTGATGACACAGACAATACTGATATTAAAGACCCAAATCTTGGTCGAAAAATTCTAAAGGCATAACTTGGAGGCCAAAAAAAAGCCTTTAGAATGTTGAATGAAAGGGCACTTGTATAATACATTTACAGTTCAGTCCTTTGCTGAAGCCGTGTTGTAATCTGAGCTCACTGAATGAGACAGCACGTCAGCTGCACTTCATGTGATTTTCCCGTGGCTCACAATACACACTAGAATGCTTTCTGCTTCAACTGCTTTATGTACATTTTAGTCTCAGTGGAAAACAATCGTTTAGAAGACTTTTAATTAGTCGCTATCAATTATTATAATGTTTTGTGGTAACCTAATTACAAGACTGTGTTTGTGGAATGTATTAGCCTATTAGCATTAGCATTAAATAGCATTTGTATTCATAAAGCAATTATTTGAAATAAAATGCATGTCACAAGACCATTCATACATGTACAACCATAGATATGTATAGGTAGATTCCCTATTATCTAGATGGCGGATGCTTCTATGTCCTTCTATGTCCTATGTCCAAACATATAGACTTATTCCAATCCCTACCCCTAAACCTACCCCTAAATGACAAACTAGGGCACAGATTATGGTGGAATACAAAAAATGTCTACTACTACATACTTGATGACTACAGAGTTTACCTGTAAAAACTGGAGTCTTTCAAGGAAATCATTGATGTAGCTTCCCAGTGGTTTAAGGCTAGGATACGACTTCTTCATCCACATTGCAGGGATGCGACCCTTCAGAATGCTGCTGACAACTTCCTCAAGTTCAGCAGACATGACCACCAGACCCTATGCCAAGACATGCATGCATTCATTCATTAGTTTTGTGTCCTTTTACCTTGATTATTTAAAATTTTCAAGAGTGTTCTTCTTTTTTTATTATTTGTATATTGAATAGAAATACGGTACCACTCAAAATCATCTCGGTTTTAAAAATCTGAGCATGTTTGCAAAAACATGACACCTGTTTACATTCCTCACAGCAGTCAATAGAGTATTTCGCCATTTTCCACTCTAGGGAAACGTTATGTTGTCCTTTTCTATATGCTTTTTCAAATGCTGTTTTTTTTGTATTTGGTGTGGTAGAGATGTATGATCGTGAATGATAATGAAAGGGTAAAGGAGAAAGATTTCTCTATAGAGAAAGAGCAGAAATCAAGCTACAGTCAGGAAAGATAAAGGGATTATTTTAGGGTTAGATTATAAGATAAGGGTTCCAATGTGTAAATGAAAGCCAGGGTTGTGATCAGATCTCAGCATATGCATCCGTCTCACCCTGCGGGGTGGTAATGGTAACTGGGATCAGAGCTGTCAGTCAAACTAAAGGAAAAGGAGGCTCAGCTGGAGCGCACAGCATTGGGACATGCCCTGGGGCCCAGTGAATTTTTGTCGTATCTTTTAGCAGGGAGTGAATAAAAAAAAACTTATCTTAGTTTGCATTGCTTCTACATAAAGATTTGTGTGGAAATAGTAGCATAATTCAAAGCTTGTGCAAATTTGAAACAATGGATCATCGTAAATAAAAACCATCATGCCTTTTAGAATCACAATTTGTGCTCATACCAGGAAGAACGAAGACCTAGAAACATAATTGAGGTGCTAAACATTCACAGTGGTTTTGCTGATGTTCTGACCTTGATGGCCTTCTGGATGTTGACACACGAATCCCTGATAGTCTGAAGGAGTTTGTTGAATCGTCCCATCTCTTGCACCAGCACTGTGTTCATGCTTTGGCTGTAGCTGGTGGGGTACTTGCGCATGGCAGCATCTGTATCGAAATCTTGAGGAAGTTTATTGAGAATGTCTGCAGCCACCTCGTACACCATGTCATCTGAAGATGCAGCACTGCCACCTGAAGAACGGGACTGTGAGGGAGAAATAGGGCAAAAAAAAATGTACTCAAACAGCTTCAAACGACAAACAAGTCATTATAGTACTTAACGAGCTCCTTTAAACTAGCTACATTGCACTGATCGAAATGTGTTTATGCACCTGAGTGAGAAGAATGCTGTCAAACAGCAGCTGCGTTTCCACTTGATCCTTAGTAATATCAGCATTGGCATTCATACCAAAGATTTCAGGTGAGGGATGTAGAGGAAGTGTCTTGGTGTAGTCAATATAGCTGTTATACTGAAAAGGAAACAATCAGCTTCATAATGCAATACTAAATCCAGGATGGCGATGGTAAATAATGGCATGCACTTAAAACAGGCTACCCTTGAGATTGCTGACATTTATAATAATGGCTATGCAAATGACATTCATGAATAAAAGATTTTGAGAGAAAATGCCAAACAAAATTGGGCATAGATTCTACATGTGCTCGCAAATAAATCAGACATCACCACTGGCAGCAACCCGCTGTGTTTAGTTATTGAACTTATACTGTAGCTCATAATTCCTTTTCACAACTTTTATAAAAAGGCCCTTTCTGAAAGATGCATGTTTTTTTGTTTACCAAAGTCACTTATATCTGTAGGCAATTTGAACACAGCCGTATAATGTAGGAGGGATTCTGACCCACGAGCTCACAAACACCTTGACTGAGCTTGTACAAAGACTAGAATTGTTGTTTTCTCTTATAATTGCTTTCTCTTAGGCTTTGTTTTGAATTAGAAACCTCGGCTTACAGAGGTGCATATGGTCTTCCTTTGAAGGAAATATGATGAAGGGGAAAAAATGAAGTCTTAGTTCAGTTTGGTTTCTGGCGTTATATCTGTAGAGAATCTTTTTGAATTTTATATGACAGAAATATTGAACTAGATTTAATGTCAGATGTGAAAATTTTGACATAACCCCTCTAGAACTGGACAAGCTTTTTAAGCTATAAAATGTGTTCTTTAAAGATTGATAACTTAATCAACTCCACTGTATTCATCTGCTGATTCAAAAAAAACCTGAAAAGTATATTGATATTCATTCATTTTCTTGTCTTTTTGTGTCATTTTCATAGGACTTTCTGTACTATATTTATTGTATTTTTTCTTGAAATTATCTTTGAGTTGATGCAACTGTTTTCAACATTGATCTTCTAAGAAATATTTCTTGCGCACCAAATTAGCATATTAGAATGATTCCTGAAGAATCGTGTGACACACTTACATCTCCTTCAGGTGGTGAGTAATACAGGCCACTAGGGTCAAACTTGTAATCTGTGTCGTCAATGATCTCGGGGGTGTAGAAGATGGAAAGGATTGTGCGCAAGGTCCTACGATCCCAGTCATCTGTGACACGACCTCCGTAGTTACACTCTCCTGTCATGTAGCGAAGAGCATCAAAAGGGATCTCCTAGTAAGAACAAACAAAATAAGATAAATTACCATAAAAACAATACTACAGTTTATAATATGAACTATGCATAACATGGTGGATAAAACTGTCTAGGGATGGTCAGACTAAGTATAGACTGAGATGAGGCTAATTTATGTCGAAAAACATCATGAGTCCTCATGATTACAACCTTTTTTAATACGAGTGACATTTAGTTTCATTTTGAATAGTGTGGCTACATCATTTGGACCATGACTCTAACAAAGTCATCTCAGGTGAGGGCTGTGCCCCAACTTTTTCACTCTGTTGTTTAGATTGCTTTAAAAAAAACCAACAACAACCTTTTCATGTGTCTTAATAGCATGGCCACTCAACAAAGGCTCTTTTTTTATTAAGTTGAGGTGCATGTCAGGCTGGTGGGTTCGAAATAGTGATCTTCAGGTGGGATATAAAAAGATGGACAGAAGAGTTGCAGGATTGTGACATTTCCTGTTGAAATTTCCCTTGCTAATGCAGTGGGTGGCACTCTGTAGCACTGGAGAAATGTCAGAGCATTCAGGGAGGCTCTTGATCAGTTTGTGCAGTCTGCTTGTTTTGAAAGGAGGAAGGGAAGTATGAGAAGTGCTTCTCTGAAGTTGGGAAAATGTCAAGAACGCTCTTTTTTTAGAGGTGGTTTAAATGGGTGCGCTGGAAAGCATGAAAAGGAAGAGGGTGAAGTGAAGAGTGTGTGTGTGTGTGCGTGTGTGTTTCAAGAACAGTGAAAGCAAATTTGTTTTTGGTGTGTGAATACAAAGACGAGACAGGTGCACATGTGATCTCACCTCATACTGGTCCAAGAACATTTGTAACTGCTGGACTGAGATCCGCAGGTCTGTCTCGTTGAACTCATAGGGGATGTTCCAGCCTAGAGGACCAAATTTTCTCCTCTCCTGGGTCAAGGCATGGAAGAAGCACAGGCTGAACAGCAGCTTCTTAAAAACAGCCTGAAAACACACAAACAGTCGGCACTTTTCTTACACACAACGGGGTTAAAAAATAAACATTAAGACCATCAAAGGATATGCACCATACTGAGAGCGCTTTAAAAACCATCTGTGAAAGACCTACAGGCTTTGAGCTACTGTCAAAGAACTCAGGATCTGATATGGGGTCCATGAAGAAAGAACGGATGATGTTGGAGCGCAGCCCCTTGGGAGCCTCATTGGTCATTTTGACTCCGTTTTGCAGTACAGCCACGGGAAAGTTGGGAGAGGGGTAACTGGTCAGCCACAAGCGGAAATCTGGGTGAGTTGTATCTGGATTTAGCTCCTGCAGAGAGTCAAAGTGTTGCTTCAGAGTATTTCCTCTGAATATAATGAATAATATGAACAGCTACCATCCCATCATGTTTAGATTATCTAATCTTTGTCTGCTACCTCACAAACACGCTCAAGGGTGGACATCCAAGAGGTGGCTAGGTGGCAGTTCTGTAAAACCACCCAGGTTCCCTCCTTGACTCCAGTCTCAATCATGCTCATGGCAATGGGGCCCTGACCTTGCCCCAGAGAAAGCGAGGTCAGCCTGTTGCCTGTGAAACCCTGAACAACAAGGCAAACATGGCGTGCATTACCAATCACACAAGACATAACACATAAACCAAAAAAGAAGCCCTTAAAAATTATAGATGCAAAAACATTTACCTTAGTATTATTACAGAATGATTCAGAACAGTCTATAGTGATATAACGTGTCCATACCTGTTCCTCACCAAACTTGAGCAGTGCTGCCATGGGATCTGAACCCGGAGACAGGATAAAGATGAGTGGGGCACAACAGTGACTGTCGGCAAAAGCCGTGGCCAAATTGAAGGGTGGGACCTCAATAAACTGTTGCCCCAAGTTGTCTGACACAAACTCTTGAATCATGGGAATAATCTGAGATGGGTAGAGACAAGGTCTAAGCACAAATGTGAATTCTACACAAATTCTTACATTTGTACTACACAATATTACATCTAACAAACACAATAGTGATATATATTTATATACTATATATATATATATATATATATATACACATATATATATATATAGTGACATATTATTGCAATACGTTTTTCTGTGATGACAAAGCAGAATTATCAGCAGCCTTTACTCCAGGCTTCAGTATCACATTATCCTTTAGAAATAATTTTAATATGCTTATTCTATAATCTATAATATATATCATTGCATTTTTCAGGGTTCTTTAATAGAAAGTTCAAAAGCTCACATTTTTGTAATCATTCGTAATCAATCATTTTTTGTTGAAATCTTTTTGGGACATTATGTCTTTACTTTCATGTTTGATCAAACTAATGCATCTATGCAGAATAAATATATGAATTTCCTTCAGAAAAAGAAAATCTTACTGACCTTTCTTACTGAGTCTTTCTGATGTATAATTGCTTAATAATTCAATTTTAGACAGAATTTCAGGCTGTTTTATTTCCTGATCCAATCTAAGATATAACAGTAAACTCAGTAGAAAGCTTCTTACCTTGTCTGGCCGTAAGCATCTTAATACCAGCATCCTCTGGAACTGTCCTAGTTTCTCTTGCCACTCTAAAGGGAAAGCAGCATGGTGTGGGTCCTGCAGAACACACACACAGACCATAAAGTGAAAAATCTGGTGTTCCTTTCATACTTCCCCTGTCCATTTCACACTGCTGAACAGGAAAGAAATAGTGTGTGCTTAATCTCAATGGCACCTTGCTATCGTAAACCTCTTTCCAGCCCTCCCTGAGTCGAGCCAGGTCTTTCCGCAGGCCTTTAAAGTGCTCCATCTCATCCAATCGGCAGATCTCGTCCCAGGATGTCTTAGGCAACCAGGTGCAGGGGTTCGAATGAGGGTTATCTAGACCCACACCACCTGTCAGGAGAAAACGCCATTCTTTCTCATCCACCTGAAAGAGAAAAGAACAGAAAGTGGAAATTTGTTCATGAATAATGTCATTCAGTTATATCTGCAATGAAAATTCTCCTTCACTTAGTTTTGACACACTTTGTTTTTCAGCAGCTGTGCTTGATTAAATATCCAACTCAAAAGAACAAATTTTAAAGTTGCCGCCAGAAAAGCAAGCCGCAGTCTATGAAAATAAATGTACTGGTGCATCACCCCCACACCACTTGATTCAGGAGCTGACAAAACTACTGACAGCACAATAAATAGATGACAGACACTTGCAACTTGTGTAGCAGCTCAGGCATGGAGAGCCAGTGTGAAGAACACATTATAAATCACTTAAACTTCGATTAAACCGGTAAAAACTTGTGTTTATATGGCCGAATGTAGAAGGATCATTTAAAACAGGGAAGATATAAACATTGTCAGACTGATGCATGAAAGTCATTAACCTTAAGAGGCCTTGTGTGAGAGTAACCTCTTCATTCTTACTATTATTTATCAGATGAAGTACTGTCTTGCCTTAGCTTACTGATTCAATAAATCACAGCTGTGTGCGAGTGGAGGCAGTTACTCACGAGCTTGTTGTGTTTAAGCAGGTTGACATTGAGGCAAAAGGAGAAGAGCAGTTTGTCCTTCTCAAACAGAGAGCGACATACGTTGACGTAAAGCGAGTATGTAAAATGGTCCTTCAGAATCTGGAGTCTAAATATACAAAGAAAGTGTGTCAGAAATCAGTTGACTAAGAAGCATTTTGAAAGCATTTAAGGAAATGTTAGAGAAGAAAATAGTTTGAGTGATTTGATGTAGCTACACTGAACCTGTAATACACATTTTTAAGTATACTACTAGTCATACAAACATATATAAGTATGTTTGTAAAGGTATAGTTCTCCTATTGCTTTATATCATTAATGTTTTTTTATCAATATCCTTTGATTTTACATTTTATGATCATCATATTGGGCTCATTGACTAGATGAGTAGTTACTCAAAGGCCTCCTATTAAAGTTGAAATGCATCTCTGGTAGTTCTGCTGTAATAGCAAATAAATTAACACAAAAATATGTTGTTGTTTTTCTCTCTTTGCGTATTTTAATCAAGACTTTATCCAATAAATCACAAATAAAAATGGAAAAGTGAGCTTTGAATATTTCTACTAACAGTGTGGTGGCCTGGAGTCAAGAAGGTTGAGAAACACCTCCCCAGTGGGTCCCTGCCACCAACCAACCAACTTTTTGTAAATGTCACTTTAAATGAAGACATTTATTTAATATTTTAAAACTATAAAGTTTTAAATAAATACTTTACTGCTGCTACGTAGAAGAGTTTTAAAAGGCACTCTCTCAAGTTTCAGATATCTGGTTTTGGTGTCTCTGTCCTCTAGAGAATTGGCACCGTGTTCTTTTAACCAGAGGATTCTGCCCTGGGCTGAAGTGTCACAGTATTCCCACAGCTCTCAGCTATCAAACTCACATCAGAACATCATACTGTCCTAGTAAGACATTGCTGAGGCTAAATAGTCATACAGGGAAACAGAACCCATGTTAGAAATGTCTCTATGTAATGCCTTTAAATGGTTAGTTCAATGAACAATGAATGTTCTGTCTTCATTTGCTTAGCATCATGTCATTTCAAAACTTGAATGACTTTGTATTATTTGTAGAATACAAAAGAAGAATCTTCTGGCTATATAATGAAAGTCAGCAGGATACAAAACATCATTAGACCCCCAATGATTTTCAATGTATGGACAAAAAACAAAACAAATGCAATCTGTGTTCCACAAAAGAAAGAACAACAACATTAGAATGTGTAAATTATGATAGACCTTTAATCTGAGTGAATTATCTTTAAGTCTTCATGTGAGCAAGATATCCAAAGTGAAAGCTGCCTATTTGACCTATTAAAGTATGATATAAAGCATGAAATACCCAGTTATAACAGACACAATTTAAATATAATATCTATAGTGACAGAGTACCTTTGTTCGAGAATGTCATTTTTTGGGGAATTATCAATGGACAGGATGAAGAGATTGATGAACCATGTTAGAGAGTACTGATACATGGGCTCGATGTTGGCCAGGTCAGCAATGGAGAAAAACAAAATAGCAGAGTGAACAGCTATGGAGGTGTAGCCCAAGCGTGTCTGATCAATCTTCAGCTCAGTAACCTCAGCAATGGACTGCTTCTCAGAGATCTCATTGGCCAGAACCTTAGAAGATGAGAGGATCTGAACAGCAGTCTCATCTTCCAAAATGTTCCCTTCTGAAGCAGAGAGCACTTCTAAGATTTTATCCTCTATTTCTTTCAGCTGTCTACAAAAAAAAGAGATAGAAAGTGCATGGTTAAACACACACAAATGTACTATAGCTGCTCATTTTTTACATGACTGCACAGCATGCTGCACTTTGCCCTCTTCATAAGAAGATAAGTATTTACCCAACTTGTCGTGCTTTTATAGACAATATTTTAAACGAGGAACCCACAGGACTAAACTGTCAGGTTCATTGTTTTTCTGGGTGGTACCTCTTGTTCTCAGCCCCCTGTACAATGAGGGCTTGTTTCTCCTCTTCAAGGTCAGGTCTCTCTCTGGCCACCACAATGCCCAGCAGCTGGTCTTGCATCCCCTCTGGGGTGATCATGAAGTTCAACAGGGTCACCTGAACAGAACAGGAGCAAAAGGCTGACAGTGCTGGAGGCGGCTTTTCTTAGAATCCTATTTTTAATGAGAACATACCCTGTTTTTTTATTAAGGCTCTTTTTCAAATTCACTTTGTGTATATGGCATAACCAACCACAGAACTATCTTAAATGAGATCATCCAAGATGTTGTGACTGCTTGCTTATCTTAGGCCTAATATTTCTTTGATTACTGGATAAGGCCATGTGAGTCTGCGGTGCAACACATTTTGTTGTATGAAGAATGGTAATCCTCATCTTCCACAACAGTATCATTTGTTTTATCCAGTTGTAAACACTACACACTCATCCTAAAAGGCAAACGATATCTCAGGCACATTAAGAAGTCTACTCTAGGTAGTTGTGAAGGTAACAGCTACAGAATCCAGGTATTGAATTTTTTCCAGAGTTATATAGACTTATGTGTTTAGGGTATGACAATTTGTCAGAGGGAGTGTTTAGAAAACCACTTTTCCATTTGGTGACCCTAGTGGCAAAGAAATTACATACTTGCCCTTTAATTTTAGCTACTGTTCATTTATGCTGCCTGTAGCATTTTTTAAGACAAAGTTCAGCTGTATAACTTGTTTTCTATGTGCAGGTTTATGAGTTTATGATAGAACAGGTAGAATAGGTTATGTTCAAATTATATAGCTAGATGCTTAAGTGTCATAAAAAAATATTTTAATTATAATTAAAACTAATTTAAAGCATGTTTTATGCAAAAGATTTAAAAACTCCTAGCTCCTTTGAAAGAGACTATTCTTATAAATGTACAAAAATGAACACTTAAGAATTCAATAACAACAGCATATTAAAACTGAATTATATTTCTGAAGAATAACGTGAAATTAAAGACTGAAGATAATGACTGCAGAAAATTCTACTATTCCATCAAAGGAATAAATTACATTTTAAAATACATTAAAATAGAAGGGTTGTTTTAAATTGTAATAATATTTCACAATATAAAATTTTTACTGTTTTTTTTTGTTAAATATATGCACCTTGTTGAGAATAAGAGACTTTTAATGTTCTTTCAAAAACATTAATATAGTCTATCAACCACAAACGTTTGAATGGTAGCTTACTTTCTGTTTAATGTAGCAATCTGAGTCTATTCATCCAGCCCATAAAGACATGTCAGCATGTTTGATTCAGTATGACTAACATCATGTTTTTTTTATAGATGATACATTTTATATGACCTTCTTTTAAAGTAGATGATTATTTGAGTGTATCAGTGTTTACCAGCAAAGCTAACTCACCTTGACTGAGACCTCAGGTAAATAATGTGGATTTCGTAGCTTGGTTGTTATGTAAAACCGGAAATCTGGAGCATATTCAATAGTGGAATCACCCAGCCGAATACAGACACTGCCACCCTGTTTAAAAGTCTGTTTCAGCAGCAGGGGCTCAAGTATAGGGTCCAGTTCTTCCCCTACGTTCTCCAGCAACACTATAATACACAAGAGATGAATGATTAGAGTTAAACCAAACTGAAATTTCTATAAACAGAATAAAAACAGAGATCTGCAGAAGCATTTATTTTTTTTATTTATTTATTCGTTCTCACGAAAAAAAACGGGAAAAAAACACAGTCGAGTAGTAGAAGTGGGAACTCAACTAGTGCAGTAGAACAACAACAACAAAGAAATGAATAAATAAACTCGATGCAATTCCTAGAGGAGAATGGTTATAAAACAATCCATCTGAGACAGCTAAGCACTGGCCTGCCTACGCAAGCTGCCTTTCATCCTAGAGCAGCACTGATGAGGAGGAGCTGAGGATGGAAGACACGGGCACCTAAGGCCAGATTACTCGGCTCATTTGCGTATCTCATGTTGCATTTTGGGTCTACCCCTGGGCCTTCTTTGCGAGTGTAAAATTAGACCGAAACTGTGCTTTCAGGCTTAATGTGCAATGTACAAGGCAACTATGCTGCTCCAGGGAAAGACAGACAATGTGTGCATTTATCAACAGGTAACATTCACTGGTTAGGATCAGTGTTTTGTGCTTGTTTCCCATGGTGGAGGGGGACCCCTGGGGAGAAATGCTGGTATTGCACCCTGAGAGAAATGTTTGTTGTTATTTCTTCCTTCATTGATTTTTAAGTTTGATTTGATCAAACTGGGGAAAAATGTCTTGGTTATCATCCATGCTGTTTGATAATACCTGACAAAGAGTGTATTAGTAATTTTAAAGTATTATAATAGTAAGTTTATTTGCATTATATGGATACCGCTGTCGTCGTAAATTTAAAAGTCAGTGTTTCTCACCTGGAGTGCCAAATTGGATGCAGTTTTCTAATGTGCGCACAAAGTCAGCGTCACTGAGCTTGATGACGTGTAGACTGTTGGATTTCTCCATGTTCTTCAGCCACTTGTTAGCCTGGCCCTGGGGATCAATCATTAGGGGCCACCTTCTCCCATTACTGCAGAAAACAAGAAAATCTTAAGAATCCTTTACAAAAAAAAGCTTTCTGGCCATGAAAAATCATCTCCATGAAATCCTAATCCTAATACGATCACAATGTACTCCAAAACAGAAAAAATTAATTCCTAGGCAACTCAATTGCAGCTCACATGGTGCCAACCATTATCACATATTTTGGGGATGTCCTAAAAATTCAATTTTGAGATTCTTTATATGGGCAAGGTGTCATTTTTTTACCTGGGAAAGGAAGAACCAACATATGTAGAGAATATTTAGCTTCAAGTAAAAAAAAAAAAAAAGCTCTTACTAGATGCTGGTATAAACCTAATCTGAAAAATTAACTATGGAGAAAATTCCATTCTTTGTGAATTACCAAAAAAAATTTTTTTTTAGTTTTTTGTTCCAAATGGATTGAGTATTTAACCAAATATTTTTTAATGTTTATTTATGAATATTTTGTCCACATCCCCTTTCTTTTGTAAATAGTTTATGTATAAATGGACTTTTTTCTGATCAGGGAATGTATGTTGGAAATGCTGTAAAAGATATATTTTGTGTATTGTATCTCTTTGCAATAAATACTTTAACGTTATTCCTCTACCTGACAAGTCATCCAAACATCTCTACTATTGGTAAATAGCAGTATTTAATACCAGTGTGCATAAAAGTTGTATTTCCTGTATTAACTCATCAAAAATCCTTTTGTCCTAACCTTGTATTAGCTAAAAAGTGCAAAAATGTCTTCATATATGTACTTTCTTTGAGTCTTTATTAAATAAGTGGAATCCACTGTTAAACAGAGTTAACATGCTTACATACTGACTAGTGAAAACAGTGAAAAGTTTGCTGCTACGTTTAATACAAACTGCATTTAGATAATGCTGGAAGAAACCTCAAAATATAAATATGGTTCAGAACTGCATGGTTTCCTTAAACCTTGAACTTAATACTTAATAGTACTTAATATTATATTTAATACGCATTAAAATAAAAAATTTGGAACTTTTTATTTAAAAAAAATTGGCAAAAAACTCTTACGAGATGATGATTGCGTTGTCAATGGAGAAACTGTCGGAAGGGAGGCCAGCAATGGTCCAGGTGCGGATTTTCACCGGCTCTCCCAGGGAGTTCATCAGTGACATGTTCTTGGAGCAGGGAATTCCTCTTGTCTTACACATGTCAATCCACTCCTCTGTAGCTCGCTGTAGATGTCAGATGCAGAAACTGACACATGGCTCAAGAAAGACAACAAGATCACAGCTGCTTTAAGACAGTCTGATCATGAAACATCCACCGGAAGGCCTACTGAGAAATGTAGGTTTTAATCCTACTGTTAGTTTCAACCTAATACTGGTATTGTGGACAGTACTATTATCGTTTCGATATCTTTGTTTTCAGCTTAAATCTAATAAAGACTTACTGCACACAAAGGTAATAAGCTGTGTGTCATGTACCTGCACAAAAGCTTATATAGAAAGACCCTCTTCTGGGAGAAAAGATATTGCTTTCACAGAGGGGGAAATATTAAAGTGAAACTACTCCCTGTTCCCTGAGTGCTATTTTAAACTCACCATAGCAATAACTGGTATTGTACAAAGTGTTTTCACAGAGTTCATTCATTTTTTATGGAATCTGCTCTGCTGTTAAGAGTAACCAGCTGACAGGGGCAAATGTGTACAAATAATAGCTATAGAAAGATATCAGAAACACTCTAATACTGCTCCACCTGAGACGCAAAAACTGTCAAATGCAGTTTTGCCTTACAAACACTCTCCCATATGTCTTTCAGTGTTAAGTATAGACTCTCTTCTACACTGTAAAATACTGCCATGCTTTTGCAACACTTAACTATAACTTCGTACAAAACAAAAGTCTTAAAAATAAATAAAAATTATTAATAATTCACTTCTTGGGACAAGTAGATATTTTTAACAGTGTCACCATGATGGCCAATTGTAATTAGTTTGCTCATTGGCTAACAAATGCAAAACAATAACAATTAAAGAGTTTGCTTAATATCTGAATTTTTACATATTTGTGCTTAAATGAACCAATAATTTAAAAAAAATTAAATAAACTATTGCTGTCAATTGATTAATCGCAATAAATCACATCGAAAATAAACGTTTTTATTTATTTAATATATGTGTGGGTGCTATTAATTATGTATGTATAGAAATACAAACACATGCATATATATATATATATATGTGAATTTAAATATAGGTACTAGAATATAGGTCTGAATACAACTCAATAACTTTCTACTTAGAAAATCATTTCATTAGCACCTAACCTAACCTTTTTAAAATCTGTGAAGATGTGAACAATGTGGGTTGATAAGCACTTGGCTTGGCAAGAGAAACTGACTGTTATATGAGTTGGCACACCTGTCTAAAACTGGACGTAAAGGCACCCAGATAGGCCACTATAGCAGCAGAGATGAGAATGTCTCCGGTGAGGTTGTTGTAGAGTTCACCTAAGTCATAGGCTGTCTCACTCCATCGGGTCTTCTCTCCTCCTAACCCACCAATGAGCTGCTCTGCACGCTCTAACTTTTTACTGCACAAATCCACCTACAGAAAAAAAGAGAGAATGGAGAATGAGGAGACTAAAGGATGCATACAAATATGCGGACATACATTACAGTTCAAGGGTTTGATGTCAGTAAGTATACTTTTGCTTAGCAAGGGCACAGTAAATTCACAGTAAATACAAAAATATTGTTTCAAATAAACAGTGTTCTTTTAAACATTCTGTTCGTCAGAGAACACTGAATTAAATGTATTACTTTCCACAGAAACACTGAGAGCAGTAGAACTGTTTTCAACACTCAAAACAATCAGGAATGTTTCTAAAGCAGTAAATCAGCATATTAAGAATGGTTTTTGAAAAACCACATGACATTGAAATGTAGAGTGAAAATTGATGCCAGAACAGAATATATTTGAAAATAAACAATTATTGAATGCAGCCTTGTTTAGTATATGAGTGCTTTCAAATATTAGAATTTTTTAATCATAGATTTTCTTTGGTGTGTACAATATTAACTAAAGGCCAGTTTTAATTACGTCCCCATTTTATGAGATAAAGCATCATTAGCATGTTCAGCAATTTAAAAATATAATTTAACAATTTAAAAACATGCTAAAACAGGTGTTAGCATCAAAGACACTTAAGTGTCATTATGTCATTTGTATTCAGATTCAGAAAAGGACAATCAGATATGACTTAATTTATATAAAACATTAGTGACCATAAATTAATTTGTTTACTACACAAACATCCATCTAAATAAAGCATCCAATTGAATGTCTGATCCACTAGTGCAGGCCTTCTTTCATCATCACAGAAAAATGGATCTTTAAACCCCAGTTTGGCACCAGAGACACATAGTCTTTGTTAGAAATGACAGAGTGAGCCTGCACAGCTACTGCAGAGAGTGATGGGAGCTCAGCGCTTGGGCCTGAAGCTGACAGCACAATCACTGAACAATACAAACATCTTATTCACTCCCGTGATGGTACTTCACTAATTCTTTGTGACACTGCTGTATCCAGTAGCATGACACTCTATGCTCTTTGAGATGAATTCCTCCATAATTCCTGACTCGTATCCCAAAGTGAGAAAACTATTTAAAAGAGACCGTTCCAGTGGAGCTTCAGGAACAGCATAACAGGTTCGCCTTAGTGCATTCAAGTGCCTTGATTCTGGCCATGCTTGAGAGAGCATGGCATAAACAATTTCTACCCTCCAATAGGGAAAACAGACAACCTGAATTACAAACATGGAGAAAAGGAGGGGAAAAAGAAGAAGGAACATGAAAGGAAGTGAAATAGGGCAGAAAACGGCAGAAGGGCCTTGGTGATGCTTGGTTTACCCAAACACACGCTAAACTGACAGGCAGTCTCTACAGACAAATGAGAACACAGCGTGTGTGTGTGTGTGTGTGTGTGTGCATGTGCCCCTGTGTGTTTTCTGTGAGGGTTTAGAAACAAAGGCTTCACTCTTACAACTTCAAAGTTGGAACATAAAATGATCTGAAAGAAAGTAAACAAAGAAGAAAAGGAAAACATTCCCTCAATTCCTCTTGATGTAAAAACACAAACTAAATTCCTGAATAAACAAACTTACAGCAAAGAGCGGACATTTTAACAGGGTTGGGCGGCACCGGAGGTTACAAAGAATGTCACCAGAAAAAAATTGTTGGTGTAAAACACAAGCCTTCAGGAAAAGGAGTCAGATGGTCAGAATCGTTTGCTTACCTGATTTTCAAGGTCAACCTTTTTGTTCTTGTTGGCTTCCAGGGTCTCCTGTAGTTTAGCTAATTTGTCCTGGACCTCCTTCAAAGCAGCCTGTTTCTTCTGGAGGCTCTGCATGGCCACCTTCAGCTTCTCTTCTGCCAATGCCAACTTCTCTTTCTTAGGGGCCACTACTTTTGCTACTCTGTGAAGGAAAAGAAGTTGGCACCATGAAGAGGCTCTTATTAATAACATTTTTCATGTTTAGTTCGTTAAGCTAAAACTCACTTATCATAGGAGTCCATGGCACAAACCCATTTACAGAGCCCCTCTGCAGCGGCAGAGGCTGTGCGGATCTTCTCAGGAACAAAGTCTGGGTTGGTGATGTATTTGTTGCGGATGACGCTCATGTAGCTGGCCGGAATACTGTCTTTATTGTACTCATGAAGGCTCTGGAGAAACTTCATCTCTCCTAGCAGTTTTTTTGCTGGGCCCCAGAAGTCCTCCACCTTCTTGCCAGAGCCTGAGGGGTCTGGGATACGGTCTGGTTTTATGCCTTTGAGGATGCAGATGGCTTCCATCACCAGCTTGACACCAGCTGGAGGGTTCTTCATAGATTTAACTAAAGTTATATCCTACAGAGTGTGACACAGATTAATCTACTGGATATTGGCAATGTGCAGTAGTTTAAAAAGTACAGAGTAAGAACACTAATCAAGTCACCAACAATCATCAAGTCACCATTTCTAGCGATTATCGTCGATTTGATTGCACAGATACTATTTAAACTAAATGGAACTAGACAATTACATTTTTGAATTCAATAATGAAATGTCTTTAGCTGAAAATTAAAATGTTTAATCTTGTCATTATACATTACTGACACTCTATTTCCACTCTATTTGATACTGTTAAGTCGGACTCATGCAAATTGTAAAGCTGTATAACATTTTTTTCTTTTGTGAAACACAAGCGAAGAAATAAAAATCTTTCAATGGAAGTCAATCATCACTAAAAACGTTTTGTTTACCAACATTTTCCAAAATGATATTCTTTTGTTGTTCCACAGCAAAAATGAAGTTGTACAGATTTTGGACAGAGATGATACTGAGTGAATGGTAAAATTTAACTCTCTAACTCCTACTAGAACGTGTTTCTATGGCCAAAACAACTTTAGAGAGCTTTTTGTTGCTTATAAAAAAAAAAAAATATGCATCATAAATAATAATTAGTCAGTTATAGTTTCTCCAACCTGTGTGGTAAGAGTATCCAAAGCAGCCAATGCAGCCTCCAAAATGGGCACAGCAACTGCCAGATCAGCGTCACATTCATCTTTAATGGCCTTGGCAGCCATTGCCTGCTTATTAGCCTCTTCTTCATCCACACGGACCACTTTTTCAGTCTTGGACACCTCAACAGATTCTCGCTGGATGACCACCATCATCTCTTCAACTTCTTTACTGGCCACACGCAGCTGAGGCTGAAGGGCCTCCAACTCTACCTGCATTGTGGACACCTGAGTAGCAGCCGATTCCAGCTTCTCGAGACCAACCTCATAACGACTCTTTAGCTTCATGACCTCACTGAAGTAAACCAATAACAACATTATCATCACTGGCATAAATAATGCTTATTATAGAAAGAGTTGACATGCCAAAATATGACACAACCTATTTATTCATACCTAATCACTCATGTAAAGCTTCTAAGAACAGGATGACTTACGCTCTTTTTCCCTGGAGAAGATGCTTAAACATAGAGATGAGCTCCAAATAGGAGGTTGGTGTGACATAGTTGTAGCGTTGAAGCTCCGAAAGGAAAAATGCAGAGAGATTGATGGTGGATGTGTGGAAGCTTTTGCACATGCTGATACAGCCTTCACGAGCAGTGTCTGTCATTTCAACATCTTCCAAGAAACGAGACGCCACAGCCTGCAGCGCATCTTCTGGCCAGCTCTTTTGGAACATAATGATTCATTACATTTAACGTTTTTGATGCATACTTAAAATTAAACATTAAATAATTATTCAGTCCATCAAAATAAGTTGTTTAAAACAAGTGTTTAACATTTATATCACATTTCGAACTAAAACTAAAACAGGGCCACAAACTGCCTTTGTTTTTTTTAATTTTGTACTGTTCTCTGAGGTCCACTTATAATGTTATCAAGCTTTTTATATCAATGATAAGCTATTTTCTAGACTCAAAAGTAAACGCCCACTGCTATGATTGTTGTGTATTGATTTACGTCAAAAACCATTCACATTCACACCAACCTGAAACCAGTCAATAGTGCAGCAATTGATGAGAGCTGGGAAACGTCTCAAGCGGCTTCTGAAGGTGTCTCCAATAGGACTCATGGCCAGTACCACATGCAACTGACTGCGGCAGCGCTCCAAAAACATGTTAAAGAGAGCCAGTGGGCTGCCGTCCGTCTGCTTATCACGCTCGCGTTGCCGGTCCAAGACGCGCATGCGCTCACAAATCTCTTGCTTCTCATCTACTGCAAAGAGATTGGGAACCTCGCCAGTGTTTAACAGGTTACTCACATCCTCCAAAAATGACTCCAACTTAATTTGGGTGTCTGTGAAAAGGAAGACTCCATGAGTTTCCCCAGATGTCGATTTTTGCATGATGAGTTTGAGGTCATCGCGCCACTCTGTAACCCCATAACTCTTGGAGATCTCCACCTGGAACAGTTCGGCATCAGCCATGTGGGCAGCCAAGCGTGTCAATGATTGTCGGCCACTGCCTCCGACTCCTACTAAAAGAGCGTGACCACGGGGCTGTTTGAGAATCCGGGAGATGCGACATACATGTTCAATGGCGAACCGGAAAAGGACAAGATTCATGGGAGCCTTGCTGATATTATTGTACTCTTCAAGATGGGTCTCCACCACCTGACGGAGCTTCTCGGGGTCTCCCACTTCACTGTAGTTGCGGTCCTCACCCTTAGGGTCATGGAAATCACAGAACATGAGGCTTCGAAGGTCATCTTCAGTTACAATCCCATCTACGTCACTGTCCAGATGCTTGAAGAGCTGATGAAAATCTTCTTTCAGGTGAGACTTGGAAACTTCTTGCAGAAAGCCCACCATCCATGCACAATCAGATGGATGCACTAAGCGGTCATAGTACACCCTCAGCACCTGCATGAGAGATTCTACATTAGTTTATCGTTCTTATTATTATATGACCTATTAAATTATGCAATTTTAAGTTTTCCTTTCTCTTTGGTGTGTTACATTTTAGTGCATATATAAAACCCTAAGGTTGCAGGAACTATTATTCTAGCTGTAGTGTTGCTGCCGGCACTGTGTTTCATTGTGAAAGTGAAACTACTATGTTTGTGCTTCAAACAGAGGACACAACTATAAATCAGTTGTCATCTTGTACTATTTCAGAACAGTTCAACACAAATATTTTAGTGTGTTTAGTGCATTTACAGAGGACAATTTCCTGAACCTGAAAGCAGCCTATACTGGCTCTGCAAGGACAGAATTCAAAATCGAGTTTTGAGCACCAAACTGTAGTGCTGATGTCGTTTATGCTATGTTTACATGAGGCGATGTAACGCGACACGTAAAAGAAGATGGTACTAAGTCATGATCTTTTAGACTTTTTTTTAGAACGTTAAGCATTGTACAAATCAATCCGTTTTGGAAGACAGGTCTTAGAGGAGAAACAATAATGTACAGTATTTAGAAAATAATGTGTTTTTTTAAACTTAAACAACATAAACACATTGCATTACACCAAATACATGAATAAAATCCAAAATTATGTTCTTTTTAGCACATAACCCCATTAAACTGTGTCTACAGTTACCTCATGCACCCATAAGCGTTTTATGGCTGTAGGATCATCAGCGGTCTCGGGTCGTGATAAGCAAATCCCCTGGATGACACGGGAAAAATCTCGAAGGTTGAAAAGGTAGTGGGACTTGGTCGGGGTTGGTAGTAGGTTTTTAGTGGCTTCCTGGTACACAGACATGGTGGCACTGATGATCTGAGAGGTGAGGCTAGCGAACGGTTTGGGAAATGGAAATCTGAAAGCAGGTAAAAACAGAAAATGCATTTAACAAACAAATTTATTCATTGATCACATTGTTATGGAGCACCATTACCTGATGGTCAAGTGCCAGTCCAGAATTCTTGAGAAGATGGTGAACATGGTTTTGTCATCAAATTCATTAATGGTCACTGTGTTAAAATGACGTAAAAATCGAGGAGTCACGGGGTTCCTACCTCCACCTGCATGTGAGAATGAACATGACAACATTTAAGGGTGTACTCACACTTGTAGCTCAGTTCGTTTGGTTCATTTGGTCTGAACCAAAAAAGGAAAATTATACATGTACATTTGGTCCTGGTCTGCTAAGCATTCACATTAGCATTTTTGACAGTGAACCTAAAGATACCAAACCTAAAGGCATAGTGATACATTCACAACCTGATTGGTCGGGTTGAATGACATATTCACAAAAGAAAACTCACCAGGCGGACCCATGGCACACATGATCTGGATGTCCACTAGGTTGATCATGGAACAGTCCTTCATGTCATACCAGTTCCGGTGGTCAAGCCATTGACGAAGGAGCTCCACTGGAGGCTGGGCTCCATAGGTTTCTCTGGCTGGCATGTTCACATCATCCACAAACACCACCTGATCAACGTAATTGAAAAGAAAATAAATAAATAAAAAAGATTTTTTTTTAACATTAATGTTAATTTAATTTTGAATGCTGTAAGATAATGGGTTGTTAATGGCAATTCCTGTAAATACAGGTGAACTTGTGAATCAAAAACACATTTTTCCCCATTTAATTTAGAGGCAATTAAGAACTAATTTTCACTTTGCAGTTAGAATTTTAGGGACAAATTATGTTCATAAATGACTTTTGAAATTCTATAAAGGATTACTTAGTAAAAACTGATTGAGATGTAATCATAACTACTCCAATAACAAAAGGGTAATAAAAAGATGCTTAAAGTATACCATTTTCTTTCCCAGGGGAGGGCCAAACACTCCTTTTCTTCTCTTATCGAGTTTAGACATAATAATGTTTTGGGTCTGTGCTGCTGTTGTTTGGGCTGAAAAGTTGATCAGCAGAGGACTGTACACATCCTTCTCCAGATGATTCAGCAAAAAATCCTGTGGGAGATTTGGAGACACTTAATTAGCTGTGGTTAGCACAGACGTTGCATCAAAATTCAGTTTTGTTTTGTTTTTTTTGTTTTTTTATCAACACTTTTACAACACAGTTGAGAAAACGGTTTCTACTGTGTGCCTGTCACTACCATTTTGAGATGCTGTAAGTCTATTTTATAAAATAGTTTTATAAAATCGTTGCACCGACACAATTATACTTGCGTTTCAAATAAGTGAGAAGCAAGCAAACTGATTAACTAAATATGTGCTGAAAATATTGCAATATGGATGAATTATATCTCTTTATAGTTTAACAGTTGACCTAAAGGATGAAAATCAACCACATGCACAACCAACATAAAAGATTTCATTATGAAACAGCCACATGTCAACTAATTAATGTAAATATATGCACATTTCAGAGAGACCTCATTCATTATAGTTTGAGGAGCCTGTGAGTTGCTCCACTTAAGCCTGACACATACAATCTCTTTCATTCATTAAAACTCTTTGAAAGAGCCATGTGGCAGAGTGTGAAGAATGATGATTTAATATTCATGTTCTAAACGAGAGTGAGGTCATCGGCACCTGCAGGCATTTCGTACTCAAAACATGCAGACTTTTAGAGTCCTTCAAAATTTTGCCAAAGAATCATAAGGGGGAAACTATGATAAAAACAAATAGTAATAGAACGCAGAGTGAGAACCTATGAATTGAGTGGATAAGTGACTAGAAACAATGTAGGAATCCTATTAAATGGTATCTGGTCTGGCACAGATCACTGTTGTAATAGCTGAGATTTTGTTTTGATGCCACTTATGTGTATTTAAAACAAAAGCAAAACGATGAAGCCGTTTGACTTTCTAAGTGTCATCGACCAAATTAAAAATGGAAAGGAGGTGCGTTTTTCATTCAGTGGGCAAATCCTGACTAAATACATAATACTTAGTAAACTTCTTTTATATTATATTTTACATAAAAGCATGTCTCTGTGAGTTATTTTAATCATTTTGAAATGCCCGAGTCAAAGCCCATCATCAATTTGGTCAACACCTCCCAAAACAGAACTGCATTCCCAAACATCCACCTGGCAAAACATTCATTATGTAGGCAAAAAAATTCACAGGCTCTTTTATTACGATTGGTTCTAATTTTGTGCATATGTGAAATGTGCAACTTTAGATGGAAACATTGCTAATGTGAAATACTTAAAGCTGAACTGATTGTTAATCATTACTTTGCTCTGAATTGGTATAAACCCTCATGGCACAATCAGAATTATACAGGAACTATAAAATATACCACAGAATGCACAAAATATTCTAAACTAGGAGAGTCAATTTAATGTGTTTAATTTCTTACAATTTATTATTAAAAAAAGTTGTAATAATTAGTATATAAATTCTTGCCTTTTCATTCTAATGTAATATTTCCATAGCAAAATCTTGTTGCATGTGATTGCCATTATTTTGATTAAATAATGAGCATATCATGTAATTATTTCAATAATAATTTGAACGGACTGACAGCCCTAAATATACTCCTGCCTTGAGAGTCATTGGTAGACTGATATTCACGGTGGTTAAAAAACTCGAAAACACTCACTAGAATGTAGACGCTCTTGCCAGTCCCTGTGGGGCCGACAAAGACAGTGGGCTTCTGATGAGTGATGAGCAGCTTCATGAGAGCAGTGTAGCGTACAGTGTTCTCCGTAGGCACAATTATTTCGTTGAACTGCACATCTTTGGGGATGGGGGGCAAAGTCTTCAGCTCCTCAGTCCACAACTCCCATCTGCCTGGGCCCTGGTTAGAGTATCATTGTTCATGTGAAACATTTTTTAATGAATAACAATTTCAATAAATCTCATTCTTTTTGTTTTCCTATCCTACTGTATGTTTTAAGCCACAGTGTATTATATTAACACTGCATCGTTTTCAATTCCACCACCACGGCACCCTTTGAAATTTCTTCATGGTGCACTCTTTGTAGATGTCTTACAAACACCACAAAAGAATTATGGGTTTGTTCATAGTACTGTCTGTTCAGAAAAAAGGCTTTTATCTACTAATGTAAGCAATGGATAATCCATTTCTTCTCTAATAAATGACATTTTCAGCATTTAATGAGGCATGAAATTGGCAAATTAGTCCAGGTTATGCCTGAAGTTTTATTACACAGAGATAAAGCTTGTGATTTACAACAAATAATAAGACAGATTACCTCATTCAGTATGAGGAGGGTGGGCTTCCTGGGCAAAGAGTGAATTTGCCTTTTAGGATTTCAGGAAGAAAAATGCAAATAATAAAATTCACATGCCTTAAGCTCCAGGAATTAAGTGGTTGATTTTACACTTTGGATGTATTCTAAATATAGAGCTAGCCAAGATGGCATTTTAATACCAAACCAGACTGTATATTAGAATTGCACAATTGTTTTTTAGAAAGCCAAATTAGAAAAACATCTTTGAGAAGCAGCAGGAAAGTGGAGATACTTTTATTCAATACATATACTATAGATACAGAATTTTATAATATTTAGTTTGGAATATATTATTCCATATCAGCAGTTTATTATGTAACATAACACATAAATGGGCTTTCACTTAAAATGTATGTGAACTGATAAGAGAAAGCGTATATTTTATGTCCAATAACTTATTGCTACCTTTTGTCTATTTAAATACAACAATTAACCATGCTTTATTCTAAATTGTCTTTTGAAATAATATAAGGACTGGAAAAAGATGAATGTACAGTAATTATTCAACAGATTGTTATTTAGATGTATGCATGAATAGATTTAGATGGAATACAGCCTTTCACATAACAGGGCATTAATCAAATTAGTACAGGAAACCAAAAAACCCAATCTTTCTACATATCCGACCAAGTGTGTGTCGAAGAAACGCCCTGACCTCTTTGAGGAAGCGGTATTCATAGAGCGTGCCCTCAGTGGGTAAAGGCACAGTCAGCTGCTTGGTGGGAGTCTCCACATGCTCCAGGATTCCATGCCGTGTGCGCATCTCTTCACTAAGGCCACCTTCCAGCATCTCCCTCACCAAACCATCAAACTTTACCCTTCCTGCTTCAGTGCAGCTGGCTCCGACTGACCACACAAGGCAAAAAACAAAGATGCCCTACACAGAAAGAAACAAAAACAAGGTTTTCATAGAGAAGCTAGTGGTACTATGTTTTGACTAACAAATATCTCAGTAAGATCTTAATGTTGACCACTGATAAGCCCATTTTAAGTATCATACATTGAGGTTTTAATAACTGTTTCTAAATTATTACTTCCTCCATTTTTAATCACTACGACCCACTGCTGACCTTCCCAGGGCTACTAATTCAATCAATTATTCAAAAATATTCCTTTACAAACTCAATTGCACTTTTAGATCAATCTGCTGCAGCAATGACAATCTATAAAAACACAGCCGCCATTGAATTGGGGCAAAACGCTTTGTGCTCTTTTGGTGTAAAAAAAAAAAAAAAAAAAAGCTTAAAGAATGTGCAATACTCTGATGACCAACTAGGAGGAAGCAAATAAAGTCATTCCTATCTGGGAGGAGGAAGACTTTCTAAGCATTGATCCTGTACCGGCTAATCAATGAGACTCTCCGTCTAGATTGGCAGTTTTTGATCTACTGATATGATCTCCGTCTCAGCGGAGCAGGTGGAGAAAGATTATTAACTTTAGAGGAGAAATGCAGACAGTATTGACAGACTTCAGACAGCACAAAAAATTGCAAAAGTTGCCCTTGGCTTAAGAGACGGCCTTTCAGGGTACTAAAGCTAATATTAATAGAAGAAACAATTAATATGAAAAATTTGCAGGGGACCAACACGAATGACTAAGTAATAAGCAAGCTACATTTCAATGCATTAGCCGTGAGATGAAATTGAAATGAAAAGATATGAATGAACACTTTAATATATCCAGCATACAACATTTCTCCTCTGTATTTATAACTTTCTACACCGTCCCTATGGGTTTAAACAATTAATACATATTAAAACTCCAGCAAATACTCATTTCTCACAATTAGATTTTGACATTTTCTGATGAAAATATGAGTGGTGTCTATGCAAAACACACTTTTATGATGCAAGGTGATGCATGGTTGCTACGACATTGCTACTACGTGTTTGCTAAGACATTTTTGCTTGGTTGTTAGAGAACTGTCTCAATGCAGGCTCAGCAGAATTGTGGATTGATTTCTGCTACACAGGGAAAGCTGCAAGCGTTGAGTGTCCAACATTCCACAATTCATCTTTTTTACTTTTTATCTCCTTACCTCAAGCCAGGAGCACACATCTCTCTCGCTCATCCCCTTTATCTGGCTCTCCTCTCTGAACTCATCCATCATGCAGTCCATCAGATTCATCAGAGACCTCACCAGGCTCGTGTTGGACGTAGGAGATAATTCCTGAATGCCCACACCAAACACAATCCATTAGTCCAGACCAAGAACCCGTGGCTAGATGATTAGTGGTACTGTATACGACTATACTGGGCAAAACTGTCTCAAAGGTATGCAAGAAATGCTGTTATTTTGGTTAGCAGAGAATAAACACTAGCTGGCAAGTAAAAAATGACAAACACGGTTGTGAAGAAATGTGGCTGTAAATGAGTGGAAGAAAGTGCTAGACTGTCTGACAAAAACTGTATGAATCTAAGTGCGCTGTAAGCACTAAGAGACAAAACAGGACTGACAGGAAGAGTAGCATTTAAAAAAGAAAGCACATAATTAGTGCTTTATCCCATTCTGAGCACAATGCATGCATGTAAGCACAAAAGAACCCCTAATTGCAGAAGCATGGAATTATTAGGAAAGAAAATGCTGTATGTAATGTCTTTTGTTAATTGAGACCATGGAAGAATTAATGGGTGCCTTTTAGTAGTATTGCTGCATTTTTCTGAAAAGAAGACACAAATTCTTCTTCTTGCTGTACCTAAAGTTTAGTAAGACCAGGACAAAGACAGGGAGGAAACTGGACATATTCAGGCAGTTTGAAGAAAAAACAACATTAATAAGAGATGATCTACTGTCATCATCACAAAATAAACCACAGGGCTACCAGTAATAAGGACCCAATGCAAAGTTGCAGGGTCTTGTATCATCCTAAAAGGGTTTATTTTGAGTTTAAGAGAATAGGAAACTGGCTAAAATAATTTGTCAATGCTTTACATGGGAAGAATAAAATGTATGAATGTGCAATTTAATATCAGTTCAATTAATGATGCCTTTTAAATCTGTAGCATTCCCTCATTATCTGCAGCATAGTTACAGCTGTACCTTAGTGCCTTTGCGAATGAGCTGAAGACACGCTGGCAGCATGCGGTCAAAGAGGCCAGTGATGAGGTCTTTGTGCATGGAGCTCAGAGCAGACGGCAAAGTGTTGAGCCAAGACAACATCAGAGGCCGCCATCCCAACATGTGAGGTTCCATGTAGATCATACCACAGCGAGATACCTGCACAGAAAGCAGTAACGTCCCAGCTTGATAAACAAACAGATGCATTACTGTTAACAATTTTAAGGTCAGCAAGATTTTGGAGTTGAAGTTTTTGAAAGAAGTCTCTTATAATTAATAAGGCTACATTTATTTGATAGAATCAATTTATAAAAATAACATACTGTGAATTTGAAAAAAAAAAAAAAATAATAATAATAGTTTGTTTGTTTTGTTTTTACATATTCATTCATACAAAACAATTTTGCTACTTAATATTTTTGTGGGAACTGTTATACATTTTTGTTTTTAGATTTTGTAACATCAAGAAGCAATCAAACAGCACACATTACCAAGGTAGTCCTTTCTAAAGGATGTGGACACACTCCAAAGGTAACCAAACTTTTCATATATTTCTTAGCCATCTGGAATGGTGCATAGTTCAAACAAATTGCATTTTATTCATCTGCACGGCAGCTGCACTGGGTTAGTCATAAAGATAAAGGTCTTCTGTGCTTAATGATTTGATGAATAGCACATCATCAAGGTTACGTGATGGAAACAGCTGTCGGTGAGCAGCTCCCACGAAAGGCCCATGTGAATGGTAGAGGTGTAAGTGAATTGCAAACTGGGCGCTTATGCACAGGTGTTAAGCCGGAGGAGACATCTGGGGCTAGCATGACCTCGAGAGCATGTTAGCTTGTTCAACTGAATTCTCATTGAACTTTGGTCTAGTTTGCAGCAGGCCATATGAGTCAAGCATCAATAAAGGAGGGGGGCAAGACAGAAATTGCGTGAGACAGATATGGGCCAAAGGGAGGTGGTTAATGCTATAGCCAGGCCTCTTTCCTTTTCTGTCAAAACGAGACAAGATATTCACAAATTTGATCTCTCACAAAGTCTTACTCTTTCCCTCTAGCTCTGTCTCCGGCATCTACTTTGATCTGATCTGATGACAGTCGCAAACAACAAATGAAAAAAGAAAAAACTCTAAGACATTCACATACACACTTTGATATTTTCACACTCTTTCCTTCTCCATAACATGCTTGTTTAATCTCTGTCATCATCACCCATTCCTTTGAATCAGAGCCTTCTGCCCACACTGGGCCAGAAAAAGCTGGGATCCACAACTATAAGAGCATTTCCTCAGGCTGGGATGTGTGAGGCAGAAGCTCTGTCAGATACAAAGCTATCTTAGGAGAAGACGCCGAGATAAATAAAGGGAGGAAATTGCGTTGGTGTTTCTGAAAGAAAGAAATCCAGTAGCGACATGCCATTATGCCATTCTTGAGTAGGCTGTGAGAGAGGGTGTGGGTGGGTTATTGCCAGTGAATTGGTAAGTCCTCTTTTGACAGGAATGACTGAATGACAACAATAATCTCATTTGATGGTCTACTTTCCTTTTTTCAACCCAAAATATCAAAGGCAGCTTCAGAGATGTCTCGATAAAGTTATAACAAAATGCACTGGGAAATGTGAGGATATATTTTCATCAAATTTCATCATTTTTATACTGTATTGTACTTAAAAGAAATAAAATATGCACTGTAGGTTTGCCTTTGTAGGTGGAATATATTAAAGGCACATATTATTGAAATATATTGCAAATGTCTGCTGAAGCGATCCTAAAGTTAGAAACAAGTGATTTTTTTTTTAATAATATTTGTGATCCTTACAGTCTTTCCATCTTACTTGTACTTTCACAGTAATGTCATATCATGTAAAAGGAGTCATTGCAAAGAGGCTTTTATAAAGGTTGAGGCTGTTATGAACTAAATTGGACATGGAAAAGTAAATTTTCTGCCCATGTGTGAGCCCTAGAGCAAAGTATTTTTTTTTATGTTAGAAATTAAAATGATCTCTTTAGTAGAACATTAAAAATTCATTTTACTATAACCATATTGCTTTTGGAATAAAGTAATTGAACTGTAATCTGCAGACTACTGTGTATTTTTAGATTTTGTATTTACTATTAATTGGCATATGTTAACTTTAATTTTTTATTTTTTTTAAATGCCCACAGAGTGTAACATATTATATCTCGACGCCTGCAATATCTAAAGGATTTCAGCAAGTTTAGCAGGCCATGAATCCTGCAGATCCAAGCTATTATCTTACCGTGGCTGGTGAAGCCACCTCCAGGTCCATGGGCTCAAAGATAAGGCTCATCTGTGGCGACATCTGGATGATCTCTCCACTCATGAGACAAAGCTTTTTGTTGTCGTCCAGTACAGTGTTCATGTTCTCAATCCACACTGCATCCACAGGCCCATCAAATATCAGCCACTTTCTGTCAGGACTCTGGTGGGGAGGCAGCAGACAGTCACTTCAGACTCAAATTTAACCAAAAATCCAACTTCAACTTTGCTGTGAGTGCTGTGGCTTTGTCTCAGTAAAATAGGTATAATTGCAAATTTCCCGAAATAACTTACTGAAATCTTAGTAAGTAAATAACAATAATTATACAAAAATTTCAAAAATGTCGCATTTAAACATAAAATGCTTGAATTTCTTAACCTAGTTCTTTCTACCAATAGTAACCTAATACAACCTCAATTTTGTAACATGCCTTCATAGCCTCCAGCAAAAATAGCAACAACTAAATATGAAACTAAGTGTGAAACACTTACACCTGTCTGCTCTTATTATGTTCCTTTTTATTCCTTAATTACAGCTATTAGATCTAGGTTTTCTCCCCACCTTCTTGCTGTGCCGAAGACAATGCTCTACCATGTCTTCTGCCATCAACTGTTTTAATGTAAACATTTCTATTGTAAACCGGTGAAACAAAGCTTTAAACTGTGATACTTTGGAAATGAGGGTAGGACTGCACTCTGAATAACATCAAAGTCAGTGGGTAAAAGATGACACAGATTTAGGCTTAGTGTTACCATGGTGAAGAAAATATAACAGCTGCAGATTTCAAGCAGACAGCCCTACCATATGTGAATCTTCTTTGTTTTGTAATGGTTTTAGATTGAAGGCAGTGAATTTAATGTTATTGCTGGGACTAGTAGTGAATTAAAAAATGTATGGATGAACATGGAGGGATAAATGTATGGATTGATTAACGAAGGAGGGATTATGGACAAAAGGACAGGGGTATAGATGAATAGATGGATGGATAGGGGAGGGAGAGATAAATCAATGGATGAATGGATGGATGGATGGATGGATAGATGAATGGATATAGATGGATATAGTGTAATTAAAAGGACAAATAGGATGATTGTAATTGTTAATGTACCTGGGAAGTGGCGAACGCTCTATAGCTGACAGCCAAGATGCCATCTGACCACTCATGGGACACAGGATCAAACTGTCCATACAGCTGGCCCATAGTGATAGACTTTGGGTTGATAACAGTGATCTGAACCCTGTTCTCCTCCATCAGTCTCTGCATTCAAATCAGGTTACATTTGATTGATTTTATAACACAACACTTCCACAACTTTTTGCAGCAATGTTTCCAATTGCATCATATTAGTATGTGTAGGAATGTGCTTCACTGCAGTGATTTATAGCCGTACCATTACTAAATGTGTTCTCTGAAAACACAAGAAATCACATTTCCTTTCTATAAAAACATTTTACTGACTTTTAAGTGTTCTATTATGCAAAAAGAGCAGTTTGTATTGTGGTATTGTGATACAAATTCGCATCCAGTTGGAACTGCTTGAGGAATGTGGGAGTCTTTGAGACTCTGGGAGTTCACATCCTCTGGGTACAAGAAAAAAGTACTCAAAAACAGTCAATAAGTAGGATAAAAGAACAGAAGTTTGAATCTTATGTAACAGACATACAATGGTGAATGCAGAAAGTTCTACTCCCACTGTGACGGTTTGAGCAAAGCTAGTTTTATACACAGTTGTCCATTTACTGCACCTTCTCACAGATGTCATGCAGGGCTGCGGCGAGCACGCGGTAGGCAGATGTCTTCCCACCAAAGGGTTCACCCACTATCATGAAGCCGTGACGCACAATCATCATTTCATAGATCTGCAGGATCTTCTCAGCAAAGAAGTCAGTGACCTGCAGGTTCATCTTAGAGCTGTTTTCATTAATAGCCTGAAGCAATATGCTGTAGTCTGGTTTTGGAAGCTTGATTCCAGGGAACAGATCAGAAGTAATGCCCTGGACACATTCACAATGACTGAGAAGTTAGTGAATGGTAATTGAAGAATTATACATACATTTCAATCACTGCATGTTCAGAATATATTGATACAGATGTTGTACCTCAAACAATGGAAGGTCATGAGCCAGAAATTTCGGGAGGTTGACATCAATAATAGATCTCAGCAACAGAATATCCTCATTCTCCTCTGGAAACTTCAGCTGTGACATATTAAACACAGGGAGAGAAAGAGGTTTGACACTCAATAAAAGATTTGCTTGTGCCGTCACTTTTCCAGGGTCTCCAGGGGGAGAGTGGCATTCAGCCACATTGTCTTTGCTCATTCTTTACCATCACAGTCATTTGCAACTCAGACCTGAGGGGTTTAAAGCATGCCTTTGTCTCCAGAAGTAATTTCAAGATGGCAAAAGAGGACAGTCTCGGGTGTGATGGTGCAAAGATTGCTGTGAAAACGACACAGGCGTATTCATTTCTGAGAACAGCAGAGATGACACAAGAAGGCGCTATTCAAATTTGGCAAAACGAGAAAAGCGAGTGGGAGCCACCAAGGTCAGGTTTTTCCTCTGCCTATTTCAGCTCTGTGAGATTTGGTTTTGTGGCTTTAATATTTCAGGCTCCTTATTGTCCCAATATAAACACATTAGGAAGAGTAATGTACACATTTCAGTAAAATACAAGTTGTCTTTCATTTCTTGAGTGCTGGTCCTGATTTACTCAATATTTAGTTATTTAGGGCAATGATTAGATTTAATAAATAAACTTGCTACGGCATTTAAAAAGTTTCATATCATGAAAAATCTAATTTCACGAAAATCAACCTAAATCAACAGTACACTTCCTTCACAATGATAAAAGGTATACAGTTTGTACAATGGGTTCTACTTGGTATTTTAAAACTATGCCCACCAAATAAAAATGAGGAAACAAGGACAAAATAAATACTTTAATTCATAATTCACTACAACTGCAGCTCTGGATATATTATGATGAATCTCAAATAACTGTTGAAATATACCATTGTATTCACAATCACTGTGATATTGTCAAGCCATCTTTTTATTTTTGTTTTCCCCTTAAATGTATCCCCCGTACCAGCCCGAATACCTCCTCCTCCTGCTGGAGAAGGGGAAGAGATTGCTCGAGGACCACACCAGACTATTTCTGGCCCTTGCAAACTACACCAACTACCCAGACAGCACGCTCTGTGCGTTCTACAACATCAGTCTCAGACCCTTGTGCAGACCACCACTGAGTGGAAACTGGCAAGACATGGATCGCCATTCACTGTCTGTCCAGTGGATGATCTCGCCAGTGCCACTCCTGACTCAGAGCCCAGCCCACCCTCTCCCCGCTGTGCAGAGCCTTAGCCCGAGCCCACTGATGATGAAGAGTCAGCGTCCAGGTGCAAGAGCCGGCAAATGAGCTCGCCATGGTAAGCACAAGTAAGCACATGCCTTCTGGATCCCCGTCTCTGCATCGGTCCACCTTGGCCGTCCAGATCCTCAGCGCCGGCCTAGCACCTCGGCTCCAACGGAAATGTTTCAGGGGACCTCAAAAAGTGACTAACCCATCTGAGAGTAACTCTAGCTAACATAGCATTAAAATAATGTTTCACAGTTAAGTGTGTTATTCCTCAGATTTGTCTAATAATATCCAAAAGACGTATGATTAGGTTGTTAAAATAAACACAAAAAACTCACCTTTTAGTTCAGGGACAACATCTCTGCTCTGACCAAAAGCCACGGAACAAATAATCAGGTCCCAGATAGGTTAGTCACTTTTTGAGGTTCCCCTGAAACATTTTAGTTGTGGTCCGTGCTGTTTGCAGCGCATTTCTGTGTTTGGTTGCGCTGTGAGAATTTGCAGTTTGCATGTGTTTTTTTTGTGTGGTTTTTTTCTGTTTGCATGTGTTTTCTTAAGTTTGCAGCGCGTTGAGCTCTCTCGGCCACCGTACTCCAGAGCCGCAAAGATGTGGCTTCCAGGAGGGGGGGCGAACTGTCACGTACCTCGACTGTTTGTTATGGTTTTCATTGGCCATGTGCTCTGACTGTGTGTTTTGGTAATTGTGTGATTTATGTTCAGGTGTGTCGTGCTCATTAACCTTCATTGTCTTCTCTTTATAAGTTTTCCTCAGTCCTGTGTTTAGTGTCAAGGTTACTTTATGTGTGTGTGAGAAACTATCCCGCATGCCTGTTTGCTTCTCTGGATTATTAAAGGATTGTTATTTTTGAATCTGAATCTTCCTTCACAACACGTGACAGATATTTAAAAAAAAAAAAAGATAAACATATGATATTTATATAATCATAATAATCTTATACAACAAATACAATAATATTGTAAATCCAGCATTAGCAATATAGCTGACACCTTAACATAGTAGGTGGCAGTAAACCTACTATGTTAAAGCTGGTTGCCACCAGTTAGAAAACAGACAAGAAGAAGTCACAGCGTGTTGCTACTACTGCTGCACAAAATCATATCAGAGAAGATGACAGACAAAAACAAGAAACTCTACCCACACTGAAAAAGTTAGCTTGAGTGTGAAAAAAAAGATGTTTACATACACTCCAGTCTGCAGGAAGTATCAGTCTGGGTGTGCTTTTTTTGTAACGATTTTGTATTGTTTTATTTTATTTTATTAATTAATTATTATTTTGGGTGAATACAGACAAAAAATATTATTTCATTATTTAATTTCTCATTTTCTATGCATACTGCAGTAGTATTGCTATTGCAAATTATTTTGTTGATGAGAACAGTAGAGTAAAAATCTGGTAGAAAGCAATGTAAATTTAACCTGTCACGATACAATAAATGCTTTACATTTAGGCTGTTATTAGAGGATGCTGCTATTAATAAATAAAAAGCGATAATCAGTATACAAAAGTGTTTCTTGCCAAAGAGTCTCTTGCACACCCAAACTAAGCCTACTTTTTGATTCTACAGCATTCGAGGGAGGGTTAAAATGGTAGCCTGATCTCATTCGATTTCATAGGATTTCATACATATGTTGATGTATGTTTTTGTGCATTAGTATACAGTATTTCTGTCAAGTACAATGCGACATCTAAAATCCAAAACTCTGAATGTAGATGCAGCTCTAGAAATATATCTTATATCTTATCTTATATATATATAAATATATTATATATATATATTCTTTATAATACATTTATTTATGTAGTTAAATTTTACTAAACATTTTTTATAATTTAAAGATTATAATACAACAAAAAGTTGTGCTGCCTAATATTTTACTCTTTAATGACTAGAAAGTTTAAGAAGAAGCTTTTATTTGAAAAATAAATGTCTTTATAGTCTATTTCGATGTATCCTTGCTGAATAAATACAAATTTCTGCCAAAAGTGCATTAATGCAGCCATGTGACTAGAAGAAAAAGTGTATTTACAGTTCCCTGTTTACTAACAATTATTGGACATTAAAACATTGAACACTAAAGTACTTTGTTGAATAACTTTAGTTTGGACAGTATCTGTTGGCATCTTATTTGCAACCACAAGATGCCACACTACTGCCGTGGTTACTATGTCAACCACTGTGAGTTGAGGATAGCAGAAGTGACTCTTTTATCCTGCACAGACACAAAACAATAGGATTCACTCCTCCAAATAAATGCAGCTGCCACTCCTAAAACTTTGCAGGGATTGAGTGGCCTGTTTGACTCTGACAGGAGACATGGCTTTTATTTAGATGGTGAAGCCTTATTAGAATACCAAAGTAAATAGAAAAACAGCATTCATCTTGCTGGAGGCACATTGTATGCACTGTAGTTGTTTCTTTGACCTGTCTTCTCTGATGGCCTGTGGCTGCACCGCTGTTCTCAGTGTCTGAGTGTTGGTAAATGACAGCTGTATAAGCATATCCCGATGTGTATATTAAATATGCTTTTAGGGAAAATCAGTACAACAGTAATAAATCAAAGATCAAGGAGTAAGCTCAGGTAGGGCCACCTATGAACATGAAAATCAATGTGTTCTGACCTTGCTTCAGGGCATCTGCTTATAATGAAATAAGCATGTTCTATAGTGTTTTGTACACAAGCCTGTATAGCAATCAAATGGAATTATTGTATAGCATATGACAACTACAAGTTTGTATTTGTAGTTTGTATTGTATTTTACATTTCAATTTCAAAAGCGTGGTGTCTGAAAGCATGCTCCTTTTTACCCATTAGAAATGACAAAGAGAGAGAAAGAGAGGTGTACTGATTGGAGCCCATAATTCTTTAAGGTCACAGGTTTTAAGCAAAATTCTCAGTTTCAATAGTTTGTGTTTTTTCACAGATCTGCAATTCTCCAGACTGCTGAATTGAGTGTGAACACTATTTATATTGAATGTCAGATTCATTTGGCTTTGATCCACAAGTGAAAAGTGGCGAGAGGGAGAAAGGAGAAGGAGTGTGCAATGGGAATTGAGATGAAGTGGAAATGTTTCACTCCTCTGACCCTTGGTAACTCTGTGCTGATAACAGTGGCAGGCGAAAAGGAACTGAGCCAATTGCAGTTGGGAGTCATTCAGAATTGCTTTAACAAGTTTATGAAGCGCTCAGAAACAGTGGCTCAGCAGAAGTAGCGGGAGCCAAAACATTGAGCTACTAAATGAAATGAGATGTTAAATCAAAACAACAAAGGCCTTCACATTCGAAGACAAAATGAAATGTGATTCTTCAAATAACATCATTATTCACTGCTCCAAAAAATAAAGGGAACACTAAAATAACTTACTATAGATCTGAATGACTGAAATATTCTTAATAAATACTTTGTTCTTTACATAGTTGAATGTGTGAACAACAAAATCACACAAAAATTATCAATGAAAATCTAATTTATTAACCCATGGAGGTCTGGATTTGAAGTCACACTCAAAATTGAAGTGGAAAAAACACTACAAGCTGATCCAACTTTGATGTAATGTCAAGTCAAGTCAAGTGCCTGTATGACCTCCCTACAACACCTGGGCATGCTTCTGATGAGGTGGTGGATGGTCTCCTAAGGGATCTCCTCCCAGACTTGGACTAAAGCATCCGGCAACTCCTGGACAGTCTGCGGTGCCATGTGGCGTTGGTGGATGCAGCAAGACATGTCCCAGATGTGCTCAGTTGGATTCAGGTCTGGGGAATGGGCGGGCCAGTCCATAGCATCAATGCCTTCGTCTTGCAGGAACTGCTGACACACTCCAGCCACACAAGGTCTAGCATTGTCTTGCATTAGGAGGAACCCAAAGCCAACCGCACCAGCATATGGTCTCACAAGTGGGTCTGAGGATCTCATTTCCGTACCTAATGGCAGCCAGGCTGTGCAGCCCTCCAAAGAAATGCCACCCCCACACTATTACTGACTCACTGCCAAACCGGTCATGCTGGAGGATGTTGCAGGCAGCAGAACGTTCTCCACGACGTCTCCAGACTCTGTCACGTCTGTCACATGTGCTCAGTGTGAACCTGTTTTCATCTGTGAAGAGTACAGGGCGCCAGTGGTAAATTTGCCAATCTTGGTGTTCTCTGGCAAATGCCAGACGTCCTGCATGCTGTTGGGCTGTAAGCACAACCCCCACCTGTGGACGTTGGCCCTCATACCACCCTCATGGAGTCAAACCCTCGTTTGAGCAGATACATGCACATTTGTGGCCTGATGGAGGTCATTTTGCAGGGCAGTGCTCCTGTTCTTCCTGCACACAGGTGGAGGTAGTGGTCCTGCTGCTGGGTTGTTGCCCTCCTACAGCCTCCTCCACGTCTCCTGATGTACTAGCCTGTCTCCTGGTAGTGCCTCCATCTTCTGGACACTACACTGACAGACACAGCAAACCTTCTTCCTACAGCTCACATTGATGTGCCATCCTGGATGAGCTGCACTACCTGAGCCACTTGTGTGGGTTGTAGCAGCGACTGAATGATACCCAAGATAGTCATGTAGTGTGAAAAGATCTGTGACATGACTATTATGAAAATCGTGCGGTGTGAATTCGGCATTAGAGTTGCATTTAACAAAGTGTTCCCTTTATTTTTTTGAGCAGTGTAGATTCAGGCCTCAAATGTTGCAATAAAGGGCCATGATTTGAAATTAAACTGTAAACACCACAGAGTAGTGACTTTAATCAGTTGTGTTGAATTAATATATTGCATATTATCATGTACCTAAATATTTTAGATTTAAGGCCAAAAACATTATGTATATATATAAAATTATGTATATAGATAAAATGCAACATAACATCGGTGGATTTGTTATTTTTACCTTTAGGTTCCCTGCAGCAGTCAGAACAGATTTGACAGCCCTCATGCCGTAATCATAGTGGTGCTGGGAAGAGAGCTGCTCAGAGCACAGTCTATACGTAGCCACAATCTTCACTGAGAGTGGTCGTGCTCTGACAAATCCACAGGAATACAGCACAATCTCAGCTATCAGAGCATAGTCTGGCACCATCATAGCTACTGTCCGGAAGAGAGCCTGCAGCAGACAATTACACAAAATTCACAAACACAGAACAAGCACTATATAATCCAATAAACAGGACAGAAACTCAGTAAACAAGTGACAGCAAGAAATAAAGAAACATTGTAGAAACATTTTCAACGCACAATATGCACAGAATCACACTAATAATAAAAAAAATATAGATTAGATACAGTATTCTGTAACACTTTGCATTACTCTCTAATTTATTTATTTTTCCTCTGGGAATGGCACACTCAAAAGGTAAACACATTCCATATGCAAAACAAATCTTTGCATGAACTAGGTTCTGTACATGCCTTCAAGTTGTCAGGTAGTTCAGAACGTCCTGCATAGCCAGGGTTCATTGTGATAAAGACAGCGCAGGTAGGATTCAGTTTCAACTCTGTCCCCTCAAACTGCAGCATCTCAGCATGGGCAGAAATACCTGCAGAGAAAAAACAAAACATATATATGTGTGTGTGTGTGTGTGTGCATCCATACCCAAACAAAACCTAAAGAAATCTCATTAGATTTATAGATTTATGCTATTTAAGTATCCTAACACTTAATTTGGCTTGATTCAGATTCAGATGTAGGCATCTTTTAAGCAGATATGAGGTTTGGAGAAAAAAAAACTGGAGCTCCATTGACTGAATCTTAAAATCCATTGACAACACAGCTGACATTTAATTCAAAATATGCACATACAGTAAACACATACCTCTCTGGATAGTTAGAATTTGCTGAGCCACCACCGAAAGCACTTCTAGATCAATACGGTTGAACTCGTCAAAGCAGGCCCAGGCACCAGACGACAACAAGCCCTGGAAGAAACCATGTATCTTTACCATGTCTTAAAGCAAATGTAGCCTGAACACTCCTGTGCTGCAAGATAACTGACAAAGGGTGAGCAGGATGACATTAAAATGCAAGCCCTTTGCAATTCTAAGCTCTCTGATTAAGATACAGCTGTGGCCTCCTGATAGTACTGAGGCTACACAGCAAGCATTGCAATCTTCGCTAGCATACCAGACTAAAAAGAAAACGAACAGGTATGCTAATTATAGATATAGTGTGGTCTAAAAGTCTAAGACCACCGGAGAAAATAAATCTATTTTGCTTTTATCAAACATTTTCTAATAAAATCTTTTTAAATTAATGGGATGGTTCACCCCCCAAAAAAAATCCTTTCATTATTTACTGTTGTTCTAAATGCATAAATATTATATTTGGTGAAGTCTAAAAGCTCTCTGACCCAGACAGCAATTGAACCAACATGTTTAAAATGAATAAATGCAGTAAGGACATTGTTAAAAATAGTCCATGTGACATCACTGGTTTTGCAGGTTTGGAATGAAATGAGGGTAATTAATGACAAAATTCTGTATGTTTAAATACATACATACATACATACATGCAGATAATTCTCATGCTGAGCTAGAAAATATTTGTATTTCTTCTACTTTTCTTTGTTTTAAAATGTTCAAAAAACCTTTTATTCCCCACAGAATAATGTCTAACTGAACTTTTTATTTATTATTGAACTTTTAAAAGTTCAATTTAATTAGAAATATTTTTGTGGGGTCAGTAATCTGGAAGATAACACAAAACAAGATAAAACAACACATATTTCATTATGTAATATTATTTCAAAGAGTTCATAACCCCCTTTTACAAGCAAAATTTTTTCTTCAACATTTCTAGCATTCTGAATCTGTGTTACTATAGTAACCAGTGACGATCATGCCAGTCAGTGCTGTGCTGTTCTGTTTGAGAGGGGTTTTTTTTTCAAAGACATGATGCTTGACCTCATGCGTGTTATTAACCACCATTTCAAATTAGCATTTTCAGCCCACTGCCAAATACTGTTTTATTATTAACTGTGTTCTTTTTTAATATAAAACCTTTTGCTGTAAGCTGAATAATTCATATAATTTGCATAGAACTTGGCTAACTATTTATGACATGCATCATAATAATAGACTTTTAACACTAACCTTAAAGAATTTGCCCAGTGCAATGTAGTCCAGGCCATCAGAGCAGTTGAAGACTACACACTGCTTTGCTATGGCTTTAGCCAGATCTTTGGTAGTTTCGGTCTTGCCGGTACCTGCAGGACCCTCTGGGGCTCCACCAAGATGTAAGTGTAAAGCACCAAATAGAGTTCTGGTAAAGAAGTCATGTTGAAAAGGTAAAAGCCAGGGATTATATTCACCAAAAAGCATTTACTGTAATCATATTCATTGATAATTAAGATTAACAAATTACTATTTCAAAGTTTGGGAGTTGTAAGATTTTTTTGTGTTTTTCAAATAGATCTCATGTGCTCTTATTCACCAGCCTAAATTTATTTGATCAATTATCCAGTAAAACAGCAATGTTTTGTGAAGAACAAAAAATTATTATTATTTATTTCTGTAACTGCAAAGCATCCATTTTCAGCCGTCAGCGTCACATGATTTGCTCTTCAAAAATATTTCTTATTATTATCTTATATTACAGCTTTTATTACAGAAAACTATTTGGATTTTATGTATAATGTGAAGAATTCTGACCTATAGCAGCGATCAGTGAGAGGGGTGATGACCAGTCGTGGTGTGTTTCCAAGATACTCATAGCCGTACGCCAAGCCTGCATTGATCATCTTTGTCTGAAGCTGGTTTTCCTTCAGAGAGAATGGTCAGATCAAAGAGTCAAGAGGGGGAAAAAGGAATCAAAGCAAATTATCTAAGTGTCCAAAACAATAGCAAGACAAAAATCATTTTCAATCACATTTAAAGACACTCAAATTGACTTACAATCCAATAGTAGCGTAGCTGGCTGAGCCACTCAAAATTGGTCTCATCATCCACACCCTTCTCTACCAGAGAAGCCAACACATCCCGGGCATGAACGTCAAGTACCACCAGCGCTCCAAGTGTTACTCGGTTCTGTTTGGACAGCTTGCCACGCACCAGGGTCACAATGTCATCTATTTGAGCATTGTTCTGCTCTAGATAGGCCTGAAGAGCCTGAATCAGAACACAGAAAAAAAATGCAGTCATAATGTAGAGGAAGATAAGCATTTTTGCTAAATAAACCCAACTGCCCAAAATTAGGCAGATGACTACATATTTTCCTGGCTATTATATGGCTAATTGGCTAATAAGTAAATATACAGTTCTATATAAAAAGATTTTTAATATGAAAAGGAAAGACGACATGAAAATACCCGCTATGTGGACAACGGTCAACTTTAGCAGGTCACTATGCAGATTTACTAAGAATGAAGTAATCCACAGAGCTGTGCAATATAAAAGATTATATTGCTATGTATAACACACCTTTGATCCCTTTGCAATGGCTTCATGAATGTCCTTTGTCCAGTAAACCTGTGACACACAGAGCACTGTCTGACCTGGCCAGGCCCTGACCCAGTTGATCCTTAGGTCTTTTGGATATGCTTCAAACGCCTCTCCAATCACCTGACAACAAGAAGTCAAGAAAGCAGTTAGCATTTTACATTTCTAAGAATGGCAGTGACATGAATATGATGTCTGACAGGAAATTCCTCCACTCTAACTTAATCAGATTTTATTCAGTTGTGACTAGTAACCATGATCTCCAATTCAAATTTTACCCATAATAATGTTAAAGGTAAATCTAAATATAGTTGAGTTTTTATTGTATCCCAGTAATTATGTGGTTACACATATAACACAAAACACATTTTTGTTATATGTGTAAATGAATGTGGACTGAGTGTGTGAGCTGATGTAAGATCAAAAGTTCAGCGCTTTAATGAATATCATATTCTTGATTTTAAGTATCCGTGAGTTCTTAGATCTCATCCTAGTAACATCAAGCAGCTGCTCGGACAAAACAATATTCAAATATAGGGCCTTCAAATATCCCGAAATAACAAGGGCTGGAGGTCAGAGGGCTCGTAAGATAGGTTAATTGCATCTACTATCCATTTGCTTATGGTCTGTTTGGTCGCTGGAAACCCTTTCTTAGGTGGACCAAAACAGACCAAGAGCTGCTCGGTTCTGCGCCACAGTGCCGTCCTGTGGACATAAGTGTCCAGTGTTCGTACTGGGCACAAGCATTTCCGCTCCTGTTGGCCGGGCTCCCTGAAGGGAGGCGGGTTAAAAGCCTGCAGCACTACTGGCTGTGGTGTAAGTGTAGGGACCTAGGGTATAGAAATGCCTTAGTCATGCCCGTTGTGAACTGGAGGTGGGAAGGAGCCACCGAGAGAGCCTGAAGGTCCCCCACTTTCCTCAGAGAGTGTAAAGCCAGCAAAACCGCAGTTTTTATAGTGAGCAAGCGATCTGAGATTTCCTCGATAGGGTCAAAGGGCAGCCTACAGAGGGCCTGTAACACCACAGTCAGATCCCATGACGGGTGATCCCATGGTACGCTGATACTGCGGCCACATAAACCTTTAGAGTGGAGTGGGTGACCCCAGTGGAGAATCTAGCCTGCAGGAAGTCCAGTACTGTATCGACCAGGCAGTTAAATGGATCCTGCTGCCGCTCTCTACAACAGAAAGTGAAAAGTCACATACTGTTTCCTTGTAGCTGGAGCTCTGGACTGGAGGATAGTCCCAACAACCTCAGTTGAGAGACCTGAAGCTGTGAGCTGCGCACCCTCAGAATCAGACTACTCTCAGTCGCCACAACTACAGGCGAGGTTGCACTACGGCCCCTTCTGCCTGCGAGAGGAGGTCCCTCCTGAGCGTAATCCCCCAGGGGGAGCCGTCTAGAAGGGACATCAGATCCGAGAACCATACTCGGCCAGGCCAGAACGGTGCTATGAGTAGTACACTGACCGCGTCCCAGCGCATTCCCACGATCTCACTACCTCAGCATGGAGATCAGGGAAAAACGGAAGGCTCCGCTTTGGAGGTGGTGGCCGAGATCGCAGGAAGCGCTCATCCAGCTTACTGCTGCACGGCTCGGCTATAACCTCATCCGGCCATTCGATCTTTAATTTGGCAACGGCACGAGTCACCACCTCCACAAGCTCCTCGTAATGGGGCAACGAAGAAGCTGCTGCCTCCTCGGGTCTGTGCATCTCCTCATCCGCAGATGAAGAGAGCAGCAGCCCCGCACTGTCCTGATCGTGGGAAGGAGCCGCAGCGCGGGCTTCCTCACTCTCACGGGCAGCGCGGGACCTCGTAGAGCGAATCACACGCACTGGAAATTTCTCGCTCGAGAGCTGCTGCAGTGTGTTCGGCTCCCAAACAAGCCACGCATAGCTTGTGCGAATCCCCTGGGGAAATAAACCTTTCACAGGGAAAAGCACACGGCCTATACTGAGACTCGCTGTCGCCCCTCTTTTCAAGTGACTTGGACATGTTTTTCACTTCGTATTTTGTTTTGCTGAGACGTTGAAATGTTTGCACACACACACACACAGAGTACGCTTGCTGAAATGACAAAAGCTAAATGCCAGTATCACTCCATGTGCTTTAAGCTTCCTGGCCGGTGATGTCACCCGCCTATGATGTCTTTCCATTTCATTGGTTTTATTCTACACACTGTTCAGAGCCGTCACGCTGAGGGCGTTCCCCATAGCGTCTTCTGGACGCGACTCGAGTTCCTGAAGAGGAACTGTTATTGTACAGCCACAAGCAATGACCTGTGGAAAGGATTTGTCAACATAACCAATTAATTAACCCAGGCTAAACGACATCAAATCTAATTAAGTTGTTTCCATTTCTGCTATTCAGTTCGTATGCTTCTGTACCTTGTGTATGGAGTTGAGCATGCCAGTCTCCAGCTCCAGGAGCCATTTCTCCACCTGCCCACGAGCTTTAGATGTAGAGATAATATCCACCAGCTCCACCACCTCTCCTTCGCTGCTCCTCATATGAGTGATGTCCAAAACATCAGTGAACACGACGTTAGCAATACCCTCAAAACACTTCTTCAGGTGAGGCTGCACCCTGGAACATAAACCCGACGGTGAACTGTTGCCCGTTTCCAATGCAAGTTTTATATTTCATTTGAGGAGACATGCTTCAGAAACACCTAGATGTTCAGAAATGTCAGGTTCAGAGAAAAACCCTGTCAAATGCATAACCCTGTCAGACAAAAGCATGGAAACTCTTTTCGCTGAATCACATAGAGAATTCATTCATTCATGAATTGATTCATCAATTCATTCATTATCACTCCCACCCTCTGGTACTTTGTGATACACACTTCAGTAAAACAGCTTATTTTATTATTACTATTTCTGTAAAGCTAGAATTTTCTTTCAAATATAACAGAAATTTGGGAGACACAAAAGATGAGTAAGAATGACATAGTGAGAGTGAGATAAAGAGAAAGAAAGCCTGATCAGACCTGGTAATAGAGCAGAAAAGCAAGGCCAACATGCCTAGTTTGTAAAACCAAAAGCACTATAGTAGTACAATTTGAACTTGCATTTGAGACATCATCATTCATCGTTGAACAAATACCTTGGGTGAAATATAACAAGATTTGCTTATACGTTAAGGGCCTGCACAGGGGACCCACAGCGGAGAAACTAGGCCAGAGTGTCACAGGAAGAAGAAAAAGCACTATAATTAAATTCCCTCAGTAAATACTGGGTTTTAAGGGGTTCAAATTGGGTTTTCTGAGGCCGAGGTGAAGCTAAATTGCTTTTCATTTGTCCTTCCCTGTTCCTTTTGAGGCCTCACATACTAAATGTTTATGTAGGCAGCAGTGGTTAGGTAGGCGGCGTAACATCAGTTGGATTTGCCCTGGGAGACATGCCAAAGTAGGCTATGTGAAAACATAAGATATATTCATAAATATCACAGGATTGAGATTAAAGCTCTGCAAAGTGAATGCTGTGTTTCTTATTTAATCTTACAGTATCCTACATCAAGGTAAAAAATGTTTGCATATACTAAACACTCTGAAATCTTGGGACTTTATAGCAATCTGAAACTAATAATATCCAATAAATACTACTAGTCACCTGTTTCAAAAATTGACCCAAACTTGCATCATCATAAGGTTTTTTGAATAATTGATATAGCACAGACTGATCTACCATAGTTCTTTCTGACATTCAGTCACACAGCCTGGCCTTATTAAAAAGCAATCTATCAACAAAGCGAATCCCAAATAGCAAGAATATTGAAAACAGAAGACTTCAAAATCAGATCCTCTTAACTGCTGACAAACAATATTCCTCAACCCTATAAATCATGTTGCTTCCAGAAAAGCCTTTTTTTCTTTTGAGGATATGAAGAAAGTGTGTGAATACTGTAATTACCATTACACTAAAAGTACAAACCCAAAGAAATTCTGACATTTGCTATAGCTTAAAGGGGTCATGTGATTTTATTTTCCTAAGAGTGGTACAAGCTCTTGGTGCATAAAGATGATTCAAAGTCTCAAAGCCAAAGAGATATTTTTTATTAAAGTTATGACTTGTACACCCGCTAAAATGCAGACAGTACTAAGTCATTTTAATAAGTAATAATGTCTCCACTGGATGCAACAAATGCCCCGTTTTTATTGTTTTGGGGTTTTAGTGCCGGGACACAGCATCATGTTATAATAAGGGGTGTAACATTTCCACCAAACATGTTTTTTGGTAATTGGCCAATCAGAGCACACCTTGCTTTTTTAGAATGTTGAGCTTGTACAAATTGATCCGTTTTAGGAGGTGGTGCTTAGAGGAGAAACAAACTTGTACAGCACGTACAAAACAATATGTGGGTTTTTAAACCACATAAATACATTGCATTACACCAAACAGACAAAATAGTGTTCTTTTTAGCAACATCATATGACCCCTATGAATATCATAAATGCACAAGGATATGGATCAAGCAGAAGGATCACTAGTGGTTGATCAATATGGGTTTTTAGATGGTCAGTACCTATTCTTACATACAAAGTTGATGGCAATGGCAATACTGTATAGTATACACTACCATTCAAAAGATTGGGTCAGTAAGATTGATAGATTGATTGATTTACTGGAAATAAGATAAATTAATCTTTTTTTTCTTCCAAAGATCATATGCCACTGAACACTGAAGTAATCTTTTAAAAAAGCGTACCAACCCCAAACTTTCAAAATTGGTGAATGTAGAGTACTTCTTAAAAAATTAATTAAACAATTAATTTACACAACATTTCACAAAAAATTACCCACTGAAACAACTATTAGTAAAACCTATAAATATATGACCAAATATCAGGCAGTCTGTCAGACTGTCATTACTAAGTACCTTTAAAAGCTCCCCTTTACCTGGTTGGATCCTTAGTCTCTGAGAGGATTTCCAGCAGCTCATCATTGGACAGGAAGAAGAAGCGGGGGAAATAGAGTCTCTTTTTCTCCAGGTATTCATTCAGACCCTTGAGAATGAGTTCCAGCAACTCGTTACTGCTTTTCATCTTTTCTAGCATCTTTTCAATGGCCACCACTGCCAGGACATGCTTGTCCTAAGAAAGAAACACATAATATGTAGCTGCGTGTTATATACTTCAAATGAAGGACATGGGGTAGCTGAAATTTTAGTCAGAAAATATGATTCCGGTTTCTAAAACATAGTGCTGTGATTCTCATCTTATTTCTTAAGTTCTTAAGACAAAACCTAAGAAGAATTTAAATTCTTGAAAAGAATCTTCTTAAATACCTTCTTAAAAGTTAAGATAACTTAAAAAAAAAGAACAAATTTGCTAACTTCAAATTTGTTCAAGAATTGCATTTAAGAAAATTCCTATGAACTTCTTACAATTTATCTTAAGAAATGTCTTAATTTATTTCTTAATAAGATTTTCATGAATCCGGCCCAATCCCTCTTAAATATGGCTTGGGTGCTTCCTTCAATGTACAATAAGTCTAAAGGATTCAACCATTTTCAACACCTCTCTTCAACAAGGCAATGCAAATGAAGGTTAATACTTCAGGGTTTGTTCAAATCCTATACCAGAGGTAGGAGAATCTTTTATCTTTTATATTAAGCACCACTAATAATTTAGTAGTTGAGTAAAGTGCATATTTGACCGTAAAGAGGCATATTAGGCTGATCTCTAAAGGAAGCCTCTGGACCGTGTGTGATGTTTTCAAGTTCAGCTGCAGTTGAGAAACTCAACAAGCCTGAAAATCATGGGTAATGAAATACCATCAGCCTCCCTTTAATTCTCTGCCCTCAAAGTTCAGACAAAGCAAGTGATGAAAAGATGATATTCATAGCCACATTTCCCTGCTTTCACAAAAGAGTTCATTTATGAAAGCTGTCTCCCACCACGAAAACTCATCCTATCTTTCACTGTCTGATTTTCAAACGTTCCTCCAAAGGTTGTATGAAGGCCACGTCATTCATTAGAGAGAGGGGAAACAATTGGATACCCCGCCCCCTCCCTTTCCACCCCTCACAGATGCTCCTCACCTGTAAAGAGATAATAATTGCTTTTTCCCCTTTTCGGATTGCTATTGATTTTCTATTACCTACGGTGACTAGACTTCACGTTCGCAGAGAGATTGAAGTTTAACGATCACTTTTTGATGACAGAAAGGCCTGATTTCTTGACAGGGACTGAGAGGAAGTAATGAGGGGTTGTTAATAACCAAAGCCAACACAAAATAACCCTTTAAAAACATGAAAAGACACCATTGGATGACTAATGAAAGAGAGAGGGGATGTTTTATGCCAATTACTCTTTTAATTATTCTCCCTCTCCGTCATGCTGAATTACATTAGAGTGAGAGGGTGAGTGCTGCCGGAATCCATTTGAATGAAGGAATGTTGAAAATCATCCGCTTCCTTTCACAGGGTGCAGAAACATGCAGGTGGGCTGCTCAACAGAGCCAGATATTCACAGTTACTAGATTGCATTTTCTTCACGAATGCATTCCCTTTCATTTACAGTAGCATCCTGCCTCGGGACCAAGAACAGCTTCATATATCCCCTCTTGTGTCTCTATCAAAATAAAAACTGGGCTCAGATCTGCATGTACCACACTATTACAAGCACGCCTTTATTTATGCGCTGCTGTTTCCTGTAAAGCAGCAACAGGCAAAAGCACCTGCCTTCCAGCTGAAATAATATGTGTTTGCTTTTCCAAGAAAAGCCATTTATGGTTCGTAATGTGGAAATCGTGAAGTGGTGTAGGAATTATTCAAAAAGAAAATATCCTTAAAGAAAGTCAGAATTCTGAATTCAATTACAGAATGTTTATCTCTCTTTCTGTCAAAAGGGAAAAGTTAGAAACACATTAGAAAAGAGTAAATAAAATCTGGAGGCAGTGAACAGCTCTGTGGTTAACGTAGATGAAGAGAGACACCTAGTGGACAATCTGATATGGCATTATCTGATTAAAGCTTGATTAAGCACAAAGCTATTTTTCAACAACATGCTTATCGACATAATCACTTTAGATACCTGTAAAAAGGTATATAGTGAGTATTTCAGAGAGTGTTTGTCAACTGTCAGAAAATAGTCTCTGAAGAGTCTGTGATGAATTAGGATCGTGCTTTTAACTCGCATAAAAGTGCTGAGGTTTTTTTTTTTAACAATGGACACTCATTTTTTCAAACCTTGGGGAGGGAGGCAGCATGCCTTGTGATGCTCAATGACCTTGTTTTCTGCACACTCCTAGATTTGAGTCCCTCCAGACAAAATCCATAATTCCTATTTGACGATACAGCCAGGTGACTTTTTTCCGTTTGAGGAGAGACAACAGATATTGATGTCTCTCATAGCACTGAGACTGGACTTGCCAATTACTTGCTGAAGAGTCTCTAGATGAGTGACTGTGTTTGGGTGTGTTTCTGAAAGCCATCTCATTTGTCATGAACACACTATAGTTTGATGTCAGAAATGTTTTCAAAGAGTTATTCTCAGTTCTAGATATAAACAGACCCAAGTTTGTGTTTATATTTTGCTGCATATTTAGGGCTTTCTGACTCACCAGGCTGACTTGTTTCATAGTGTCCCTCCAGGTTTTATCCACAGCAGTAAAGCGACGTCCTTCTTCGGGCATCTGAGCCATAATGTCTGGGGAACTGAAGATGGGCTCAAGATAGAGCCAGGTGCCCTGAACCTTTAACCACTCATCCATAATTTCCTGCAGCAAAAGCAGCTTGCCCTCCCAGTCCCTGAGACACATGCATGCATACAGACACACAGCTAAATACTAGTACTTTTCTGTACCAATTTGTTTTACATGCAAATTTAGAATCATTTCCTTTAAATTTCCTTTCAAAATAAATACAGCAAATATGACTGAAAATGAGATGTACTGTAAACATTTTAGCAGTGTACTCTATAGTGTACTCTATAAAACTAATGAAATTCTGCCACTGGCATCTGCACCACATACTTACATTTTGTTACATATTGTGATTTTTAAAAATAAGTAAATTTAGAAACAAATCCACAAGACATTTAAAAGTACATTTTATGAAATTCTAAATTCATTAATGATCAATAAATGATTATAATAAGCAAATACGATTAAGCAAATATGACAGCTACCATCCTGGTCAACCTACAATATGTATAAACATTGCATATTTGTAGAAAATGCTTATGAGGCACTGTTGTTCATATTGACTGCAAAATATGCACAGACACTCATCTCTCACCGTATCTCAGCCTCAAATGGCTTGATGAATGGTGAGCCCCTCATAGTCTGTGTCTTGACGATATGGTCATCCAGCAGCATCTGGATCTCATCCAATGAGGACAGAATGGAGGTTCCAGTTTCACGATAGGGCAGGAGGGTGAACTCCATCCCCCCCCATTCATTAGCCATGCGCTCCATGGCCTTTTCAAGGCCGTGTTCCTTACTGGCCCCTTCGCTGATGGTTTCAAAGGCAGAGAGGTGAGCTTCCAGATGCAGTGGAAGAAAATGGGCCACACAGGCATCCTCCTCTGAGGGCTTGAGGGGGAAGTCGACAACCGCAGACATTGCCTCCCAGTGGCGCTCACGGAGACCAGGGTTACAAAGCACCTGCCGAAACAAATCATCCCCATAATTAATGAGCAGCCCAGCATAGAATCTGCACTCTCAGAATTCCCCAGAATGCACAGCAGATTTCAGCCCCTTGCATGTTCTTTATTAAATATAATTTACAATGCTTTCAGCTACCAATAAGAGTAAGGTACTGTCAAAAATAGACAGTTGGGACTGCGACTCAAAAAAAAAAACATCACCTGCACTAGAGGAATGTGTTCCTTAAAGGCTTCCACTTCCGCCTTCAGAGAGTTGGCGATTTGAAGAGCTTTGGGTGAGTCTTGGAAGCTTTTTTCTAGCTTGTAAATAGAACGGCTGTAGTTACCCACGTCAGATTCCACTTTGTCTGGGTTGACGGCTGAAAGCGGGCCATTCACCCACTGACGGTGCTGATTCTGAAACTCAGCTGCCGTCTCATACAGCCGCAGATAAGGTAGCAGATGGTCTTGCACAATTTTGCATTGTGGGTACTGAGAGACAGGCCAGCCAAAGGCTTCCTCCTCCTGGTTGAAGCCTCTGATCTGATGGATAAGAAATTAGTTTGATTGTGCAGATGCAATTCCAACTGTTAGATGTCCTAAACATCCATTCTGAACTTTAGTTTGTGTAAACAGGCTTGAGTTTTTCATAATGACAATATTTTATTTACATCTTGGTATTTCCATTTGGCCTTTTTATGTAATATCCCAAAGTTTTATTATATTATGTGAATGAACAACTTCTAATGAAGTTATTAAATAAACCATAGTGTTTTTGTCCACAGTACAAAATACCTTTTCCATGACCATGTCCAATTTGGAATTGAGGGCCTGGGCTTTTTTCAGATATTTGTTGAGCTCAGAAACGTCACCAAAGGCCATAAATTCCTCCACTTGCAGTTCATAGCTCTTGAGATCCTCCATAACCCTCTCACATCTCAACTACGATTTAAAAACACACATTATTTTATGCATTAGTGCCAAACTGAATACAAAGTGAAGCGTTTTAACTACTTGTTATTGGTGAATTTAAGTTTGAATTGCAGGTAAATAAATTATTTCATGTTTTGTCGCTGCTAAGTATAAAATAAATGCTCACGCTTGGAGATTCTTACATGTTCTTATATGTACTATACTGTATAATGTACAAAGTGTTGCATAATGAGAATATTCAGTGTGTATGTTTCCATGTTTTGTTTGATCAATTGTATTTAGAGTTGTCTGTGCTGATTCACCAGCATGTGGCATCTCTAGTACCTTCAGGCCATTCTGGAATTGATTGGTCCTCTCTTTGATAATCTGGTGGTGCTGATCAAAGATGGATGGCATGCGTGCATGACACTGGAAGGTCTTGCTGTTCAGCTGAATGTCTGTGAGCGAGAATGTGACATAATCCACCAAGAAACACAACCTGCTATTGGACTCCTGAAGCTTAATTTCCAACTGAGGCATTTCCTCTGCCTCCACCTTCATCACATATGCCTATGACAAAAAGGAAATGCTATACTGAAAGATCGTCTGTTTGTTGACAGAAACAATACAGACAGGTTTTTTGAGGTCAGTATTACCTGAAGTTCCATGAGTTCCTGTGTGTTTGCTGGATTTCTTAGGGCTTTATTTGATATTGTATCATATTCCTCACACAACCTAAAGATAAGTGACACAGATTACTAACAGGTTTTTGATAAAAAATGTTTAGTAAATTTGTGTGTGACTCACTTGCTATTGAACTCTTGATGACCCTGCAACATGTGAGTGACCAGTTTCTGCAGGAGACTCTCTGCCCGCTTCACAAGGGCACGAACTAGATCATGGGAGTGCACTTCAAACATGCCCAAACGCACCACCTTAAACACAGAGCACAATAAATGAAGGTTTCGGTCATAATTCTGTGGGAGTAGGCAGCTAAAATGTGGATTGTAAATAACCATTAACCTTCAAGGTGTTGTATTGGATCTCATCAGCCAACTGCTGGTAGCGTGTCACCTCCATCATCAGCTCCTGGAAGGAGTGCTGCTCCTGCAGGAACTGGGTAACATCCTCCTCAGCTTGCTGGGACACCAGTGGAGCATACTTGTCATAAAGACGGACATGCTTCAAAGGTTCAGCTCGTTCTGCACGTATTACATGTCTGATCTTCTCCTGCTGGGCCTTTAGGATCTCCGGCAAGATGATGGGCTTCAGAGTGTGATGGTTTTCTGGGCCAGGCTTGAGAGTGTAGTATAAACGTGTAAATACATGACACAGAAATGACCATTTTAGAGTAAATTCTTTGTTTTGAAGGAATGATAAGTGTATTTGATTATAGTGGCTAATAATATTTAGCTCATGCAACCTAACTATGTGTAATATTTGTAGTGATATCAGTTTTTTTTTTCCTCTTTCTCCCTAAAGGCCACTATACTTTTTTTGTGCCCAAAACATTTAAATCTTGCTAGAAATATATAACCGAGTTCTGTTTCAAAATGAAAAATCTTTGTGACTTAAAAATTGGTCTGTTTTCACTGAAGGAACACATTTGGAAATCTAAACTTATAGTATTTTCAAGTACGCTCTTTTATCTCAAAAGATCAAAGAAAACTTGATTCCTCATGATTCCCTTTAATATTAATATTAGCTATCAAACAACACAGCACAAGCGAGAAGTAACATAAAAAAAAAAAAAAAACATGTTTACCCATTCAGAGTACAGCTTCGTCTCTATCCGAGGGATCAAATATAAGGATTTCAGCATCATGTCATACACATTTAGTAAAGTGACTTCAAAGTCTTTAAAATCGGGTTCAAATCTGATAGTATTTTGATCCAGCACCAGCCTTAGAACGAATCCTGGATGCTCATAGGCTCGCACTGACCGCTTCAATAAAAAAGAAAAAAAAAGTTACTTCCTATATATAAATATAATATAAATATAAATATTACACTTTTACAGAGGTACAGATCTTACAGGGTCCTGGGCGATGAGGTGTGTGTAGTCCTGAAAAGACTCCAGTGCCAGGTTTTGGAGCTGGTAGGTCATGAGCATGGCCAGACAGTTGTAGAAAGACTGCAGTCGAGCAACGCTACTGTTGCTAGGGATCAGTTTGCGCTTGCTACCCAGACAACAGATTTGCTGCACTTCTGGTATCCACCTGTTTGATTAAAAAAAAAGAAAAGAAACAATTGGAGTTGCATTGTTTTTGCAGTGTACAGTCTGCTAAGCTTAAGAAATGATTTGGATTATGTTCAGCATACTGAGTAGTAAGCAAAATCATTTATTGTCAAGTTAGTGTCTTCGTCCATGAAAAATCCACCAGATAGCTGTGATGGATGATCAATTGATGTGTTCACTGATGAATTGACAAGTACACGGAAACAGCTAAGAGCGCTTACTTTTTGAGAAGGATGCCAGTGGCATGTTCAATGTGTTTGCTGACTAACTGCTGAAAAGCAGACAACTCCATAGATTCCTTCTCATTGTGGAAGACCTCAACGTCAATAAGGCGCAAATTCCTGCAGAAAAGAACAATATAGTCATTACGGCAAAAAGCTGTTTGTGATTAAGAAGTGATCTTAATGTGCACTCCTAAAAGTATTTTTCTGTACTTGGAGATAATATAACAATAAGGAAATAAAGGGCAATTTAGTGTACTTACAGAAAGTACACTTTCATCACTATTACATTACACAAGGTACACTTTGTGATAATGTCAAACTTATTTTAAATTACATTTAGTGCAATAAACTGTCTACAAATTGTACATTCTGTTTGGACTTACATAACTTACTAACAGGTTACTGACTAAAAGTTTTGGAAATTTGTCATTAACTCACTTAATAACAGCAACATCTGAGTAACCAGTTTCTTTGTGATGCAAAAGTATGATTTTTTTTCCATAAGTGGCTTTATTTGCTACAATACAGTACAGTGCTTAGTTGTCCAGTCCCACAGTGTCTTCGTGGTCATCTGACACTTACTTGAAAGACACTTGCCAGAGATCTAGTACTGCGAGCATAGTAGGATTGATTGAGTGAAGCTGGATTTTAATTCTTTTCTGGGCCTGAAGAAAGGACTTATTCCACGGCTTTGGAATAACTTCCATTCTGCAAGAAACAAATATGGGGAGAAAATCTACAATTTAATACACAATGGTTAATAAATATATATAAATATATATATTATACATATGTTTTTTTTTAACATAAGGCTTTTAAACAATAATTTAATTGAACAATAAGAATAGAATAACTCTATTTTCATATTTCTATTAAATAATATTAATTGCATTCAAAATGCTTTCCATCATTTTGTTAAATAAAAAATGTATGAACTACTACTCTTTTTCTGCATATTACAAATCTTGCTTCAGGATGCAAGCTCTTTATTCAAAATCGTGGTCAGAACAGGCAGGGTCAAAAACCATGGCAACCAGGTATGTCGGAGGCAGAGCACAAGGAAAGTCCACTAGGCTAGCGGGTTGTTTGCCGATAATCGTAACAATGCTATTAGAGATTAGACGAAGGGAATTAAATAGAAGAAATAGAAATAAAAGTGCTAAAGTACAAATCAGTTAAGACACTTGGAAGGAAACAATTACCTTTAAAAACCTTACAAGTATAAACCATTAACTAGAATGCTATTTGGGCAGTTTTATTCCTAAGACAGTCTTTTGTCTTGTGTTCTGTACTCACTCCTGTCTGTGTGGAGGGAGATCTCTAGCTTTGGACTCCTGATTCTCTCTGGGGTCTTGGAGCACAAAATCCACTACGTAGGAAACAGAGGACAACAACACACATACTTGGTCATGGCATTTAGACAGTATCATAGAGATATAGAGCTGTTAAAATAATTGTCCAGTAAAAAGGATTTCCTTCATTAATTAACATTTAAAAATCATTGTTCATTAAAAATGACAATCAACCAGCACCTAAACTAAACGTCATAGGCATTTAGTGAAAAATGTTTCTCCTGATCTCTGTGCTTTAGATCACCGAAATATATAAAGCAACTGTGTCTACTTTTCAAACTGGCAAACAGAAGACCATACCAATGGCCTTTTTGACACTGAGCAGATAGTCTTCTCTCATCTCATCTGAGAGAGCCTCAATGGATCCACGCAAACTCTTCAGGTGTTCTGGGACTAAAGCAAGAACATTCTTAAGCCAGGAGTCCTCCATAGCTGCCACATCCTCTGTGCCTATCCCATTGCGGATGTAATAGTAGTACCTCTGAAAGACCGAAAACAACAAGACACAACATTTGTTGCCAAACAGAATAACATTAGCTTTAAAACAAGACAGTTCTTTTATTCTAATGCCTTACATCTGAAATGAAACTAAACTAAAATGTACACGCAAATAAAAGGCTGCTAATTACCAAAATGTCCTTCTCTGCAGCAGTAGGCGATCCCGAAGTGGATGGTATGCTGTCTTCTGTGATGGACGTGGCAATGGCATCTTCACGGTGCCTGAAAACATATTGTTCTTTTAGTAATTATACTGTATGTGACAGGTACAATTTGTCATCAAGAACCCATCTTTATGCAAATCAAACCCACATAATAATGCTGACGAGAGAACTTCGAAACTGCTCACGGTCCCTCTTGGGTTGGACACCACCACGATGCCTGTTAGAAAGTCCCGAAATCCCTCCCTCTTTGGTCCTCACATGCTGACGAGTTTGACGCCAGTGAACCCCTGCTCCCTGCACATCTTCTTAAGGGAAGTTGAAAGTATGTTTTAACAGATAATAGCCTATAGTCAGGACTGCAAATTTTTATAAATCAAAATACATTGCATCTCATACTAGAAAGCAAAGAGCCAAGGGTGTCCACTTGAGATGGTCCCTGAAGTGTAAAGCTAGGTCTTGCTTCATCCCACCGAGGTTTAGACCGAACCTGAAAGTCACAAGCCACACTGTTGTTAGTTGAGAAGACATCATTTTAACCTAGATATGGTGGATCAGCACCAAACATTACCTGCTGTATTTGTGGTAAAAAACCCACTGTTTTATCTGCTTTCTTGGGTGGCTTTTTTTTAGCAAGGGGAGAAAAAGGAAGATGGAAAGTGTTCAGTGTGGGTAGAATGTGTGTTGTAAGTTAATAGTGTATGTCATGCATTATTCTAAAATAACGTCACGTTAGGTTATATATAAACAAGTAACGTTAACTATAAACATATTCTCTTCGCCGCCAATAAAATTTTCACTCACCGGAATTTCCATGTTCAGCACTTTGGTTTTCGTCTTTACACTGAACAGGTCCGAAATGAATAAAATTGGGCTTTTTCACATATCAACGCCGTATCTTGCAGATGTCAAAACAGAAAGAGTTTGGCACAATTTTATAAAAACACAGCTGTCCAACGCTCTGCAGGTTGCGCATTAAGTAGCTTAAACACTTGGTGTTTGGAAGCTGTTTTTAAGAAGGTTTAAAAGGTTTATTTTGTTAACATTACCGTTACCTGTTTTCGTTCAGTAACTTATGCGCTTGTGAAAGTGTATTGGCGTTGCTAGGCTGGTAACCAAGGAAGCGCTGCTTGGTCTACATTTAACCTAATGCGACAGTGTGTTTTCTGTGTGTGCTGTAATGATGTTTAACTGGTTCATAAATGTAGAAGGAAAAATACAGCTTCGTCTTTGAAATAAGTAAATCAAAACGTGCGCTAGTGATTTCATACTTGCAGTAGGTTAAAGCTACTGCTAAATACATGCGAAGATGAAAAGGCAATCGAGAAAGTACAAGTAACAAAATAAGTAAATACATAAAAACATAATAAAAATTAAATGAATAAATATGTATATATTTAAGGTAATAGCTTCATATAAAAGCTGCATATGCTAATTTAACATGCACACAGCAGATATACTTGTCTTCAGCATCTGTTTCTTCAGTTAAGCATGTGATTATAATCAAACAACTTGTGTCATGAGATGTGAACAAGTTTTTCTTTAGTTGATCATTCTTAGGTCTTAAACCCCAGTTTACACAGGGATGCTACGCTTGCAGCATTCTGGTGCTGGATGTCTCCAGGTTTTTCTTGACATGCAAATATGGTCACTCAAGCAAAGAGAGAGAGAGAAAACAACCTTAAATCATAAAGGGCAAGGAGGACAGAAACCCTCAGGAGGATGCTAAGGCAGAGAGAGTGAAATAAATGAATAAACTACTGACAAGCATGAAATGTTTGAAATAAAGGGATATGCATGATAGGGGGAAAAAGAAAAGAGAAAGGCACAGTTTCATTAACCCCTCGCCGTGGCTGAGTGCCATCAATCAGAGTCAACATTACATCAGACCCCTGCTGCTCCTTCATCAGTACATGATGAGCATCTCTCCAGAGGAAACCCATCTCTCTGAGGCCATCACACGCTGCATGAGGCTGTTTATAAGTGTCTTTGACTTTAACAGATACTTTGGCTGCATCCAAAAAAAATGCTGCTTTTGGAGGGTGCATTACAAGGGTTTTTTTAGCTGGTGCTTGAATTGCCCTAAAAAAGGAAATGATATCACAATGATAAAAGGGAACACCTGCTCCAAATCTGCCACCACTAGAGGGAGTCTTGCCTTTTTTTCGTAGACTCTGAAACATTTTTAATTGTGGTTACATTTTCTTATGCTATTGCGTGCATCATTTAATTCCTTTAACTCTACAAAATGTCTTTTTTTAGGTCTATATATTGTGAAGAAGCATTACAAACGGATTCAATGAATTTAGTTAAAAATTAATCATTATAAAATATGTATAATCCGAAACAATTCTGTACACCAATCAAAAAACAAAATCCTTACGAGCAATTTGATACTTTTTAGGCCGCAAAACTGACCCAATTAATGTCTCCTCATTTGCCTAAATACAGCACTCAAACGCTTTCTCACGCATTTCTCTTCATCCAGATATGGCTTTACTCTTCTTTTTATATGTTGTCATATGAATGCTGTACGTTTTGCTCTGCTGATAAGAGTTAACGTTAGCCTTGAGCGTGTCTGTGTCAATTACAGTTTTCAGTTTGTTTCCTAAAAAACATGTTAATCGGGCAATTAAATTTGACTTTATGTACATTTTAATAAAGCAGCACTTTTTATACGAGTGAGAGAATAGGCTTAGAGCAGACAGAGAATAGACAGAAAGGCTTCAGTGCGCTGAATGACGTATGTCAGGATGGCCGAGCGGTCTAAGGCGCCAGACTCAAGGTTCATACCTTCCTGTGAAACGGGCTTTCTGGTCTCCGAATGGAGGCGTGGGTTCGAATCCCACTTCTGACAACACTTTTTTTGCTGTCGATTTATCAATCCTTTAAATAATAACATTCTGCTTTCATCTTCAGCTTTTCTAGGTTCCGGATGTTCTTTTTCAACAAATTTACATAGTACAGTTTTTCTATTTAATTTCCTGTAGATTTTATTTTACCTTTGACTCTCTCTCTCTCTCTCTCTCTATATATATATATTAAGAATAATAAATGTTAGAATATATATATATATATATATATATATACATATATAAATAAAACAATAAATTAAAAATTAATATTAAATAATATAAAATATAAATTTGTTTACAGAGTTTTATTACATTTAATCATTTGAGATGTGGTGGAAAATGGAGGGGGTGGAGGGGTTGTATTGTCAGGGAATAAGAATAAATGTGTACAGATGAATTTGGCAAGTTTTCTTAATGGTGGGTACAGAATTAGCACCGTTATAGCGACCCAACGTTCTCCTCAGCAAACTTACTTAAACCAGAGTGCATTTAGTGCTTGTTATAATGTAAAAATGCTTTTTTTATTTATTTATTTTTAAGTTACAAGACAAAAAGGAAAGAACAATATACAGCACTGCATAGAATACAATAACATAAAAGGAGGAAAGAAAAAATAAAACAGCACCTCAATCAATAAGAAAAAGATCATTATATGCCTTAAGAAACTTGTTGTTCTTGTTATCATAAATAAGTTTAAGAGAATTAACAATAAGCAAAATCTCTGCAAGAAAGATATCAAATCTAGGTAACAATTAAGAAATTTGGATTTATGAATAAAAAATTTACAATGCAAAACAAAAAAATTAACAAGTTCAGAAGCATAGTCACTACTAGAAAAATATAGAAAATAATTTTAAATCACATTTTATAAAAGAAGATAGATAACATCTTAAGTTCTCCCAAAGAAATTTAACCTGATCGCAAAGATAGAATAAATGAAGTAAAGTTTCTTCCTCAACTTTACAAAATACACATAAATTAGAGTTTGTTGGGTATGCAAAATCTTAAAATGTATCTCTCTGATTCTATTAGAAATGCAAAATTTTTCAGGAAGTAACCATGCTTTCTTCCAATATACAGTCAACAAAATTTGTCCAGATCTAGGAGATGTATATACTGAATAGTGTAACATTCGCTTTATAAACTTTCCGTTACATTTTTTATCACAAAGACAAATTCCATCTAATAAAAGTTTGGGCATAGTTGTTTTTCTCTCATTGAAGCAAAGGTATGTTTTAAAAAGATGCACATAACTTGGAGACAAACTTTTGATGACAGAATTGAAAGATCTTGCTGGCAGAGGAAGATTGTACAAAATCATAAATTCTTCCTATTCCATTATAGTACCATCATCTTTAAATAAATCTAAAACAAAAACAATACCTCTCTCATACCACTTGTCAACAAATAAAGATTTTCCACGGATTAAAACACATAAATTATTCCACAGAATTTCTTTGTGGGGAGAAAAGTTGTGCACATAAAACAGTTTGCAAGCAAGTAGAGCTTGTTGGTGAAAATTAGAGAGAGAAATTGACAATTTAGAAGGGGTGAAATTGCATTTTAAAAGAAAATCTAAACCACCTAATCTATGAAATAGATGATCATTTCTGTATAATGTGATGAAAAACTAGATTTTTGACAAAACCCAAAAGATTCGGGGCTTTTATAAAAACATTAGTTGCTGGAGCCCCAGAAGCCACCCCCCACTCCGTCCCTGCTGTACTCACAATTACTGAAAGATCATGTTATGTTTAGGTCATGTCTTTTAGGCTGGCAGTTAGTAAGCATCATCTTAATAAACCACAACTAGATCCTACGAGCAAATTACAGAGGCATTTTGAATTGAGCATTTATTTCAAACACTCTAGAAAAAGTTTCAAATGATTACTTCTTGTGTCAGATTAAGGCTGCATGTCAGAACTAGTTTTACTTGACACTATATACCATGACATACTCATAGATTGGTTACAAAGCTATACGAGTATTCAAGAACAGGCTTCACGATGTTTTAGATTGCATCTGTAAGGCTTTCCTGCAGGTGTCACTGTTGTTTTGCATATGTGTATTATAAAAGTCATTATGTTCCAGTACATTCAAAAAAGTAAGTTTGTATAATTACCACTACTTATATATTTAAATGCAGGTGTATGTTATAATTCTGCTAGCTTGCAGATATGTTCAGTGTCGTTTTAGCAGCAGGTGTGAAGATTTCATTTGGAAGAAACTACAATAGTTGAGAGAAGTCAGTGTGGTTTGAATATAAAATCACCTGGGAATTAATAAAACAAATGAAGACGTGTTGTATGTGGTGCTAAATCAACCACGTGTAGATATCCAATGTAAATAGAAAAAGGCTTTTGGAAATGAAGTGAATAACTTTAATTTGAGTACACAGTGTGAATGCTTTAGCATGTAGACATGCATTGCTTTGTAATTATAAATGCATATTTGTGTTTGAGGACCATTGAGGACCTCGTATTTTTCCAATAACAGAAATTGTAAAATAGGTATTAATTTCTACTTTGGTGCTGCATAGATAAAGTCAAGATAACAGATCTTCTCATCTGAGATGCCTCAGCGGTAGGGATGTGTATAGTCTGCAATCGAGAATTTTGAAAAAACATTTAAAACAGTCCTACTACAGTGCGCGTGCATACATTACACGAAGTATAGACTAGTGCACATGAACTTGTAAGTAAAATAATTAATTAATCTTTGTTCTATCAAAAATATATGTCTGGCATTTATAATAAACCAAATGGCTTGAAAAATCGGTTGAAAATTAAGCAAATGAAGGTGATTTTAATCGTTGATAGTTCTCTGCCAATGTTAACTAATGCAGTGTAGACGCGCCTTGCCCCGTTACAAGATGGCGGCCGCGTTGACGCATCATTCCTATGGACAGCAGCGTCAGAGGGCCTAACTAGTCAGTATAGATATCTATGGTCTATAGCTTACTGCAGTTCAAGCCGCGGTTTAGCTCCTGCTCTGCTTACGCCCTGCTGTCGCGTGCAGTGTGAAACCGGGGTCAGAGGGCACATCTAGAGAAAAAAAAAAGAGGGCACATCTAGTCATATCTGTAATGCTCAGACAGGGAGTAGACTGACAACAGAAGGTACACCTGCCAAATGGTTAATGGTAAATTCCTGTTAAATTTACAGTGAAACACTGTAAACTGACATTCCCAGAATTCCCTGCATTGAATTTTACATTTTGTTTGAATTTCATGGGGGTTTTTTTGTATAACTATGTTTCTTCTTAGTTTTTTCCTTAGTACTTTTTAAAGGTAAAAATGCCCATAATTTGTAAAAAATCAGTTTAAAAATATTGGAAAAGATATACTTTTCTCAGTGTGAATTAAATTGAGTTTATTAAATTAATAAACATAAACAAACTATACCGTCTGTATTTCCAGTTTGTAGCATGGATCATTCATTGCAACATTTAATCTAATTTTCGTGTTTGAGAATCTGCTATCTTGGAAAATAATTTATGTTACTACTGCCTGCTGATGTTCCGGCAAGACATGGACAGAGTCGAAGTAATGAAACGCATTTAATTTTTAGTGAACCACAGAGAATCAAAAAACACCCAGGTTACATAGACGATGACGGACGAGGACTGAAGAACAGAAGGCAACTTATAAAGGGGAGACAATCACAGATAATTAACAAAACACACCTGAAAAGAATAACTGATTAACTGAAACTAGGTCACAGGGAGAAACAAAGAGCACATGGGGAAAAGACACAAAAACATTCTTACATGAGTGGAATCCCGAAGCGGAGGATGGTCGGTAGAGACTCCAGTGAGTCAATGTATAGAAAAATAGATTTTCTATAAACTATACTTTAAAGTACTCTATTAAGGCTTCTGGAGCCGTTTTTGTGAGAACATTTTACTTCCGCATCTGAAAATGATGTAACGAGAGGGAGTGCGGTCAATGTTAACAATAGGAAAACAATGGATCGCAATGAAAGTTCGGACACCGAGGAAATGTTAAACGTTTATTCACACTCCTTTGACGGACCACAGCCATACAATTATGAGCCTGCTATGCTGCCGAGAGAGCAGGAACAGACAGAACAGTCAGAGGAGACAAAGTTATGGTGTGAGGAAAACCAGTGGAGGACAGGGCAGGTGTCTTGGTGAGAGACCAGTGTTAGCTAGTGATATATTATCAGATGTCGTTATGTCAGCAAAGCTAGTATTGGTCAACTGAGTATCGATACTCAGTACAGAAACTAATGATATAGCGGTTTTTCATCACCGCAGGAGAGGGAGAAAGAGAGAGCGAGGGAGGGATATAAACACATTTTTGTTTCATAGATGCTTGTGTGGGAAATGCGAGCCCATGGTCACAGCTGAGGAAAGTCAGTGCTTCAGGGAGTTGGACGCATACTGGGCCTTAGTGAAGAATGTGACACCCACACTTCATGTGCAATGCCTGACTCTGCACCCAGGCTTTGAGGCTTGCTGACTGAACCCATACGTGCTACAGATAGTCTATATGCACTTCAGGCAGGAGCATGGACCTCTCCAGGCCAGCAGACATGGGTATGCTTAGGGCAGAGATAATTTGCTGAATACTTGTATTTATTAATAGCAAGTTAAATATTTAAAAACACATGAATAATTTTCAAAGCCATTCATACAAGACAATCAATACTGATACTTTGTTCCCATCTCCAGACAATACCGCTACACAGCATATAGGCAAATTGTCCGCTGGGCCTATGGCATTCTGGGCAGGCACATCGGAAAGCCCTTACCTGCATGTGTTGTGTCAGCCATTAGAAGACAGTTTCCACAAGAAGGAGGACTTTATAAATGTTTTGAATGGCACCATTTTGACAATCAACAAAAAATACAATCACAAATTGTCTGTGTAAAAAAAACTTTTTTATGAAGTTTGTATCAGATATACATCAAGCAGATCTGCATTTACGGATAATTCAGTTCAGTTTTTTTATACTAAATCATATCATAACGAAATTTATCTCATAGCACCGTTAATACCCAATATATATATATATATATGTGTGTGTGTGTGTGTGTGTTTGTATATATATCATCTGACCCATTTAAAAACATTTTTGCCCAACATCTGTGCAGATACCACACTAGCGGTTCGTTGACACAATTTTTTTTTTATACCAATTATGTGACTCCGAACATATAAAAGCATTTGCAAATGTAATGTCTTAATGGATTATTATGGGATATTGGCAGTATTGCGATTAAACATTACCTCATGTAAACGCAATACTTTGATTTAAATAATGCGATTATGCTCATAATCATATTAACATAGGTGGCCTACGTGGATTTTAATCAAAATATCCAGACATGTAAAAAGTGAGCCGATGCCTTTTCAAATCATCACGACTTGCCTAAAATAAAATCAATGTAGCTTACATACTAAATTAATTCATGCATGTATAAAATGTTCAACATTAATATATTACTATAATAAAAGTGCGCTATCACATTCACATTAGTTCGGAGACTGGCAGCTCACTCCAGGGAACGCGTCTTTAGGGATCACACTGATTTTCTGTCTCCCATAGACACGGATACTATTTATCGAAGCTTCTTACCCTTCTTTTTCATGCATGTGAGCTGCAATTATGTTCACCATTAACCGCCTTGTGGAATCTTTCCAACTTCCAGTGTCTTCATACTCTTTGATCAAAGTCATGCCTGTTAGATGTTAGAACTTAGAATTTGCTGGACATTCTAAAACACAGAACAAATATTTAGAAAAAAATATTAATAAACCTGAACCTGTTTTTTTTAACAAAAACATTCTTCTTAATCTAATAGAGTCTCTCTTTGGGATGTTAAAGAACTGTGGTGAAGCAGCATCTATACCTGTACAAGCGCTGCAGGTCTCTCTGGTGAATGTGAGTGACTCTAGAGACATTCCTGTAGGCTTTCTTTTTCATTTGTGTTATGGGTGAGGCCAGTGAATGGAGAAACATGGTCCTTTGAAGCCATCAGCTGTTCAGAAGTAAAGTGCAGAACAAGACTCTTTATGCCAGGCTTTACCCAGAAGGAGGAGATGTTCTGGATAACTGGAGTTTCAGATATTTACTGAAACTGTGCACATTTCATAGTCTCGGTTAGTTTGTTTTCATAGTTTGTGAACACTGTACATTTGTTACAAGAGTGTGTATTACAGAAAATATTTGGCGAAGTTCATTGCTCTTTTTGGTTCAGATAATTCATAATTAAAAAATAACCAGGAATTGTAAAATAGAAGCATGTCTTATTTCTAAGAATTTTAGAGTTCACTTTGTGTGTTCTATTGTTCTTTGTACATTTGTGTTATAACACTTGCTCAAGATCTGCCGATAACTGTGTATATCCTTAAAACAGTTCAGTTAGTTCAATCAAAATTGTGTGGGCTTAATTGTGCACAAAAGAGTTTGTTCAGTCCAAGTAATGGCAAGTTTCCGCATTGCTGCTGCTCAGCACTTGACTCGTTCTTTGCTTTGCTAGTGAGTATCTCTGCTTCACCTGTTTTTGCAGTCAGTTTTTGCTTCAGTGTTTTTAACACTCTATAGTGTGGACACATATAGACACTTGGGAGTGGTCATTTAACACCAGGGATTTTGCTGTGTACCAGTAAAAGCTTTGTTTGCCTTCAGAACACAATTGAAGATATTTTAGAAGAAAACCAGGAGGTTGGTGACTGTCCCACAGACTGCCAAGTTGTAACACTGTCAAGGTCCAGAACATTATGAAAGACATTGTCAGAATACTTCATCGGCCATCAGTGGTTCAATCTGAATGCTACGAAGCGTCAAGACTACATTTTGTATGCCAAGAAAGTTCAAAAAATGACTTTATGCAATAATTAATCTCCTCTGTGACTATTTTAAAGTGTTTGAGGAAAGACACAGAAGACAAATGTTTATAATAAAGTCATTTTTTAAAGTCATTATACTTAGGAATTCCTAATGTTCTATGAATGCTGGGATAGACTTTGAAGGCCTTTTCACACCAAGAACAAAATATATTGTCCACGCTAATGTAAAATATAATTTTAAGTGTGCTGTTGTTTTGTCTTTACCACATGAAATGCTCAAGATCGAGTGAATTCTGATTGGCTGTCTGTTTTTATCGTTCATCAGCTTGATGAGTGTTATGTCTAAAGCAGCATCAAGCAAATATAACAAAAAAAGATGTGTCGCTTAATAAATAACAGATATGTTCTAATACATTCTGGGACATTTTTTTTAAAAGATGGCAGAAATTAGGAAAAATAACCATTCAGTATTTAGTATTAAAGCCTATTTGTGTGCATCCCAGATCCTTTTATGATCATGAAATATCAAAAAAGCTGCTTACATCTTGTTTCCCTACCAGATATAACTTGAAGAGCAGAGAGCTAAACTAAAAGAAGGCATTGCACTCTCACATTACGCATTGTGACATATCTTAAGCCTCCCTTAATTTACAGTAAATTATTTATAGAAAATGAGGATTGCAAATTGTTCTTGTAGTGGGTAAAAAGTAGTTGTTAGTACTTGAACAACTTTCTCAACAAAAGGGAGATTTTGTAGGCCTGTCTACTGAAACCTGTTGGTTGAAGCACCTGAATGTTAACTGTGACGGATCAGCTGAGTTCGTGATTTTTCACTTCTAAAAGGGAACTTGCATTAGAAAGTTTTGTTCCTGAACCTTCCCAAGGTATGCAAGGACATCTCAGAAATTAAATAGAATTGTCAGGAGCATTTATTGTTATTAATCTAACTTCAAATGTGATGACTGGAACAATCAATCAGTTGTGTTTTGTGTATTTGAGCGCCATCTGGTGGCGAACATCTTTCATTATTCTACCAGGACCGGGTGACTCCTGTGACAGCTGCTTTCGTATCCTTCCAAATAAAATAGTCTCCTCAACAACCTTTTTCCATGCCATTTTTAACAAGCTTTTTAAGCAAAATAAGTAATTACGACTTGATAAGAGGGTAAGGAATTAATTATTCTCAAAAAATGAAAGGTTATGTTCTGGGTTAGAGAGCGCGAAATGAAGTTTGACCAATCAGCTTCCAGCAAGGTGACACGTGTCTGATGCAATAAAGCCACTCCCCCAGCTTCTCTTACTTCAAATTAAAGGACGCTAAAGAGTAAAAAATAGTTTGAAGATAAAATTATCCGATATTTAGAGATTATTATTTTTAGAATTCCATTATTATGTATGTAATTATTATCTCCTTAATCCATTACACAAGCCAGTTTAGTTTAATAGTTATTAGGCTTTTAAATTAATATCAACATAGATAGTATGCCGTATAAATAAGTAAACATGACTACATATGTAATTAAGTTTTGCCTATAGTGTTTATGTTATTTTAGTGTTATACTTAGAAATATGATCAACTTTATAAAGTAACTTACAGCTTACTTGCACGTTTTTTTTAGTTTTAGTCACTTTGATCGATTGTTTCAGCATGCTGTGTGAATGTTTAAGTTCTTCTTATTGTTCAGTCTTTTAATCTTTGGTATGAATGACTCTCTTACGAGAAGTGAATTTTAGTTTTATTGCTGATGTCACAATGCTACATTAACTCAGGATCTAGCCTGAGTTGACAGAGAAAGTTGATGACCAGCTTCATGGTACCAACAGATTGCATAGGTTTAGATTTGTCAACCCAAAACTAATCCTGTAACCCTGAGTTTGTTTTCATGATACAAGCCCTTGGTTGTCGATTTATGTGGTGTTTGAGCCCTGATTTGTGAATAAACAAATGGCCTATATTAATTCTGGCCTTTTGTTTCAAAATTAAATTTTTCCTGTCTACAGAGAACATAAAATAAACTTTTTTTTGTTCTTCAACTTTCCCTTTACTTGTGTATGAGTCATGAATTGGTTTAACTCTGTAAAAAGAGTCACAAATCATACAACTGAATCAGTATTTGTTCAATAATTCAGTTAACCCAGTGAACGGTTCATCGCTACAGCAGTGTCAACTACATTTGCAGGTAATGTAATTTATACCCAGTTTACGTGTTTATGCATATATCAACCTAATTTGTTACTAAAATAGTCAAATAGAATTGCTTTTTGTTACTGCGTGCGTCATTCTGTAGAATAATCAGATGGCATGGACTTCACTTTCACTTTCAAAGGTAAAAAAATTTACTAAATACAGGTCAGCAATGCTATAAACCCCTAACAATAACAAAAAGTCATTACATTTTGATTTGCAAGTCCAATTTAAAAAGTGAACTAATCTCAGCCATTGTTTGTCAGGCAGGCACATGCTCATGTCCCCTGAGACAAAGATTTTGAACGTGTGCAAAAATGACATTAGCCTCGATTATAGCTCTTAACATGATGTTTTGAGTCTACTAAGGCGTTTTTCTTTTTGTGCTTCAGTGAGCATATTTTCTAGAGATCTTGCACAGTGACAAGCGCAGCTGCTCTACAGTGTTGTCAAGAAAACCTATATTGATCTCTGTGCTTTGTTTTTGTCAGTTGCATTGAAGTGCAGCAGAGGAAGAAATGGATCCGAAGTGACCCCCCTTTCCGGGGGCCCCAGGAGTCACCCGCACGCCATGGATGCAGTCAGCAGGAGATCAGGGTCAGTTGCCTGCCTGTCTTTGGGACGAGCCAGAGGTCTGTGGGAGAGTCTTAGGCGTACCTAGAGAAATGCCTGTGCGGTTTGGCAGAGGCATCCCTGCGTCTTTAAGCGAGCCTCCGGTGGGTGTTGCTAGAGGTGTGCGAAACAAACGGTGGAGGTTTTGGAAGAGCCCGAGGGTTTTTGCTGCCCACTCTGGAGCCCAGTGTTGGGATGGGCAGAGGGGCTCCTGTGGGTCCTGTGCCTGCACTGGACATCAAAAAAGCAGATGTACAGGAGAAGATGCCTGAGCTGCAAACAGAGGTGGCTCCAGCGATTGCTCAGGTAAATATTGGACATGATTTGGGACAAAAATTTTGGGACGAAATTGTCTAAATTTTAGATTTTTTTTTTTTCTAAAGAAAAACCCTGTTTGAACCCTGATGTGTGTATAAACAAATGGCCTATATTAATTATGGCCTTATGAAATGTTTTATTTGTTTCTGTTTTCATTTTTCAAGGTTCCGTTCTTGATTTTTCTTGATTCCTCTTTAATTGTTAAATGAAATGCTATTACTCAGAAACAATGCCAAATTACTTTATATATTAACCATTTAAAATCTATTTGTTAAAAGTTTAACAAAATGTACATTTTAGGGCCCTGTGAAATATGTTTTGTCGTTCATCACATTTAGTTTATTATTTGAATGCATAAAAACGGCCTTATGTGTACAAATTTATTTTTACAATAGCCCTATAAAGTTGTTGTAATTTAACGTTTTTTTGAAAAAACATTTTATCTTTTAACCAAATGAGAGTTAAACAAATTTTACTTTGCATTAAACTCCAATATCAATTTGTATAGCGTTATTATTATTATTTTAAGCCAACAAACTTTTAAAACAAACAGTTTGCTGAATTTTTGTTCAGCATTATTAAGGGAATTCAGTCACTTCTGAAATGCAAACACGTTAATACAAGCTGAACAACATAATAAATGGCAATAGAAGCTGTTTCTGTTTTTCTGTTGAAGACAGTGAATGAATATTATTACTGTATTCACAACCAAGCTGTTCTTAGGTGCTGCAAACACCAGCAGATAAAGAGCTGATCGCATAGAAACACAGTGCCCTGCTTCAGTCTGACTTCACACATTGAAATGCTTTTTATGTAACTGAAATGCAGTGTACAACATCAAACAATATCAAAAATATTTATCTACAAAATTTACAAAATGACAGCATATAATACATATCAGTAGTTAAACAGTCCAAGAGCTCTGAACACCTGGATGTTTTAACACAGCTTAAAAACACAGCGAGGGACATGTAGAAGATTTCAGACAGCAATGTCTTCCTGAAGTTTCTTTCGTTTCTGCAGTCGGGCACATCTGGGACATGATTCATCACGGAAACATGAGATGTGGAAACAGGCTCCGCAGTCTTTAAAAAAACCAAGGTAGCAGGCAACATGTCAGAGTGGAATGGCCTCACATCAGCTTAATCTCATTGAGTTCTCATCTTACACTGACTACTAAATGATTAAGCACTATAACCCAAGGTATCCAAAAACATTGCTTCCAAATGTTTTAAAACATTGACAGTAATTTTGTGTGTTGAAAAAACTTGTATTTGTAGCATGTTGATGTCTGACCTTGGCAGCGGGTGCAGGTGTCTCTCTGAAAAGGGAAAATCACTTCCTCACTGTGACAGAACTCACAGATAAAACCTTTGGCCTGACACAGCTGAAGAACACAACAGAAATGAGGATTGTTAAACACTCTCAAACACTGTCTACATTTATTATTTTTGTGTGTATATAGATTTGTGTGTGTGCATCCAAATAATAGCTGGACAAACCTCACATATATTTATGTGAGCGACTGCAGACTGCATCAGTGCTTTCATTATGATACAGAGATGACCCTTTTTTACCCTGATGAGGTCATGCATTGAGAAGAGGTGAAGTTCCTGCATCAGATGAGCAGGAAGTTGTTCAAACTCGTCAAGTACTCTGTTTAGAGAAACAAGTGTCAAAAAGAAAACCTACTCACACCCAACAATCTTAAAGAAACTTAATTGTTTCAAGGCTATATCTAACCGCCAAGAATATTTATTATGAATTATCTGTACTTAAAAAGGTCAGAAACCAGAGGTTTAGTAAATCACCCAGCTGATAGTCTGCATGCGCTCAAAAGTTTTTTAATGGATATAAGTTGCTCCTGTAGTTCCTAAAATAAATGATAACACACAGTTAATACAATGCTTCCTGACTGACATCAAATCATTTCAAGACATACAGACAGAAAAAACATCGAAGCACATTGATTCTAATAAACTGAGAATATCCTCTTTTTCTTATCATCTTTTATTTTCATTTATTTATTTATGTTTTACATTATGTGCACTACCATTCGGTTTTGTGGTCGTTAAGATTATAATTAGCACTTTTATTCTGCAAGGACACATTACATTGATGGGAATGGACACAAAAAGAAAATTATATTTCAAATGATGTGTTATGTAAAATTTTAACAGTAATAATGATAAATGTTAATTGAGCACCAAATCAGCATATTAGAATGCTTTCAGATGGATTGTGTGAAACTGAAGGTTGGAATAAATAATAATAATAATAATAAAACATTAAAAAGTAGTGTAATTAAAAACAGTTCAAATGTAGATTTCAAAAATACATCTGATCAACAAGGAATAATCAAAAAGGTAACTTTTAGTGAGAGTACTTTTAATGATTATTATTCTATGATTAATATTACTTCTATAATATAATATGGCACCAGGGCAGAATGAAACACTCACTCTGAAACGCTGCAGCTCTTTGGCCTGACTGTATAGGTTCTTGGCCATTCTTGTAAGTTTGAAGAGCGGTTTCTGCCATATAGAGTCCAGTAACTGTCTGGAGAAATGGCAGACCGGATAACGTGCAAAATCCCAGTTATTCAGAACCCGACCTGGAATCACTGATTCCAAACCGCCGTGGCAGCCATCACAAAAGTATCTACCCAGGTAGTCACAATACCGCAGTTTCTTCATATACCCTTAGAAGGCTTAACGTTAGAGGACTCAAAGCTTTAAATCACATGGCTCATATATTAGCAGCTTTAGTACTCACTGGGCTCAATTTTAGTGCCACAGCCTGCACACAGGAAGTGCTGGGAAGCGATTACATCACTGCGTCTGAAAAATAAATAAACAAATATTTACCCAACCTTCGTGAAAAAGAAACATGCCTGACTTTCAGTGTACTTCTAATTTAAGAATTCTCTTTTTTTGATTAAATAAAAAAGTGTTTTAAATGTGCTTTAAAAAAGTGTCATGATTGTATCTTTAACACTTTAACATACAATGTCAAACATTTTAATTAATTCAAAAAAATGTTTAATTATATATATATAATTAAAATTAACTAAAATTAAAACTATGGTTTGATTCAATATTCAATTTAGAGGTAAATGTGGTTAATTCTATGCAGCTTCATCATTGCAAGTGACCGATTACAAATATATTTAAATACATGGAATGCAAGTTTCAGTAGAAACAACATTTTAAACTACTTTCAGGAGTTTGCCATAAATCAGTATTTGACAGTTCCGTATAAATTCCCAATTAAATATGTCAAAAAGCATTTGAAGCACCTGTTACATATAATTTTAATAAAAATATTTTAAGAAATATACATTTAAATTAGAAACAATTTTTGGGGGAAAATAGAAACATGTTAAGTGTGCAAAAACGTTGCATTCAGTTTGCATTTATTAATATTAATGTTTTTAATATAATATAATTGATTTATGTTAACATTTTTCATAAGTGTAACACTGACCAAGAGAGTCAAGCTTCCATGAATATATAAACTCTGGTCTTACTGACCTGTGTGTTGGTTGGACACAGAAGATGATCTGAAATGTGGGTGGAGCCCAGGTTAATGTTCCTCTCATTCTGGTCTTCTGCACAATCTCTTCAGTTAGACTGATCCTGTCATCACCCATAACAGGAACAGAGACCTGTGTAAAAAGACAGAAGTGTGTGTGATGTCCTTAAAAATGTTTCATGTACAGTATGTGTCCTATAAAGGGAGGCATGTGTCTGTTTCTGTGGCTACACCTGTGTGTGTTCTCTGCGTGAAAGTGTGTTTATGCATAACCATTCTCACTTCCTGCAGAGCAGAGTTGAGGTTTTGCAGTAGCTCAGAGGGGAACCACTGCTTCCTGAACTCTGACACCAAATGGTGGGCTAAATATTCAGCAGAGCACTGCATTCTGGAACTCTGAAGACAACTGCAAAAAAAAGAAAAGAAAAAAGAATTCATACAAAAAAACTAAACAAAAGAAAACTTAATTTGTCAGTCCAGAATTCACTGCAAACCTCTGAAAAGAAGCCAGGGAGTATCTGTTTGAAGATAGTTCGGGGGTATTGTCATCTGGCAGAGAGAGAATTAAAAAAAATGAAGAGAAACAAATACACTTCCTTTGCATCGCAATATGAATAGATTTATGTGTAAAATGCACTAGTAAACAATCTGTTGTGGTGCATTATGACTACATAAAAATGCATTTGTTTTATAAGTAAACAGGTTTATATTTTGACATGCAGTATTTGTACAACATTAATCTTGATCTTTTAAATGATATTTATTGGTAAGAAAAACAGGACTAACAATGCAGTATTACAATACTGTTAATAATTGAATAATAATACTGTCAAAAAACTTCTGTTGTATTTGATAACTGAGAAGGTGGCACCAGTTGTGTTTATATTAAAAAACAGTGGACAACACTGATTACAGAGTATACTAAATCAAATATTTATTCACTATAAACTTCAGTATATTTATAAGTTAATTATATATATTACATCAAGTTAACATTTGAACATTATTGTAAAATGTTACCTACAGTATAACTATAATAAATGTCAGTTAAAAAAAGTAAAATACTGCAGTGGTTAATACTTATTAATGATGAGCTGTTAGTTTTAAAGAGAGCAGGTCAGCATCATCTGATCTTTGGCAGAAACACATCACATGTGAATGACACAGGACTTTGCTTCAACAAAATCTGATCGTACCCTCAAACCCGCTGTCAAAAGAATAGATTGAATCGGTTTTTGAGGTATTTGGTTTTTCGCATCTGTCTTGATGAGGATGAGTGTTTTTTAACTGCTGCAAACTCACAGCCCATTTCACAGCCTCCAGCATTTCCAGCACCATATCCACGACTACAAAATGAGCATTTTCCTGCACATAAACAATGATAAAATGCACACTTTACTTTGCCAAAATTATAATACGAGACATCTAAAACAGAAGCTAGAGTTCCCAAAACATCAACAAAAAAGGGATGCTTTAGAAGGTGTTAGTATATTTATTTACATATATTTTACATATTTTGCTAACAATAAAACTTATCTGGCAGTTGTCACTTCTCTTAAGTAATTTTCATTTGAGGTTAATTCAACGGAATTAAATATACTAGTTGTATTATACTAATTTAAAAAGCTATGTAAACATTTAGCATTAGAGTTTTAGTGTTAGAAAAATCTAAATTATAGATTTTTATTTTATTCCAAAAAATTTTTTGGAGATTAAGATAATGCTTAAAATGTGGCTTGCAAAAATAAGTACCAGAAAATTCAATAAATAATTTTTACATTGTACCTGGTCCAGACTGTAGATTTCTGCAGTGGAGTGATCTACACACGATCCATGTTTCTTAGCTTGGTTTGAGCTCCTCTGACCCGATGCTGGGAGGTCAGAGCAGGCTCTTCTTTTAGTCTTTAACTGCAACCCCTCATGTAACCGTCCAGAAGCAAAAGTGTGGCTGCGAGTGTCCTGAGAGACAGGTGAAATTCCTGTGCCATGATTATCTGCGAGGAACTGTTTCTGTCCCAAAGAGCCCTTGGGTGAATCACAGTGATCGAGGTTTCCCTCTTTCTCTGAGCGACTGAACTCTACTAGTCTATAAGGACTTGAATAGTTAGATTTCACAGTTGGAGAAATAGATAGTTCCAGTATTGGAAGTGTCAAAGACGGACCAGACTGTTTATCTTTTTCTGTGTTATGTCTCTTGCGGGATATGACAGGGCTGCTCCGGGGTAGACGGTACTCTTCTTCAGGCTTGATCGGGCTTGAATCCCATTCAGCGACTGGAAGGTCACATTTGCACAATTCTTCATCAATTTCATTATCAGTGCTGTCAGAGGGATTATCATATAAATCAGTATTCACTATCCAGCTAACAAAGCTGCAGCCATTACCCGCATTTGCCTGGAGGATAAGAGAGAACAAATCAGTGAAACACTCAGGTACAAAGGGAAATAGTTTGGTTAAATAGCCTAGGTACAGGATCCTTTCTAAGTACAGTCACTGCTAATCGCTAAAATAATGATTGTTGCTCAATGTGGTTCCAAACCTGCATTACAGGTTACTTATACATCGAAAATAATACCCCAGGTGTCAACTATCCCTTTAAGATGAACAACTGCAACAACATGTAGGTTGTAAAATCCGTTTTCAAACAAAGATCCTGACAGACAGCTGAGAGTAAAGACTCTCTGTTTGATTAAGTGATATTTGATCTAGTAAGGAGATAAAAGCCGGCAAAACTCACCATATTTTGTTCCGGAAAGTAGAAGAAAAGCTGCAGCTTTCGTTTGTGATATGATCTGATAAGTCTTCAGCAGTTTCACTTCCTCAGTCTCTAAATATTAGCCAATGTACGATTTCTTTAGAGAAGCAGAACAGTGCCTAACTTGCTTGATTACACGACCATTCTAATGGGGGAAGCATACCATAACTAAAGCCAGAGCAAACATTATCATTGTTTTAACAATTTCATATGTTTTATGTTACATATAGTGTATTAAAATATAATTTAGGTGTTCTTCTAAGTCAGTTACTGAGGTCAGTACACTTAATGTAATTACCCAAGTCATCCATATTTTAAACCCCTTATTTATTATATTAATAAATTATGATTTTTAACACTTTCAGATTGTTCAGAATGGTACAAACCCTGGTTTATGCTGGTCACACACTGGCAACCCTAACCATAACCCTAAGGACCAAATGAACCAGCAAAGGACCATCTTAAACCAGCCCAAACCAACATAAACCAGCAAGGACCAGCTTAAACCAGCATTACCCAGCAAAGGACCAACTTAAACCAGCATGAGCCAGCAAAGAACCAGCCCAAACCAGCATAAACCAGCAAGGACCAGCTTAACCCAGCATAACCCAGCAAAGGACCAACTTAAACCAGCATAAGCCAGCAAAGAACCAGCATAAACCAGCAAAGGACCAGCTTAAACCAGCATAACCCAGCAAAGGACCAATTTAAACCAGCATAGGCCAGCAAAGAACCAGCATAAACCAGCAAAAGATCATCTTAAACCAGCATACCCGCTTCAAAATTGATCCAAGTGACATTGTTCTCTTCAACCCAATCAATTAATAATTTAGTTAATTAATGTAATTGTATGAGTAACATTAATGACTAAAATTAACTGGCATATGAAGCTATCAAAAAAGATTCATTAGAAAAATGAATATGCACAATTAAGTAAACATTTTGGAGTACTTTTGGAGTAATAGATTATTTTATCGTAGCATAGAACACATGTAGGGTTATAAATTAAAACTCTAATGTCTGCTGCATAATAAAATAATAAATAAATTCACTTTCATATTAGTATATCGTTTAAGCATATTTTCTAATAATGAGTTATAACTAGAAAATCATTCAAATCATACGAGTAAATAGAGAGCATGCATTTATCGTGTGCATAGCAACCAAGCATGCCTGAAAGGTGAGGCTTTAATGTTTTATAGTAGGCTACATCGATGAAAGTTTTGTAACAGCACTCTGCTTTGCGCGTGCAGCGGATGGCGCTGTAGTAAAGGCTATGAAGCCGGTTACTGGCAGGAGCTCAGGTCCGTAAACAAACTGCGCAGACGCGTCACGGACAGTCAGATAGCGCACTAGGAGGAAATTCACCCAGCGCTGTTGAGACCAGCACATTTTCTTTTGGGATATACCGATCGCAGAGCCTTTCGACGAGCTTTTTTTTTCTGCCGGGGCGAACATGGCGACGCTGGGACCGGAGCCCCGTCCTCATTCCCAGCTGCCTTCTGCCGCATTACAGACAAACCTGAGCGGACTGGGCTCCAACACGAACCTGCCTCTCAACCGGGGCTTGGAGCGAGCTCTGGAGGATGCGGCGAACTCCGGCTTTCTGAACCTCAGCACAAGAAAACTGAAAGAGTTCCCCCGGACGGCATCTAATTACGACCTAACGGATACGGTTGAAGCAGGTAAAGGGATGAAGTGATGCTGTATTTATGTTTAGCATGCTGCGCTCGCGCTCGCTCGGTCAGATGCGCTTAGAATAGTTTCAACCGGGAATGCTTTTCCAAAATCTGTTCTGTCGCATTTTTAGCGCTTAAAGATGTTTTGGCTTTCTAAAACTTCCACTGTAGTCATCTGTAACTCAACAAAAAGCAGATGAAACGTCTGCGTCAGCATGTACATTATGGTACTGAACATGTTGCAGACAGGACGGTGTCATGGGGAGGGATACAAAGAAGTGGGCTACTTCAGTGGTCTTTAGAAGCATTGTAAATCTGAGGATGTGTGGGATTAAAGTAGTGGACGTTATTACTGATCATAATAAGACTTCCTAGACCAGCTTGTCCACATACTGAGTAGTATGGAAATCCCCTTGCACTTTTGACAGGGGATTTCATTTCCATCTTTGGAGATCAGCAGAACACACCGATGCCCATGAAATGAAAATGAATGCATTTGTGGTTTGTGTATTGAAAGCAGAACTCTGAAGGCTGATGATCATGGAAGCAGCAGGGATTAGTACTTTAGTTTACTCTTTACTGCACGATGTTAATAATTAACTTACAATCTATTGACGTCGTCATTAAGGACACTCTTGTGAGAAGGCACTTAAGATTTCTATCAAAACGGCCTGAACTTTAAAGAATGATTTTCTGCTTTTATGTTTACTGCTTATTATGGTAATGTGACGTCAGGTATCTTAGTGAGCAAACTAATTAATTTAGTAGATTTTTCTGTGCATGCACCAGTGAGTTTTTTTTTTATATCAGTAACATGAGTCTCTGAATTGTTCACTTTACCTATTTGATCAAAGCAACGAATCTGAATTTAAAGCCATGGTCTAGAGTCCATGCATTTTAAGATTTTTGCGGGGTTTTTTTTGCATGCTGACAATAGATTTCAGAAAGTCAACCTGAAATAAATGCATGCAATGTATTTTCTAACTGCACATCATAGATCTACAAATGTGTCCTTCCTGTGAAAACCTTTAACGATTATTCGCAGCCAGAATAAAAGTTTTTTTTTTATGTAAGTTATGTGTGTATACTGTGTATATTTATTATTTATTAGTACACACACACACACACACACACACACAATATATATTAATATTTCAATTTATATATACATTTGTTAATAATATTTCAAACATGTATGTCTTTATTTATATACTTGATGTTATAAATATGTTTAATACACAAATATATTTTTTTATTAATATATACATGGATTTGTGTGTATTGAATATCCAAAGCAAACACACACATATATTATGTAAACAAAAAACTTTTATTTTGGATGCAACTGCTTGTGATTCATCATTTGACCGCACTAGCAGTCTCATTACATCTCTGGTGAGGTTATGCAGGACTTTTATAATTTACTCCACACGTTTCAAAACAAACTGTTAACGAGTGCATGGTAAGATTGAAAAGATTCAGTCCTCAACAGTCATCATAATAAACGGTTGCGGGAAAAGCCAAGATGACAGTTAGGAATTTTCAAAGAGCGGAGGATCTGCTTCTGTTCCCCGTGAATTCCTCCGCACTCCCCTCAGCTCGGAGGCAGGAGAGCAGCTAAAATAGGAAACAGGAAAGGGCAGACCGTGGAAATGGCAAATTCCTAGCATTCTTAAATGGTCATCTGAGGTACTTTAATGCAGAATATTATACATCGGCTCCATTATGATATTTGAAATGTGTTAACTGCTATTGTGTGACTAAACAGCCATCATTTTAGTTGCACGTGGTGTCACAGTTCACCCAGATAAAGTCATCCTTACCATGAATAAAGAAAAAGTTACCGCAAGATATATTTACTCAGTCTGACACTTTGGCTATTATAGGAATATTTCTAAAGACCATGAGAAGACTTGGTTAGGACTAATTCCGGTGTTCACTGCCTGTTCCAAGGTGGATTTCGACTCATATTTTTCCCACAGTAGCACTGAATTCCTCAGAAGTTGTCAGTGTTTTTTGTTTTTAACTGACTCGAGATATTTCAAGCTGGGACATGTTCTCACAAACACGATATCTTTGTTGCACTTTCTGCAGGAGTTTCGTAGGTGGTGTTGGGAATTTCCAACTGCTAGTAAAGCCAGTGTGTAGTTTTTTTTTTATGCATTTCTGGCTTTGAGCTCTATGTCCTTTGGGTAGAGGATGCCCTGTTCATGTTGCTTCAAGATGTGCTAGTCTTCACCATCAACACTATAGGCTATAGAATTAATCAAATTAGTAAAAAAAAAACAGCAGAAAACTATAGAGTGTTTTAGAATAGAGTCATTATTTCAGGAGAAGATTCTATAAAAACTCCAACACAACTGAAAGTGAAAGCACAAAGTTTTATAGCTGTAATAGCAGTTGTACACAGTAGTGTGTTGGTCAATTGATTAACTGAAAATAGTTGTCCGATTGTTATGATCTCCAGAGTGCATTAACCAGCTGAATCATGCATTGGACTTTATTGTAATGCAGTTCCCCTCATAGCAAGGTACAAAATAGTTAAAACCGTGTGCATCAGAACATATAAGATCAGTAATGCAAGGTGTCACAAACAGATAAACAGATCAGCTCTGTGTTCTTTAATAAGATGCACTGCGGTTTTAAGCAGCACAGGTCTACTCACAACCTGATGCAGTCTGGTCTGTTTTTGTCGGTTGTTGCTCTTAGAGTCATTCAGCATGTGAGGTGACATGTGTGATCCACACACACACTCCTCTTCGCACGCATACACCCACATGCATTACCTGTGACCCGTGCTCAGCTCTCCCATAGATGCATGTTGATAAAGCCATCCTCTCTCTCTCTTTCACTCTCACCTCCTTCTTTAATCTGTTGTCAACCCACACAAGTACGTTGCTCATGAGCTCACATGCATACACACAAACCATGTTACACATTTGGCCTTTAAAACACACAAAACCACACACATTACTCGCAACACAAACCCTCTTCCTCATGATAGCATTGCAAGCAGAGATCCTCTCTATATGACGTGCTTTTTTGTGGACGGTCAGGGTTTAATTTCAACTGCTAATAGGATCGTACCACAGACTGTTGAAAACAGTCTTCTGGCATTTTGGCAAATAATCTCACGCTCGACTTTCTTTCTCTGTGGTACTTGGGTGGGTGGATGCAGGGGTGTTTAATGCGTGGTTAAAAGAATTATGGGATAACACCCACGCGCATGTACACACAGATACTCCAACCTCCAAATATTGGGTATGCGTAGGAGTGCGTCTTATCTCTGGGCAACACCACTTTGGATAAACATTATGCATTAAAGATGCATTACATCAACACCTTTCAGAGTGTTTGCTGATGCACCATGGCAACAGCACGCCACCCATTACAAAGCCCAGCCATTCAATGATAAAATGAGAAATGTGTTTGCCAGGGTCTTAGTGTTTATATTAATGTTACATTAAAGTTATTACATGTAAGAATCTATAGCAATTTTTTGTGGAATACTCCAAAAAAAGTCTTATTTCATACTAATAACTATATTTTTTTATCAAAAAACATACAGCAAATGCTGCGATTATATTAAATAAACAAATGCATTTGTGGACGTTACAAAACATTCATTCTTGCGTTCACACCTGACGCGAATGAAGTGTTAAGCGCGAGTGATTCACATGTTAAGTGAATGCAAAGGCGCAATTAGACATCCAGCAGCGCGATTCACGAGAAACGGCGCATATGCAGAGCAGAAGCAGCACGCTCCGATTGTGCTTTCATACTGGCAGCATTTGTGGAGCTTCAGCAGTACTTCAGCAGGCTGTAGACAAGCATCTTTCTGTCGTATTTTCCAGTGTTCTTCTCCGAACACTGTGTGCCATGTGCTTTGATTTATGTAATTTCTCTGCACCTGCTACACGCTGCTGCGCCGCCTCGCGTGCTGTGTGAAAGCTCTCATCCGTTAACATGAGCGGCAAAAAAAAAAAATGCGCTGCTTACGCCCTGCTAACCTGTGCAGTGGGAAACCAGCGTAACCTCGAAATGTTCAAGTGTCCAACTACACACGAATAGCGAGATTCACACGAATAACATTCACCCAAGTCACCTCAGGTATGAACGCACTTTTAGCAAAGAGGGATTTGAGAAAATGATTGGCACACTAGGTAAAAAATAATGTTTCATCCTGCTAAAATGTTTTGGGACAACATGTAAAAATATAAAAATGGGTATTTGTTTTAGATATCTGTACTTTTGACTTTTTAATTAATGACAAGTTAGTTTTTGACAAGTTAATTTAATGTAATTTAATTCAGTAATGTAAAGATGTTACTGTTAAATTAAATTAAATTTTGTACAATTTAGTTTTAATTTGAAAACATTGTTAATTTTTAGTTGTTGCTAGATTGCACTGCATAATGTATCTCAGTTGAGAAATACAGAATTCAGCATTATTAGAAATCTGTGTATGTATTTTCCTTGATAACAAGCAGGTTGAGTCAAACCACTTGTTTATCGCAATCGCAAATCGCAATTTTGACCTTAATAATTGCAATGTGACATTTTTCCCAAATTGTGCAGCCCTAGAACACACTCATGAGGGAATGTCTCTAACGCGGGCTTGTGGGTAGATGGGCCTCTGGAGCACAGTGTGTGGCCCACACACACAAAATGGTGACGGCCCTGACTGGAAGCACAGAGAGGCAAAGTCCCTGTGATGGGCTGTGCTGGGACCCTGGGGAGACCTGCTGCTCTTACTGACATCAGTAGGGCGTTCGCCAAACTGGACACACGCCTCATATGCCCTGAGAAGGCCCTAGTGTCTTCATGTGCATCACACATGATGCAGGTGTTTACTGGCATAGCATCCATGGTGGCTGAAAACTGGGGCTTGAGTTCCGTTCAGGTGTCTTGTGCAGTGGCTGTGGCTCTGGGTTGCCGGCCATCCTGTTCTGTGGCTCTGGGTTGATTTCATGCAATGGTTCCCGAGAGATGGTGGCCATCTTGTGCTGTTGTTCAGGCTGTTCTGAAGTGATGTGACATGGCTCTGGATGAATAGATGAATCGTGGCGTGGCTCAGGAAGGTCAGAGGAAACATGAGATGGCTCTGGCTGACTAGTGCAGAAGTGATGACCTGACAGTGACCCGACCTGACAAGTGAGGATTAACATCAGCTTGACTTGGTATATGCAGATCTGTAACAACTTGACTTGAGTGAGAATTAGGGAAAATTAACTTAACTTATGAGGATCCTGAGCTGGTGGAGTATTCTGTTTTACAAAGGAGGCATGCAGATCCATACGCAGAGTTTTATTCGTGGTCAGGTGAACAGGTAGGGTCGATGAACGGCAAACAGGTATAGAGGAGGCAACAGACATTTTCAACATAAAATTCCACAATTGATTAGACAGGGGAACACAGACAGTCCGGGGTGGAGTGGCGTCTAATGGAGTTTGAGGGCACTCCAGTTGGCATACGTAACAATGTGACTTAATGGCCGCATCTGTGTTCTGAAGGGTTTTGGCTCAGTAACGTTGTAGGTAGGGTTGGGTACCGAAACCCGGTACCATTATAGCACCGGTACCTAAGTAACCAATTCTGCAAGAGGAAAATGGATCTATATGCAAAGAAACGGGAGCCCAGGAGCTCATTTCAAACCCTCGCGTGTGCATGATATGTCATCTGCCCACGTTTATTATCTTGCGTTCTATCTTCTCTCACTCTCATGTTTATTTTTGTCAGTCGTGTCAGTATTGGATGCCTGTTATAAGATGATTTATTCACTTGAGAAATGGCATTGGATCATATGTTAGTTATTGTTTCATAAGCTTAGTTTATTGATTCATTAATGATTTTGTCTTTATTTAATGTAATGTAATGTATTGTTTATAGAGTAAATCTTTTTCAGATACTTTATGAATAGACTTTTTAAACCTTTCATGCTATTTCAACAAAAAACAAATACAAACAATTGTTTCAAAAAGCAACAGAGTGAAAACAAAAATCAGAACTTAATTCTCATTTCTAAGTTAAACAGTTTGTAATTAAATAATTTGTACTAAGTAGAAGCATTTTCACTAGTGTTTCAGACTAGCTCTTAATAACAGATCATTGTACATTGTGTCTGGTAATAGGCTGTAGCTTTGTGAGAAGTGACTGAAGTGCAGGTCAGGTCAAGAAATGCCACTTGAGTAATCGTCACAAATGTAACTTAGACTCTCCATATATTTTTAGTTTTAAAGCATGTTGAAGTAAAGAATATTAGGATCAGTTAAATGTCGAAATATAGTATTGTGAGATTTCTAGCCAGGCAGTTAATGAACAGGTTTTCATATGTTTGGGAAGGGGTGTGTAAATGTGTGTGTGTTTCCCATGTTTCTTCAGGAGGAAATGGCCTTTTCTGCACATGTTATCATACAATGAGCCAGGGAGGAGACAACATCCTGCCTCTGTCTTACAGAACAAACCTGTGTGTTATGCTGGTATACAGTTAGAAGGATACACAAATTAAATCAGGGGCATCTGACTGAGGTCAGAAAGAAAATCAACACCATCATCAATCCACGTTATTATCCATCATTATTACACCCCCGTCTTTTGTTTCAAACCAATAGTGTAGACTCAACTCCATAAGTTATAATATGTACAGTGGGGCAAAAATGATTTAATCAGCCACCAATTGTGCAAGTTCTCCCACTTAAAAAGAGGAGAGAGGCCTGTCATTTTCATCATAGGTATACCTCAACTATGAGAGACAAATTTATGAATCTAAAATAAAGAATTTATTTGAAAATTATGGTGCAAAATAAGTATTTGGTCAATAACAAAAATCTCAATACTTTGTTATATACCCTATGTTGGCAATGACAGAGGTCAGATGTTTTCTGGGAGGTTTTCACACAATGTTGCTGGTATTTTAGCCCATTCCTCCATGCAGATCTCCTCTAGAGCAGAGTTTTGGGGCTGTCGGACTTTCGACACAGACTTTCGATTTGTGGTTGTGGACAGGTGTCTTTTATACTGATAACGAGTTCAAACAGATGCCATTAAAACAGATAACGAGTGGAGGACAGAGGAGCCTCTTAAAGAAGAAGTTACAGGTCTGTGAGAGCCAAAAATCTTGCTTGTTTGTAGGTGACCAAATACTTATTTTACAGAGGAATTTACCAATTAATTCATTAAAAATCCTACAATGTGATTTTCTGGATTTGTTTTTTTCATTTTGTCTCTCATAGTTGAGGTATGCCTATGATGAAAATTACAGGCCTCTCTCGTATTTTTAAGTGGGAGAACTTGCACATTTGGTGGCTGACTAAATACTTTTTTACCCCTCTGTATTTTAATGTAAAACATTGCTCTATTTAACAGCCTGTTAACTTCCTACCATCTACTACACTAGACTCTGTTTGATAAATACATTACAAACTGTAATACTGTAAACAATTTCTGTTTTCATGTATGTTTAAATTTATTTTTGTAATGGCAAAGCTGAGTATTCAGTATCACATGATACATGATTTTCTCAGAAATTGTTGTTATTATTGTAAAGAGATTATAATCAATATTGAAAACATTTGTGCTGTTTTTATATTTTTATCGAAATTATACATTATTTTCAGGATTCTTTAATGAACATTATGACTGTCTTAACTGTCACTTTTGATTAATTGAATACATTCTTTAGATAAACTTTAGATCATAGGGTCCATGTGGGTCCTATAAAGTCTTAAATTCAGTTTTATCAAATGTAAGGCCATAAAAGTCCTAAAAGTCCTTAAATCGCATAATAAAAGTCATATTAAAGATTTCGAGACTTCTTGCTTTGGGGAAAAAAACAGGAACCATGAAATGGTAAAATGATTTAATTAAATCAAAGTTTGATTCTGTAAACATGCTGCTGCTGTGTGTGCTACATGTTCATTGTTTTTGATCAGTTCACAGATAAATGGCGATTTGCTAATTGTCTACTGTAGATGGATTATGACATTATTTACTTTATGGTATTTATATCATCTTTCAGACACATTTACCATTCTAATGGTTTAAAGACTAGAATGTAAGGCTTATAATTCTATTATAAATCTTATTTTCTGGTCAAAATATATATTTGAACTCTAAATGTGCTTCAAATTCTGGTACAGGTCTGTAAGTGTGTTTGCCTGGTAAATGGCGACCTGTTCTGATCAGTGATCCAGTTTAGTATACGGTAGTATGTACAGACACCAGCTGCTTGTGTCCTTGAAACTCTGATATTACCCAGATTCACCTGCCCTACATACATTCTGAGACACTTGCTTTATCAAAGCTCCACCCAGACACCAAAAAGAGGGTCAAAGTGTGTGTGTGTGTGTGCAATTGATGGTGATATGCTTGTAGTATGTATTTCATCAATGGATCATTCTCTGGATGTTTTTTTTATCTGTTATGGCCTTGCTATACATTTGCTTATATAATAGCTGGAAGATGTATACATATATGTGTGTGTATGTTTGATGGGGACAGATGGACTGAGCTTGCTAATCAGGTCACAAGTCTTATGGTAGAATAAATCAGACAATCTTGCTCTGAGTGTAGAGTGCAGTGATGCATTGAACATGAAAAGGAAGTATGAGTTATGGAAGTAAAAGTTTTCAGTTTCAAAATTCCAATTTTTAAATTCCAGAAATGTGACTGAAACAAATCAAGCGGACATGTATTTCAGGGTTTCCCCATTTATTTAGATAGGACTTATATGAGATGCCCAGCTGCATCGCAAATATGGTGACCGAATGAACGGACTTTCTTTGAAAGGGACTTATAGCATTTGCATAGCATTTGACAAAATCTGTTGTAAAACAAACAAAATCAGGCAAATTAGCCTTTCTGTTATCAACATGATTTTTTTAATATATTTTTTTTATGATTTTTTAATATACCTAAAAATACATACATATTTGCTGAAATGGTCAATAAGTGTATTTTTGGTGTTTAATGAATTCAAATTCACAGAGATTTTCTCTCCAAATTCGTGATGATCAAAATGTGTGGATGAAAGCAGTGGTGTCTGGATTGCCTGCTTGTTGCAAAGCCCGTATTTTCTTACTTTCCTCACATAGCCTGCTCTTATTACGTCAGACTTCACTAAAGAGCTGGAAAGTTAGATTTGCTACTAGAAAATAAACACACTCCACTCATGCAGTGTGAATCGGGTGCCACTGTCTGTCAGAGAGGAACAGTTTGCTTATTCAACAGAACTCAAAGAGCAAACTTACACACTCAACATCACGCTGAGAGTGGGCACACAGAGGAATGCTGAGTGGCAGAAACGCACAAGCACAAATGCAGCACTCCAATGTACGTGCGCTTAACTGTTGTGCACACTTGCTATAAATCTAAGTCAGAACCATGTGTTTGATTATATACTGTAAATAAGTGTGCGCACACACACACACACACTCTCACACACACACACACACACACACACACACATGCTCAGCTGATTATTGCAGCTGTAAGCCGCAGGATGAGGCCACACCCAGAGCAACATAATGACAGACTGCGTTTCTATGTCCTTTTCCCACTTCAGAGACACTTTGAGGACAGGACAAGAGTGTTGGAGTGAAAGAATGAGCAATTAAAGCTCAAATAAAGGAATGTGAGGTATAATAATCAGAACTTCACTTACCCAGTCAGAAGTACGTCTGTCTGCTTATCAGATTTTGCTGTTATTTCAGGGATCTTGATTCTGCTTTGTTGTTTAGGGTTATATTGCAGTATATATGCTAATTTAAAATCATTATATGTTCTCTGTAAAAAAAAAAAGTTTACATTTTTACAGAAAAATACTGTAAAAAATGCTACAGGGAAAATCTGGTCATTTGTTTAAAACTTTAAATTGCCATATATTATGAAAAATGTAAAAAATAAATAAATAAAGTGGAAAGGGGTGTTGCAATGTTTATTGCATTCTTTTAGTGATTTTGAAAGTTAGCATTAGCTATATCCTTATTGAAGCCAAGCTATAAAAGTGAAACATACAGTATGACATCCTAAATTACCGGAAACATTATTACTATATTTCTGTGCAAAATTTATAGTGCAACTTCATAGTCTCTTCATTAATAAATTCATTCATTTAGTAAATTTAACAGAATTTATAAAGTTTATATATTGAAATCAAACATAGATGGGGTTGTTGATGTTGTGATAACCTTGAGTGTATCCGTTTAAAACAGGTTGAAAATTATTAACAGAAACAGTAATGTAAAATCAGGCTAATAGCAAATAGACTTTGCTTTGGTTGTGTGTTTAAATCAGCACAATTCATAACAACATTACACGAGATTTGAAGATAATTAATAAGTGTAATTGGATGATCCTTTTTGTTGAACCGTGAAAGGTTGAGGTTATATTTTAAACGAATCCTCTAACACTTATTGGTTATTATAATTCAGTGCTGTTCCAGTACAGGCTGCCATTACAGACCTACATTTCCCAGAATCCTCTTACATCACAGCGCTCCCTTGACAGCCCGTGTTGACAGAGCTCACATTCAGCCTCACTCTCTTCACTCCTTCCCTCCTGTTCTCTATCTCATGTGTCTACAATCATTTTATCTTTAAACCTCTAGTATGCGCGCACACAGAAAGAGGTGTTTTTATAGGACTGCGGGTGTGCTTTTCGTCGGGTTAGTCTGATAATCCCTGCCATCTGTGCCATCTCGATGCCCATTGTGTGCTCTGAACAGAACAAACTGCCTCAACACAGACTGCAGTTACAGCTCAGCAAGACAGAGACGGATCACAGACGAGAGACCGCAACGTCTGTATAACTAAAATCATCAGGCGTCTGTGAAAAGGTTCTGACTGTTGTTCTACTCTGTGTTCCTGCAGCACATCATGCAGGCATATTTTCTTATGTTTCCGGGTCTGTGTTTTATCTGCTGTCTCTTTCTGTTGCTTGGCTGTACCTGACTGTCCATATCCATTGGACAATGTATCTTACCTGCAGTATGTGTGTTTAATATGTTGTTCAGCTTTTACAAACCTCGTTTTGTTGTGTTGTTGGTCTTATAGACTTATCTGCACAAGCTGTAGATTTGACCTACAGGCCTAGAGTCATTAAATGATTATTCATCCCTCCGTGTTTTGATCTTTCCGCATAAAGCTGAAACTGGGGTGAGCCAACAGGGCTTTGTGATGGCACACAGCATAATGAGTTGTCTGATCATATTTTTCTTAAAGTAAAGTTAAGCTCTTTTGAATATTAATAAGCACTGGTGGTTACCCTTTGCCCATAATGTTTGCCTCCATCATGTGAGCTTTTAACACACTGAAGATCTGTAGGTTATCTGCCATTTTCACTCAGGTATTGAGGTGAAGAGCTTTTTCTGTTTTAACATCACTTAAAATTAGATTGGTACTACTTTAGTCATCTTTGGTTGGCCGAATATTTTTAGACCTTTGCAATTTCTCAGTGTCCTGGTGCAAGGAAATGTATGGTGTAGATTATTCTTATTATGTCTGCATCTGTCTGTCTCATATTAATCAACACCAGCATTTTTAAAAATTGAATATTAGATATTTAATTGGATTATGTATGAATTTTTTATATCTTACAGCATAATGATATAAATGCACTTTTTGTTATGTAGAGCCTTTGTAAAAAAGAAGTGTGCTATCTTTAAAGTAAAAACAAACCAAAAAACAGAATATTAATTAATAAAAGGCTATTTAAATGTACTTGAAGAGTATGCACTGTTTAGCACATTCTAAAAATGCAACATTTGTTATTTTGAAAGTACTTTTTTTGTGCTTTTAAATAAGTAAACTTGTTTTGTAGCATGTTTATAAAACATAACTATATTTCATATTATATTTATTTAATATGTGTAAATGTAATTCCAATAAATGATTTACCATACGTGTTTGTCAGTGATTCAGTGGTATACTTTAAACATAAAATAGTGTTATGTTTTATGTGCACTTCATTTTAACAAAGGATATAAATGTATTTGGAGCGTCTCCTGTTGTGATTTCGACTTTGTGAGTTCTTGTTTGTGTATCATATTTTTTAAATCTCTGAACTGCTTATTAGGGTTAATATTTGTAGGAGGATTTATCTACAGTAGTACAGTATGTATGGTTGCCTCGTTCTTGACAGGCTTGTTTAATGCACGAAAACTACTATGTGTGTGTCTTCTGGACTGTCTTTTGCTATTAGCACTCATGCAGTCTCTCGTAGTGCTGTGTGCGTGGTTTCCATGGAAACACTAATGCGTAGTGACAAGGTGGTATAGGTCAGTGGTACAGTTGTCATTTGGTGTATCACACATAATGTATACAGTACAGGGAGAGGGTAGTAAGTTTATACGTATACACTCACGGTAAAGTCAACTGCGGCACAGTTTCATCAATATCACTTTGAATTTGATGTAAAAACATGGCTTGTAACATCAGCAAAGCACTGGTCGCTTTGATGAAACTGTCTGGTGGTTAAACCCTCACGCACATTTGTTAAATGTCATCACTTAAACAATGACATCACTTCTAGGCACGTGAAATACTAACTGCGCTCGGGCACTACCAATTATGGCTTTTTAAATTAGGTGTGTGTGTGTGTGTGTGTGTGTGCAGGAAGGGAACTTAACCTTGGGATCCCCTCCTTCACACACTCACAGATGTTTTTGCTAATGTTCTCCTCATTGATATCTGTAGTTGTAAAAGCACCTCCTTGTGTTTAGTGAGGGTACTACAACAACAAATGTAGCAATGAGTGTAATGTCAAGCTAGTTGTGTAATTCTAACCTATTTTTTACGCAGTAGTGTTAACAGAGCTGTTTCCCTCTCAGATCTGTCAAAGAATCGATTGATTGACATCCCATCAGAGGTGTGTCATTTGGTCTCTCTGGAAACGCTGAACCTTTATCACAACTGCATCAAAGGCATTCCTGATACCATCATCAGCCTTCAGTCCCTGACCTGCTTAAACATTAGGTGAGCGTTACATACACGCACATTCACAGATTGATGAATTACATTGTGTTGTGTATATAGGCTCAAAATGCATTGATGTAATATTGTGAGAAACCATCAGAATGCGTTAGTATGCTTAGAATAGCATTCTACTACTAGCAGCCTACTAATATTTCTGCAGTGAGCCTTATGTCAGTTTTCTGTATGTATTACCCAAGTGATGCTTTATTACATTTGCCATAATGTACCGTTTACAACCAGAGCACACTGTGTGCTACAATGGCCTTCTGTTTCCAGTTTGATAAATGAAACTCTGCAAAACCTCTCCCTGATGACTCAGTATAGTAGTATGCTGACAAAAATTTGATCATAAACTGGATTAAAAATGCAGAATAGTCATATTTATTCCCAAGGTGAAAATTAAGCACTGCTTACTCAATAAAGCTTCCGGCATAAATCAAACCAAAAGAAATTATTAAATGTAAACGCTGTGTCAGGAATTTCATAATTATTTTTTGAAAAGCAATTAATTAGGATATATTGTATATTGTTTCACACACTGCGTTTGAAAACAGGAAAGACGACTGCATGTTATGTGTTATACTACAGTAACAAAATTATGGTTCTTTTTTTTAATACGTGAAGAAAGATGCATTAAAATAATCAAAAAAGAATAATATATAATCCTACAAAAGATATGTGTTACAAATCAATGCTGTTCTCTTGACCTTTCTAGTCATCAAATAATCCAGTAAAAAATATCAAGAAGCAAACTGTTTTAAACAATGATAATATTAAATGTTTCTTGAGCAGCACATCAGCGTATCAGATTGATCTTGTGAAGGATCATGTGACTTTAATGATGAGTAATGGCTGCTAAATATGTCAAATGTGACCCTGGGCAACAAAACCAGTCTTACTGTAAGTCGCTGGGGTATATTGTAGCAATAGCCAAAAATACATTGTATGGGTCAAAATTATAGATTTTTTTTTGTCAAAAATCCTTAGGATAGTAAGTAAAGATTATGCTCCAGGAAGGTATTTAGTCAATTTCTTACCGAAAATATATAAAACTTAATTTTTGATTAGTAATATGCATTGATAAGATCTTCATTTGGACAACTTTAAAGGTGATACTTATAAATAAACTTATTTATTCAGCTTAATTTCAGAAAATTAACACTTACGACACTTCCAGCGTCACAAATTAATTATAAGAAACTAAAGAGTTTTTTTTTAATACTCAAATATGAAGCAGTTATTTTAAAGGGCAATAATAATAGGTAAAAAATTGCTGTTTTTATTGTGTTTTTGATCAAACAAATGCGTCTCTGATGAGCATAAGATACTGTTACTTCCCCCAAACTTTTCAATGGTACTGACATTTTTTCATTAGTATTCTTTTCCAAATAACAAATGCCTATAGGATTGCATGTTTATGCATCAGCAGACCTAACCTAATGTGGTATTAAAATATTTTATTTGCATGTTTGATTTGAATTAGACCGTGTGAAAGAACCTGCCTAAATTTAAAATAAACTAGTTGTTGGGTGTTTTGTTCATTAGTTGATTGTCCACCATGTCCACCAGACGTGATTTATTATTCATGGTAATGGTGTTGTTACATAAGTAGCTTTTAAGAGTAAAATGTGCAAAACATACAAAATCGAAGTGAACTAAATAAACACAGATTTTCTTTCCCCCTCTGGTTGTCCTTTCTGCTTCTGTTAAATGTAAATACACACACATACACAGACTCTCCCTCTGTTATGGTTTTCTCTCTCCAGCCAAATGTCTCCTGCAGGAGGCCTGATATTCACACTGAGTTAATTAGCGATGGAATTTGTTTTGTAAGAAGTTAATGAAGCACTAAGCCCTTAACGGTTGAGAAGAGTGAACATAAACTGGAGATGGAAAATCAAGCAGAAAAATCAAGTGAGATCATGAAAAATGGATGAAAGATCAGAATATGAAATCGCCAAAAGAAAGTAAAAAGAGACTGACTTGCACACAGATTTATGTTTTTCCTCATGTTCAGCACACACACACACACACACACACACACACACAGCCTGACTGTTGAACAATTGTATATTTGTGTCATCCTGTAGTCATAACAGGCAAAGTTTGTCTAGTTATTACTTCTCATGAACTCGTGAACAACTCCCTGAAGTCTTTTTCCTGTTTAACGTCGTAGACAGAAATGATAAAGTGTTACAGGAAGGCTAACACATGACCAAGGAAAACAGATTGTTTTTATTTGAATATCAGTCTTTTATGAGTTAATAATGCACATTAGCCTCTCTTTAGTGCCACAATTGAAGTGTTGTGTAACAAATTAATTCTATAAATGTATACACTTCTGGGGAGAATATATATGTGTGTATAATCTGTTTATACTGTATTTTACTGTTACATATAATAATAATATATTATGACAGTAATTTTGAAATTGTCATAATTCAGATAAGATATGAACTTCAACACCCAAATAAAAAGAAACAACAGTACATTGAATTTATTTTGCTTATATTTTATTTCTAAATATTTTTAATGTAAGAAATGCCCTCATAAAGGTAATCATCATAAAATATTAAAGACAAATCAAAAGATTGTGGTTACAGCAAAAATAAAAGAAAGGAAGAAAGGGGAAAAAAAGGAAGAAAATAAAATGACAAATGACAAAATATGATATTATGTAATACAGGCTTCCAGATTTTTACAAATAAATCACATTTGTTGTTATTTATACCTTATCAGATATCATTTCATAGGATAATTAATGAATATTATGTGATTATTTTAATCATTATTGATAAGTTCTACAGTATAATTGTCCCCAAAGTCTTTCTCATAAATGCCTGATTGACCAATCAGAATGAAGGTTTCCAGATAAGTGCTTCTGCCTGAGGAGTAGCATTAAGAAAGGTTCTGTAACATGTTTTGTTTAAACGTTGTGTTGTTGTAGCCGGAACCAGCTGTCAGTGCTGCCAGCATGTGTGTGTGGTCTTCCTCTGCGAGTGCTCAACGCCAGCAATAACAAACTCAACGCACTTCCAGAAAGCATTGGCCAGCTCACCAATCTCATGGAGCTGGTAAGTGTGAGCATGTGTGCTGTACCTCTGATGTCTGCATATGAATGAGATATTTGTGATACTTGCTCTGTGTTTTATGAATATATTACCATGTTGACTCACCCTTCCTCGACTTGTCTTCTACTGAATGTACTGCTTTTCTCTGTTGCCAGTTTTTCTCTGGTTGTTCTTCTCCCTGTCTTTTCTTCTCCTGCTCCTTTTTGTAACCAAAAATAAGAACATACACAGACCAGGTTTAGTAGGTTTATGCCAGGTGGGATGTCATATAATATAGTACAACAATCATTTAGTTACAGTGAGTGTAATGAAAGGTTCATGCAGAAGCTTGTGTTTGAGAAGAAGGTAAACATGTTACTCTAAACTCCTCCTCTATCTTTTTCCCATCAGGATGTAAGCTGTAATGAAATCACAGCTCTTCCACGGCACACTGGCCAACTCAAAGCTCTGAGGGAGCTCAACATGCACCGAAACCTTCTCTGTGTCCTTCCAGAGGGTGAGTCTGCAATCAGTGTGTGGGTTTGTATCCCTTACACACCGCTACACCCTTCTTATCTCTGCTAAAATTATTTCAGCTTCTTTGACAAGTTCCTCGATAACTTCTCATCACATTACCAATAAAAACTTCCATAGCTGCAGGAAATCTAGCCTTTGTTTGACCTCTGCTCCACCAACCAACTTCCTTTTTGAGGCTCTCTCCGCGTTATGAGTTAAAGTGAGGATAGTTCACCCAAAATTAAACGTCTGTCATCATTTACTCTCCCTCATGCCCTTTTAAACCCTTAAGATTTTCACTAATCTTCAAAACGCAAATGAAGACTATTAATGAAATCTGTCAGGAACTTCAACGAGGTTTGCTTTCACTTCATATGGATTTATTTGAACTTTTAATGCGTAAACGTTTTAGTTGAGAAAGAAACCTCATGTTTCAATGAAAAGTTGTGTTTGTAAGAAGAAGGAAAGTTGTACATGTTTGGAATAACATGAAGTTGACACGTTTTTTTGTTTAAACAGTCTAATAATTTTGATGAAAGTAGTACTGAACTCTGTTTCTCAGTCTGGCCATTACATCTTTCCTTCGTCCATGTCAATCAGTGAGCAATCATTTTTAAACAACGTCAACTACATATTGTAACAAGGCCAAATCAAAAATCCTCAGCCTCATGTTGTACTTATATAAACATAGAAACTAACATTAACACAACACTTGTAAGTTGTTCTGAGTAAAAGCCAACTACCAAGAACATAAAGTGTGGGTGTGTTCCTTTAAATAACAGTGAGAAAATGTTTAGTGGTTTTGGTGCTAAAGTGATTTTGTGAGCCAAGCATTGTCTGAAACATGTGGCTGGAGTTATATCAACAGCTTACCTTGGCAAAAAAAATTACTCTGGCAGGTTATGAAAAATAGGATTAGTAATGGTCTCTCCAAGCACACTGTGCCAAAATGACCTCATGGAGCTCAAGCATTAATATAGATTGCCTGACAGATCTGCTGATAATTTAAATTTTAAACTTCGAATCATTGCTGTCTTTTATTTATTAGGACCAGTAAATAACATTTGTTGAGATCCAACAGGTACTTTTTAAAATAAGACATCTATTTTAGTGTAGCTGATATGTTTTTTCTGTATTTTTGTATTTTCTAGTCTCTAAATGTCTCCTATTTGTTGTGTGCCTTTTACTGTTTCCTTATTGTTGTTTCATTTTGGCAGCTCTCTCTGCCCTATGTTGCGAAATGTCATTTTTAATGTGGCTTAATAATTCTCTGTATGTCTGTTTTAGATTTGGCAGATTTACCCCTGGTCAAGTTTGATTTCTCCTGTAATAAAGTTTCTACTATTCCTGTCTGTTATCGAAAAATGACCCAGCTCCAATCACTACAGCTGGAGAACAATCCACTTCAGAGTCCTCCTGCTCAGGTAACACAGACATACACTCACAAGATGCAGTTCAGTTCTCTCACAACTGCTTCTGACATTATTTTTGATGCTTTCAGATATGCATGAAGGGCAAGATTCATATATTTAAATACCTCACCATGGAGGCATGTCGTAGTGACAAGATGGCCGATTCCCTGTACCTTCCTGTCACAGACCGCCTCGGCTTGACACGACCCACAAATGGGAGGTCAGTCATCATCATTAATAATAAAATATATGTTTTATTATTATTAATGATAATACATTGATATTTATTTATTTATTTTTCCCTTAAAGCAAGAAGTGGCCTAAAAAGAGATTTGAATCCTGAGTCATTTAATATTTTTTATTCTTTATTTTTAAGCAACAGCCAAATGCATTATTAAATCTTTGTTAAAATAATGTATATGCACATTTTTTTAACCAAGTTGTGCATATCTAAATGGATGTATAAAAAGATCTGAATGTAGATTACAGTGTGGAATCTTAAAAAAAAATGAGGTCGTGTGTGTATGTGTGTTGCCCGTCATTATCATCCTTCTCCAGGGAATCCTTTTAATAGACTGCAGGGGGTCACTCTTCTGAGGGAGAGAGAGAGACTGGAAGATTTCTTTGCCTTTCTCATATGAGAGACATAGACTGCTTCTCTCTCTCTTTTCTGTCCTGCGCGACCCTTGTTAACTTCTGATCACCCTCTTCCTTCTGTCTCAGCACTGAGGACATTGATCAGCACAAAAAACTTGACAGTGATTCTGGGGTGGGCAGTGACAACGGAGACAAACGCCTTTCTGCAACAGAGGTCAGTCTGTATGTGTGTGTGTGTGTGTAGAAAAAGCCTGACCATCTGGTCTATGTTCTTTTGGATATTTGCATATCTAATTTCATCTATTTACTATACAGTGTTTCCATCAGTGTTGCAAATTTATTATTAAAGACACATGTTACTTTAGTTTGCTTATGGTTCGGCTGCAATAAAACTTTAGGGACAAAGGTCTGCTAACTGACCTTTACATCAGTTGTAGTTGTAACGTTGGGATAGGACAGTAAATATGGGGTTTGGTTTCTTTGTAGAGTCATGCAGGTTAGCCACGCCCATAGTGAATTCCCATTGGTCCAAATTCCCACTCAAAATAGCAGTATGTTAAACATCAACTATGCTCTAATTGGCTGTTATTGAGTCGTGCTGAAGATCACTTTTACTTTTTGCGTAAACAGTTAAATTAGATAAGACAATGATAGTGATGATAGTAGCAGTAACGATAAAGATAAAATAATTTTTAGAATATTATAATTCATTAATATTATATATATAAAAAATCAATCCTAAAGGTTGTATCTAAAGGTACTTTACAGAGTGAAAAGTAAATAAATATCTGCATTGATTAATAAATAATAATAATAATAGAACATCAATATGCATCAGTATAAATTACAAATATTAAATACAAATCAGTACTTTTAAGCTGTAAATGATGTTTGATATATGTAAAGATAAATGTCAAATTAAGCCATAAAAATTATTTTAAAGGCCAAAAAGTGAATGAGAGAGTGTATTTCCGTGTCTACTAGTAAGTCTTGGCTTGATATGAAATCAGTTAGTTTGATATATGAAATATTTGGTGGACAATGTAAAAAAAAAAATTCTCTCTTTTCTGAAAAGACTCTCTTAAGTTAAGAAGTTCCAGATGTCAAAAAGATGTCAGACTTTATTGCTTAAGAAAACAAAGACAAGGTGCTTGCTGAACATTTAGACAATAACACATAACTCATATTTTTATACAGTCTTAATCAATTATCTCATTGTCGTGTGTCACTCATCTTTTCTTTCTGAATTTGTTTTCAGTATTCCCGCTACTGTTATTTCTAAACTCTGCTAGCTTCTAATTGTGGCATTATACCAGTTGTTTTATGTAAAAAAAAAATGCTGAATCATGCTTTCAACTATTATTCTTTCATGCAATTAGAGATACTAATAGAGTAGTGCATGTAAAAAATGCAGTTTGAAACTGGTAACATGCATGTACAGTATATAATCGCTGAAAAAATATACAATAACAAGACTATCACAATTACTACATTTCTAGACGGTATGTATAGTGTATTTTTATAATGCTTGTCGAAGTGGTGTTTTTGATAGTGTGTTTTGGTGTTCCAGCCATCAGATGAAGACAGTCTCAGCTTGAATGTGCCCATGACCAACATCACAGAGGAGGAGGGATTGAGCAAAGACGACTCCAGTGAACACATCAGCTCGCTGACAGGTGATGCTCTCACACGCTAACATGCCCTCGCATGTGTGGACAGGATATTAAAGTCCTGTAGAGAAAAACATCCTCTTACTAGGCTGACACAACATTAGAGTGATACAGAGAGTGCACGAGACCCAGGATCAGCCCAGGGGAAGGTCCTGGACAGGAAGTGTGGATACTGGCTGGGAAGTTGGTGTCAGCACATAAGGAGAATTAAGGGAGGAGGAGATGAAAACCGAGAACATTGCAGTGTGTCTGTGTGTGTGTTGTACTTCAGAGAGTGTGTTTGTGTGTGTAGGTGACTGCTAGCTGATAGGAGGGTCCTTTAATCTTTAAGCTTTCAATAAGATTTACTTGACATGTCCATTCTGTGTCTGCATGTGTGAATGAACGTGTTCAGGTGTGCAGTTCATTTGGACTTCTTTAGGCTTCCTTTTTCCAGTTAGAGGAATGTTCCAGGGTTCAAATTAAAGGAATAGTTCACCCATGATTTATTCACCTCCAAGCCATCTTAGGTGTATATAACTTCCTTCTTTCAGACAAATAGTTTTTTTTATTACCTTGGCTCTTCCAACCTCAGTAATGCTGGTGGATGGTGACCATGATTTTAAAGTGTTGTAAATTGTATATATTCATCATAAAACTAACATATAAACCTTCAGGGGTTAACACATGTTTTCTGAAGTAGACCAATGAGTTTTTGTAACAAAAACTGCGTGTTTGTGAGAGAGTCGAGTGCTGGCTTCTTGGTGACCTCTGACTGATGTATGACTGAAGCTACATCATACGTCAAATCAGAGGTCAGCCAAGAAGCCAGCAATCGACTCTCGATTTTTATTTTTGTGTTTTTTTCAGTTTTGTTTTACATTTAGTGTCATTGAAAAACTCTTTAGCATAGATAGTATAATAATTTAGAAATGATTATTGTTTGTGTCCGGTAGGAGACAGAAGTTCATCGGAATCTCTCAAGGAGCATCTGAGCTATCGAGAGACTACCCTCAGCTCACCGTTCGTCAGCTATATCAAAGTGAGTGTGTTGAAGATTGATCTTTCCATGGAGAGAAGAAGTATGTTTGTATAGAAAGCTAGAATTTAAGCAGGTTTTACTCCACACAGACCAGTTTAGATCAGTTTCATGCACATTTTCCAGTCTCGCTTTCTTCTTACTTTCATTACACTGTTATCCTTTTGCCAATTAAATGGTGCAAAAGCCAGATTAAGTTGTTGTTGTTTGGTAAACACATTATCCTACCTTGAACTCTGACATTAGCAGTTTCCGGTTTAAGACCAACAGACTTTTGAGGCCAACTTGACACCACATTTGCTGTGTAATTGTGTGGAGTAGTTCCAGATTGGAACTGGCTCTTGGGTTCCCTATTGTTCACAACAATATTCACAAATGACTTCAATTGGATGAGGATTGATAATAAATAAGTAAGAGTAAGAAGTACAGTAAGAATAAGTAAGAAGTAAATAAATATACTTTAATAATAGTAATTAATCATTTACATCATTAATAATAATTAGAGAAAATAATTATTTGTAAATTAATATTTTAGTAATGTTGACTTTTCCACGAAGTCACATAAAATTAAGCTAGCTTATATGCAGGTTCACCAAGACTGTAAGAATCCTGGTTCTTCTGAGACAGTTTAGTTGTTTTTGTTTAGTTATTTTTATTGGAGTTTCATTGCCTCATTGAAAACTATGCTGTTCTGTTTTGCTGTTTCCTATTATAGTCGTAATATCCTAGTTTGAGCCCCAGCTGGAGTACGTTGAACACCTTTTTTCTTCAATGCAAAACTGATCTTACATCCTCTCTTTTATGTCTTTATCTACCCTACTTCCCTTCATTACATTGCTTTATGTGCTTTATGTTCCAGTAACTGTTATCTGATAACATCTCATTGCATCATTGGATTGGCACAGACAGTGTTTATTTGTGCATTAGTAGTTCCCCTGTGAAGTAATCCACGTCTAGAGGGACATTGTGTGTATGAGGCAGTGTGTGTGTGACTCCCATCTGCGTGTGCGTCATCCTTTCAAACAGGCCGTGGTGAATCGGTTTCATTAAACTCTAGCCAATTAGGCCTTTAGCCTGTGGACACATGATAGAGCTTGCAGCTAAAGTTGATGTGTGTGTTTGAAGGGTCGAGGTGCGGATTTCGATGAGCCCCTCAGGATAGAGGAAGACAACAACTGGACTTCAGAACAAACGTAAGTTTATATCCAGATATTTATCACGTGTATCTCTCAGTTTCTCTCTCTCTTCTTCACTAGCTAAATTATACATTCATATTATGTTACCGGGTCCAACAGGTCAAAGGTTAACATGATCAATCAGTTAAAGGAAGCAGTGGAGATGCTACAGGATCCTAACAGGTAAGATAAACAGTGTTAATGGTGTATGTCATCGCAAAATTGTCCAGATCTACTAAATGCAAGGATACATGAAGATATATTAACATGCATTGCATTATGGTTTTCTGTAAAGCTGCTTTGAAACAATGTAGGTTGTGAAAGGTGCCATTTAAATTAAATTGATTTAACTTGTTTGTGTTTGTATTTAGGGTTAACATGAACTCGACTGATCTCTCTGGTATCAAGCTTTACCCTGTAGAAATGGTTACAGTAGATGAGTCAATCAAGTAAGTTACAACCTCACAGCCTCACATGTTTTACGGTAAATACAAAACAGTAGTTGAAATGCATTCAAATCATGCTTTACATGTTTCGGTTTTCACCAACACCCCATTCTTATTTTTGTCTTCCTGCAGTGGCCAAGAGAGCGACGAGGGCCAGGCGACACCTAAGGTAAACCGCTGGTACTTGTGTCTAAGTTAACATCAAACACATGTAGGAGAGGACCTTACTGGTTCCTCTAAGCAACCTGTTCATTACCTTCTTTTTAGTGCTTCTGTAGATGCAGTGTTTCTCTTGAGTTCCTCTGAGATCAGTGGGCTATTGTTGAAGGGCAGATCAGTTTTGCGGTTTCCCAGGGGGATTGTCTTTCACACATATTTATGTGATGTCAGCTATGTGACGTCATATTTTACTTAAGGTTTATCATTTCAAAAGGTGTTAGCTTTTCATTCGTTCAAGAGCAGCTGCAAAAATGAAGTTCCTTTACCTAAACTGTTTGAAATTAAAGACAGTAGCCTTTCTGTTTACAAAGCACTGTTTGGTTTGAAGTACGTACACAACAAAAGTTTGAGGTCGATAAGATGTTGTAATGTTTTTAAAAGACGCATTAAACATCATCAAGGTTGCATTTATTTGATAAAAATACACTAAAACAGTATATTGTAAATTATTAGAATTTAATTTTTTTTTGTGATGGCAAAGCAGAATTTTAATTTCTTGAGTTTCACATGACCCATGAGAAATCATTCAGATATACTAGTTTGGTGCTTATATTTCTTATAAGCATGATGATAAGCAAGTTTTTACAGGATTCTTTGATGAATATAAAGTTCAAAATAACTGCATTTATTTTAAATATATTTTATTTTGAACAGCATTTATTTTGATTAATTAAATGCATCCCTGCTGAAAGAAAGTATTATTAAAAAAAAATTAAAAAAACAATTCCTATGACCTCCAACTTTTGAATGGTGATGTATGTTGTCCCATCGTTGTGCAGTGGTCTGTTGTGGTAGTCTGTGTGTTGTCATTTGTGTATGTACTCTAGGTGTCTTTGCTGTGTTGTGATGTGATTATTTGGATATTTTCTGTTATTAAAATTTGATTAATCGATGCCATGCTATGCAGTATTTCTGGTTAGCTGTGCAGCTTGTGTCACATAAGTGCATCCAGTTAAAATCTTGGGCTGTTTTTACCAGCATGATGTGTGCTGTGGTTAGTGTCATAGTTTGATGGTCTTAAGAGCCGTGATTATCATTGAAGGCGGCTTCTGGAGAATGCTGGGAGTTCCAGAGGAAGAGACAGTACATTCTGGAACGGGCCCGGCTCGAGGCCCAGGTCGCGTGTCAACAGTATGCCCTACACGTGGCACAACAGGTAAACTAGTCCTGCCATTCAGCCTACTGTATAGATGCATCCTGTTTGACTACTTGGACAACTTGTTTAAGTCAAATGGGGACATTGTTATAAAATATGCAGCTGGTCTCTTAGAAATGATTCATCGTTTGTTGCAGATGTGTTTGTCATTTGTATGCAGTCCACTTTATACTGAATTGCTCAAACAAATGGTTTAGATGTTGCTGCCACATTCATTCTTTTTGTTTGTGCTGTGGTGACCTCATTCTCAGTGTAGTTGTAATTGTAAACGTGAAGCTCATTCCTAGCAGACCCACACAAACTATGCAGATTTCCACAGATTTGGAGCCACTGCCATTTACAAGCTCTTGATGGCCTCTGTCGCCCCTTGCATTTTTATTTATTAGGTTCGATGTGAATTCTCTTGATTTTATTCGTCTGGAACTGAATTCTGAAAAGAGGGTGTTCCATACCAGAATACAAGAAAGAATTTCTGAAATCATTTGTTTTGCTATTGGTTAGCATTGTAGTTTATAGTTGAAGAGATAGTTTGCTAAAAATTGGATTTTCTCACCGAAGAAAGCAAGTCTCTTTAACTTTGTTTTAGGGGATTTAAAGATTGCAAAGACAAAAATATTATTTATTTGTAATAATGTGCACTGTGCTGTCATCTACCACAAAGAATGAAGTACTCGGTTTAACAGTTACAACAGTTTAACAGTTTAACAGTGACCAATTAATACTGAATTATTCTGCAGATATTTATAGATTGCATCTGTTCCTTTTATCACTCGGTATAGTGTTGGAAATACGTGCTGGGCTGGAAGCATTTGTGTTTGTTTATTAACATTGCTGTCCACGTACATTTAGTCCATGGTGTAACCTCCATGACTTCATAAATCCCCATTTTAGATTCAATAGAAATTATATGTTTAAAGTAAATGTACTCGCGCGAGGATTGAGAATCGTGTGATTGTCTTTCAAATGTAATGAAAGGGGAAAAACAAACAGAGACTTGAGAAAGAAAGACAAAGAGTCATGTGGAAGCAGAGAACAGGGATGCATTGTTTGATTATGTCTAAAGAGCTGGTCTGTTAACGTCTTACATCATCTCAAGAATCCCACAGACTGTTTTTTCTCACTCTTAGGGTGAGATGATTGGCCAGGAGGGATCAGGTGATAGTTGTGAGAACCAGGTTACCAAGGTAAATCTTTCTGCTGACTCATAGTTTAATGTTACTGTGGCTTTACACCACAGTAACGTTATGCAACGGTATTTTACTTTTTAAAAATAGTTCAGTGCACTTACGCTGAATGTGTGTCTCATACCAGAGTGAAGAAAGAACCCCAGTTTCCAGCCCCACACTGAGCTCCCCTCCCTTTGGTCTGAAGCCCAGATCAGGTGAGAACCGTGTTGTTTTAATAACCCATGTGATGCCAATGTGCTGGTTGGCATGGGTGGCATTGCACTTTAGAGGATGGTGCACATTTTGGGCTCTCTCATTATCATCTCATTTCAGTAGTAAGGGGGCGGAAGTATGTTAAGATCATTTTGCCTGTGGCCAGCACCTGTTATCCTGTCAAGCTCATAAAAGCTATACAATATTACAGTCAGGCTTTTTATCCATACATATTGCTGTTTATTATTACTCTCTTGGCTTCAATTTTGTGATTTTATATTTTCACGAATACTATTCATTATTGATGTATACAGTTTAATAAACACACAAAACAGCTTGCTTCATCTGGATGCTGTTTAATTCATGTAGCTGTTTGTTTAGCTGCCTAGAGGCTTCTTGTTGCTTCCCCCTCTAACATCTAAGCTAGCATTTGCATTATTATCTGTGATCTGTTATTTATGTCTAACATTACCAGCAATATCATGCCCTGAGTCTGACACTTAACATAAATAATAGTCATTTGTACCAGGTGCATTAACAGCATGCCAACAAACTGGTACTGAAATGCTGCTAACATTGACTTTTTGTTTTTTGTTTTGTTTTTAATATTTTCTCTTTTGTGTTGTGCTGTATTTACGTGTCATTTGGCTTTGCATATTTTCCGGCTTCTTTCTCTTCCCTTTTGTTTATCTGTTTCCCTGAACTGCTTGCTTGCTTGTGTGCTTTTATTACACACACTGCTGTTGCTTGGCACCCTCCTATTTTCTGATACCTGAAACTCCCGCCTGTTTTTCTGTGTTTTTTCCAATGAAAATCATTTGTTTCGGCTCCTCCTATTGGCACTATGCTTAATGTTGATACCTACATCTAGCTTCACCCTCTGTGCCGTGCTCGACTCCGCCCTGTCCCCTCCCCCTTACACAGGCCCCGCCCACTGATAGAGACACGCCCCCTAGCCCAGCAGAAGGAGACATGCCAAGCAGTGGTAGGTTTGCTCAATGTATCGTCCTGTGCAGTCACATGCATTGCAAAAAAAGTCTCTTTGTGTTTTCTTGTCAAGATTAAATTGTTTTGGGTATTATTATTCTTTTTATTCTTTTTTTGTGGTGGTTGTTAAGCCTCTGAGACACTTTCATAGAGATTTGAATAAACCTTTAATTGTAAAGATTTAATATAAAATATGTAACTCCTTACATACCACCATTTATGCTACTGGAACAAGAATAACAAAGACTTTTGGGTGTAGACTCTTTTGACTTTGGTCGGTAAGCAATTACCCAGAACACACTAGCAACCACATAACAATGCCTTTATAACATCCAAAAAGCCCTAGAATCTGCTTTGTAACTCCCTGCTGCATAGCAACACTCTGACAACCACCTACAGGGACCCTAGCATGATGGCAGCACATTTTTCTTTGGGCAAGCATTACTCTCATTGCTATGAAAATCTAAATTTAAAAACAACACTTGTTTTTCCAAAATGGCTGAATGCTTCAGCCTGCTCACAGAGATTTCCTATTTGGGTGAGAAAATTTGTATATTTTTGTAAATTAGAAGAATATGTATAAGAATCTAGCAGCTAAGCGAAGCGAAGGTCCAAAAGTGAAAGTTATCAACATATACACACCATCATGTCATTCCAAACTTTTACAAATTTCTTTCGCTTGCACAAAAAGAAAGAATGTTTACAAGAATGTTGATAACCAAACAGTTTTGGTGATGCTTGACTTCCATTGTATGGACAGAAAAACACATGAGACATTTCTCCAAATATCTGTCATGTTCCACAGAAGAAATAAAGTCATACAGGTTTGGAAAAACATAAGGCTGAGTAAAGGAGGGCAGAATTTGCATCTATGGGTGAACTGTTTCTTTAAATGCGTCACTCATCATGTGTAGACAACTTTTTGTCTGAAAGTAAGACTTTTTTTTTTTTTTTTTTTGAGGTTAGCGGTGTAGTGTTGCAGGGTCTTTCAGAACACAGGAGTGAGAGAGGGGATGTGGTTGAGCTGAAATTTGGGGTGGCCCAGTGGCTTTAAATGGAGCTGTGTTTATTTATAGACCTGCTATTTTGAAGCATTAGATAATGGCCCCAGAGGGAAAATCAGACCTCCATTTAAGTGGAAATGCTTTCAGATGATGAAACTGCCAGGAGACATCTGTACTTACTCATCGTCTTGTGAGAGAGAAAGAGGAAGACGGAATGATGGAACGAGAGAACAAATTACTAATTAATTGCTCTGTACAAATAGTACAGTTGAACTTAGTATCGTTGAACTTTATATTAACTTTATTGAACCCAGATGTTGCCTTTTTACGGCATAAAAAACTAATCTAAATAGACAAATCTGTGAAATGATTTTACACATGAAATATATACACGGTACTACTTAAAATCCTCATCAGATTAGGCAAACATGCACTTTATGAATGACTGTGTTCAGATTTAGTTTATTTCCGTCCTCAAGAGAAATACTACTACAAAAAACTTGAGAATTTGTAACTTCCTGTTGGACGTCAGAAATTCTCCTGAGTGTTTTTTTACCATCTACTTTTAAGTGCATGTTTTTAAGTGCATGTTTTGTCAGTAACCTTCTGGAATACTTACTGTCTCTTGTGTAACAGAAAACATTTGAAAGAGTCTCATTTTTTCCAATACTAAGTTGCATTAGGTAGTGTGCTGTTCTTAGAGTTTAGAGACTTCCAAACAGCTTGCCCCAAACACAACCCCGGTTTGCTATTGGTGAACAGATTGCCTCTTCCCCAAACTTACACCATTGGTTGAGCCAGTGTTGTTATGCCAGGCTGGCAGAAAAAGATGATGTGTGAACATAAAAAATGGCATACTTTCAAGTCATTAAAAGTACCCTAAAACACAGACTTGTTCCAGAAGTATGAAAAGTGACTTTACAGAGACTGTTGATGCAAATAAACACACATTTTACTATCTAAGCTATAAAAGTTAGCTATTTAGACTTTGTTTTTATATATTAATAGGTATAAATAATATATCTTTTTCTTCATTTATACAATTTGGAAACCAAAGATTTACTATTTTTACATATAGCTCATGTTTGGGTACACATTTCAAGTCAGTACACACACAAATACACTCATTTTCTCTGATGCTGCTCAGAGATGTCTAACGTGAGCTTGCTGTTTTACATCAGTGTCCAAGCACAAAAACACTGCTCCAGGGCTTTGAACTGAGAGACAGCAAATAGGGGAGGAATGTTCTGGAATAACATCCTTTTAATGTTCCCTACATACTGTCCTCTTTCTTTCATTTCTTCACAGGATGAGAGGTTATGCAACTACAGAAACACACTCAGATGTGTGGAACGAAGCATTGTGTTCTTGTCTCTCTCAATATTCCTCTTTCATTTCTTTCATCCTTAGTGCTCCCCCTTGTGGGGAAATATGATGTAATAAGGGCTATCAGCTGTCACATAAGGAAAGCCTCTCATTCCCTTAAAAATTCAGGAAGTTCATTGTGATGTAAATAGACAATAAAGGCAGCTTGTCATTTAAAAAGTAACAACGGCAACAGTAATAACATTTGATCACTGATCCTTTTCGTGTCAAAATTGACACTAAGCTAAAGTTATTAGAATTGGGATATCATGATTGATGTGACGTTAAAAGAAAGTGACAAGATGAGAGTAAGTCTTTATGCATGTGAGAGTGAGACAGGAGATATGTGCTCTGTGCAGGCTGGTGACGCTTCAGTTGTGTGACAGTGTTTTTCAGGACGCACAAGACTCTGGAATCGGTGGATCCTCAGTTCACCATGAGGAGAAAGATGGAGCAGCTCAGAGAGGAGCTGGAGCTCATAGAGCAACTACGAGAGGTAAGCAAATACACAAGGAATGTATGTAAACTAGATATATTGGTTGGTTGGTGACTGAATATATGGCTGTACTCTGGCCCCACAAAGGATATGAACACTGTATTACCATAAACATTTCTCATGCAAAAATGAAAATGTTTTATTTACATCCCAATCATGTCGAATTTGCCAGAGTATTGAGAGCAGACTGAAAGTAGTTCTTCCTGAGGATCTGGGCTCTTCTCTCATGGATGGGGTGGTGCTTTGTCACCTAGTCAATCACATTCGGCCACGTTCAGTGGCCAGTATCCATGTACCATCCCCTGCAGTGGTGAGTCATCTCTGAATTATCCACACATTTGCACCAATTCTATAAACTACCATTCAAAAGATTGAGTTCAGTTATATTTCCAAATAAATATGTGATTTATTATTTTATGTATTACATTTCTTTATATGATGGATAATTAGTTATAATTAATTAATAATAATTATGAATCGTATCATTTAAAACAAATTTTCTGTTTTTTAAAATTTTTATTTTATTTTGTTCATGTAATGGCAAAGCAGGAGTCCTCAGGCTTTAAAGATCTTTCAGAAATCAATCTAATAAGCTGATTTGCTAAAGAACATTTTGTATTATCGCTAATGTTAAAAATAGTTGCGCTGCTAAATATCTTTGTGGAAATGTTCATATTTTTTTCAGGAATCTAAAAAAACTTTTATATAAAATGGAAATCTTTTATAACATTCTAAATATATTTACTGTCACTTTAATGCATTCTTGATGAATAAAAAGTTGAATTTATTACAAAAATGTTTTTGAATGATTGTGTTAGCAAAAAGTTTGTTAACCTGTGTTTTTTTCCTCTTTCTCTTTTTTGACATCTGTGTATGGATATGTAAAACCTTCAGCCCAAGCTTAGCATGGCTAAATGTCGCAGAAATGTTGAAAACTTTTTGGACGCCTGCAGGAAAATGGGAGTCCCTGAGGTAATTATTTAATTGTTTTATTGCCAAATGAACTAGATCTATTTCTCCAGGGCCACTGTTTGTACAGGTTTTGCTGTACTAGTCTCTTATGTGCAGACCTATAGAAAAAAAACCTGCAAGCCTATAGGTGAAGGTCAAGAATTTATCATACTATTGTTGTCTGGTTTTATAATAAATTTGAAATATATTAGAAAAATGTGACCTTGACCAGAGTTTCAGTCTTTCCCCATATTTTCTACATAGAATAATACCTGCTTTGTGGTATTACTGGAATTTCGGGGAATTTCGTCTTATTCATATGTGGTGAAAATGTCCTTATTTTTCCATACTGTAACTAGTGCTTTAGTGAAGTGTACAGTGATCCCTCGCTACTTCGCGGTTCGTTTATCGCGGATTCACGACTTCGCGGATTTTTTCTTTGGAGCCTTA
>JAUMHI010000048.1:9847201-9882000 GCA_032359435.1 Enteromius unitaeniatus | reverse complement strand
ATAATGTCTTTTAATGAATCTTTGCAAATCACCTTTCCTAATAATGTGCTAATTAGCAAGTTTCACTATGAATACGGATAAAAAAAGATCTGAGAGCATCCAGAAAAGAGGGGCGGGGTCAGTGGAGCTCGAGGAGATTTAAAGGGGAAGTACACAGAACAGGGTGATTTCAAAAGAGATGTTTTTGACAGGGTAAAATTAGCAATTTTTACACTATCTTTGAGAAATTTTAAAATAAACTATATTACAAACTTTCCATTAAGACCTTAAAGAATCATATAAGCTTGTGGAAAATTGGCTTTGTATGACTCCTTTAAAAAAACGTGCTGGACTTACGAAAATAACAAAATCTATGGATCCCTGCCACGAATAAATCGATTAAATTAAATTACGTGACTACAGTACATTACAAATTGCTGTGAGACTGGGTTGGGTGGATTTATAGACATGAGACTGATAATAAAATAACCTGTCAATAAAAGCTCAGTGCCAATTAGATGTCCCTTTTTAATGAGCACTGTTCAGAGACTTACACATTCATTCTTTACAGTAGAAACACATGCAAATAGGTAGGTTTCTTTGACAAATGGAAAGATTGAATGGACAGTTTTGATTATGAATATATCAAACATCTATTTAGATTCATTTAGACATGCAGGAAGAAAATTACTGTAATTAACTTTGTCTTCGTTAGAAATATTTTGCACTTAAGAGTCTATCGGTGGTCACCCATGATGACTCTTTACAGGGTTTTTTTTCTGTGCTTTAATGTTTGGAAATATTTGCAAATAATAATCTCAGCACTATAGCAGAATGCCTTTGGTCTTTATTCTGCTCGGTTCATTAGCAGCACAAATGAAAGTTGCAGAGGTAATGAATAAGTTATGCAAATATTAGCATCACATTTTCAGCTGCATGCTTTTCTTGCTTAATGTCTCAGCTCTAACTGTATTTCCGATGACATTTCGTGGTACAGTGATGCCTTTGTCACAGCAGACTACCTATTCAGTGGCAGTGGCAGCAGGCTGCTGATTTAAGACTTTAGTGTATCAGTCCCATCACTGACTGTAAACACATTAATAAATACTGAATGTTGTCTGTGTGAAGTTTTTTTGCATTAAAAATACAATAAAAGGAAACAGATCACATGTGCATCATTTCAAGTTTCAGACAGTACAGAAGCGCGAGTGTTTTCACTTCAGACCCTCAACACAACTCCAGGTCACTGGACAAGACATCAGCACGAGCCCTCCAGCTCTGCTTTCCACTCAGATATCAGCAAACTCTCTGCCACTCACAGTCAGTTGTTGCCATGGAAAGGCTTTGTCGCTACAATGCATTCAATAGGGAATGAGATAACCAAACGATAATCACATTGTTGCCTCTTTTTTGACCTATCACAGGTTCATAACCATGGAGATGCACGGTGCTTGAGCAGATAAGAACAAAGAGACTGCAAAGGCCAAGAGGCCATCTACACAAAGAGAAGAACACGCTAATGCAATATAGATTATAAGCTAATAAACTCATGCTTATTTCTGTGCATTTAATAGACACTTAATAAAATATATATGCGAGTATAAAAAAAAACATATATAAGATGAAAGTACTTTATTAACATAAATGTTGTTTCGCACTCTAAATAAAGCTATGATCAGCCTGGCCACTTTGAGGCTTGAATAGAAGTCATTTAGAAATTATGTATCTGTCATGTTCAGCTGGAGATGCCAGTCTGCTGATGGCACTCCAGCTCCAGCAAACTGTTTTATGTCTGTTTTCACCCGTTGGACTAATCATCAATGAACTCATGTCTCCGCCCCTCTTGTTTGTTGTCAAGGTGTTTCATTGTTTCTCCGCCTTATGTCACATGTATAAATACCACTGATATCCTTTTGTTAGTCGCTGGTCAATGTTGGATGTACGTCTGTTTTCACCGTTGTCAAGCCATCCGTGGTGTAACCGAGCCGCGGGATGCGGTTTCGGTTTAGTTTTCTCGGCTCGGACCGCCATGCCAGAATTCCATGATTCCGAATTTTCCACCAGCGATCACATCACTGGACGAGGCGAAGAAGATTGCCAGTATCTTCCAGCTAGCATACAAAATAACGTCCGAGGAAGCGGACAACAATACCACCTCAGGGATGCCAGCGCCACGCAAAACACCCGCGGTTCCTAGCCCGTCAGTGCGGTTGCCAGATCCACCTAAAAGCTCCGTTTCACAGTATGGCAAGCTATGTAAGGCTCTATTAGTCCCAGTTTCTCAGCCTAAGAGACTGTTTCAAGCCCAGTCAGTTCAGGTTATACAGCCAGGAGTGCTGTTTTCTGCCCAGTCGGTTCAGGTTTTAAAGCCTGAGGTGCTGACTGCCACGCCGGTGGTTCCCAAGACACCCACAGAGAGCTCTGGTACCATTGCTCAGCGAGAGGGGCTGAGTGATGTTCAGTTGAGTGTAGGGCTACAGCTAGGGGAGCTGTCACTAGCAGGGGGCGTTACATCTGCGCCACGGCCTGCGCCATCTGAGTCGTGTGTTACCCAGTCTGCTCCGGTTATGCAGCCTAACATGTTGTGGAAGCCCCTCACGATTTCAAACCAGTCAGTGATGGGTGCCAGCCCCGAAGCACGATACTAGGGGTCGTGTCAGTTCCAGCCTGTCTCGGTTACACAGCCTGCCGAGCTGCTTAAGGTCCTCGTGGTTCCTAGCCCGCATGTAACGGGTCTCAACCCCGTAGCACGATACGAGGAGCCGTGAACCAGAGTGGCCGGATCCGCCAGTCCCAGTCCAGTTTCACTGTATTCACCCGAGCTCCACGAGACCTTTGAGGCCCCATGGCCTGAACCTTTGGAACCAGTGTATGGCACAGAGACTCCATCGGGTCCACCAGAGGCTGCACTACCTCTGGAGATGTCGGTTTCGGCCATAGAATCCACAGAGGCCTCATTGGTGGCTGCACAGCCCATGGAGGTCCCCGAATCAGGTTTCAGCCGGTCTCTGAGGGTGTTTTCACCTTCTAGTTTATCTAGAGTAGCACTGTCACTGACTGTTGTTTGCAGGAGGGCGCGTTCACAGTCAGTAGAGCTTTCAAGGGTGCAAAGTCAGCCTGGTGGCCCCAAGAGGGCTCTGTCACTGTCAGGCCGGACCAATGGGACCCTGCTGCCATCCGCTCCACCCGGGAAGATGGCCTCTCTGTCCATTTCACCCAGGTGGGCTTTCCCGCCACCTGATCCGCCTTGGAAGGCGTTCCCGTCGTCAGCACCGCCCAGAGGGAAGTCTCCACTGCCTGTTCCGCCCCGGTGGGCTTCTCCACCACCTGCTCCACCCAGAAGGATGTCTCCGCCGCCTGTAGAAATCAACGTTTCTACAGACGCTGCCAAAAATAAATAAATGCCTTCAAGAAGGAGCCTACCGTTTTATCCCGGTTTCCTTACTTAGGTGTTAAAATTGTGGCCATTCGCGACCTGGTTTTCATCCCCCTAAATAAATTAACGGGGATGAATGAAAGCAGTTATAAGACGATGCCATGAGTTGAGTAGACGGTTGCTTGCGAGCTATCTCTCTCTTAATGCTGCATTATCTGTAAAGGCTCCGTCCCGGCCCCCCAAGCCTTTAAGTATTACATCTAAAATGCTGATGGACAGGGGGTACTCAGTGGCAGGTCGAGCCGGTGACGTGTCTGCACACGACAAAAAAAAAAGGAAAGTAGCCGTGTTACAGGCGTACTAAGCTGACCTGCTAAGAGACTTGGATGAGAGCTCGGAAGAGGAACTTCTTGCCTGCCATTGTGAGCGCTATAATTGCTCTCCAGTTCGAGATGCTGCTAGGCAGGAGCAGCCCCATCTGAGTACCCTCTCCTCATACGGAGACACACAAGCAGAGCGTCGCGACGAGAGTTCCTCCCCAGAGACTGCAGCAGGGGAGTTGGTGGCGCTCTGTAGCAGAGCATTCTAAATCTAGAAAAGACCTGATTGTTGTTATACAAGAAAAGAAGGCCCCGCAGGCAGAAAGAGAAGGTCCGGGTGCCAGTGGCTCAGGACTTCAGAGGGCAGGCCCCTCTGGGGAAGAGTGGCACACTCCGTATTACACGGAGCCCATCTCTCCTCAGTGCAAGAGAGATCGTTTCACTAACCTCGCCAGTGTTACGAGGCATGAGCATCTCCCGCGAGCAGTCCCAGTATCGTCTGCCCGGAAATGTAGCGGCGCTGAGATGTTCGCCACCGAGCTCTCACAAGGGTTTAAGCACAGCTTCACCCAAGGCTGTCCTGTGTCAAAACATCGTCCCTCAAATATCATCAGAGACCAGCCTCGAGAGGTTGGTTCACTTAGTAGACTTTTTTGCAGCATGGAAACTACTGCCAAATGGGTCTCAATGGGTCCTGCGTAGTGTAGACAATGGATACAGAATCCAATTCAGATGAGCTCCGCCACAATTCACGGCCGTCACTCATCCGATAATTTATACAGAGCAGGCTCTGGTGATGGAACAAGAAGTCGAAACTCTCCTGAGGAAGGAGGCCATCGACGTGGTCCCTCCTCACAAAAAAGAGTGCAGGGTCTACAGCCTCTACTTCATAGTTCCAAAGAAGGATGGAGGGCTGAGGCCCATCTTAGATCTCAGGTTATTGAACCGCTCAGTTTTGAAACTGAAGTTCTGATTGCTCACTGTGAAGCAGGTCGTGGCACAAATCAGGTCCGAGGTCACGATAGATCTAAAAATATGCATATTTCCATGTATCAATCCATTTTTCACTCGGGAAGTCCCTGAGGTTTGCTTTCGGGGGAAAGCATACCAATATCCGGTACTACCCTTCGGCCTTGCACTCTCACACTGAGGTGTGGAGCAGATATGGAGAGAATTTTACAGACAGAGGTAGACCTCTTTGTGACACAAAAGAGCATGCAATTTCTCCTGCGGGACTGGATGTCATTGTACAGACATGGCCGAGGCTGTGTCTGTACGCTTTTTCCCCAATCGCTCTGCTCCTTGCTAGTAGAGCCGTTCTGGCCGGGCCGAGTATGGTTCTTGGACCTGACAGACCTCCCAGACAGCCCATAATGGGTGATTCCAGTCAGGAAAGATCTCCTCTCACAAGCGGGGGGCACAATGTTCCACCCACATCTTTAGCTGTGGACACTGAGTGAGTGGCCTCTGAGGGGGCACAACTCTTAGCCACAGGTCTCTCAACCGAGGTTGTTGAGACCCTTCTTTAATCCAGAGCTCCATCTACGAGAAAGCTGTATGGCTTAAAATGAAAATGATTCACTTTGTGGTGTAGAGAGTGCCAACAAGATCCAGTCAACTGCCCAGTCGGTACAGTTATGGAATTTTTGCAGGCCCGATTTTCTACTGGGGTCACTCACTCCACCCTGAAGGTTTACGTGGCGCCATTTGAGCCCATAGAGGAGATTTCAGATCATCTGTTGATGATAAAGACCGCAATATTGCTAGCATTGTGTTGTCTCCTCTCTGAGGAGAGTAGGTGACATTCAGGCCCTTTCAGTGGCCCCTACACATTTCGACTTTGCACCTGGCCAAAGCCTTCCTGTACCTGCGAGCGGGTTACAGTCCCAAGGTACCTATGGTCACACCTCAGCCACTTGTACTACAGGCCTTTAACCCACCTCCCTTCAGGGAGCCTGGGGTGCGTTTCCCAAAGGCATAGTTAGCCTACTATGGTCGCAAGTCCCGTTGTTACCAGCATAGTTCAACGATTTGGTGTTTCCCGAAAGCATAGTTCAAACGAACATTCGCAGTCATTTGAAAATCCAGCCATCTGAAAACTGAAATGATATCAAACTTGCTTCCAAGTAAACTGCAGAACTAAATCAGACAGTCTCTTCACTTGTTGACAGCTCAGCTGATACAAATGTCGGATTCTTCTTTTTAATTGTTGCTCCAAAAATATAATCACAGTCACCACAATGGAGATTACGTGAACAGTTTGGCTTTTACATAATGCTAATTTTCTCTGTTTGCCACTCATTTCCCGTCATCATCATCATCTGTGAGTGTTTTTATTCTTGTGGATAAATATAAACACTCAGATTTAATACCTCTTGTTTCAGCAATCTGTTCCTTTCCAACCTGCAAATTATCTGAAGATTTGAATTCCTCTCAATTTGCACAAATTCACTATACTTTAAGTTAAAATGTGAACGACAAAAGGAGAAATTTTAGCTTCAAGTGACAAAAGCAGTTATGACATCCTCAAAAACCAACTTCAATGCTTTTCAGTGAATGAATTAGTTAATGTAACTGCATGTGGCTAACAGAGATAATTCCATGTCGGATTATGCAATAACATTCCCAACAAATCTCTTCTTTTGTGTCATGCATCATCTTTCCTTTACATTATTTTTTTCCCATCTGAGATAAACTGCAGACTTCAGACTGCTACCAAAAATGAAAATCTACGGAATCAAAACTGCCAGGCTGTGATATTGTTCCCAGTCAGTATGCTAATGTTTAGGTGCCTTTTGTCCGTTATTAATGTGTTAAAATTGGACGCTCTAAGACTTCAAGATGTACTGATTGTCCTCTCTTTGAAGATCATACAATACACACCTACAAAGTGGATAACATTTCTAAAATCTGAAAGGAAAAACAGGTTTTATAAAACAGATGTTGTGACAGGAACAAAAAGGACTATCCAAATCCTATAAATATGCAAAGAGGAAATCTGCAAATACAAAGAAATTAAATGGTTATCTCTCTGTGTTGTAAAAGAGTATCATCACCAAACTGAATTTTATGATGTCATAGGAAATTATTTTAACAAAAAAATAAAGACTTCATTTTGAATTTCTATTTGTTAAAATCTCACAGGAACCAAACAAGTCAACAAATTATTCTACAATATTCCCGTTACATCATGATTTTAATTGCTTCATCTATGAGAAGTGAACAATGCAATTAAAATTGTCTGTCACAGCTGCGGTTCTGTGATTTTGATCCATGCATATGTGTGTGTGGAGCCTGTCTATTGTCCTTTCTGTTTCCCCTACTTGTAACTCTATCACAAGATGCCAATCAAACATTCTGCCATTTCATTTTTTAATGAATTAGCTCATGGTTCAAGATCTTGGCCAGCTTGCAAACCCCTTCTGTGCTTACACCATCCCAGCTGGCACTCACTTCACTGATGACAGTCAACAAACCTCCTTAGCAAATGCCAAAAAATAAATAAGAGTCTATTTCCATGAAACAGAGCAGTCAGAGAATCAGAAGTGGACATCTGGAGGAACTTCTACACGCATAAGCATGCTCCAGCATGTACTGATTAAACTATATTATAGCCAATCAATCGATTAAGAAAGAAAGAAAAAAGTGAATCTGTAGAAACAGAATTTTAATACATTAAGCAAAGACAATTAAAAAATAAATACATAACAAAATTTTGTCAAATTAAAGAAACCATCCAATTAGATGACAGACTGATGGTTTCAGTCAGCATTTGCCATTTTTGTATGTAATTTGCAGCTGATGTGTGGGCTGAGACTAGCTCGCAAGTAACCAACTTTGTTCATACGAGATTTAATTTTTACATTGACATTTTTGCCACTGTGACCAACTTGGACATGACAGGTGCTAGAATAGCCAGAGAAAAAGGCCAAGAGAGGCTTTCATTACAGATGTCAGAAGATGTGATTTGCTGAGTGGAGGATACAGTATTGATACATCAAGGGATCTTTGAGAAAGAGTCTGTGAGATATTCTGTGGTGTTCGGGGAACAGAAGTGTTTAAATGGTGTTTTTTCATCAGGACTGTGAGTTGGACACAGTTAATGCAGCAATCCTGAAGCAATCAGCATTAGGTCAACAGGAATGTGTTCTTGACTTGTCTTCTTAAAAATCAATGAGGTACAAGCACATGCATATGAGCTCATTGTGCTGTGCTGACTGCCACAAAAATAAGATTTTTAAAAGAAAATACTAATTTAAAGATTGATCAATTAGAGAATACTGCATCCAGGGTATTCATTTTTTTCAAATCCTTGTGTCAGTGCAATACAATGTAATATTTTTGTTAGGACCACTATTGTCAAAAGAGGATTGACAATTAGCATACAGTTTGGATTGGCAGTATGGTTGTGTTCTGGTCAAAAACTGCTGATAATACTGATGGACCTTGTATCAGGGTTTCTCAAATCTTACCCTGGAGGTGCAGTGCACTTTAGAGGTTTAGCTCCAACTCTGATAAAACTCATCTACCTGTAATTTTCAAATGATTCTTAAGACACTGATTAACGTGCTCAGGTGTGTTTGATTAGGGTTAGAGCGAAACTCTGCATTTCAATGGACCTCCAGAATAAGATCTGAGAAACCCTGTTATATATAGATGCTTAGATAGGTGTCGTATTAAGTAGATGGGGAATCAGCTGAGGGTCAGCTGATGTGAGCTTGACTAATGGGACCTGCCAGAACCTTTTTTCTTTGATTTTTTTCTTTAACGGTGCTCTCATGCTCATTTTATCTTTGAAAACGTATTTCTCAACAACTCAGAAGAGTGATGACAAAAATTATGTGAAAATAATCTTCTAGGTGTGTTCAATAATGGTCTTGTCTTTACAAATTCACATAAACACACACAACCCACTTACATTTATATCGGCTGATAAAACATAAAGTAAAGTGAAAATGCGTTTTTATAAAAAACATAAATAAATAAAAATTTAAGACAAAAGGAGATACCGGTAAAGAAAATTTGATAATAATTACTAAAATAACCACATAGGCCACATGTTCTTTTTCAAAAACATAAACCTTAGACATGCGTATCATGTGTAAAACATTTAAGTTTAAGGCTTTTCGACTGCCTCATGAGATCTTTTTGATATTTGTATTTCCAAAATGTCCTGAAAACATCCATCATCGAAGAAAAGACAAAATTGATTTCTTTTTGCCCTCCACCTGTCTCTGTCTGATTAAAAAATAAATAAATAACTTCTCTACAGTTTTTGATTTTCACTTGTGTGTTGTTCAGCTGTTCCATCTCAGTGGTCTCCAGTGATGGATGACCACTCTTTCATTTCTTCATAAATATTCCTCCTTACAGCAGACACAGATGCCAAGCCACATCACAACTTTCATCTGGACGACTTGTGTCTCAAAGATGTATGAAAGTGGGGACATGTTATGGGTTATAAAGAGCAGTCTTTCTAGAGACACTGAAGCCATTCAGAACATTAAGGAAATAAACTGCACATAATTTGTGAGAAATTTCAATAAACATTTATTTTTTCTATTCCCTCTACTCTAAGAAATATCACCGCAATGAAGAGTAATTTTCAGGGGTTTTTTACCCACAATTTACATCACACATTTTATTGTATTGTGTTTTATGGCTGAAAGAAGTATTCGTTAACTAGTAGGAAATTATCCAGACTCCTTTTTGCAGCACATGTACACACAACGACTTAATTAAACCATAATTAAACTCAAACCATACAGCCGATATACAAATCTTAGCATATGTGCTACTGATAATGGTCATGCACGGGATCTCTGCAGGGAAATTTGTCAATTTTACATATAAAAATTGATTTGAAGCAGGACTGTAATTACAGACATTTCTACATTTACCTTCATAGAGATTCCAGACTCTCTACACTGTAAAGCAAACATCACCTAAAGTGTGTTTGGAAGCACTTCTTTTCAGTGCATCTCCAGGGCTCTATGTGGTTTTACTTAAAAAGTCTGTCAAGTTTTCCCTTTCATTTACATATCCATATTCGAACATGTGGTGAGTCACAACTCTCCTCAAATGCATTTCTCTTCTTTGTTCTTCTACTGCCTGTGGTTAATTCTTCAAGGCTCAACTCATAGCCTGTTGTTGAGTGAGACTGCCAGAAGCTGTGTGTTCATTGATCTGAAGCCTCTGGGTCTTGGCAGCAGGTCGCTCAGCTCTCCTCTGAAGCCTTTCTGCCCTTTGAGCAAGTCGTGTTCCCCGCACAAAAACAGACAGGAGTGTGGAGACACGACATGCTAACTCACTAACTCAAACCCCCCGCTTCCCTCTCTCTTTCTTTATTGAGCTCCTTCACCTGCAGAGCTTCACATCACAAAATGATCTTCTGCAGGCCCCCAGGAGGATGCAGCTTTTTTTGTTATTTTTTCTCTCATCTAAGTAAGACTAGATAAAAGCAAGACCAAGAGCACAGGAATCTTACCCATAAATACACTAAACTTAGGGTGCACTTGTCAAATTGATTTTGAAGGTGTCTTGTAAAAAAAAATTATCTTCTCTTAATAAGTGTATATTTCATAATTCTTCTACATATAATTCTGTATTGTATTACATTATAATGTTATATATAAAGTGCATATACATACTGTCACTGAACGGAGGTTCCCCTACCACCTCCTCCAGACCATCAGAGGGAGATCCGCCCACTGTAAATCCTCGACTGGCCTTCTCTGATAAGTTCAACGGAACCCCAGCTAATTTTAAAGGTTTTCTACTTCAATGTTCTCTATTCATCGAGCAGCAGCCCACGCTTTACCCCAGTGAAGAAAGCCGCATCGCTTTCATCTGTTCATTGTTAACAGGAAAAGCACTCGATTGGGCCACCGTGGTGTGAAAGGCGGATTGTTCTCCACGTTCGCCGCATTCCTCCAATGCTTCAGCAAAGTATTCGAACAACCGAGTGAGGGTAAGAGTGTCGCAAAACAGCTGTTGCCGTTGACTCAGGGCTGAAGAACTGCCGCAGATTATGCCTTGATTTTCCACATACTGGCATGTCAGACTCACTGGGTAGAGGACACTTTGAAACTGCTCTTTCGTAAAGGTCTGTCCATGGAACTACAATCCAAACTGGCCTGCCGAGATGAGGGGAAAACCCTGAATGAGTTTATCAAACTATCAATTCATACTGACAACCTCCTGCGCTCTCACCGCAGTACCCGCACTTCAGCCTACTTGTCTGCCTGAAGGTCCTTCTGGTGCCGAACCCATGCAGTTGGGCGCTTCCCATCTGACGCCTGAGGAGCGAGAGCGCCGCATCCAGGGCCGTCTCTGCCTGTATTCCAGTCAGACAGTCCTGATTCTTCTTACCCGGCTAATTCCTCTAGTTTTCAAATTTCGGTGCAATTAACAATCAGAGGGAAAGCCATCTCCACTATTGCACTTTTAGATTCAGGGGTTGCCGGTAATTTTATTTCTCATGCTCTTATTAAACTGTATAAGGTCAAACTAACACCCTGTGGCACTAGATGGTCGGTCCCTGGCAGAGGGCCACACATTGCAGATTACTGAGGAAATTTCAACTGGAAGTGGGCAGCCTTCAGTTGACCATTCAACCATTCAGTTCTGCTTCCTTCACTCACCCAATCATCAACTCACTCTGGGACTCCCTTGGCTGTGCATTCATGATCCCCAAATTACCTGGAAGTCAGGACAGATTACACATTGGGGCCCACACTGCCATAACTGCTGTCTAACCAGACTTTCTCATATTCAGGCCATATTCACTGTTCTGACAGACCTCAAGAATCTTGAGTATTTGCGCTCAACAAAATGTCTCAACCCACGCCAAGCTTGATGCTCTTCACTCGTTTCCAATTCACTGTCACGTATTGCCCAGGAAAAAAAAAAAATTCCCAGAAAAAATCCTTCTTGCCCCCGTTCAATGGAATATCACCACAGAAATCAATCATCTCAACCTTGAATCACAACCACCCACAGAATGCCCCGTTGACTGAACTTTCGCCCCTGAATCGCTCCGACAGTCTTTTCTAACTCACTTTCATGACACACCCAGATCTGGACACCCTGGCATCACAGCAACACAAGAACTTGTGAGTCAACAGTACTGCTGGCCGAATCTCCTGCACAATGTCATTCAATTTATCCACCACTGCAGAATCTGTTAGACCTCCACATCGCCTCGACAACTCCCCGCAAGATTGCCTATACCGCATCGACCCTGGTCACACATTGCCCTTGATTTCGTCACTGATCTACCCAACTCCCAGCGGCATACGACCATACTCACTATTGTGGATCGATTCTCCAATGCTTGCCGTCTCATTACTCTAACTAAACTCCCCGCTGCTCTAGAAACTGCAGAAGTCTTATGCAATCAAGTATTTAGGCTCTATAGTCTGTTTCCGACCGTAGACCCCAGTTCATCTCACGTCTCTGGAAAGCCTTAACCTTAAGCTTAACCTCCGGCTATCATCCTCAGTCCAACAGCCAATCGGAACGACTTAATCAAGAGGTCATTTTGTTCCTGCGATCCTACTGCCAGAACCAAACCCATGAATGGAGCCGCTACCTCTTCTGGGCCAAATATGCTCAAAACTCACTGGTCAAACCTGGCACCGGCTTAACTCCATTTAAATGTGTCCTAGGATATCAACCCTCTCGGTTCTCTTGGTCAGGAGAGCCTACCGAACTGCCTTCTGTCAATGACTGGCTGGTATGGGATCAAGCCCACGTTCACCATTCGACGTCAAGAGAATCAAGGCAACCGTCACCGACGTCCTCACCCTGAGTATGAGATATCCTGAACCCTAGTCTTACAGAGATTGTTCAATGGACACACCCAGATCGGCGGCCCCCAGACCTCGTGGTAGAGCCTAGCGTTGCCCGCATCCTCGTGTCTAGAGCCGCTTGCGGGAGGACTCTTTCATAACGGAGGTTCCCCTACCACCTCCTTTGGACCATGAGAGGGAGATCTCGCCGGAGTATTAACCAGCTTTCAGACTCCAAATCCCATCATGCCTCTCACCTGGGACTGAGCACACACCTGCACCTCCTCACCACATTTTCATTGCCACCTGCATTTAAGCAAGACTCACATGCCAGTTCTCCGCGAAGTCTTGCTTTGCCCCAGCTGTCATTTCTGAGCGTTCTAGTTTGTATTTTGTTCCCTCATTGCCGACCTTGGACTGTTTATTGCCTTCATGATTGTTTGCTGCCTACTCTGACCTTGTTCTCTCGTCTTTTGGATTGTGATTGTTTTCTGCCTGCCTCAAACTCAGCCTGTGTACCTCGACTCTGCCTCTGTATTGCCTCTATTGTTCTGGTTGCCCCCATTTACTCTGCCTGTACAACTATTTTAATAAATCAGCTGCAAATGGATCCTGCTCTGCCTGGTCCTTCTTTACACATACAAGGAATAAAATCTTGAAATATATTTGATCTAGTTAACAGATAAACAAGTGTGAAAAAACAGTGCAACAGGTAACATAACCTATATCTGCTGAGTTTCAGTTCATTTTTATGATATGCTTAATTTGTTCACATCCTATCGCTTTTATTTATCTGGTACGAATGCATGTATTGTGCCACCCTTGGCATTTATATATATATATAATATAAAAATACACACACATGCATGTATATATTTAGGAAAAAATTTATATTTATATATGATTTAAATGATCTGAATATATAAATACATGTTAATACATGTAAATATTTTCAGAATATATGCTGCATGTGTTTGTAGTTATACATACCAAATTAATATACACATATGTAAATAAAAACCTTTTTTGGATGCAATTAATCACAATGAATCATCTGACAGCAGTAGATTTTTAGTAATGATTCTCAATATCAAATCACCAACACACCTGTGCAGTATCATTACAAACAGTAATTATAATATCTCTGTTTTAAACTAAAATTTCACAAATAATACACTAGTATGAGCTTTGTTAACTTTTGTTAAACATGACAGAAAAGACTCTACACTGTCCACAAATGGGACTGGCTTCTATTTCCCTTCTGCTAATGCACTAACTAAATGCACAAGGAAAGGAGAAAATGCAAAACAGAAAAATGGTGAGTCACCTCATGAAACACGTTATGCAATAATATCCTCCAGCACTTAGTCTCAAGAACGAACTTGTCCCCTGAATACCACAGAGGACAGCAGTGCACATCTGTCAATTTTTTTGACATGTGAGAATTGAAAACTAACCATCTGTTTATTGTATTTTCAACGCATTGATTTGGTGAGCTCTATCTAAAGCACTGCAGTGACTCGTCTTTGAAATATTCTCCAGCTAAGCAAAAAAGGGGCAAAACACAGGTGACCCAGCAGGGCAATAAACACATCCATCAAACAAAGTCACCCACGTGACCCGAGATGACATGTACATGTTCTATTGTTCTTTTTCATGAAGGGAAAGGGGACAAAAAAAAACTCCAAATCAATGAATATATAAAAGTATTATAAAATGAAAATAAACGGATTAAGTATTCAAACCTGCATTGATAACGATATTTTATGAGAAAGTTAAACACGAAACAAACAACAAAAACAGATATAGAGAGCTCGATTTCCTGATCCCATGTGAATCTCTCATTAATAAAAACCATGCACATTAACCTACCGAATGCAAATAGAGAGCCAGACCTCATCAGACAAGGTCAGCAATGACTAACCACTGACAGTAATGAGTCCTCATCAAAAATTATCCAAGAGGATTGCTGAGGAAAGACTTTGGCATAAGCTTTTGACTTCACATGAATTTCTACCGTTACAGTCGCTTTCATGAATTATTCATTTTCTTGACGGTTGACTGCAGTAAACAGAGGATGCTTGGAAGTGTGTCAATCTATAAAAAGGCCTCATGTGGCAATGCAGGAATACTTGAATCAAAGCAGCTTTCCCGCTGCTCTGAATTTACCCTTGATGAAACGTGAGGTTTCCCTGCAGGGATGAATATAACTTGAATACTGTTTATATGTACACACCCATTTTTATTTGGTAAAATATAAATTTGCTGAGAAGTGCTATGTACATGCTTGCAATATACAATAGCCCTCCTTGTCAGAAGGTAATCTCTGTTTTCTAAAAAGAAAAAGTAGCTGGTGGTTGTTAACGTAAGCATGAGATTTCCTCATCCCACTATACTTGTCCCAGACTCTCTAAAGCCACTACACACTCACTTGAAAGATGTTCAGCTATTATAATGCAAGAGAACAGGTAAGCTTTGTATGTAGGTCTTGCTTTTGTTGCAGTCCACTTATGTCACTTTGGATAAAAGGGTTTGCTAAATCAATACATGTAAATTGTAATGCATAGTGAATGGCTATCATTACTCAACTGCACAAAATTCTGTTTGGAGCCCTTCCTGTGTTTTATTGAAATCATGTAAGTTATTGCTATTTAGCTGTGCACATGATTTGCTTACAACAATGAATAATGTCTGTGCACAAACTAGACACGTGTCACTGCGGTTAAAACTTATTTCAGGAAGGTTATCTGTAATTTTATCCTTGATAACTGAGCATTCAAATGCTGACTAATGCATTAACAATCTGACAATGAGTGAGCAATAATGTGATTTACTGACCTGCGTAATCGACAACAACATAAGCAGAAGCTATTATGATGATTATTAGTCTCCCCAGGCCAAGCAAGGTTTCGGGGACTTGCTCCAGGACAAAAAGCAAGATTACTGATACTGTACTACATTACATGTGTGAGAGGAACAGATGGAAATTACATTACTCACAAATAATCGTAGCAAGGAATTATTGCTTATAAATAATTGCTTCTGTGTTCCACAAACACAAGTGTGAGGAAAACTGAAATTGCATCAACTTGTTTTGAGCTTAAACCTTTTTGACAACACAAACATCTGAGGTTGAAGTTGCAAAAAAAAATTAAATGTGTTTAAATTTGACAAATTCATTTTGGGTGAAACTTGATTAGTGTTTTTCATACTTTTATTACTTGTGGAAAAACCTGAAACACAATTTTTACTAAGTAAAGAATGGAACTGTTTTTAATGTATTTAACTTTATTCATAAAAAATAATGTGTTTTTTAATTACCATGCTTTTGTGTTTTGCTTTGGTATCGAGAACCATGGATTTTCACTGGCATTGGTACCAAATACAGAAATTTTGCCATTACAACACTACCCTGAGGCATACAACATAAATGCACTTACTTAAAAAAAACAACATACATTGAATAAATGACATTACAATTATTTATAATAAAAATGATTTGGTTCATGCCTCCAATAGATTTGCCTGCATGTTTGCTGATCCCTTTAGGCTTCCATTGTCCCTCCATCTGTACAGTAAAAGAACTGAGCAAATAATCACATACAGGCAATGTTTGTACAGATATTTCTTAAATAATTTTGTCACTTTTGTAAACACATACCATGGACTAATAAACCAGTTGTTTGTGCTGCGGAGCAATCGTGTTTGCTTGAGTGAAAGCCATTCAAAGCTGCTCTGAATTGTGCTGAGAGGAAACTCTGATGTGTCATGATTATCTTGTCTCTCACTCCAGTGCTTGAATGCACAGTCAAAATCAGAAGAGATTAAGGGGATGCTCACAGTGGACATCCTCTCGCAAATATTCAGGATATTCAGAAGATCAGAGCACATCAGAGATCTCAGTCTCAGAAGCAAATGGTTAGACTTTCTGTTTGGCACACCAGTTTATTCTTTGAGATTTCTCTTTCGCTGTAGAAGAGAAGAACTGAAAAAGCTTTTACCCAGGTCTTGAATCACCCCTGTGCTTTCACTAGCTGTTTTTGTCTAACACTTTATTCTTCCTGACACACATGCAAGCCACACAGAAAGATTTCATTACACGAAAATTGCCCTCATTTTCCTTACTTGCATTATACATTTTGTCAGGATCTCCATTCTGTACAAATGTCAGCTACAACATTTGGCTTCTAAATTATCTTGCAAAGGTTATTTTGCTGGATGACATTCATTATTCTAACACACGCACACCACCAAGAGAGGACAGAGAAGACGCAGGCTACCTGAAACCTGCTAAAGCTCCCACGCTAACCAGAACAGGCATTTGCTTGCTCATTATTTGGGAGGCGACACTGAGCTAAATTATGCTTTTCTTAAACTTGCAATGCATCTACATTCAGGGCCATTCAGCTCCAGTGAGAAAACATTAGGAAACAATGATCAAGGAGATGAAATGTCAATCATTTTTAACAATCGATGGTTGTCTAATGACTGTCAGTGTAAGAACAAATACGTTTTTAATAATCCTGAAAGAATAACAGTAAACCTTTTTATAGTTACATTTGTTAGTATTAATGCATTATGCATCTGCAAGTAACAATGAACAACATTTTTTCAGAACATTTTAAGAAAATGTATTATTTTTAAATTAAGTCAAAAAGTTTAAAAATGTTAATTAATGTACTGAATGTAAAAAAAAATAAAAATCGCAAATGCAGACTATCTTTTCAAACCTGTATGACTTTATTTCTTTTGTGAAAAACAAAAAGATATTTAGACAATTATTTAATGTCTCAGTGGGGTTCAGTGTTGCTTTGGACCTGCATGGGCAAAAACATTTTTTAAACATTTTGTACCAAACAGAAATCACTTTGAAATGACAAAAAGCTGAATATTTTGGGTTGACCTTTTTAATATAGACTAATAACCAAAATGCTAACATAACTATGTGTAAAGAACTAATTATTAACCTCAGATAATGTTAATTTCAACATTTACTAATTTGTTTTAAATCAAATAACATACTGTAAAATACAGTAACAATTGCATTTTTATTAACTGACATTAACAAAGACTAATAAATATATAAAAAAATATCTGCTAGTTCATGTTAGTTAATGCAAATACCAAACTAACGAATGTTAACATTTTTTGGAAAGCCTTTCCAAAGTAATGGTGAACTTTTAGAAGACAAGAACTTCATTTTCCATGCAGATAGAAAAAGGTGAAAGATGTTTGCATTGTTTTAAAATGTATCAGAGGTTTCAGAGATTGTAAGTGTTTGAAAATAGGTCAGTGCTGATATACCCGTGTGTGTAAAAGCTAAAGGGAGACGGAGCATGAAAGTGAGTATTAGAGAATGTTTGGCTTAGAATTAAAGAATTTTTGAGAATGTTTGGCTTGGTCCCACTGCTTCCAGTAATCCCCTAAGAAATTGGTTGCTACAGAAGGAATAGTAGTAGTCTGATATAAGCTTTAAATTAGAACACACAGTTCACAATGACCTTTCCTTGAAGTATGAGGTTATCGTTTTTCATTTCCCTCTGTACAAAGGGTCAACTGGGTGACTCACAGGTGATGGTGTCTCAGTGGGTAAGGCCTTTACTTTGGTTACCATGGTTCGACAATCCTGTGACCACTGCTTTTGTGCCGAAACACCTTACCCAAATCTACCTCTGGGTTCCTAAACTTATCTTTCCCTTAAGAGCTGAGTAAAGTAGTGCTTTTAATGCCAGGGGCATCGCTACACCCTTCTTACTGAGGCAGCTGTGCACGTATAAATATTAGGCTACTGATAAATCATTGCACACCAACATAAGTATTGGACAATATTCTAGCAATTATTTTATTAGCTGTTCAGTATCAGAACTACCAATGCCAGAGAAATGTCTAAATTGTTTGTGGTTAATGCATATGCAGATTGTGATGGATAAGAATGTGCTTCAAGTAAATACAATTACTATACATTTAATAATATTAAAATAAAGATACTTTGGAGACTGATTGAGCTCCAGTGCTGATGGAAAACTAAAAAAAAACAACAACACATCTGTCTGGTGGTGAAATGTTAGAATTATACTTGTCCTGTGTGACCGTAGTCAAATGCAGAGGAGAGTTAGCCACTGAACATGAAAATACAAAGCAGCAAAGGGAAACAAAAAAGACTGTATTATGAGAAATGAAGCAAAACGAATTCTAAACATAAATTAAAACGAAATAATAGATGCATACAAATAAGACGGAATGAAAGAAAGGGAAGGCAGCAGGCGAATAAACAAGTGGTTAAAATCTATAAATCTGCAGCCAATCATTTTCTTATGTGAACCGTTTATGCAAGAAATGAAAAGAAGAATTTAAACTCATTCCATGGCGAGTGGGAAACAGAAATAAAGGAGACTCTGCACAACAAAAACACATTAGTCTGGGGTTCACTGATAACATTGCAACTCTTATCATCATCTTAACTAACATTGCGCTTTCATTTACGAGGCTTCCCAAATATTTCAATAACTTAAGTAAAACGGAAGGGCATTGTTAAATCCAAAAAGCGGTTATGTCAAACATGTTATCTGGTTAAGACACTGAAAGTTTTTGAAGATAATGCCATATAGTAAAATAAATAATTGTGGCTTGTATTTAAGAACCACAACCTATGCTTTTTTGGTTGGAAGCACACTAAATAGGATTATAATGTTAACTTTAAATTCATAGATCATCTCGTTTGAGGTGTAAACACTGTACAGTTGCTCTTCCCCTATGCAATATGTGACTATCCTAAGGGGTTATCTTACTGCCTGTCATGTTAATTAAGGTATATTACCCTACGAGCTCAGTGTAGGACTATTGTTTTAATAGGTGATTTTTAAAATTAGTTTTAAGCTTGTACTATATTCTAATAAGATAGTTTCATTCTTGTGTATAGTGTATGCTGCTTTGTAATAAGCAAAATAAATTACAGTAATAGCTTTTTGTGTACCTTTGTCTCAGAAACTATAAAGGCTGATTGATTAGTGAACATTTTATATACTTACATAATGATACTTCAGGGAAATGTGCATTTATATGCTACAATCATTTTCTCTGCACTTCTGGAGAAAAAAGTCATCATTTTCAATATAATACAAAACTTCAACAACCAGACAATAGTCTTGTCTGGGCATAACTCAGTACGTCTAGCTAGGTCAGTCAAGACTCTGATATCACAGCATGATATTTACTGAGAAACTTGGTTTTGATTTATCATTGCCATCTTATAACTCTTTTAGAATCAGCACAAACCTTTCATACGGTAGTTATAAAAACTTTTGGAAGTGCTGCTGTTTAGAAAGAAATGTGCTTAATGAGGCTTGAAGTACATCAGAGAATGCAAATGTGAACAGAACAGCACAAATATTATGTGCTAGCTGTCATTTAATACTGCAAGCTGAAGCTGAAACTAAGATTTGAAAGAAGAAATGTCGATGTCAGAACTGAGCCAGAGTGACAAAAGAGAATCTGTGCATGTATAGCCATTCTAAACAAAACAGACTGGCATACTTTATTTACGGTTAATTAGCAGAATAATTATTAATGTGTCCTGAGTCTGTCACATCAACATTCTTCTAAAAATGTGAAAAACATTGTACTAGGCATCCAAACTGACAGAAGTATAGACTGGACACAGACAAAACAACAACATCCTGACAATATCCAAGGGAGGCAACTGAACACTAACAGGATAACAAGGGACAATGCCCAAAGTCTAGTCTGCTTTTTATTTATTTATTTATTTATTTCCTGCTGCAAGGGATGTGAAACCCTGTCAAAACTTTATGTTCCATAAAAATAAAATGTTCAAAGAGGTTTAACATGCAAAAGGGGAATTGGGAGCACGTATAAATAAGCAGTAATTGATAACATGCTCATCTAACACAGATAAAAGACCTCTTAAATTAAAGCTGACATCTTAATTGTCTATTACTTAATAATCTTATCTTAAATAATTCCCATCCCTCCAACAGGTTACTTGGATTTCGCTCTGAAGTTTACCAACTACGACATCATTAAAGTGCTCATAAAAGAGCTGTAAAATGTTTGATTATTAATGGCTGCTTTTAACTAATGAGGAACTATCAATTCAGTGGAGAGAAAAATGAGTTGTGGAGAGCACTGCAATTAGAAGCCAGTGTTCAGGATCTCATATCAAGCCAGTCTAATGCTGAGCAGCTTCCAGTGACCTCTGCGAGGCAGTGTGTGTGTGTCTACTTTCCATACAGTTTTCCAGTCACAGACAAGCACCCTCCAGGTTTTTAACACGTATCAGGTTGGATTACACTGAAGAGAAGTATAGGTGGGATCAGGGACAGTTGTAGCACTCTTTGATCTAATGCTTGTATTTGTGGTTTTTTGTTGTTGTTGTTGTTGTGTGCTATATTTCTCTCAAACAAGTGTCTGCTACAATTTAAAGGATTAGTTCACCCTAAAATGATCCCATAATTTACTCACCCCAAAGCCATCCTAGGTCAAACCCATCGATCTGCTTCAGAGGACATGTGATAACAGTACTTGAGGATATATCTGATTTACTGAGCTTCAAAATAATGGCCACGATCCACCAGCATTAGCTTGGAAGAGCCAGAATACATTTTTAAAATACTCTGACTGTGTTCATCTAAAAGAGGAAAGTCATATACACCTATGGCTTCAGGGTGAGTAAAATATGGGGTAAGTTTCATTTCACTTCATGCAAGTAGTGCTGTTGTTATTGTTATGCTGTTACTTCACTACGGGGGGAAATTGTAACAGTATATGGGGGGGATTGTAGTATTATTAAAAAGAATAACCCCACATTCCCCACTCTCAAATGTAATTGGTTTCTTTCTCCAACCACTGCTGAACTGACATATTTAATTGTTCTTGTTAATGTTATCAATTTACCTGAATTCTGACTTTTAAAAAAGGTGCCTTTCACTTAATTATTTGCTAAGTATATGGTTTGCAACATTCTTATACAGTGTCTGGATGGCTCAAGGTGAATGTTCCAAACCCATTTATCCAACACAGTCTCATGAGCAATTCATACATATTCGTACAAGGTGGCAAATTTCTGCCAATTCGCACTATAATTCGTACAACCTCACTCGTACGATTTCGTACGAATTGTCTAAAACCACATGATGGGTAGGTTTAGGGGCGGGTTTATGTTTAGGTCATTCTTACAAATTCATACGAATTTGCATCTCGTAAAATACGTACGATTTAGAATAAATCGGATGAATTCGTATGAGTGAGGTCGTACAAATTCGTACAAATTAGCCACCTCGTAAAATATATACGACTTGCCGTGAGATCAGGTTGATTTATCCTGTTATCAGCACATGGGAGTACATCAGAAAAGAAATGGGGCATCTGTTGATTACTTGTGTTTTCTGTTAGTGCGCATCCACTGTTGATACCTGATTGTAATGGGATTATAATGTGGATTTAACGTGACACGTCTGGTGAATTAAATCGCTTATATTCTAAAGTGGCTTAATGAAACAACAACCAGAGAAAAACAATTTTCAAAAAAGTGTTTCCTTTACAATGAAGAAAATACTTAAAGTCCCGGTATAATCCATTTTCATGATTTGCTTTTCAGTGAATGGTAAATATAGAATAAATAAATATATAAAATAACAGTCAGGTGTGTGAGTCATGTCAGTCAGTATTAAACTGTGCCAATGTTGGCTTATATAACATCCCATTTTGTTCAATCTTTGTAGGTCGAGAAAAGAAAACAGGTGACATTTTTGAGTAATATAGAATCAAATTAAACAAGTCTGCTGATTTAGCCTGATAACAAATCCCATTATAAAGCACTTTGTTGGTTCCAAAGTGGCTAACCTGACAGTGTTACAAGCATCCCCAGGTTTCCCTGCTCACATACACACACTTCCTGTACTGTTTTACATAACAGTGCTCCAAAGACTTTTCCTATAACAGAAGTTCAAACCTGCTGTTCTAACAATCAGTGTCAATCCTGACCTTTACACACACATGCTGCACAGTGCATGCTACTAAATGTAATACAGAAAGATGAACCTATAATTGCTTATTTGCTCTTTGTTGCTCAGTAATACCAAAAATCATCTCTGCCTCAGGAAAACATACTTCATTGTCTGAGGACAATGTGCAGAATTCAGTCTCTTTCATTGCCCCCTCATATTTCCTCTCTCCTTCTCTTCTGGCCATGTGAGACAGACTTCATCATGTTACCCTTAATAAACCCAAGTCACCGCCATCTCTCTCTTTTTAGCCGTGCAATAGAGGTGAGTCATCCACCGCTCGCTCTGTGCAGATAAGAGCACTTGCCTTTTCATTCAAGATTTTGACTAAAGGAGAAAACAAGCTCGAAAACAACCCACTGTCTTCACGCTTACACTACAGTGTGATAAACAGACCAAAAAAGCGGAAGGACAGAAAAGATTTAATTATCCGCCATGATAAAAGAAGAAAAGGATGAGAGAAAAGCCCTTCTTTCTGTCCAGACGTTACGTATTCTATTGACTAAGCTTATCATTGGCCCCATTGTGTAAAAGGCGCACATCGAGATATTTCTGCATTTAATGATCAATACAGAAACTATCTGTGGTGATTCATGAAATATATGTGTGCAAATTAAAGTAAAGACCAGCTGGCACTGTTAGTGCTCTTTAAAGCTTTGTTCAAGCAGCTTGAAGCCGCTGACACACACGAACACCTACAGGGTAAATACCTTCATCTTGATATTAATATTTTCTGACAGTGGACACAAATTTTCCTGCTTGAGCAAGAGTGCATTAATATTTATTGCATGTGTGTCTGTAGAACACATGCACTCCTCTAATGCCGTCCTACACTGGGTTATGCGTTATCACTGCTGCACAATGCACTCAAAATGACATGTTTTTCTGTGCCATATTGGGATAAGCATTAGGATAAGACGACGACTGCAGACAGAAAGAATGAGTCTTTGCTAAAGATCAATGTTTGATGATCAACAATTGGTGCCCCGAGAGGCTTAAACGCGCACACTTGCACCCAAACAGCATGAGGAACTTAATTCAGCGTGGCTTTGTCTTGTCAGATCGTTTTATTTGCAGTTGAATGTATCTTCTCTCTCTGTTAATGTTTTATCAGGACAGGACACCTTTGTGAAATTGGGAAATGAGATGGAGAAGGTTAATGGCAACTTTGAATCAACACATCTTACTGTGCCAAAATATGCTCTGACTCCCTTCATTAAATTCGCTGCAAAACATAATTTTCCTCATCTGGTTGTCTGCAAGAGTTCATCACAAGAAAAATGTCCCTACATGATTGTTCCAAAAAAAACTGACACTGCATAAATCAAGCCAGTGTTCATATCATGTCTCTTCAAGGGCAGAATTATTTTGATTATAAATAGATAAAAGCACTCTGAATTTAACAGAGTATCAGAGCACCGACCGCAGTCAACCGCTTTCAATAGGATTCATTGTTGTGCATGAGCTTCCTCACTCCTACAGAATATAATCAAACTGACTGAGACTGCACAGCAGCGTAATACACACTACAATTTAAAAGTCTGGAGGCGGTAAGGTTTTTCATGTTTTTGAAATATGTTTGATCAAAAGTACAGTATAACAATAATATTATTAAAAATTATTAGATGATTTTATATAGTGTATTTGAAATTAAATTATAAATATGCTGAAGAGGTCATTTTGAAATCCCATGTACCTGACTGCAGTAGCAAACAGCAACTATTTTATATGAATTTATATGAATTAAAATTTCTTTTTATAAAATGAAAAGTCTGGAGAAGCTGAAAGTCTTAAGATTTTAAGGTTTTTTTAGGCCTTGTGGACAAACAGAATATTGATTATTTTATAATATCCATTACCTGTGAACTTTTTCTCAATTAGACAGTAAATTCCACTTATTGTTATTCCAAATTAATATTATTCCTAGTATTTGTAGCATATTTTTGTGTATTCAAGACAGAAAATAGGAAAGAAACAGAGGTGGCTATGCTCTATCTTTAACAGTTTGTTACAGAGTGGAGTCAGATCCTTCTTTGTTATATCTGGGCAAAATAATAATATGTTCAGACAGACTGTATGGTGAAGGGAAAAGAGCCATAGCTGCTCTCAGCGGACAAAACAAACACTCACACACACAAATCTGACAGGAGCAAATCCATTTTCTAAACCCTTTTCTCCAGCTGCCCTAACAGCTTTTATTATCTGATCCACATTAAAACATTTATTTGTCAGACTAAAATAGCAAGGTTTGTATTTGAGAACAAGATTAGTGACAGGGATGAAACACACTTGATTCATTAGACCTTGACTTGATTTCTTCAGTTTAAAAATGCTCTTTAAAAAGTTAAAAACTTTTTTTAAGTTTATTTTAACTTAAACGTTTATGCAATGTAAATAATTATAAAGCACAATCTTAAATGCGAACATTATTTTTGCTTTGTAAAACAATGTCAATGACAAATAATACACATTTGATGTGGTCTAACTTGGACATATTCAAGATCTAAATAGGGGGAAAGGCATTTAGTCCTACAAATGTCTGTTAGTAGGCATACTTAACTCACCTTACAGGTCAATGACATCAAACTTTGTAGGACTCAGAGGTCTTGTGAAGGATTTTGAACGGCCTAGATAGATGAGAGATGTTATAATGCTGATATTTCCTGTCAATTAATTTTCCACCAAACTGCAACCGAACCAAGGGTACTACTTTCTTTCACTCCGGGGAAATTGCGTTCTCTCGATTTATAAAATGCCGCGCTCTTAAAACCATTTAAACATTTTCATTTCTTAAAATAAACGTTAACTGAAATTGACTGAGAAGAAGATATAAATATTAAATATAATTTATAAGTTAGTTGCAAGGGATTACTTAATCCAACTTAATTCAATAAAAAAATGTATAAACCGGAAAAACAAAATTAAATGAATAAAACTTGCACTAAATTGAAAAAGGAAAATACAGAAATAAAATAGTCTAATTCAAAATATAGGCCTATTTAGAGGACTTCAGTATCCATTTTACTGTAATATTTTACACTGTTTTAATTAATTGTTTTGTGGCAACTTTTAAATAAAAGATAAAAGTCCAAACAACACAGTCAGACAAATAGCTGTCTACTAGTTGTCTAATAAGCAGGATCATATACAGTTGGCCCATACATTATCCCTTAAACAAAGTAATTAGGTGTTACAGAACTTTCTGGAAGAACGGAAAAAAAATCACAAGAAGACCATAAACTCCCATGAGTACCTAATCAGTCCATATAATTTAATACTCTTACACTAAAAGAGTCTCCATGTAAATTACTATAATTATTTATGGTAATTATCTAACATTGTAATTATTTTATAATTGACTGCTTTGATGATGATTAACAAAGGCTAAAAATGCAGTTTCAGTAGGGTAGCAGAAACACAGAGACACATATGGTGAGCAGGTGAGAAGTCCTTTGAGAGTCAGTTTCCGCTAATAGAACATTTCCTCCAGAGAGCAGAGATATGCCCCTAGCTCATCCATGTGATCAAAAAGACCCTAATAGCAGATCATCATGCAGCTAGGTCTTTAATATGTAGTCGTTCGGTCTAATAAATTATTTAACAACATGAACAAGATTAACTTTTCATCACTGTTAATTCTGCAGAGGAGCGTTGTATGTCATGTAAATGTGGGTCCATTGGGGTTGTATGGTGCAAAGACACCAAGCATATATAACGTGACACATATTGCATATAATAGGCTACATTCTGTTGTGAAGCCATGGGATCATCACTTCATTTACACTTCTGTTGCATTATGGGAAGGCGTTGTTGGACTGAAGACAGAAATGTTGTTGAATGAGTCAGAGATTGCCATAGAAACACTGGCCACCCTGTTGTGATTTACTTATGTGCCCCCTTGCAAGGTGTGTGTTTGGGTGTGTTTGACGTACAATGTCAGAGACAACAATGGACTTACAGCCAGAGAGCTATTTTTAATTTCAAAATATGTTGTGAACTGTGTTGGAAAAAAATTATTTTGTTCTGATTTGGTTATATTTTGATATTTATTAATATTTTAATGCGTAAACATATTCATATTAAAGTTACTCTAGTATCTATTAGTTTGATTAGTTCATGGGTGTGAATAATTTTAATTTTTGAGGGCGGATTACACTCACTGGCCACTTTATTAGGTACACCTTGCTTGGACCCCCTTTTGCCTTCAGAACTGCCTCAATCCTTCGTGGCATAGATTCAACAAGGGAAACATTCCTCAGAGATACTGTTCCATATTGACATGATACCATCATGCGTTTGCTGCAGATTTGTCGGCTGCACATCCATGATGCGACTCTCCCATTCCACCAAATCCAAAAGATGCTCTACTGGATTGAGATCTGGTGACTGTGGAGGCTGTTTGAGTACAGTGAACTCATTGTCATGTTCAAGAAACCAGTCTGAGATGATTCAAGCTTTATGACATGGTGCATTATCCTGCTGGAAGTAGCCATCAGAAGAAGGCTACACTGGTCATAAAGGGATGGACACTTGAATGCTCAAGTAGGCTGTGGCATTGCAACGATGATCAGTTAGTATTAAGGGGCCCAAAGTGTGCCAAGAAAATGTCCCCCACACCATTACACCACCACCACCAGCTTGAACGGTTGATACAAGGCAGGATGGATCCATGCCTTCATGTTGTTTACGCCAAATTCTGACCCTACCATTTGAATGTCGCAGCAGAAATCGAGACTCGTCATATCCGGCAACATTTTTCCAATCTTCTATTGTCCAATTTCGGTGAGCCTGAGCGAATTGTAGCCTCAGTTTCCTGTTCTTATCTGACAGGAGTGGCACCCGGTGTGGTCTTCTGCTGCTGTAGCCCATCTGCCTCAAGGTTCGAGATGTTGTGCATTCAGAGCTGCTCTTCGGCATACCTTGGTTGTAACAAGTGGTTATTTGAGTTACTGTTGCCTTTTAATCAGCTCGAACCACTCTGGATATTCTCCTCTGACCTCTGGCATCAACAAGGCATTTTCGCCCACAGATCTTTTCCCTATTTTGGACTTTTCTCTGTAAACCCTAGAGATGGTTGTGTGTGACAATGCCAGAAGATCAGCAGTTTCTGAAATACTCAGACCAGCCCGTCTGGCACCAACAACCATGCCACGTTCAAAGTCACTTAAATCACCTTGAACTGCAGCGGTTTGTCTTGACCATGTCAACATTGAGAGGCCACCATGTGGTTGGCTGATCAGTAATGCATCAACGAGCAGTTGGACACGTGTGCCTAATAAAGTGGCTGGTGAGTATATATCCATATCTTTAAAATGGCCATTTTACTTTGAAGGTAAAGTGAAAATGTTTTAAATTGAGATGTCTTTATTAAAACACAAGAGAAAGATCTTGTTGTCTTTCAATACTGAGACATTGTGTAGGGAATTTCAGTAGGCCTTGAACACAGAACAAGCAGTACAAACTGTTACATCACATCAGACTGAATTTAAATCAGTTCTTTTCCTTGGCTAATAAGGTTGTGATACCAGGTGATTAATCACTAGCGTAAGTAGAGATGTGAAAAGCAGTCTGACCCAAATGTCACATATGTCTTTCATAATCATGGGATTTGGACATAATTTGGTTTGCTTTCCAATATCCATGAATAAATAAATGAATATCTCAATCTGCCAATGATGATTTACCTGCTGTAATATTGAACACTGAAGACTAAACAAAGTTAAAGACGAAGAGCAGAAAGAGAAACAAATAGACAGTCTGCTTGATTTAAATATATTTAATGTAGATTACAGCTAGAAATGTTGAAAGTGCGTGTGATGGGAAAATAGTCAGTGTTGTTTCTGGTATGTTGATATAATTTTTGCACATTTGATCATGCGAAAAACATCAACCTTACAGTTGAGCAGGGTTTATATAGACAAGAGCTTGTGGCTGCTGTGCTCTTTGTAAAATCTGTGAGCTGAAGCAATACAGACGCGCATCTGAACTGCCTGTGTTATAGTTCACCTCTGAAAGCCTTAATCATTCTTTCCCCCGGCTCTTCTTTCGTCCTTCCCTGCTTACCCCACAGCTTGCTGGGAGCATATAAAGGAGAAAAGGTGGAAAGAAGAAATGAAGTGACAGAAGCAGAGAAAACAGTTGCACAGTGGGAAGAGTTTGTTCCCTTCCCTTTGTGTTGGTAAATGAGGCACAGAAAGAAAATAATGAATTATTGTGTGATTCACTAGCAGCTAATTCAATCTTAATTACAAGCAGGAACAGCACTAAAATGTCCTGACACATTATCCCACCTATTGGTACACTTAACATTAGCACGCATTAGCACAGTGTTTCAAATAGTCATGCACTGAATCACCATATAATAATAATGCTGAACACAAATTGTGAATAGACTGCAAAACGACATCTTTAAATTTACCCAGTGAATGCTTTTATACACGATCAGAACATAACATCTGAAAGGATTAGGATATGTTGAACATCTCTGAATCTATGCATAGCCTACTGTAGATATTAATATTTATTTCATTTTTAATATATTGTCATAGCCTATTCGCCTGGTTCTACATTTGTTTGAACAGATGTCAGTATTTCGTAAATAGCCTACTATAAAAAAACTTAAAATAAAAAATAAGCGCTTAAAAGAAACGTGACTAGTATCTTATGGCAACAAGGCATGGATATTAATTTAAGCAATATAGAATGATTAAAAATGCTGTGCTGTTTAGTTAGTGTTAATCGCCATCTAGTGGCTGAATTTAACATGTGGAGCAGAAATATACTAATAACGTTAAAATGATACTCTGGGACCATTACACCCAATCATCATGTGCAATAGTAGAAGTCTGCAGTCTACGAGAAGTGATCATGCACGGAGTAGGATGAGTGCAAGCCTTTTTTTTTTAGAGGTCAGGGGATATTTATAGGAAAACTGAACCCGGGGGTCATTTAAATCAGACCTATTTCTTTATTACTTTACCTCAGCTCCACAGGGGAAACAAACCATTTGAAGACTACACAGCCCTTCTGTATACACAAAACAGACAAGGTAAAATGAACAACACAATAATATATATATAAAAAAAAAGTTTTATTTACAGAGTCTGAAAGTTCAGAGGTATTTACATTGCTATTTGTATTCCAACTGTAATGCTTCACTAAATTACAAATAAATGCAAATGAGTCACTCTGCACACAATAAAAATGATGCACTGGTGACATTTGAGGCCAGTGGAATAAAATTATAGAAACAAATGATGACTGCAAGGCATCTGGAGCATGAAAAACCCTCTTTGCTGAAAAGAGGACCAGTGTAACTTTGGTCCTCCTGAAAGCAGTATATGTCGCCATATGGATCTCCACGATCACAGAAAAGATCCAGATAACACACTTTCAGGCTGTTCAGGTGGACAAACTCAGGTTACTGTGGACACACACACTCAGTCTGAGTCACTGCTGCTGCTGGAGGAATCTGTTGACATGGCCTCGACATCATCTTCATTTTCCTTGTTATGACCAGGCGGCTCTAGGCCAAAATCGTTGCCATGGTGAGGAGGCAGAATCCCCATGGAAACATCAGCGGACTGCCAAGGATATTGTGGGGTTAGAATATCTAAAAGCAAAAGTAGTAAGAGATTAGTACACAGCCACACAAAAAACAACAATGTGTGTGTGATAAAGACAAACAGGCAAAGAAAAGCGTGCGGGCGGATACAACAGAAGAGTGAACCTGCCTGGTAATCTCCCAGCAGCCAATGCATCTCCTGGCAGGTGCCCGTTCACTCCGTTGGTGGACATGTTGCTCATGTTACCCAGTATTCCACTGCGCATCTCTAGATCAGTGGGGTACGGCCTGCGGGGGTCACCTGCACACATGCACATCATAAGAACTCACAAATACAACCTTTCCTTCTAAGGAAAATCACATCAGTGAAGGAGATAAACAAAAGTTAACCTGGAACCCAGTTGAGAGGAGCACACACTGCATTACTGGCACTGATCCTGTGAGCATATTTGATGATCTCCTCTGAAGAGATACTCCCTGGTGAAAACACACAATAACAGTTGATTTTTTTAGAGCCGTATCTATTTGATTTTATGGTATAAGAATACATTAAACCAAATACATACATTACTAATAAATTACTAGCATAGAACTCTTAATTTCTTCAGTTAGTCACATTTTAAATAAAAAAAAAAAGCACATTTGTGCTCAGGTTTATTTGTTTAGTGCATTTTTCACATGCTTGTAATTTCAGTCAGTTCAGATTAATGTGCAAAAAGTGCAAATAGCCCGTGTTATTGGCAGTGGCTTTTTACGCTAACTCTGCCCAACAATGTGTGATTGAGCTTGTCATCACTATAAAAGATGGACATCTTCCATCAGCCCCAGTGGTGCAACCATGTCTTGAACTCATTTTGACGTGATCCAGTGTAAATAGCATCTATGCTAAGAAAATATGCCATTTCATCTAATTTCTGTTTACACTTACTTTAAATAGCCCCTACTGCGATTTAAATCCTATAGGCTTGTAGTTTGTAGCATGTTAATAATAAAGTGTCTTGTACACCGATGAACCTTTTCTGTGTTTTTCCCCCTCAACAATGTGACCTAGTGCAAATTATAATCAGACGTGACTTATTTGTCCAGAAAATATTGTTATAATTTCACCTTTTCTGGCCTTTTCAATAGATTTCAGCTTCTCTTTGGCTTGGTAGACAGCAGTGGCCTGATGATGAATAAAAAACATAATTATATTAAATAAATATTATTATCAGAAATATTAGCAGTTTAATAAAGGGTTTAGGGTTAGTTCCTTGTAATTATGCATCATTTACTGTAATTACAAATGATTATTCTCAAATTAAACTCAAAAGCAATTTTTACTGCTGAAATTTAAATATCTACAAAGTGGCACAAAAAGTGATGGTTTGTAAAGTAATAAAGCATGCCGGGCTGCAACTGAATGTTACTGAAATCAACATGTATAATCTCAGGTAAATGACCAGAATATGCTCAGCCTCTTTGAGTTGCTTCTGGAGCTGCTGGATATCGCTGTCTCTCTTCTCCACTTCCTTCTCCAGCGCTTGCATCTCCTGGTGCACTTTGCCCTGCTCCACTGCCGTCTGCATGAGCTCCTGGAACTCTTTATCTCTCTGGACTAACAGCTCCAGTATCTGCTCACAGAATCAGCATGTGTAAATATCAGATTCAAATCTATCTTCTTGAGGCTTCAATGATGTTCCAGTCTGTACGTGTGTGTGTGTGTGTGTGTGTGTGTGTGTGTGTGTGTGTGTGTCTCACATCCGTGTCCTCTCCAGGCTGGGGCATTTTCTGTGTCCTGGACAGAGCCAGCATCTCTATCAGCTCTCTGCAGCACAAACAAGAACATAAGAGAACCGAGGAGGAGCTGTGTGTGGATGGTAGTACTGCATCATATGTCCAAGAGTTGTTAAAAACTAAACAAAAAGAAATCAGTAGACTCGAATGGACAGAGGAGACTGTGACTTATTCATTGCGTTAAGATCTAATCCTAGCAGAAATCACTGGGAATTTCATAAATGAACTTAGCAGTTCAATTAGATTCTGCTTTGTAACAAAACAAAGACAACTGACACCAAAGTTGTTTTGCGTCTAATCAAGTTCAATATATTAAGACAAACCTGGATAAAACTTCAATATCATCCAGAGTGGATAAAAGCTTCTCTTTCGTTGGTTTCTCTGCCGCTGCCGCCGCCGCCATGACGGTCTCTCCTCACTTCGCGCATGCGTGGAAAATAAAACGCATAAGCATTAGCAGACAGTGACGCCTGTTGGCAGAAGGACCACAATCACTGATCCATATAATGTCCTCTATTATAGATCAGTGACCACAATATACAATCGCTCATTCGCTCTCAGTAATATATGAACTGTATAGTGTTCATATTAACAGTTCTTGGTCAGTTATAGATGGCGTTGTAATTTGTAACTTGTTTATTTTCCCAGCGCTGGCGAGAATCAGCCAATATTGGTTTTTTGATTGCTCGATTATTAGCAGTGTTGGGGAAAATTACTTTTTAAAGCAATGCATTACAATATAGCGTCACTCCTTAAAAAAGTAACTAATCACGTTACTTATTTACGTTTTATGTAAAGTAATGCGTTACGTTACTTTTTAAATATGGGCAGAGCTTGAGTGTTTTTAATATAAGAAGTTCTATTTATAGCAAATGAAATGTCACGAATAAACCTCAGGTTGAAGAAAAAGTTAATTCACATCTGTAAAGGAGAATACAGAAGAAAGTTTGATACTCTTCAGCAATAATATAAAAAAAATGAAGCGCAGTCGTTTTTGCTTGTGGGAAAGGAAAGGGGAAAGGACATGACATGAGGCCAGGTATGGTTTCCCATACTAGGAATTTGTGCTCTGCATTTAACCCAAGTGCACACACACACACACACACACACACAGCAGTGTGACGTGAACAACCACACACACACACACACACACACACACACACACATACACCGTAAACACAAACTCGGAGCAGTGAGCACTTGCTCAAGGGTCTCACCTCAGTCATGGTATTGAAGGTGGAGAGAGTGCTGGTTATTCACTAACCCTACCCACAATCCCTGCCGGACCTGGGACTCAAACCACGACCTGTAGATTACAACTCCCTATCCGTTAGGCCACGACCATTGTCAGTCCATTATCTTTGAACTGGATCATCAAAGGTCAGCAGCAAAGACATTGGTTAATAAAATGAGATTAGATACATTTGTGTACTTTAATTATTGCAGGTTTGTGTAATATTCTAAGTTTATTTTAATTCATTTTGATGAATACTAAATCTGTTTTTGAGAGATGAATTAATGCACATGCACATTTAGTCTAGAACTACACTGTGTTCACACACCGCACACAATGCTCTGTATTTCTACAACTGATTTCTACCAACATGAAGTCAGGAGACTTCAATAAATAAGAAAACAAAGTAAATGGCATTACTTTTTTGAAAAAATATTAATCTAAAATTAAAACTTAATGCCTTACTTTACTAGTTACTTGGAAAAAGTAATACCTCGCGTTACTTGTAATGTGTTACCCCCAACACTGGTTATAATTTATTTATTTATTTTTGCATCATATGTTTAATTGCGTTGAGTATTAATCAAATTAATATTTATAAATAAAAGTATAGGTTTATAGGTTACGGTTAACAACAACAGATGGAAACAAATTATATATATATATTTTTTTTATTTATTTTTTTTTTTTTTATTATTTATTGCAGTTAGTATATCCTGTGGTTCTTAAACTTTTGACTACAAAGCCCCACACTGTCCAACAATATTCATGTCTTGTTGTGGCTTTTTTTTTAATTATTCAGTCATCTTGAGACCCACCCAGAAGTCTGTGGGCCTTGGACCCCTAGATGAGCGCCACAGCTTTCCGAACACTACAGACAGCTTTGTGGTTCTCAAGAATAATTCCAGATGTTAGATACTCAAATTAAAAGTACTGGCAATTTTAAAATGGTAAAAAGAAATCTTAAAAATAAAGAATGATATGAACGTATTGAGAAAAAGAAAGTGTTTGGCGTAGAGGTACTTTCCGAGCTGTTTTTCTAGATGTTGTCACTAGAGGCAGTGAGAGCTGATGTTGTGATCTGTCATGTGCGTCACAGACATCGCTGCTGATCAGGAAACTAAACGCTTTCATTTGCTTTGGCTTGGCTTTTCTTTGGCTTTTCTTTCTCGAGCTCGCGAACGAAACCACTTATAAAACTTTTAACAATATGGTTAAAGTTTCTTTTAACAAGGCTCTCGCCTTAAAAGACCCAAAGAAGGAAAGTCTCATTACTGGGGAACAGGTACTGTACCATCAAATCTTGCATATTTACTTCTTTTGAATTGCGTAACCGCATTTTAGAAATGTTTGGGTTCAGTATTATCTCGTTATTAAGACTTTTAATCGAAAGGTCAGGTATATCCAAACTGTTTTTATATCATCTTGAGAGGAGTGCGGGAAGTATGCCAAATTCATAAGTAAATGTGTTTCTTTGTTCAGGTTTGTTTATAAAACTTTGATCAGGTCGAGTGAAATTGTTTTAAAATGGCTGACGGCCCAAAGTTTGTCAGACGGGTTATCACACTTCTAATCATGGTCAAAAAAACTACAGCAGTTCTTTTCACTTCGTTAAATTGATAATAAGTTCAACTAACTGCCCTTTTTATATAAAGAGATGTGTTTGTCCACAAAGTTAAAGAAAAATAAATAAAAATAAAAATCTCTTTTTTTCTATGTATGTATGTATATATATA
>JAUMHI010000048.1:9834504-9846576 GCA_032359435.1 Enteromius unitaeniatus | reverse complement strand
ATATATTTTTTTTTTTTTTTTTATACTTTAAATAATATTTGAGGTATTCATTTGTCATTTATTTTGATGTTTTTCATTTATATGTTTTTGACAATTGAATTAAATGATAACTAATTTACACAAGCCCCTATGGGATGTTTAGTAATACCAAGGTGAAAATAGGTGTAATTAGGTATTTTGACTGAAACCATGGTACCATAGTACAGTTTTGTGAGTGTAATGTTAATAAACGCTGGTATCGTTGGGTGTGATAGTGCCTGAACAGACTGTACTGGGTTGCTTGTTTGTGCGTGTGTTTGTTGGCAGCTAACACAGACTACTGTTGCCTCACTGACACTTTTTCTTTATTGTATTTGTATACTGATAAACAAATCTTCTGATTCATTTTTATATAAAAAGATACCTATGATACAAATGACAAAAGAACAGAATAGAATGAAAAATAGATAACAGGCCTAACCCACATACAATAAATGTGGGTTGGCCGCACTAGTTAAAAAGGACCAAAGCAAGGCTAGACTAGTTGTGCGGTATCTCTGACTACTAAGGGGGAACTTACGAATGTAAAATAGAAATTTAGATTGGGAAGCAGTTGGTGCATTCCCGTTGACAAAGTTCCCCTCACTACCAGGAGACTTCACTGTTATATGTGAGTGCTTTTCATGTGTTGTGGAAGACAGACGTGTTGAGACATGTTTTATGTGTGCACTCTCGAACATGTTTATGATACAGGTAACTTTGAAAAATAATTGTGTATTGCCTAAGGAGACAACTGCAAGCCAAGAATACAAAAGTTAGACTTGAGTTTAAAGGGATAGTTCACCAAAAATGAAAATTCTGTCATTAATTACTCACCCCTATGTCATTCCAAACCCGTAAGACCTTTCATCTTCGGGAAAACAAGATAGAATTATTTGGATGGAATCTGAGAGCTCTCTGACCATACTCAAACAGCAACACAATAAAATATTCCCAGGTCCAGAAATATCATTGTGACATCAGTGGCTCAGCTTAAATTTTGCCAAGCTACATAAATACTAATGCATTATTAGGTAATGCACTGTGAGCTAACATGAATAAACAATGGACAACTCTATTAATATTAATAAATAGCATAATACATGCATCGTTCGTGTTAGTTAATGCATTGTATAATGTTAACAAATGACACCCAACTGTAATGTGTTACCCATATATTATATGCAAAGATGCAATTTTATCTGATTTTACTTTGGATCCAGGAAATGCCTGATGCATGAGGCATTCAAGAAGCATTAAAAAGCCTCTCAACTTTAATTCCTGGTCAAGGCCATCAACACTTGCCTCCATGGATTCAATAAAAGGCTGTGTGGTAACATTAATGAGAGATTGTGCAAAAAAACAGCAACAAACAAAACACTCCTCTACAGGATATTAAACTGCAGATTAACTATTTTTTTCTATTTGGATTAAATAAGTACAGCACAATGAAACAAGGGGTTCAGAATACATTCAGGGGCTCTCTATCCCCTGCATTATAGCCTTCTTGTCTGACATAGTTCATTTTAAAAGTCACTTAAATTCCTCCAAATTAAACTCTCTTCTGTTTTTCAAATAGAAACTGTTTAATTAACTTTCTCTTTCATTTCAGATTGCACTTAGGCTTGCAGTTATTGTTTGAGGAAAGAAACATTTTTGTAGAGTTTAAGGATTGTTGCTCTGTTTGACTTCTCACAGAAGTTGCTGACAACAAACAGCTTTAACACCTCTTTAACTGTAAACCAGAAGAGATGTAGTGTGATCTCACTTCTTTTTTTGTTCTGTTTTTCTCATAACTGCCATTTGTTATAATGTATGTCTAAAACAGACTCCAAATAGACAAGGTTTTTCTGGGTTCATTTGTCTTGTGTCTCATGGCGGATGATGAGTCATGAGTGTGAATGTCTACAGGAACAAAACTGAAAGTTCAGGCTGAAGATCAGGTTGGGGAGAGTCACACCCTATTGTATTCTGTACATAATGCTTAAAACAAGGCATTCATTTTAATAAAGGAAAGTTATTCTCTGTCCAGTAATATTGTTTTTTTTTTAGCTTTCAAAATCACCCTCTGCAACTTAGATTAATTTAAGTATGTTCCTTTGTTTTAAGCCATGTTTAATATTCTTGAATGGCTGCATTTATTTGATTAGCTATACAGTGAAACAAAAAAATCTGTTTCAAATAGATGTTTTTTCTGCGATGACAAAGTTGTTTTTTTCAGCAGCCTTTCTTCCAGTCTTTAGTGTAACCTTCAGAAATTGTGAGTTTTAATGCTTAAGAAACATTTCTTATTATTATCAAAAATTTCAAAACAGTTGTGCTGCTTAATATTTTAGTGGAGACTTCTTTTTCAGAAGTCTAAGTTAAATATAATTTATTTACATTTTTTTAACATGATAAATTACTTTACTGTCACTTTTGAAGAGTTTAATGAATCAATGTTGAATAAAAGTATTAATTAAGTGTGTATATTATTGAGTAATTCATTCAAATGAAATTTTGAAACCGTAATTTTTTTCATGTGATTTGCCCTGTAGGATTCTGAGGCAGCAGTGTTGGTGCGTCCTCAGTCTAAGGTGTGGTGCTGGTGCTTCTGTCTGGGATTGGCTCTCGTCCTTTCTGGCTTAGTGGTGGGAGGAGCCTACCTGTATAGATACCATGTGATTGAGGTAAGATAACTAATGTAACCATAGTTATATCAAAAACAAACCATCATAACATCTAACATGTGTCATCTTGCATTGATGCCCAGAAATGGGTCACAAAGTTTCTCTGAAATGCTACAGCTACTATAATCGAGAAAGACAATCAAAGACTCAGATACATGGAATTAACTAAGTGATTATTACAGCACTAAACTGGCAATCAAGGTGAAGTATGCAGTTTAGATATACAATCGGGAAAGAGAGTAAGGTTGTTAAATTGGCTTTCCTTTGCTACAGATGCAGGAGAGCATGGATGGCAGAGCAGATGAGAGGAAAGATACACACTCCTCTTTGCAATTGGTGAGTATAGAGGTAATCCCTTTCCACAGGTTTGTAGGCAGAGAATAATGCAGAAACAAAGGAAGGATAGACACTATAGACAATTACTAGAGGTAATGTTGGAGTTCAAGAAGTCAGGTAAGTAGTCCACTTTGTACAGACGAGACTGGACAATGAGGTGTGTGCTTTTGTAGCATTTCTAATGTACTAATGAGTGAACAGGATGAGAACCAGGTGTTTGATGAAGCAGGTGTACTTCTGTGAAGTACTTCCCCTATGTCATGGTGGTCAACATCTTTTTCGGGGAGAAGGACAATCAGGGTGAGTGTAGTAGGAGGCTGTGAAAAGATTTAGTCTTTGGGGACCCATGAGTGCTCCTCTGGGTCATAACCCTACCAGTAGACTATAAAGATACTCCAACCATCCACCACAGTGCTGGGAGTCCAGGATCTCTCTCTCTCTCTGTACAAGGCTGAATCTTCCATGATTAGTGAACGGGATTCCTAAACTGTGCCAGGCTCTGTGGAGACAGGTGGGTAATATGGTTTATGGAGTGATTCTGTAGTGTGTAGGAAGGTGCAGTTGATAAGTGACCTGATAGGTCTGTCAGGTGATGGTGAAGGGACCGGTGTATCCAGGAATAAGCTTCTTGCATGGCAGGGAGATCCTACTGTCTGTGGTGGACAGCCAAACCTGTCCAGATTGAAAAGTTGGAGTTGTATCCACCGGATGTCCACCAGAATCAATTGGTGGCACACTGCCACTATGAGTGAGTGTCTACGACCCTTCCTGTCTCTCAGAACCACAAGTCAACAGATGGGACATGTGATGGTTTCCCAGACCACTGGAACAAAGGAAGCTGGTAACCAAGCATGCACCGGAAGAGAGTGAGTCCAATGGCAGGTTGATAAGGGGAACTAGAGCCTAGGAATTGGTTCCAAGAGGTTTGGCAGCCATGGCATGAAGGTTTGTAGGATAGGTCCAATCTTCTGGATCTTTCTCCCCATTTGCCCATTTGATTAGGGATGGTATCCGGATGAGAGGCTCAGTGTCACACCTAGGAGGGTGAAAAAAGCTTGCCATAACTTAAATAAACTAGGGACCCCAATCAGATACTATGTCCACAGGAATCCCGAAGTACCTGAAGACATGATTTAAGACAAGTTCTGCATTTTAAATTGCAGTGGGAATCCCTTTGTGAGGAAGCCGATGATTTCTAAAATCAATCAATGACAAGAAGAATGCATGTGTACCATCAGAGGGGGCCAAGTCTTTGATGAAGTCCACCCTTAGGTGTGACCACGGGCGATTGTGAATAGCAACAGATGGAGCTTGTTTGTCGGTAGATGGCATTGGCTCTTTGAGATGGTACAATCAAAGCAGCCTTGAATAAACCTTCTCATGTCCCTAGCCATGTTGCACCACTAGAAATGATCTTTTTAATTTGTGTGCTGTCGCCTGCTGCGATGAGTGGGGTGCACTGACTGGGACACCCCAGTGGAGCTGTTCCGGAGGCTTTGGAGGATGTGGTTAGTTGCTTTGACCACTAGTTGGGAGGCAAGATGGACTCGGGTTCCTCTGTTCCTCTAAAGACTTGCTGGAGTTCAGGAAGTCAGGTAAGTAGTACACTTCATACAAACAAGAGCAGACAATGCGGTGAATGCATGTGTGTGTTTGTAGCAGTCATAATGAGTGAGGAGGATGAGTAGCAGGTGTATGATCAGAATACCGGTGTTGGTGAGTGCTGTGATTGGCTGATGTTGTAGCCTGGCAATTCTGTAACAGCAAGTACTTTTAAAATCATCTACCACTTGATAGAAGCTAATAAAATTACCCACAAGCCAATATGCAAAGATCACGTGACTTGCCCTCATCCTCAATAACCACAAAAGTTTGCAAGATACAACCCAGACTGCATAGCTATGAGAGTAAATGTGTACGTGCAGCAGTGCAAACCATTGCACACACTGGAATGTTCTAAGAAACCTGACACTAATATTAACGTGAAAAAATGTTTTACATTGAGAAAGTCACAAATATTCTTCCAGAAAATGCAGGACATTTCTAGATCTGTACTTGTATTAATGCTGCACTTGTTTATAACACACAGGAGGATCAGGTGTTCGTCTGTGGGCTGAAGTACTTTGAGGAAGATTATGAATTTAATGAGGAGGTGGAGGTTGAGACGCCGCTAAGGCTGATTGAAGAGAATGTGAGCTTTTTTGAAGACGATGAGGTGGAGCTCATCAAAGTACCAGTCCCTGAGTTTGCCGACAATGATCCAGCTGGCATCCTGCATGACTTTACCATGGTACAAATATATGCACACACACACACGCAGACAGTGTTCAGCCATAACCACCCTAAACATGATCAGTCACGCTGCTGTATTTGTAGTCATTATAAATTGAACAGGGATGGTTTTTCAGTTTCTACGATTATAGGTTGCAAAAAGATCATGAGTAGCCTTACTTCTGTTAAAGAGAATATAAGTAAATTGGTGAAATTTGTATGGGTCAAAATCCTTGATTTTTCTTTTATGTCAAAAATCTAAGTTTCCATTCTTACTGTAAGTATAGTATTCATTTGGACATCTTTAAAGGCGATATTTCTCAATATATAGATTTTTTTGCACCCTCAGATTAGTTTTTCAAATAATTGTATCTTGACCTAATATTGTTGTATCCTATCAAACCATACATCAATGGAAAGCTTATTAATTCAGTATTCAGATGATGTAAAATGACGTTATGGCTCGTTTTGTGATCCAGGGTTACATATCTTACAGTCCCAAACGTTTTTTCGGTGATTGTAATTTTACTTTCACAAATACTAATAATGTAAATCCATAATAATGACCGATTTCTCTGGTTTTCACCCTCCACCTTGAATATTTACTAACATCCCTCATTCTTATTATATATATTTAATGAACGTAAAAAATCTGTAAGTTTCAGTTTGAATAACCCTGTGTGTCATTCTCTGCTGTTAGAAACTGACTGCTTATCTTGACCTAAATCTGGAAAAGTGCTACATTATCAACCTGAACACATCTATTGTCATGCCACCCCGAGATTTCCAGGAGTTCCTGGTCAACATCAAGGTAAACAGACCCATTAGTAACAGGAGATGCTGTGAATTGGTGTAAATAAGCGGCTCTTGTGTTGATGTGAGTGTATTTTTCACACAAATGCATTTCAGAAGTTGATAAGTTGTGTGTGTTTTTGCAGGCAGGAATGTATCTTCCTCAGACGTACCTTGTGCGAGAGGAGATGATGATTACTGAGAAGCTGGACAGCACCAGTGATCTGGGTTATTACATCAATAACATGTGCAAAGACAAAGACACGTACAGACTGCAGCGCAGAGAAACCATACTGGGTAAGTGTACACAAACAAACCATTTGATAAGACTTTGTTTACATCTTTTACACTATCACAGTGGATCTTCTTTTCTTAAAAGTTTTAAGCACAAATAAGTGGTGAAGGCACTGTATAAAGAAGTATACCCTTCTGAAAGCTGAATGTGCTCCATTGCAGGTATGCAGAAACGTGAAGCTCTGAACTGCCACAAGATCCGCCATTTTGAAAACAAGTTTGTTGTGGAGACTTTGATCTGCGAGCCATGAAGAAACACAACAGCAGATCTTCAGCGCTTCCTTTCATTCAGTGAAAAGTTCCCTTGTGCCTGCTTGTTTTTTCATAGGCCTCTTTCACTTTTTCTTTTTTTAATCTAAAATGTGAAATCATCTTTTCTGCACAAAGAGGTATATTGTATTGCGTGTACATGGAATGTGTCTTATGCTTTATGAATATTAAACTCAAAAAGGGGGCATATTGCGCATTAACAATAATGATTTTAGCCTATATAGACACCCAATCAGAGGTTAGACGTGATGAGCCCGCTGGAAAAGTATGATTTTTTTTGTCTTTATGTAAAAGTGTTTCTGTTGTATTAAATATTTGCAAAATCTGCCATAATTAAATTAAATTCAATTACTGTTGAAAGGTTCTTTCAAATTAGAATCTAACTTGGCAGCATTCTTGAATTTACATTTTATTTGTAGATATATTTTGTTTTAACTTTAATGAAGAACCATACAAACAGAACACTTCCTTTAAAATGATTACAAATGTCTGGAATCTGGAATGACTATTTTATGCTGATTTGTATATAAGCTAAACACTTTTCTGTCTTTAGATAAGCTCCATATATAACAAACAACAAATAAACACACAATTCAGACAAAATGTTTTTGTTATACCCGTATGAGTTGCTTTGTTCTGCTTGTCAGTATGCGCTGCTATTCAAATAGTAGTTGTTTTTAAGAAATAATTTTTTTTCCATTTCAAGAGTGATAATAAAGACGTTGAAACTATTTATTTTCATTAAATGCTGTTCTTTTTGTTATTAGATGCTGATGAGGTTAAAATATTTCATCTTATCCCAGCTTAATATGAAGAGAGTACGCATTTAGTAGTTTTCTCCTGCGTGTATCGAGAGAAAGTCATTTTCTGAAGAGATCAGATTTTTGGCAGGTACGGCTCAGGTGATTGTATCAGGCCTCCATAAGCAATGGCAGTAAGCATGCCACAATACTTCTGAGGTTAAAAAAAACACTGAGGAACCTGCCAGGCAACTGACAAACTAGCAACTTCCTCTTGGCAATACAGCTGGAAGCGCTCGCTTGCCCCCTCTGGTGGTTAATGCATTCCATTCTTGCATTGTTAAACTAGATACACTTTTCTAAAAAAAAGTGTAAAGTGAAACAAAAACACAAGCAACTGATCATCTGCTGCTGACCAGTTATTTTTAAAATGGCTTTTAAAATTCCATCATATCTAAGTTCATGAAGGCCTGTGATCAAAACGTGTGTGAATTATAACTGAAAAGAACTGATTTTAGAGTAAATGGAAATGACTGGCAGTTGTGGTAGTAGATTCACTCATTTTATTAAAAAGGCCATTTGAAAAGGGGAAATTTATTTGAAGACACTGGACTGAGGATGTATAAACTTCCGCATTCATAAACAAAGATGGCTGACAGTATTTGTGACCTGTAGAGTTTACTTCCAATACAACACCAGACAGAACCCTGAACAGCTCCTTCAACACTGGTTAACCAGCAACGGCTAAAGACAAATGACATGAGTGCTTTCGTCAGAAACATTGAAGCTCTTCAGCTCAGTTTTTAAAGGAGCTTCTTGTAAGCACAATCTGACAAAACATACTATTCTTGGTAAGCCAAGGAGAGGAAGGCAGGAAAATAAACCAATTAGAAATGGTTGACATTTTGAGAGGTAAGATAACCCCTTCTGAACTGAATTCAGCTTTCTCCTTCCTATTAAAAAAAACAAAAAAAAACAAAAAAAAAACAAAGCACAGAGCATGGTATACTAGCCATGTCTGCATTTTGTGGTCACAAAATTTGATTTATTTGTACGAGATACAAAAATGTAAACATTGCAAAATAAATAGTTAAAACAAGTGACGCAGGACCTATTTTCATGCTCATGATCCCAACATGAACTGATGCACTTGTCTTGCTTGCATTTTCAAGTGCAAAAGCATGATGACCAAAAAAAACAAACAAAACAAAAAAAACAATCTAGGATTCAAGTAACAGAAATGACAGACTAATCATACAAATATACTATTTTACAAGGTAGTGATAATTCCCAATTTTACAAAATGTACACTTATAATATTGACAAATTTCTTAATATTTTGATATGCTGTTATTGAGTATAAGTCCGTGTAGAAGCGCACAGCTCTTAGCACTACAGTCTTTGTGTTTTTGGATGGGCTATGTGACCTCCATGGCGACTGTGGTCTCTGATAATCCGTTGAGAGCCAGTCTCTCTGGTTCATGATTCTCCCTGCAATAGCAATAAAAACATTTCACTTTTACAGTACATTTAGTCAGCAAGTATGCAATAAAAATGTCATACTGTCACTTTTAATTATTTTTATTACGTTACTTGTCAAATAAATTGTGCTATTTGAATGCAAATTCTATATTATATATATATATAAATAAATAAAATGTAATAAATAAATAAATACATTTTATATATATATATATATATTTAAATTAGGGCTTAATTAATTAGTTGACAAATATTTTAACAGAGTTAACATTTACACTTACATTACATTCATACATTGACTGCTGTTGACAAATATGATGCAGGACAACTACTCCATAAATGCAGTTATGCCCACTTAAAATTCAAGATATTGTGGTAAAACAATGCCCCTGCATGAGTTTGCCTCGCATTTATATCAGAATAAGCGATCTCACATAAGCAGCAAGAGCAATATCACACGAGTGCCGTTTCTGTCTATAATACCACAAGTTATGAAATCACAAGATGTGATTTTATACAACAGTTCAGTAGATAAGCTGTTAATGTTGGGTTATAATTTAAACTTGACTTATAACGACTTTTAAACTTAAAATGACATTTAATGCCACCTGCGGATGTTTTTTGTTGTGCTTTTTTTAAAAGCACAATTTGCAGATCAAATTCCCCATTTAGATTATCCTTCAGTAAAAATGAATTAAAAACACACACACACACATGCATATATACATATATATATATAAAATTGAAAGGAGAATAACTGTACAGTGAATTGGTGTATACAGTGTATGAGGGTCCAGACCTGGCTATGTCGATGGCACTAGTGGGGGTGACTTTGGGTACCCGGTCCAGACTGCTAGCAACACTGGCCAACTTTAAGGCTGAGGGTGAAGGGGCGCACAGGCGCGCACTGTGGTGTGTGTGGGCAGGAGACACAGCGCTCACAGTGCTCAGGTGCCCATGGCCATGAGGCAGGGACTGAGGGACGGGCAGCTGTGGGCTAGATGCATTCGTCATTCGTACTAAAGAGCCTGACTCACCACCACCTCCACTCTGTACAGAACGGCTTTGGCTTTTGGCTTGTCTAAAGTTTCCTGCAGGACACAGAAGAATCCATTTTAGCAGTCAAATATACTCAGCTTTTATTAAATTAATATTTAATACTTTCATTTTTTTTTTTTTTATAAAACCCCAATCCATTTATAAATTAAGAATCAGTGATCAATTTTAGCAATCACGTATACTCAGCTTTCATTAAATTAATGATTAATAGTTAAATATTTTATTTAAATAAAATCATTATTAAGAATCAATAATAGCAAAAAATATGCTAAGATTTCATTAAATTGACCACCAAACAAAATGTCTAAAAATAAATTTAGCTGGCGTTAACAGTTCTGTTTTTTCCCCACCACGTTCTTTAAAGCATTTTTAGTTTGAAAATACTTGGACTGAAACACTGCAATAGAACTCCTGAGAATGACATGATGCTGCACTTGCCTGAACTGGGAAAGACACCATTGACACTCGCAATCTGGGGCCTGTTTTCATTGTTGGGAGTGTTGACCACAGCAGAGGCAGCAAAGTGTGCACTAGCCGAGTCCAGAGTCTTAGACATGCAGTCAGATGATGCAGTGCTCTGTAGAAATTACATTTTTTTTTTTTTTGGACGAATTCATAAATGCATAACAGAATGGGATTGCCTGTCATTTAGTGTATATATACTCACAGGCAGGTGTGTGCGCAGTTCTGGTGCGGTCGAGTTCTGCTGGAGTTCTTGCTGCTGTAACTGTTTGTGCATCTGAACCAGCTGCTCCTGATGGGAGTGAAACTGTTCTTCTGTGAATCCACCTGCATGTGCATGAAGATGGAGCATAAGTTGACGCTCTACAGATTTAAAAAGCTTTAAACCAGCAATTTTATTGTCCTCCCGCTAGGTGGCAGTAAAGTAACTCATGTAATAAGGAAACCATGAACCCTAACTTCCGATGGGTTTTTACATTTTTATTTATTTTTTATTTTTTTAATGTAGCACTTCTTCAGCAAATATACATTGAATTGATCAAAAAGTGGAAGTAAAAACATTTACACTGCTACTAAAGTTTTATTAAATATTAAATAAGTGCTGTTCTGAACCTTTTGTTCAATGTATCAAAGGAAAAAACGAACAGCTTTAACAACAATACATTAATAACATTATAAATGTTTCTGGCACACAGGTCAGCATATAAGACTGATTTCTGAGGAGTCATGTGACACTGAAGACAATAACTGCTGAAAACATAGTTTTGCCATGACAGGAATAATTGTATTTTAAAATACACAAAATTTGATTCAAAAACATTAAAATGGAACTTAGGCATTTCAAATTGTAATAATATTTCCGTATTTCCAGTAAATAAATAAATAAATGCAGCCCCGGTGAGCTTAAGAGACTTCAACTAATAAACAAGATTATTGTTACTGACTTGAACGCTAGTATACATGTGTGATGATGATCAGCATTGCACTCAGCCCTTTAAATGCAAGTATGTACAACTTTTTGAGAAATTAAGTTTTTTTGTAGCACAAAAAGATTCAAGATTCAACTACTTGCAGAAATACACTGATAGAACGAGATGATTAAATGTATGAAAATAATGTAGATGCATTATTGCAAGAAAAACTTTCACTAGCTCTAGGTCCACTGAGAGCCATGAGAGCTGAGTTTCACGTATCACAGCAGTGAAGAAATCATTTAAATCAACTGGCAAGCCACATTAAAAATGACTGACAAGATAGAGGTGTTGAAAAACCATGAAATGAACTGACGGTTACAATTTGCCTGCTCTGCCCTTTCTTACAGAACAGGCCACACAACTCCTGATCCGGGTCCAGGTCATCTCCAGGCTGGACTACTGCAATGCTCTTCTAGCCGGTCTTCTCTCATGCACAATCAGACCTCTACAAATGATTCAGAATACAGCAGCACGACTGGTCTTCAATGAGCCCAAAAGGGCCCATGTCACACCTCTCTTCATCTCCCTACACTGGCTCCCAATTGCAGCTTGCATCAAATTCAAGACACTGATGCTAGCATATGGAACAATCACCGGCTCGACTCCCGCTTACCTCAACTCACTGCTTCCACTCTACACTCCCTCCAGAACTCTGAGATCCGCCAGTGAGCGACGCCTCATTGTACCATCACAAAGAGGCACAAA
>JAUMHI010000048.1:9748967-9811181 GCA_032359435.1 Enteromius unitaeniatus | reverse complement strand
AGGAATCTTTTGCAGGTGTTTAGAGTTAATTAGTTGATTCAGATGATTAGGTTAATAGCTCGTTTAGAGAACCTTTTTTGAGATAGGAATTTTGGGGTTTTCACAAGCTGTATGCCAAAATCATCAATATTAAAACAAAAAAAGGCTAGAAACTACTTCAGCTGTGTGTAATGAATCTAAAATATATGAAAGTCTAATGTTTATCAATATACAGAAAATAATTAGCTTTATTACAATATGCAAATTTTTTGAAAAGGACCTGTGGATCAGACTCACAAACATGTTTTTTTTTTAAATATATAATAGAAAATTAGTATAATATAACTATATATTAGCCTAAATGATTAGCTAAAGCAAAACAAATAAAACATAAAAAAAATATATAGTATATAAATAATTTTAAGATGGCAGCCTTGTTATTCTCAGACCTTAAGGCATGAGCACATCTCACCTAGTGGATGCATTATAATTTTTTCTTCTTCTTTTTGTTATGTTAAAGTCAGTGAAGCACACAGCAGTGTGTTAGGAGAATGATGTGTCGACTCCCACACTGTTATTCAAGGACATTTGCAGCAGCCTGAGCAGGTGCTTCAGTTCAACAGAGAAACAGTGATCTGATCTGGACACTTCATTTTATATTTGTAGAGCTGGGCATTCAGTTCCTGCTGACGTGCTGCTGGAGAGCCAATCAGGATGTCAGCGCCAAGAGCCTTGTGGGTGCGTCCCAAATTCGAATACCATCTTGAGGGCCTTTCCTCTCTTTCCTGCTATAATAAAAAAACAAACACAACAACAACAACTGGGATGCATAATAACTAATAATAATAATAATTATATGGGACTCTGCATGGAGCACAAGCCAGTCATAAGTATCAGGGGTATATTTGTAGCAATAGCCAACAATACACTGTATGGGTTAAAATGACAGATTTTTCTTTTATGCCACAAATCATTAGGATATTAAATAAAGATCATGTTCCATGAAGATATTTTGTAAATTTCCTACCTTAAAAATATCAAAACGTAATCTTTAATGAATCTTTAAATGTTCAAATAGTTGTATCACAGTCATATATTGTCCTATCATAACAAAGCATATGGAAAGCTTATTTATATTTTACTTTTATAAAATAAAAATGGACACCTTATGCCTGTTTTTGTGGTCACATATGGTATTTAAATAATTGCACTACCATTTGAAAGTTTGGGTTCAGCAAAATTTTATGAAGTTTTTGAAATCTTTTATCGGTTTAAAGGATTCTTGGTAAATAGAAGTATGAATGTATCTGCATTAGTCACTAATTTATTGAATTACCAATTATTAATAATTTCTCAATATCAGTATTAAAAATGTTACTGAGCTCAAACATTTTAAATTTATTAAAATAAATGAGTGTAAACAGAATTAGGCCAAATGCTGACATCTAGTGGTGTGTTGACCAATAACAGCTATTCAAATACCTGTCAGGCTGGACGGTACTGGTCCCAGCATTGAGAAAATATGCAACAATTTTTCCAAACAAGTTCAGTGAGACACAGCACACATTCGAGAGCAGTCACTATACTTTATTTGAGGGGAATAGTAGCATAAAATTTCATCTGTACATTATGTAACAATTACGTCTGATCAGGCCCTGAATGCGTTAAATACTCGAGAGAAATGTGGACAACAATGGCATGTCCAGCACAACAGTAATACAGCTGCTCGCACCTAAAATGGAGAGTTTTGGTAAAATGGAGACATTCACTCAATGGTGTAGTTGAGAAGAAACATGGCCACCGATGACCGAAAGTGTTTCTGAGAGAAAAGACAAGAGAGAGAGAAGCTGCTGGTCAAATCCCAGGACCAATACTTGCAACGCTGCACCATGTTGTCTGTCGTGCTACACGGTTTGTTCAATCTTTTGAACTCTGTGAGTGGAAGTCTGAGGTAAAGGATTGATTCTTTAGTAGTGTTTTGTCTGACCAGTTTTAAAAATAGCATCACTTCTCATTGATCCAGAAAAGAAGAATGACAGTTGGGCCATGATATAAATTAATAAAACTAAAATACAGATGTACAAAATTAACATTAAAATATTTAATAATAATATCAATAAAGGATTTTTTTCTTTGAGACATAAAAAAATGCATGCTCTTTTCACAATCTAAAACAACATTCATATGTACATACGGTGCATTATCCGAGTCTTCTACTAAACACGGGGTTTTTAAAGTTTGGCTTATCTGTCTCATTCAACCTCACCTCACCCAGATTCCCTAACTAGAAAACCAAAAACTGACAGGGAACAGGACAGCACCTGGTGAAAACACCCTACAAGCCAGCAGCAGTCACGCAGCTTATTGAATCATCTGTAGTGTTTAGTCAAAAGTGAATCACAAGAACCTCAAGGAGATGCTCTCAGACCAGAGCGCTCATCCTGTAAATGATGATGTTATAACCAAATGACCTTAAATGCAATGACCTTTGCATCTACAGAGTCCAACTGAGAGCCTTTAAAAGGTGGCACAGGCCCCTGTATTAATTTACCATCAGATGAAGTAAAACAGAATGAGCTGGCTGAGAATGCTACAGTAGAGAGAGATGATTGATTGCATACGATTGTATGGACCTGAACATTGTCAAATGCATCACATTCTAAAAGCAAAATGAACCAAAGTGAGCCACTGAATCATACTTTACGATTTGTTCAGACAGGCAACAGAAAGTAGATTTTGTATCGGACTTATATCAGACATGAAATGCTGTTTATAAACTGGATTCAAACCACAGTCATACGTGGTTTGAAATAGATTAAAATTATATATATATATATATATATATATATATTATTATTATTTTTTTTTAATTTTAACTTGAATGGTCAGATCAGATCTCAATTAATTTTTCCACCATTCAGGATGTGCGCATTGAAAGCGAAATGAAACATATTAGATGATTTGTTCAGACAGGCAGCACAAATATGATTCAGTATTGGATTCAAATCAGTTTAGTTGTTTGTAGTCTGAACAGAAAAACAAAAAACATTTTTACAAACCTGATACAAATCACATTAACATGTAGTTTTAAATCAGATTAAAAATTCGCTCAGATATTTAGAAATGTGTTCAGCCTGATTTGTCAGCTCAGATCTCAATTCATTTTTTTTTTTTACCCTTTTGGGATGCGATATTGATAGCAAAATAAATTATACGTTGGGACTTGTTCAGACAGGCAGCAGAAATACAATTTAGCATCTGATACAAAATCAGTTTAGTTGTTTGTAATCTAAAAGGGATACAAAAACCCATAATAAAAGCATAATCAAATACAAACCAGATTCAATCAAATGATCCGTTTCAGTGTGAACGGTCTGATCGGATTCCAAGCAGTTTTTGTTATCTGGAATAGATATTGATTACGCTGTCCAAACAAACGTTGCAGATTTCTTGCAAAATTATTCTAAAGGTCAGATTTGAAAATCAAATTGGATTCAAGCGCAGTGTGAATGTATCCAAAGAGCAGCAGAAGAGAAGCTGTTCTTTTGAAAGACTGTCAGCCTGTTGGCAGAGAGTTACTGCATGTGTTCGGTCCCCATTACAGCATTTTATTAGCTTAATACTCTCAGACAACTGGGCGTCATAACATATGCATAGCCTGACGTCGACTTCACTTTGTGATGTACATTACGGTCTAAGCAAACTGCTAGGCGCTTGGATTTTTACCACACTGGAAGTGGCCTGTGAGCTGTGAAACAGTCCCTGCTTAGGATGTTATTGCACATAATATGACCACACTAATAAGGTGTTATATTAAGGGCCCTTGCATACATAACACAACAAGGGTCACCAGAATGGCACCAGAGGGCTCAAAGCAAAGGGAAACGCTTCCTGAGACATACTGAGATACAGTTCTTGTAGAAGTGTGTAGAAGGTTGCCTGGCTGCTGATCTGAAACCAGCTTGACGTGTCACTCGTGAGGTCGGCCTTCATGAGGAGGCTGGTACAAACGCAGAGCGCGAGGGCGGTCTTCTACTCGCAGCGTGACAGAAGCGGACAGCGAGGAGACCATAGAAGACCAAGACCGGATGATTCCAAATGGAAATGAAAAAGAAAAGAATGATGCCCTGAAGACAAGAAATACTTCAGATCAACCAATAATGAAGGGGTTTGCATGACTGCTATGGGATCTCATGCACAAGCTCCACGTGAGAAAGGTTTGAAAAGCTAAGAAAATTAAAAATGAACCAAAAAAAAAGAAAGAAAAGAAAACAAGGCATGCACATACGTCAATGTTGTGAGGACACCGCAAACCTATATTGGTAAGTGCTTCACAAAATTCATATTTTCAGGGATTTTTTTTCTTCTCAACAGGTCTTGATAAAGGTCAAAATTTGTTTTAACAAACAAACGGTCACAATGCTAAAAAAACAAAAGCATCACATTTTAAACAGCAGGGCAACACAGAGAACAACTAAAAGAAAGAAGGCAGAACACTGGTTTATGAATGGCCATTGTTTCTTGGCATAATCTGTCATATAAAAAAAGTTTTCCCCGTATTTAAAAAGCTTCCGTGCCAAATGGAGGTCATCGAAAAGCCTCTTTTTTATATTATATAGTGTTACAAAACAAACTCATTATTAGGATGAGAAACTGAGGTATACCTTGTCAAGAGGTTGGTGGTTATCTGACAGAAACTCTGAAAGCTTTCAGAGGAAACACGTGTTGATTTGGGTCGTATCGTCACCCTTTCTGTTGATATCTGTACAGCAGCGTCACACTACACATTCAAAAAGCTGTTTCTTATTGGCATTACAATAGTCATTCATACAAACACAATAAATGTGTCTTTTTTTTTTTTTACATGGACGTTGCCCTTTTTATACTGAAATGACACGAGCTCCGTGTGAAGGAGGAGTCTCGTTTACTCCTTGAATGGGAAAGTTTATTCTCCGAGTAGGTTTTTGATGTCGGCTTATAATCCATCCGTCCAGAGCGCCCTGTGGTACTAGTTTATATATACACAACACATACAATAACGTCGCTGGCTCCAGATAAACCTGTATTAAACCCAGATTCGGCACAAAATGCACTGTCTGCATTTGCTCCAGCCGCAAGTACAGGACGATTATCCAGCATGTCTGAAGCTGGCCATCAGAACAGCATTCCACCACCATCCCTGACGTGTCTTTTCTGTTCGGTCAGCCCGCTCACATGCTGATATCCTCTAGTCATAGGCTGGACTCCTTAGGGGGATAGTCCACGTTGGTCACCATTGTTACAACGGTGACTATTTCTTCTGGGGCGGAGACGCTGGTCTGCCGCTGCATTTGGATCACACGTTCCTCGACGCATCCCGCGGAGAGACGCGCCTCAGCCTCGTGGTCCCAACATTCTTCTATAGTCTCGCACAGCATGGCCAGACCCTGAGAGACAAATTAGTGCGTTTAATATCAAGTACAATATTGTCTTCATTAAAAACTTTAGTGTAGCGGTGAGGTTTAATGGTGGTTACGTACTAGATGTTTCTGCCAGCACTCCCTGAGAGTGGGGCGAAGCTTTTTGTGGACCACCACCTCCTGCATGTCCTCTAGAGTGGGGTGCTGGCCCACCTCCTCCTCAAACGGAAGCATGTACTCATCCACTGGACCTTAAGTAAGTAATACACAAACACATTCATTCTATGCCTGAGGGGTAACAAGCCTTTTTTAAACTAGGGTCCAGAGACCTCAGGGAGCTAAAAGGGGTACAATTCTAAATTTGCAAGAACAAAAAATGTCCAAAGTAATGGTAACTAAAATCGCTGATTAGTAATGAATGTGGTAATGCATTGTTTTCTAATATTTAATCAAGTATTGCTCTTTTGTTTTTGGTTATTAGACCCCATTTTGAAATAATTCCAAGCTGTATAAAAACTACGTAAAATGTAATGTTTATTGGAGATAAAGAATGTGTTCAACTTTTTTTTTTTTAATAATGTTGGGAACCAAGCATGGTTTTGGTGACCATTGAGTTGTTACCTGACGAAAGAAAAGTCTTTCAGACTTTAAATGACATCTGAAAATGGCATGACAACAAAACCAGACTGAAATGAGCCTAAGATCAAAAAATGACATTCTTCTGAAACGACAAATGAGGAAGAAGATTTGGAAAAGCAGCAGCTACACAGAAGTACATTTTACTACCTGATCTGCCATCACACTATGTCATCCATTCAATCCCATCATGCACTGCACTCAATGAGGTCGTCACACATGACAACTCCTGTCACAATAGTCCCTGCTTCACTGTCCACACCTGATCAATACTGTTCCATTAGACCAGAAACCCATAATCAATAATAGTAAACTTACTGCGCATACAGTGACAGGCTTATTCAGGAGTCAAAGCCACGGAAAAACATACTGGAAATGTGTTTGTGTGATCAGTGAATGCTGCCAGACCCATTACAACTAAAAATGTCAATCAGATTTCTACTATAAAATAACTGATATAACTGCTCAGACTGAATTCAGAATGGTCTAAGAGGAACAGCAGCTCACTCATACGTACCATCAGACGCAGTGCAGCGGGCCGCCAGTTCCCAGAGCACCAGTCCCACTGCATACATGTCTATCCTGAGGAAAGCATCTCGCTGGAAGTTGATGGCCCCTTCCAACACCTCCGGGGCCATGTAACGTCTGGTTCCCACCTGGAGTGCACGGAGAGACCCCCATTTGGTTAGCATAACAGTTAAAATGGAACATGTACATGCATATAGTATGCCTTGATGAAAAGTGAATTATAGGCAAAAGTCCAGCTGCCCGAGCAACTATACATTCAAGTATATGAGAAAGTTTTACATTGAATTAAATTGAATAAAATGCTGTATATGTAGCGAGGAACTATCAGCACTATTGTTGTTGATTAAATTAGTATCCTTGTTCTATTGTTTTAATTGTTCTATTTGTTCATGGTTTTATTGACAACTGTTGCAAGATTACCTAATTGAGAAACTCTTGAAGGCTACATGCCATGGTTTTAATCAAATTTGTTGGCATTTATATTACCATTTAACTTTTTGCACAAAATACTTTTTGTTCTCAATGGCATATACATTTTTGTTAAGGGAACTAAGAATAAAGTTTAACTGCTGATTAGGGGTGGTACGGTTCGGTTTGTATCACGGTTTTAGGGTCAGGGTTTTCGGTTCTGTACGGTTCTTGTTATTTTTTCTTTTAATCTTTAACACTCCAGAAATATACTTCAGAATATGATATATGGCTTAATTATCCCCAATTTAGGATACAATATTAAAAAAGTTATATCATGTAATCATTCATAAACTGAATTGGATGCATGTTGCACAATACTTGCATACAGTCGCAGTTCTATCTATTGTTTTATTTCCGCTGTCATCAAAGGTAATAGAGCGTGGATCGGGCCGCATTTTTCTGTCCGAGCCCGGCTCGCGTCCGACAGAGCTTTAACTGAATTTTTTTCTCATACTAATGCACTTTTTTGTGTGGAAAGCCCGCTTATATTAAGCAACTGTAGGAAGGCGTTCAGGAATGTCAACAGATGAGAGCATCAGCGCCCACGGGACAAAAAGCGCCGTTATAACACAGACGCACATTCACGCTGATGTGACCGAGCCCATCCTGTAATAGGTAACATGAAATCCAAAAAGTTCCCACACACCAGATTTATACGACGCTGGCGCATCCTCCAACTCCGGGCAGCCTTTCTTTTCTCTTCCACTTGCCATTTCTACACGTACAGTATTGTGACCTGCAGCACTCACTATTATACTCGTTACTATTACAGCTTAATGTAGGCATTACTTCGGTGTTCAGTATCACTCCACACCGTAGACGCCTCAATTCTTTCACGCGAAAGGGAAACACACTGTCACTGACGTCACATACGGGGCACGAGGCTACATTGCGCGTGTCATGAACCGTCGAACCGTGCGACAGATGCATGCACCGAACCGAGACAAGCGTACCGAACGGTTTGGTTTTTTTTCATAAACCGTGCCACCCCTACTGCTGATATTGTATCGAGTACTGACATTTTGGTCTTTTATGTAGGCAGCACATAAGGTTGTGAGATACAGCCTCCGTTACACCTCCATAGAATCATATTCATATTTAAACATACTTCATACAGTCAACCCTCACACAAAGGGCGGCACTTTACGATCAGCACAAAGCTGTGGAGGATCTGAACAGTTGTTGTTCAACACTTACCTGCCCATGCGTGTCCCCGGCTGACTTTCCTGCCTCAAACCTCAAAGCCAAACCAAAGTCAGCTATACATGCCGTCAGGTTAGACTTCAGCAGCACGTTCTTGCTCTTAATATCTCTGTGCACATACAATACGATTTTAAGTAAGTACAAAGGCTTAAAATGCTCACAAAGATCCTTTTAGTATAGTTTCAGCTGTTTTTTGTCTATACAATGAAAGTTAGTGGTGCAAAAATGACTTCCACTGCATGGACCAAAAAAAAAAAAAAAATCAACCCATAAGAAAGTCATACAGTGTTTTCGTTGTTACCTGTGTGCGATGGCTGGTTTGTGGCCGTCTCTGTGTCCGGGGAAGTCAGAGTGTAAGTAAGCCAGGCCACGAGCCATGGTTTGAGCGATGTGACACAGCTCATTCCATGTCACTATGTTAGCCTTTAGGTAGTCCGTCAGGGAGCCCTGCAAACAGACAGCACAGACATGTGGATCAATCATGGCTGTACATCAGCCTGCAGTGCAAAAAACAAACCTTTTCAATTCACAGTAAAAGTATAAACTCTGCATATTCTGGGTGCTACTGTATCACATATGTACTTGAAAATCCTTGAATTAACATGACAAAAAAAAACATGACATGAAAATGTTTTTTTTTGTAATGTCCATTGAGAACATATCAAGCAGAAAACCTTAATTAAAAAAAAAAAGTAACATTTATGAACAGATGAATTTTACTACATCGGTAGCATTCAAAAAGCTTATTTCCCCCCTCATCATTTCTTTTCAGTGTTCAACAGCTGGGATTGAAAATGTCATAAAACCACATTAAAGTAGTATGCAGTTCAAAACTCCTACATAAATGATAAAAGACTTTTTCAAGTTTATTAGCAACATTTGGCAAATAATGTAGCACGTAATCTCTGCTGACTATGATAGAGGAGATTAATTTCTAAAAACTAAAAAGGGATCTGGAAGTTCAGTCCTCATACAGTTCCACACCTTCTCATGGTAAGCCGTGATGAGCCACAGCTCAATGTCCAGGTTGCTTCCTCTCTTCTCAGCCCCGATGAACTGCAGAACATTTTCATGCCTCATGCCAGGGAGATTGTAAATGTCATACTCATTCTGCCATGACAGCTTGTCCTGAGAAAGACACAAAGCACATGGTTATTACAGCACAACGGCTTGATGGGCAATCTCCCCCTCCCCCTCATCAGAAACGAGGTAAAAACACTCTAACACTGAAATATTGTTAAATATTCAAAAGAACAATTTTCGACTGTAATATATTTGAAAATCATAATTTGTTCCTGAGGTGCAAAGGTGACTTTTCAGCAGCCATTACTCACACAATACTTCAGAAATCATTCAAATATGCTGATTTGGTACTCAAGCAAACAAACTTAAATAAATAAATAAATATGGACATATACAGATTTTAAAGCATATGTTTTAATATGAAAGGTTTGTTAAAATTACATTATGTGCTAATGCTGTGCACGTTTATGTATTTCACAGGTCAACACATGGCTCAACTCCACGTTTGGCTGTGTAATTGTTTAAGCAGGTTAGATTAACTCATGGGCTTTAGGAGCTGATTCTTTGGCCTCGGGTCCATGTGGTACCTGAATGGGGAAAATCTTCACTGCCACATAGTCATTGAGCAGCTGAGCCTTCCACACACAACCAAAGCGCCCCCTAGCTTTGATTTCCAACAACTGCAGAGGCTTCTGGACCAGGGTGGGAGACGGCGGCATGGGTCCAGGGTCCTGCAAGACATTAAATAAGGAAGTATAAGCCATTGGGTTGGCTGAACAGACCATCTGTAGGTGTAATAACTGCTGTAGACTTTCATCACTATGGAGACCATCGTCACCCAGCTCGTTTCACAGCGACTCTCTAAATCACAAGCTGGTTGGGCTGATTTCTAAACCTATTCAGTGCCACCACTAAAGCACCATTAGGTCATTTCAATAAGATGCGTGTACAAAGAAGGCCCCTTCAAAATGCCCATTACAGAAGGACACTTTACAGAAAGAAGACCCTGGAATTAACCTGGGATTTTTACAAATAAAACATCTTTATAGAAAACAAAACATCATCACAGTTACGTTGATTGCTGGTGCCACCGGTATGTTGTAATTGCCACTTTAAAGGAGTTAAGGGTTGGTTCATGCTAGATTTTGTATTCAACTTGATATACTTCCATTCATTTGCATGCAAACGAAGGGGAATGGGTACACAAGCACATGCAAAGATTTTGTCTTCTGCTACACAAAAAACTAGTTTGACCAATAAAGGCTTAAAACATCCAAAATTACTTACTAGATGAAAATCAAAAGGAGGAAATTCTCATTTTGGTGTCCTGTGTTATTGACAATACCAATTAAACGTTTAGGGTGGGTGAGATTTTTTTTAATGTTTTTGAAAGAAGTTACTTTTTATTTCTTTGAATCTTAAACAACAGTTTAAATCCAGAAGAGAAACGGCATGATTTTAAATCATTAATTGTTGCTTTTGTATTGCTTTAGGATTGTAACAGGTTGTGAGAACACTGAAGGGTCTCATATGGCCATTTAAAACACTATTGTGACAGATACCATACCTTATGAAAAAAAACATGCAAATAATTCTGGCTGTGGTGGTGTGTTAAATGGGCTAAAGTTGGACCATGTCATGCAGCTGAACTGCACAAAGCTTGGACAGAAGGGGCTTATGGGAGTTGCAGTTCAGAGCTTGTTAAACATAATCCATAGCTTCTGTAAGTGGACCACAGATTTGATAAGCAGCTGACCTAGTTTGTGGGTGCCGTGAAATGCACCGGCATGCCATTACACCTTAAAAGCTCGAACCTTTCTGAGCATGCCTTATGTAAGAAGAGACCATTTAGCAGTTAATCGAAATGCATGAGAGTGCCCTCAAATCTTGTCTTACACCCAATATGACCTTTTCTGACCAATTACCCTTTGTCAGCAAAACACAATAGACTGTTCCCGCTTATCAAATAAGATAATCCCAATTATTCAATGAATTGGGATGTGTAGGCAAGGATCCAACTCCTGCTGCTGTGCTTCCTGTACCTGGCATACAACTTTTCCAATATTCTACACAAAAAAAAGAGTGAATCCACAACTTTCACATTACAAATATACATATATTTTCAATATATAAATCTTAATGCAATACATAGTAATACGAATAAAATTGTTAAAAAAAAACCTACAGATGTGCTTCACATGAGATAAAAATATAGAAAACATTTATAAATCCATATAAAACATTTTTTTTTTTTTTACTTAATGCCATAATGCAACACTTTCTTTATTTTCTTTTAATCAAATAGAAGTAAAATTAAGCAAAATACAGCAGGAAGAAAAATTACCTGAATACATTCTTCACAGGTGTCTGTGAAGTTTTAACTTCCCTTAAAACTTTGTAACAACCCACTTCCCATTGTTAGTCGTAAGTGATCCAATACAGAAAAAGAGCTTCATTTGGCCTCCTTTTTGAAGCAAATGGCCAATAAGTAGGTAGGATGAAGAAAGACTGTCCACAGAGCACCTGCTGGATTGTGGTTTGGAGTTCAGGCAAAAGTAGGACAAATGCAGAACAGGCATGTTTTTATATTTGGCCTACATTTCCACCAACTGAACATGGCGGGGGGAAGGCACGATTGTTCTGAACTGAGACTCCTTAGCATATGGATCTGGGTTGTTAACTAACTTTTTCCAAGTCCTCAAGGAAACAAATGCTGGAGAAAAGTACATCGCATGACTGTGGGTGGGAGGAGACAAGGTTAAAGAACAGAACATCCATCACGCAGAGGAAAAAAAAACAAAACAAAAAAAACACGAAACGGTGAGGCGAGAAAGCGAACGCTTCTGAGATGGCAATGCTTTGCTGTTACACAAACCGAGAGAGTCGACATGTAATGAGGGATGATGGAGGTACGGGACTCAGCTTCTGAGGGGGACGTAAAGAAAGCAACCCTCACCCTGACCTCACACCTACACCCACACAGGTCAGGGTCATGTTTACTTTTCCATTTGCCTAAACGTCAGTCACTAAGCAGACACCAGTCATAAACACGACGACAATAGGTCTTACGGGAAATGTTTGCCCCTGGGGCAGCGGCTGTGGACGGAGGCACAGACTGACATTTTTAAAGCATTCCTCTTCTAAAATAGAGAAAAAGAAAAACAACACAGGTAATTTAAGAGGGCTATCCGTCTACCCAGACGCCTGTGGCAGATATAGTATGTCAGAGTGCAGGTTACTGGAGTTGTTTGGTTTATTCAATGCCTGAAAATAAAGAGACCAGTGGAAAAAGTCCAGTAGACACAATTGTTTTGCATGTGACTTCCATTTGAAGCATTTATATCACCGATGCCTTTAACTCTCACTTCTCAGCCTATATTTTGAATAACTGGTAAAAAAAAAAAAAAGAATTTAAGAAATACTTTCATTTCAATTTCTTCTATACACATCTGTAATCATATCAAAGTCAGTTTGCTATTGAATACGGCATGCAAGGACAACTCAAAGATGTGGCTGAATTATCCAACACTTTCAATTCAGACGTATTCATTGATGGACAGTTTTATATTGAATCATGTCTGAATAGTTTCTAATGCATTAAGTAATTAAAATGTCATTTTATTGCACTCAGTGTTTTCAGTACTGTTATTAAATGTACTAGAAATATTTATGGAAAAATAAGATTTATTTCACCTAACAGAAAGCCACCCTAAGGTCCATGTGTGTTTACCAAGACTATACTGTAAGAAGAACGCATAGAATGCATTTGGGATCACTTGAAAATTTGGGCCTTGAAAATTTTTTGGTCTTCTAATCTCTTGTGAGTTATTTACATACAGTAATTCATTTGGAAGACACATTTAGACCAAAGCAATGCACAATGGTTTGCTGTAACAAATGGAAGCGTAGGCAGCATATATACAACGTAATGCAGAGCTAAGAACTAAATGGACTCAGTGCCAGACTTTAGTGCTAGAGTGTTTCTTATCAGTACTGGCACACAGGTTGATAAAAACATCAATGTGATGTGGACTAAATCTCAAGAGGAATCAGGCAACAATATTTGGCTCCAGAAACACTGAATGACCAGTTGATTTTTTTTACTTGGTCTTGTTCTGCTCAACATTACTGTTTGATCACCCTCTGGGAACCAAAAAGGGATTAAAAAAGGTTTTAAAAGGGCAATATCTTACACTTTTACAGCATTTTATTTCCCCCTGAGGTCCACTTATAATGTTAGTCAAGGTTTCCTGGTCTAAAAGTTAAATATCCTAGTCATAATTTAGTTTTTCCTGGGCATTTCCAATTTTCTTTCTAACCCCAAGAAAACAGGCTGCTTTCACCATTTGTGTGATATGGAAAGTGATTTCTGGAAGGAAAAAAAAAAAAAAAAAGTTAAATCTATATAATCACTATACCACTGCATTACATGCTGGGAGGGAAAAATCCAGTTTTACATAACATGACCCTTTTAAAACTAGCAAGGCATTTTTATATTTTGATGTTGTAGATTTATTTAGCTCATGGATGAAAATCTGTCAAGAAGCACATTCATGCAAATGTAAATACAGCTCAGGATTCATCAGGGAATAATCTTAGTTCATTCCCGTTTTTAAGAGCTTTGCCTCTCTGGCCAAAACTGCAAATGAATGCCGCAGAGACCCACAGTCTCACATCTTTCAAAGGTATCAAACCACTGATTTTTCATGTGTATTTTGTGTGTGCTGAAACAGAGAATGTCCAAGGGGTGACGCTGATGCAATATGACAGTTTGCCATGAATCTTTTAATATGACTGCAAATGTTTTATAGGTTAAGTACAATAAAAGCACTTTAAGCTTTTCCCCATTCCCACATTCATAACATTCATCTTTGCATACATTTGCTGCATGCTTGGAGACGTGCATTTTTAACCTCAGTACTGCCATTTTACCATGCACCTATATCAAGGGATCTCTGCCTGAATCCCCTGAATCATAGAGGATTGCGTTTTTGTTATCCGTGCACTGAAAGTCAGAACATCACAGATTGATGAGGCAATGTGCAGGGATAAACGCAAAATAATATTGAATATTATAGGAAAATGTGCTAACATAAACAAAGGGGTGCTTTTGATAGCAATGAAAGAAAAAGGTTTAAAATGAAGTTCCAACATAATCTTGGAAGAAAAAAAAAAATAGATGTATGAGTCAGGCTTCTCTTACCTCTATCATTATATGAAAGGCGTGCTAGTTGAGGAAGGAAAGAGGAAATCAAGTGTTAGTTTTAGTTTAACGTATATGAGATGGAAAGACGTGATGGGGAATTTAACGATTTCTTCACTATTTTTGTAGGAACTTTCACTTGCTGACCAACACAATAAACAAAATACAATTTTACAGGTTAACCCGATTACATCTGTCCAATTGTTGTAAAACGTATGACGAGCTAAAAGATAGCAACACTAATGTGTTACACTTTAATGTGCAGAGCCTGAAAGTAAAGCATTTAGAGGTTGCTCTTGTCTGAAAACATCCTGACATAGCAACACTTGCTTAACCAGTGACTTGTGTTTGTGATGGAACAATCTTTTTGTCCAAACAATGATTTCTGGTTCTGTTCGAAGCACAAACAGCAAAGCCTGATGCAGGCGAGGGCCTCAAGTAAATATTCTGATTAAACATCTTGCCTTATGTTTTTTTATTTTTGGCTTGTCTCTGATTTTAACTTTGTGTCAGTGAATATAACTGGAAAGAATGAACCTTCAGCCCCAAGGACACCACTTAACGGTTACTGCTTACACCTGAGGCCAAATCTGCATGTTACAGCAACTGCCAGACTTCTACAAAATTCTGAGAGACTTTACCAAATAAAACTGTCAGCTAGGAACAATTCTGAATATTTCAAAGGAAAAAAGATATTAAAGAGTTCAACGCAAAAGTTTAAAGAAAATCAGGCATAAATTATTCCCATTCAAGTAAGTAAAACCAATCTGCATTCCCATACATGGATACAAAATAATATTGCACTATTGTCAGACAACCAAACCTTAACCATGACTTAAAAACAAGATGACAAGAAAATAGTGTTTATCAGAGCAGTTTTTACATCTTCCCTCCCCATATACCAAAACATTTCCTGGCTAATGCAATAAACAAAAATACGAAGCAAAAAAAAAAGTTAAGTAAAAATAAAAATGGTGATTTAAATAAAAATAGACTTGGAATGAGCTTGGGCATATGCGTAAGCTAAAATATGAATTTATATATATATATATATATATATACATACATATATATAAAATAAAAAAAATGACTGGCACATGAATGCAGTATCTGACCTAATGACCTTTTCTGCAAATTCTGCAAAATGCGTGCTGCCAAAATGCCCTTTCCTTCCAAAAACAAAAATTTCCCTTCCTCACAGTGAAGTCGAGCACTTAATGCGGTTAAAGCACACTGTGCTCTCTCTTTCCTGAGGGGCATGTTAGGTCTTGGGTCCTCGTAAGAAAACTGTTAAATAATCAAGAACCTACTCTCTGCTTTCTAAATGGTATGAGACTCTAAAGTGGAGGCTGGGGGCCAAATGTTTCAAAAGAAGACATTATTTTTAACTACATGCTTTAAAACTGCCTGAGAATTGATGGCAAAACATTTCAGTCAGAGCTATTCAAAACTATGTTGATGAAAACTGCTAAGGGTATGATTCAATGATTCTCATCTGTGTTGATAAAGTGCCCAATGTAAATGCATCAGCATCAGGCCACCATGCACAGATCTAAATGAGATGAATCATGCATTTCCAGCTTGCAGTGTAAATGTTTACAAAGATCATATCAGTAAAAGACCTAGCTTTCAAAGTTACAGGAAGACAAGAGAGGAGATATTTAGATTAAGCTGTGCAAATAAGTTGTGAGAGTTTAGCTCTAGATTAGCACTGAACACCAGAAAGAAAGGTTATATCACAAACGTAGTAACCACCCTGTAATAATAACTCCTCTGAAAGGCAGAAGAAAGCTAAAAGTTGTTTATCAACAGACAATGAGCAAGCTTTCGGACAGTAATGTTTCATCACTGAAGAAGAACTAAAAGCCTTTTTCTGCGCTCAAATGTCTTAGTCGATGAAACAGATTTTCAAATAAATTACATTCCTAAGCATTTCAAAACAAGCAGATTTCTTTGTGGCACTTTGCAAAATGCCACATTTCCTGTCAACACGTTACAAAATCATTTCTGGCAATCTTGCAATGTTTGTGACGCTGTAGAGTGACAGCTAGAGCCAAAATTCTAGAGGAAATGATCGATCAAAACAAAAAGTATATTTGTATATTAACTCATTTATTGCTCAAAAGTATAGTAACAACAGCAATACTGTGAAATATACCTTACATTATATAATTCATATTTAATATTTTTAATTTATGGTACAATGTATCAAATAGGTTTTGTATAGTCTTTTCTCTAGTCTTTGGTGTCACATGATGCTTCAGAAACCATTCTATTTTATTTTTCAGGATTTTGTGATAAAGAGCAAAATCAAAAACATTCATTCGAAATAAAAATCTTTTGTAACAAAGCTAAATCTTTACTCTTGCTTTCTATTTAATGCATCCTTTCTCAATCAAAGCATTTAAAAAAAAACACAGAACAACTCTTCTTTCTTTTTCACCAATCCTCCCCATGTTTCCATACCTTCTTCTCAACCACCTGTCAAAACTCCAACAATTTTTCTAGCTGATATACCATTAGGGAAAGTTGCAAACGCAGTTTCATATTAACTTGTGCTGTTATAGTCCCCGAGGCCCTTTGACTGCTGCATTAAGAGCTAATAAAGTTCCCTACATATCAAAAACAAGTTTGGGCTGATCATGATACTCGATATCAGCAGTGCTATGGGGATGGTTCATCTGTCAGATCTGGCCTACATAACGCTGAAACTCAATCGGGGAATTCCAAATGCTCACCTGACACTAAGGTAACCCTTTGTGCTACCACAGAGACCATACTTCACCACAGCACAAATAAAAGCATCTACTCTGATCTGCTAAAGATGTCAAGCAAAAGGCAAACAGTAAGAATTCTTTTTAAATGCTGACCCAGCGGTTTAGATTTTGACTTCACTGGCTAACTCTATAAAGATCTATTGTGTAATTCAGAAGTAGATGTGAATCTCAACACTAGTCACACACAGGGGTAAAGGTCACCCGATTGCTCATGTCTTGCGTTATGCCAGCTCTGTTATCTCGTCTTTCTGGTGGGAGAAGAGGGCACTGAATCACAACTGTGTCCTGACAGATCTAGTTTGATTTCAGCTGACAGTGTGTTTGAGCTTAAGTGAGTGTGACATTGAGCACATTAGATCCCTGAAATCACTGTCATTCACATCAACAGGAGGTGCTGCCCAGGGGAAATAGCAGCTTCCAATAGAACAGTTTCTAGTGGCATGAAAATGTTCTGATACACTGAAACTGAAGAACTACAGTGATAAGAGCAGATGGATTTTGCAACACTATGCTGCATGTGATTCACTCACATTAGTGTTTCACTTCAGAATATGGAAATACATCTCTTATTTTACTAAAAGGGAATCAAATCACATGCATTATACAGTAGATATATCAATTTACCTGGGTAGGCACCAGAACAGGTGGATACGCCAGCTTGTGATGTCGATACATCCAGAAGGAGAGCAGGACAATGGCTGTGATGCCCATGATGGGCACGATGGAGTACAGAAGGGTACTGAACAGCGGTGGCTTCTGGGTGAAGGGGTTAGATGTTGCTAGACAGAGAAGAATGAGAGAGATCAGTAACGTTAACGTTTTGTATTAGGTGCACGATTACACTATTGCTCAAACGTTTGGGATCTGTAATATTTTTTTCCTCTTTTGCTCACCAAAGCTGCATTTAGTTGCTGCTATGAAATAATATTACATATTATAATAAAACCCTCTTAATACAGCCTATTTGAATAATTTATGGCTGTGTATTTTCTTATTTTTTAGATGAATCTAAAATTTGATGAATAGAAAGTCAGAATCAGTTAACTCTTTACTATCCCTTCTGGGAAAAACAAACAAACAAATAAAAACAGCTACAACAAAAACAAAATAAAAAATTACTGAACCCAAACTTTGGAACCAAAGTGTAAATGACTATGAATAACTGAATAGACAAGACACATTTCTATTTTCTGTCATTCTGTATTCTGTTTTGGCCATAATGACTTGGAAATAAATTGAACACATTGTATTTTTTTGTATTACAAAAGATTTTTCACATTGTATGCACGAAAAAACTGTCATATGCACAAAGCTTCCAAGTATACTTGCTAATACATACATATATTTATAGAAATATAAGTAGGTAATAAAATAAAAGGTTAACTGCATCCGCCACAACAAGCTGTTTATTATCAGTTCAGAAATATTACCGTTTTCCGCAACGCAAATATGCCATTTACGAAACCCACACAACTATAATCACTTTTGGTTTAATAAGTAACATGCATGTTAAAAAGAATGACACCAGCATTTGAGAGAATGACTTCAGCTTACATTAGCATCACTAAGCAGAATCACATATAAGAGTTTTGCTCCTAAATCCCTCAAGAGGAACACAACAGATGACGGATGTGAAGTCTAGCACACACCTTCTATACGTCGCATTAACAACATCCACAGTGTACGATGCGAATCTCTCGCTGCATACTTATTTTGTGCCCCACACCTTTTGAACTCGCTAATTGCAATTCTTTCAGAGCAGCCTTGAAACAAGGTTGGTTTGATTCCCTGAAGGCTGCTGACAGACTCTGCCTCATGCAAACGGCTTTATTCCAATGCACATGCATCTATGTTCAACAGAACTGCACAGGTGTGCGCTTGAGGGAAAATAGCAGGCATGCTTATTCAGTGCACACGGTGGCCCTTGGTTTCTCTGCATCTAGTGCCAGAGATCGGATTGGGCTGTGGCTGCTGGCCAGAGATGCAGCGATCCCTTGCTCTTATGTTATGGCAGAGCATTTCCCAATCGCCCGGGCTGACCGCAGGAACATGTGCGTGACCCACCCGGTCGAACTTCAGCTGAACCCGTATTAGCTTCGGTTCAGCAGAGATCTCATTCATTTCTTCTCTCTCATGCCAGCTATGGACTTGGAAGTGGGTTAAGGACTCTGGATTACTCTACAAGCACGAAAAAATGAAAAAAAAAACCTCACACACACATCCACCCCCAACAAACCCACTCTCATCCGACCCTAAACTCCACCCTTCCCCCACTCAGCGGGCAGAATAGCCATACGCAGCCGTAGGGCATGAGAGTACCCGGTCACAAGGTCATAAAAAGCACACAGCTCCATGCTCGCAGAAAGCAAATTCTGAGAAACTCCAGTGTGCTTTGTGCAACTCTTCACGTCCCTGTGGGTTTTTGCATTTCATATCAAGATCATTCCATATGGAGTGAGTCAGTGCTGGAAATAGACCCATTACATAAGCACGATTGAGACCCCCCCCTCCCTTCCCCACCCACCTCCTCTGCTACTGAAGTACTGAAGACTCTTCTACCCACCGCATTTGCACTGATATCGACAGTTGTAGTGTCAAAATTCATCAGGCGGAGCGCAACCAGTACTGCACGCAACTAAATCGGGCCATGTTTTCAAGAGGCCGCGGGCAGATAATAAATCACGATTGCTGAAACGTACAACTGCCCCCCTGCAGCGAGCTGAGAGCACTGGGGCAGTAGATTAGAACCGCTGTGGTCTGTATTCGCTGACATGCCTCCATCCCTCATTTGGTTAAGAGGATGTTGATGTCAGTGTTTACTCAGAAGAGATAAAGCGACCAGATCAGCCTTGGTAATCTAAAAACACAGTCATCTCTGGGGCTGCGAGAGCATGGTAGGCTGTTGAAAGCCCAAAGACAGCAAAGCAAACTGATGGCTCCTATATGATATGCACTGCGATCTTCTTAATGTTTCTTTTTAGGATGGATGGATGAAAGCCAAACAGCTCTGGGTTGCCAAATTCCAGAATCGCTCAATATAGATGGCTGTTCTGAAGCCATGCTCATGTTTAGTTTATGTAGACTGCAGCGGATGGAGATCTACACGGGTTCAAAATCTGTAACATTACACTTTACAGACAAAAACAATTTAAACCTGAAGTACTGCTATTTATTCAATCAACCTTCAGACTTAACATTTGGTTTAACTATGCTAACCAGTAAGTAGCAGTCCTACTTTTTGTAAAAATATAATGTTACCTGCCATTTTTTCTTATAAACAGAACTGATGTGAATGTATGGTTTACTTGAAAGTAATAATAATAAAAAGAAAAGCCTAGCAAACATTCTAATAACTTTTTTTATGGTTATTATATGGTTTATTTTCAAAAATATGCTTAAGCCAGATAGGTCATGTTCATCGCTTGCATCTGCTTAAGCTCCATCCTATGTGTCTGAGCTTGTTCACACAGGCATGCATAGTTTTTCTGATATTAAAATAGCACCTGAATTTATAAAAGCCTCCGGTTGCAGCAACATCACAAGAATCGATTTTCGATTTTAACGAGAAATCTCCTGCTCTGAAAAGAGCTTTATCTGCATTGAAGTAGAGCAAAGGTTATGAAACATGAAAAAGCCTGATGAGCTGCATCAGTAAGATAACATACAAGACAGACAACAAGCTCTTCATTCAAAAGCGGATTAATCTGCAGCCATTGAGCTACGCTGTGGTCACGAGAAAGGCAGATATGAATATGAGCCAATGTATACAGTAATTAACAGAGCTTTTGTCAGCTGTGATTTGGTGGCTGGGTCAAGATAAGCATATATTTTCATCAAAGAAATATAAAATTATCTCAACAAAAAGTCTCTAAAATCTTTTGCTTAAGAGAAAATCTGTAATTTGATATTTCCAAATCAAATGGTAAATTCAAGGTGAAACTATAGAAAGAAGGCACAATGAACTGGAACATCCACTCAAAAGATTAACTGCACACCCATGAGACACTATCAAACGCAAATAGATCACAGAAACCAAACCTCATCAATGTCACTTTCTTAGAAGGATATTGAACACAAAAAAACCCCATGCACAGGAACTAATCATGACTACTTTGAAATTTGAAAACCAGTACCTAAACAGCTAGCCATTCATTTAATATGCGTGTCAAAGATGTCCGCATCAAAATACATTTACAAAAAAGTGATTTTCTGTCCACAAAAAGAGAACATTAAATGCAAGTAAAGTGTCTACATTTAATGTTTCAGATGAGTTTTTGGAGAAGATATGTAAAAATCTGGTTGAATTAATGTTACATTGTCATTCAGTGTAACACAATATTTATGTAAAAAATTAAACAACATGCTTATTTTGACTTGGACATATTAAAATATATAAAAGAATAAGGGAGTGTATTAAATTTTATTGTGCTTTAAAATAGTAAAAATTCTTACTGTCAAATCGGGAAAAACCTAGTGGCAAATTGAAAAAATGTACAATTATTTAAGTATTCGGGGTGAAAAATTTGTAATATAAATAATTTTTTGTTGTAAATATGCATCAAGGACAAATGTATCAGATTTCTTTTTTGCTTAGAAAAAAAAAAAAAGAATTAAATTAAATAGAAAACTTTTAAATTGTTTTGGGAACAACAACAACAATTTAAAGCAGTATTACACTTCTTTTACGCTTAAACCCTTTTTCGTCTTTGACCCATAAACATCATAACATTGATATGTTGTGATGTTTTGCTAATGCATAAAGGATGGTAAATATAATAAACATAGTAATAGAGAAAGTACATACATTGTCAGTGGTCTTTCTAAAGTGCATGTTTTGATTAAAGTTTTTCTATTAAAGATTTATGTTCATAAATAACATGCAGCACAGACTCGAAATGCACTGTACAATTCACATCATACAATTGTGGCAGAAAAAAGGGTTGCAACACAAATAACTCAGGAAATGAAACACACACACAAAAAAAAAAACACTACAATGGAGAGGAAAAAGCAGTGAGTATGTGCTGGCTTTTGACATGAACAGTCATGAAAAATGCCAGAGAGGTTCTTCGAGATAAATGATGCTTTTGAAAATGAGCTTATGAGGTAATATAGGTTATGAGGAGACAAAAACTTAAAGGAGGGTTTCACACCGACAGCACAATTACATCAGAGGAAGGGGTATAACTGAAGAACTTCCAATACCCTTAAAGACTTTGCTGTTTGTGTCGCTGAGGGGAGCCTTACTCTGAACTGGCGGTATGTCAGGGTTATAGAAGAATTTCTCGTTGCACATATTGCCCTCGCAGCAGCAGAAGAACACATCCGGGTCCTCCTTCTTCTCAACACACTCATTGCTGTAAGATAAAGATCAAGCAGATCTGTCAGCTCAAAACTGTTGTTCTTTTATGGAAATTTGCTGAATTATATCAATGTGACACTAACAGAGCAAAACAGTAATTTTAGCAACCACTGAAACTTCTAGGGGATGACATGTTTCATTGGTTCCCCCAAAAAACAACGAAGTTGCACAACAGTACATATAGATTACATGTAATTCAACTGATTAATTAAATGTTACGTAATTTATTCCAATTAAAAACAACTAAAAAATATTGATTAGCAGCACCATTTTTTTTTTATCATAAAAATAATTTTAGAATAAAGACGCCATTGCATCTGGAGATAATCAAGACATTCATGCCACAAGGTTTATTTGGATTTTGCCTGGGTTAGAGAGCAAACAAACGGATAAATACACATGAGCGGAAAATGCCTGTGCCAAAGAGATACTTTTTAAAATCTGGCAGCCCACATCAAAGCAGAGCTCTCAGGTTGGCTTAAAGAAGATAAACAAAGCTTAGCAGCACACCAATAATCCTTAAGATACACACACACAGGTGCAAATGAACAAATAAGAGGGGAATGGATGACATTCCAGAGGCATTTAGTCCGTTCCTGCTTGCGATGCACACGCGTCAGTAAGCGTTTGCAATACTTGTTCAGCTACCTAAGGATTTGACATGGCTGCGTAACATGTATGAAAAAAAAAAAAAACATAAATCCTTCCAACGATTGAGGTAAACGGGTTCAGTAGCATGTTAGGACAAGAAAAGAGCTGCTGTCTTTGCACGCTATCAAAACACCCTCTGTTCAGGAGAAACACTTCCTGATCTGCCAGCAGTGCAACCTGTTGCATAGGGGCAGATGTGCTGCTGATAAAACAGTTTTTAATATCCCCCCTATTATGGATAGAGGTAACAAGGTTCACAACCAAACCTCGACATGGAAACATGTTTACACAAGCCTTTATCTAAAATACTGTGAAACCTTGAGAAGGAAGTATTTGGTTAAATTAACATGTGGCGTAATCTCTCTGTAATGTAAGTAGCACTGACCATGGACAATTTAGCCCAATTAGGCAATGTTAAAGTTAAACATTGCCTGAACGGGGAAAAAAAAATGTTTGGGGTTGGTATGATTAAAATTTTTTTTAAAGAGGTCTCACCAAGGCTGAATTTATTTGATCAAAAATACAGTAAAAACAGGAATGTTGTGAAAATATTACAATTTCAATGTCAAATTATCCTTCAAAAATTATCCTGATAAAAGAAGTCATTTGTAATACTATGAGTGTCTTCATTGTGGCTTTTAATTCATGAAATACATATTTTATATTTAAAAATATTATTCAGTCCAAACTTTGAATGGTAGTGTTCCTCTCAATGCAAGTCCTTTATTTAATCCATTAACCTAACTTGACAAAAAAAATTCACAACTTTTAGAAGCAAAAAATCTTCACTATAAATACATGCTTATTGTATGTGTGCAGCTGAAGAGTTCAACCACAACCTCAATAAGCAAAATCAAAACGATCGTTATTTGGAGAGAAATCTGTGATGTGACTACAGAACCTGACACTTAAAATAATGTTGATTAACACTGACAGAGGCCAAAAAGCCTCATTCTAACAAATCATTCAGCAAATTCATCAGAGCAAGCACTGAAAAAAGTTAAAAGTTAATGTGGTTAACCCTCGATGGTCTGCATTATGACAATGACTAAAAAAAAAAAACTATACAACTAGTCAACTTCTAGTCAATTAATCAGAAATGGGCATTTTTTCCTCCCCACTTTAGTTATTTCCTCACCATCTTGGTTTTTCAGTAATGTCAAATAGGCATAAACCACTAGAGACTACCTGTCATAGCAGTTGACATCATCAAGCCAGCAGCCTTGCTTTACTATTTCAACCGATCCTGACACATTTCGCCAAGTTGCAAAGCAATGAAGCCTCTTGTCCTTCTCTCCCACGCAAGGCTCAATACCGCTGCGATTTCCTCGGTTCTCCGAGCTTGGATTGTAGTTGTAGAACACACACTCTTTTGTCTCTGATCGGCCAAGAATGGCACCTGGAAAAGAAAACCACAGGGGAGGCCAGTTAAGACATGAGAGCTGAGACCTGCTTCATTGATCACTCACAAGACTGTACACTCAACAAAAAATATAAATCACAAACCACAACCTGTCAGTCACAGATTGACAGCAGAATATCAATCGAAGATGAAAGAATTTGGAGGTTTATATAGATATTAAAGTGGTATACCGTAACCCAAAAAAGTGAGATTCTCAAATGGGACTTCATATTGTTTGCAGAAGCCACAGATAACCATATGGCTTAAAAAAATTAAATGATAAAACCTGCAAGTGTTGTGGTTAACCAAAACAACAAAGTAGCGAGCCTGATTAACACAGAAGGGCTCTAAAACAGGATGTGGTGGAGGGCGGTTTCCCAACTTCTTCCTGAAACAACCGCAAATAAGATTGTGTTTGAATAATGGCACTGAAGTGATGTGATGAGTTTTGTGAATGAGATTCATCACCATCACATCATGAACAAAACAAACAGCAAATAGAAATCAGGCTTTTACTTCACTTGCTAAGCTTGTTCAAAGACACTAGGAATCTTCAGCAGATTTAGTCTCTCATTCTGAACTTTACAAAAGATGCTTCCTTGCACTCATTTTGATGGAGCGTAACAGAATAGAATGAAAAGTCAAGAGTTAGAAACACTAGTTTGGCGGCAATCTTGCATCTATGGGAACCTCTGCGATCCAGACATTTTGCAACGCCTGAGCTGATGTTCATATTATGCAGCACAAAGAACAGTTTATGCTTTGGGCCAGGTATTCGAGGACTGGTTGCACAGGTTTAGTGGTGGCACCATGCTGGCTACAGATGAATGGAACAGAAAACAATGCACATACACTGCAATAAAGCAATTACACAAACCTTCTTCACGTCACAAACAGCACATTTGTATGCTCCGAAAATTCTTAAGTCACCTCTTTCAAGAAAACCAATTGTGTGTGTTCATTCCATGATTACATACACGGCATCTTCAGTCCAAAAATCTGATTGTTAAAAACACTGATGTGCACAGTAATGGTTTATTAACATGTAATGCACACGTGTGCATAGTTATGCTACTTGTTTGCGCTATTTAGGAGTGGCACAGTAGAATAAACAAACTTATTATTACAAGCACGCACAGACGCACACACACTATTGTTATTGTTCTTGAGCACAGAATCTGCATATAGGAAAGATTTCTCATGTGTCATGCAACGATGGTAGTGTAAAACCGTGCAAGACTAAACTGAATCCTGGACAATCACAGAAAAATCACTTCTTTTGCTGGAAAAGCTTAGATGTCAGATTTGAAGTGAATGTCAGATTCAAAAAGATATGCTATTGAACTGTTACTTTTATGTGTAATATTTATATTTGACAAAATGTAAATAAGCCAGTATTGAATGTCTGTGTGTATAATTAAACCTACCTGCAACAGGTTTTGTTTCACTAGCATTTTAATAAATAGAAGAAATAGGTATTGTTGCGGTTTATCACACTACAAAAACAAAATCCTGAAGGAAAATTATTTCGGTGGGAATTATTTTGCTAATTGCCCTTAGTGGGGATAAATCCTCAGGATTTGTTCCAGAGACACAAGTCACTGTTATTGGGATTAGAAGGAAATCTGCTAGAATTACTGTCACGTCAATGAAGAGAAGAACGACTGTGCCCAGGACGCACAACAACGATCACCAAATGATGAATCACATTTACTCATTTTAAATAACAAATGGAGCACCCCAAATTGCTTCAATGACTTCAGCATTTGTTAGGAAGCATCTAGAATAAATTAAAAACTAATTACAAGTGGTAAACATAAGGGAATTACTCACCTGCCCTCTACACTAACAAGAAGATGGCTCAATAAATCTTTGACCCATATTCTACAACTGCTCTTCCTGACAACAGCTCTTGCCCCTCCGCTGAGCTGCTCTCGGTTTTTAATATGAGACGCTGGGATACACAGACTCCTCTGAGTCAGCAGGGTTGTATGAGGTAAAACGACAGGGTAAATATATAGAGCTGGTAGAAGTGGCAGCTTAAAACACTCTGAACACAGCCCATGAATGACAGCCAACTCAGTAAGTGAACAAACCATACGCCGTAATGTTAATGGATCACTTATGGTGGTTTCCTACACAAAATAAACTTGATGACCAACACTCTGCCCGCATATTAGAAACAAAGGTTTTTTGAAAGGTTTAGAAGTGGGCTGCTGATGGCATATTTGAAGTTCCTCGTGCTTGAATTTTCCATCTCTGACACATTTATACTCTCAGCATGGACAGAAAGAGAGATTACAAATCACACATAACTGCATTATTGTACATTTGGATTCAGGTACATTTGTAATGTATATACAGTAGTGAAGTAATATCCATGACCAATGATGAGTATGCTTCTATAATGTATCCGTTTTCACCCTGTTAGGAAAGTTACATTTTTTAACGTTGTTTACTTCAGTCAACATTTATTGTTAAGCACTTACTCCTTAAAACTGCAGCGCACCAAAGACTAGGGCTGGGCAATTAATCGCAAAAAAAATCGTGATTTAAGCGATTTCTGAACCGCATCGCATAAGGCTGCGATTTTATCCATTCATTTATTTAGATTTTTATTCAGAATACGTTCTTGTGCGCATTATTTTAATATGTTAACCAATCAGAGCTGACGCAGCGCACTGGGCACTAACAGCTAAGCTGAACGGGAGAAAGATGTTAACCAATCAGAGCTCACTCCGCGCACGACGAAGCAGAGCGGGAGGAAAGAACATAAAAAATGGATGCAGGTCAAAAATAAAAATGATTTGGTGCCAACGAGAACTTCCAACGTCAGTCGTTTGGGAATATTTTGGATTCAGGAGAGAGGATGTGTCACAGAGCAAGGTCATTTGCAAGACTTGTGAAATTATTATTCCAACAAAACATGTTGTCTTCATGTTGTCTGTTTTACAGACTTTCATGTTTACAGTTTTAACTTAATACTATGTTATTTCATTGTGAAATGTTTTGTTATGCACTTCTTGTGTGCTGAACACATTTAGAGTGCCTGTATGAAGCTTGTTTGAAAAAGCAAAAACAGTTAGTCCAAAATCGCAATCGTTCAAAATAATAAAAATTGTAAAAAAGAAATCGCTATATGATTATTTTGTCCATATTGCACAGGCCCTACCAAAGACCATTTCAAAAATAGTTGGAACATGTTTTGTGGAACATTAGCAACACATTATTAGCCGTTTGATAACACAATCAAGCCAAACGCTAATGTTATCAATTACCGTTACTGATTTTAGAGTGATCCAAAGAGCATCTTGTGCATTAATGGAGGAATAACATCTGACCCACTGTACAAAGGTTCACAAAATCAATGCCACCAATTTGATCATTTAATTAGTGACCTGGCTGTGCAGAAAGTAAACTATTTCTTCATTTCACGTCATAACTGCTTGGTGTTTAAAGCTGTAACTTTTTTGTGCTCGGCTTGTGTTGAATCACTACGGTACACCTATAACAAGTGTTTATATTCAAAATATTTTAGACTGGTTCGAGTAGATACTGCTGTGGAGTAGCCCAGAACCATGCATGATTCGTCATAGACATTAACAGAGAAGATCTGTTTATTAAATACTAAAGCACCAAAAGTAACAGACTACAGCTTTAATTTATTTGCTATATAACTGTTTGTTATTCTTTCTGCTCTAATTGTACACTTCAGCAATAAACAGAAGCTCTACGTTTTTGTTCTTTTTTGTTTTTAAATAGAGGAACATTTGCCCATCAAAATAACCCAATGCAGTCAAATTTACATTCCCAGTAATCTTTTCCCCATGAAGCATTAGAATAACTTCAAAATCATTAAAATGCTCTATGAAAAGCACACTGCAACAAATAGCCTAAATTGTGCGTCTTAATTGGGCTAATTTTCAGTAATGCCTACATGGATTGCGTCAGTAACTGTGCAGAAATCAGTGCTTAACTACCATACCTTATGCAGCATAAGACACCGTGACTAGATGAACTCATAGTGCACTGGCCACCAGTGGGCATTTAATGCACATTTGGCATTAAAAAGTGTGTCGAGTAATCAGCTAGTTATATAATTGCCATTCTATTGGTTTAAAGCACATAAAATTGTCCATGTAAACGCACCCAAGTGCTTTTATGCGGTTTGGGACAATTGAATTGCCGTCAGATAGCTATCCAATTACTTAAGATGCAGTTTCACGGCAAGAGCAAACAAGACCCAAGCAATGGAGGAGGGTGGCATGAGGCGCTCTGTTTCAGGCCACCCTCAAAACTGGCATCAATAGAGTATAAACATCAATGCGCCAATTCATGAACGGTCAGAATAAAGAGAAACTTCATGGACAATTTTGTAAATTAGAATGGTTTTATTGACACGAGCTCTAGAGGTGTCACAGTCTTTAATAGTCATAGTCTTTGCAATCTCTGGAAATCTGATTCCATACATTTTATGTTTGCTATTCTGACCACATTCAAATAACCATTTGACGGAGATATTCAAAACGGATTCTCACTGCCACTTGAAACAGTTTATTAGTGTCTGTGTCCACTGCACATTGTAAGCCACTTTTTAACAGTTCAAAGGACTAAACTTTAAATATAATTATATGAATAAAATACATCAATATCAAAATCTCTTTTTTTCACTGCATAATCGAGCAGCTTAGGCTATGCTCCCACTGAGTAGCTCAGACAAAAGCCCTCTCAAGCAGTGTGGGACCTTGCACTTTACCATTACAAACACACTTCCTGGCATTCAAGTCAGTTCTTTCCACGGAACATTCAAACACGGATACTGTTAGAATGAAGCAAATATTTTAAGAATCGTTGCATATTGCCAATTGTGTAGTCCGTTTTTTACCAAAAAACACTGTTGTATAAACATTTGCATTTCTTCTCGACTGTAGGACAATAAAAAATGTTAGTACTAGATTTAGTCCCTCGATATATAGTGAAATGAAAAAACTGATTATTAATCATCAAAAAATGAATCATGAATTTCATGAATGTTAGTTAAACAAAACAAAGGTCAAATTATTTGACAAAAAAAACAGTTATGAAGTCAATTTTCTTTTTTATGGGTTTTCTTGTCTCATAACATCACAATTTGCACAAAACAAACTCGTGTATTCTGCAAACCAGGCTATGCTATTTAGGTCCTCTGCATGTGCTAAGTTGAATAAGGCACTGTTTTACTAAAAATGCCTTCAGGAACAACACAGCAGAACAGGTTTTCAATCACCCTATCTGAATGTGCATTTTGAAGTACTAAGTGAGAAACACGTGATGGAAACGGCAAATTTCAAATAAAAATCTCTTAATTGGCAAAAACGTTTTAACACTTACTTGAGTTGGTTTTTGACTTGTGCGAAAAAGGGTTTAATCGAATAATGGATGATGGAAATGCATTTTGCAAATAAATTCCTCCAAATGCAAAAAAGTCATGAGACTTACCAGACCCTGACTAACCAGCAGACTGAAAATGTTGTGAAGGTTATTCTCAAATGTGAGCAAAGTCTGTCGACAAAGTATTTCTCTAATTGCCTACCAGAAATGTCTTACACGCGCTTCCAAACAGCAGCATCAACCTCTGAAAGCAATGACCACATTCATTGTGTTTCGCCTGCTCGCTCTGAGGCACAAATAATTTGATATATGAAAATGATTATATTCTCCTCATTTTTAGTTATTTGTAGTGCAGGTTATTAGGAGATGATTATATTAGGAGATGATAATATTGTACTGTTATTGCTGGATGGAAGCAGTGATTGTCCTCAGATGTTTTATGCGATCTTAGTTAATTTTGAAACCTGCCTATTGTTAGGATTATCCCACTTCTGGTCCTTTTACTAATATCAAGATAGTCGATTAAACAGAAAACAATAAAAAGCATTATTAGGTTAGCTAAAACTTAATCTGGTGTTATCAGATTCTCTGACAACCGGATGAGTGAAGACCAGTTTTCCAGTTTGGTCACGTGATGTTTTTCACACAGACTTTGATTTGGCAGCCAAACTTTCAAATATTAATGTTTTTATACCATGCTACTAAAAGTTTATTCTGTCTGTATGAATGAAATTTTTGGTCCAAATAAATCTGGACACACCACTGGCTCACCAATGTATACAATTTCTAAGTCATGTCAGTCTGTCAATCACGTTTAACACACTTTTTGCTGCAAATCCCTTTAATCTGCTTTGATTTCCCTCCACCCCCCTCAACCAAACACCACCACAGGACTATCTGAAAGCTCTGATGTGCTCCTCCTGACAGCATAAGATCACAGATATATGATGCATGAAATGAATGTTTGCATAAAAAAAAAAAAAAACAAGCTGGATCAGCCTTTGTTCCTGTGTCTAGCTGTCAGAAGGCAACTTGACTTTGTGTTAAGTTGTTTGCAAACACATTGCAATTCATGCACAGATGCATAATGAAACAACATTTTGGAAGACACTTGGAAATCTTGTTAAGGGGTTTGACAACACATCCAGGGTTGACAGGTTTAATCTGTCATTCTTTGAAAAATAATTTATATACGGAATATTTAGGCCAAGCAGCTCTTAGAGCTATTAGCCTTAAACACATCTACAGTTACAGTGAGAAACAGATCTATGTAGTTGATCACAATTTAACCACACAAGAGTCAGTCACAAAGAAACAGGAAAACTATGGCACAGGTCAAAGTAGACAGTTAGAGGACAAAGGCAGCACATTTGATTTCAAATAGCCCTTCCGTCAGCAGTGGTCAACCGTGGTTGTAAATTATTCACAGAGGCATCTGCATCTTGGGCAACAGTGGCTGCAACCTGCCTATGTCATGGAAGTCCAGTTGGCGAGGATCAAAATACACTGCGAAGCAACTCAAGGTCAAGCTGTCAATCCAACATTAGCACTTTAGGCAAAATACAAATATGGGAAAAATTTTAAACCTTTTCTTCTGTGTAGGGAAAGCCCATTCTTCTTTAGAAGTCCATCTTACCTGCTGTTTAAATATTAGCGATGTGTACTTGACGGGGTGAATGAGTATTGTTTTATAACAGTGTGACAATCTGAGCACATGGGTTCATACCGACATCTGATACTGAGCCGAAAACATCCATCCGATTGGCATTAAAGAAACATGGTGGAGCAGAGAACACTGATTACATCTGGGTAAAGATACTTTGCAGAGATAAACCAACTAAACTAAGCAAGACTAAGGTCAAGTACAGTAAGGCAGAATTTCTGACACCTACTTATTAGGGCCTGAGCATCACAGTGCGGGGACCCTATTGGAATTGCTCAGTTTATTATTAGGGTCTGAGCACTGCTGTGCGAAGGCCCTCTTGTTTTTCAAAATATTTGTAGCATTTTTTATTTTTCTCTCGACTATCCGGGGCTTTTTGGGGACCTTAACACAGGCTCAAAAACTCGTGAAAATCGGCAAACACATCGGAATCTGTATCAATCAGGACGCCGCAAAGATTTTGACCCGGGCATGGTGCAGGGGCTCTACAGCGCCCCCTGGAACATTGTCAGAAATAGCGCACACATACTTGCAACAACTTTGCGCACTGACAGTCAGAGATCTGCCCAACTGGAAGTTGGCTATTAAGGGTTTAAAAAAGGCATGCTCTGAAATTTGATATACTCCTTTGAGAATTTCCACTGGGTTGCCACCAAACTCTGAGAACTTGATCCCAAGACATTGGGGATGCTAAATTGCGAAGGTTTTTTTGATATCTCAAACGTTTTGCCCTTGGAGAGTCGATGAAGTTATGACGAAAAATTAGAAACAGGAAGTGTCTAATAACATCCATATACATTGTGTGATTTTGTTCAAACTCCAGAAGTGTATTCGTTGTGTGATGCCGATCGCAAATATGTGACTATAAGGAGTCAAAGTTACAGCACCACCAACTGGCAGCAGAAAGTGACTTTTACTTGATTTGCTTCAAACTTTATCAGAATAATGACAAAACATGGCTGATGTAAAAGTGTTGATGGAATATTGATACCGTAAATGCTGTTGCCATGACAACAAGTCAACCTTTAACATTGTTTTTGAGGCAGATAACGTGCTTAGAATTACATGAAACTTAATACACATATCAGTATTAATGATAGTTAGACACTGGCAAACGCTCAGAAATGGGTGTGGAGCGCACTCTACAGCGCCACCTTTTGTCAAAAGTAGAGTGTTTAGTTTTTCCTACAGTCACCAAACTCTGTGTATATATTGTTCGTTTCAAGATGGACAATTTTAGAATTTACACACATTAGCTACGACCAACACAAAGTCAGCAATGTGATGGAGGCTTACATTTTTCCTTTTTCAAAATCATACTCCAAGAAGAAACAATTAATTCACACTAAACTTTGTCAACATGAAGAAAATATACTGAAGATGTTAAATTGTGAACGGATTTAGGATATCTCGAACGTTGTTGGAGCGGCAATGTATTAAAGTGAGTCAGTTTGCCAGTGTGTACGTGGGGGGTGGGGGTGAGTGGCTGAGGCTAAGAGAGAGAGACTTTTAAACTTTTCTTTACACACTAGAAAATAAACATCCAATAGCATTTATTATTTATTTGTTTGTTAATTTCTTGCATGACAGCTTAAGCAATCTGTTAGCCTGATGCATTTCTGACAGTTTCACTGACCTATGATATCCTGTGACATCACATTCATCTGAATTGACATAACCTCATAGATGTAAGAGTAAAACAGTTCAGCTCATAGATGAAGACCAAGCTGTAAAGCAATTATAAATATTTCACAAATGCTTCTAGAGCAATAAAACAATTAAAACATAAAACTTTATAATAATATCTCTTTTTATACATGGACAACTGCTGTGAAAATATTTTTTCATTGTTAATTTTTGTTTGTTGATATTAGTTAATCAAAATGTTCATGTTAATTCACGGTGCATTAGCTAATGTCAACAGATAAGCTTAAAATTGTAATAATTTGGAACTTTTTAATATGAATATTTAATATTAATACTGTAGTATTTATGAAAGTATTGTTGATGTTAATTAATGTTAAAAACTGACCTAAAGTTTTACTAAAGTTTTATATATTGTTCTGTGCGTGTTTGGTGTATTCCTTGAATCCAAACTGGCAGAGGGTTACTGTAAAAGCATGTGTCTGCTGGGCACCATTCTCCTGATGCCACCGGGCAAGGGCCCGCCATCGCTGCTTGCTGACATATTTATCATTATTATTATTATTATAATTATAAAATGAAACATCTTTGAAAAGACACGAAACATTGCACACGCATCAGAACTGGTGAAAATATACATCTGATATAGATTTCAGAAGTGGGTGTGGCAAACTGGCTCGACAGCGTCACCTATACACTTTTAAAAGTGTGCGCCTGGAGCTGTGTTTAACGTGCTTAAAATTCCTGGTACACTTTGCACACGACACCAGTTCAAACGAAAACACGCTCATTAAAAATTACAATAGGTGTCACAATTCAGACTTAGATAACAGATCATAAACAATAAAAGCACTACAGCACACACAATCCTCAAATCTAATCAGCTGCAGCATGTGAATAAATAGTGAACTGACCCCCGGTTAACGATTCAACCTGAAAGCAGAATGCACTTCAGGCTATTAACTTATATTAATCTATATAAAAAGAAATATTAAATTGGTACATTAATCCAAAATTCCAAAATGCAAACTTCCCTATTCTGTAAAACAGGTCACAGCATTTCCAGTTCAGGTCTTTTAGATGTGCTACGTTAAATATGGATCTGTTTTACTCAAGTACTTAAATTAAGAGATTTCAAAGATGGGCATAATCAACGTCCATCACTGCAGACTGAGACTTAAAAGTCTTATTATTATGTTGTTTTCTAACCAAAATTCTGATATTTAAACCAAATAAAGATATCACCATCACTTCATAAAACAGACGCAATAAGACATGTTTGGAGGTTTGGTAAGGTGATATTTAACTGATACTTCAAGAAAATGAGAGGAAGAGAGGAACCAATAGTCTGACCAGTTCCTTCTGCACCCACAGTACATGACAAACAACAACAAGCCTTGCACTACGTTCACTCATCAGAAATGTTCAAGAGAAAACTGTGAGTTAAAGTAAACAAACTTTTTTGTGAAAATTGTTTTTATGCCATCTCGTAGCAACTGCATAATCCAAATGCCCATCAGCAACCCTGCTGTTGCCGTACAAAAGAAGATTTCTAGAGTAAATATATATTATCCATGCCACAAAAAGTCCTTTGTTTTGGGGATTTGTTTCAGAAGTTGTGTTGCTGTACAGTGACCCAGCTAAGCTGTCTGGGTGTTATACAAGGGAAATAAATGTAACCTCTCCTACCCACAACAGCTGTGCTGATAGATTACAGTGAATAAGACACTGGAAGAGAAACCACTATTACTTCCATTCTGCACTCCAGTCATGATGTAGTCTAAAACACTAGCACAACACACTGTGCATAAATGCGTAATTTTAATGCAAACTGCCAAATGATAATGCATTCTGCGAGAAACACAACCTGGTTTTTGCTTGCTTTAAATGCTAATCTTGCAAGACACTCAAAGCTCTCAAGAAAAACAGCTGACCGTGGCATGTACTTTTAATAGCAGGTAAATATTTACATCAAAAACAGATACAGCAAGCAAAGCTGCTGAACAAAGTTTAAAAGTTCAACTAAGATATTTGTGGTCAGCGATCTAAGGTCAAATAAAGCACATTACTTCCATCTTCTAGTATATCATCCATTACATCTGAGGTACTGCGTAACACTAACAAAGTTATGCTAAAGTTTAAGAAAATTAAGTAATGACAATAATAATAAATGTATCTTGTATCCATTTACAAATTGCTATTGCTAAAATATAACTTGTTTCATGCCAAATCAACAGCGGAGATTTGTAATGCATCAACATCAGTGTTACCTTTTCACTCTAATGCTTTAATTAAAAAACAAACAAACAGATAGTTAAATCTAATCACTCCTAAAAGGATTAGACTAGAAATTGGAGGGGGAAAAACATTTTTAAAATATTTATAATTCATGTTATCCTGTCCACTGGACATAAAAATCCATTTGAAAAAAAGTCTAAAATATTACAGCACCAACTAAAATAAACTCTATATCTATAACAGTTTGTGTCATTCAGCATTAAAAAAGCTAAATAATTTCCATTAAATAAATACACAAATCAAATTCCTCTTTATGCTTCCTATTTTCCTGTGTGCTTCGGTCAGATGTTGGCAGTTGTGATTAATTTTAAGAGTCATGACGTTTAAGGCATAATTCACGTTCGACTGGGCAATAGCTCAGACTTGATTCTCTCAGCAGTCATAAACTCATGCCTGGGCAAAACTTCCGCAATAGCTTAGATGTAGCACACAAAATCAAACTGTTCATTTATATCTGGTATCTAAACAGTAGCAAACAAGGTCCAAATACAGACAAAACATACGCTGACATCCTAAAGTATGACAAACAGTTGTGTAACACAGTAATAAAAAAAACCCCAAAAAAACACAACTATAAAATAAATAAATGAAAAATAGGTGAAAGGTTCTTCATATCACTTCAAGCTGAGTTCATAGTTTATATGCTCATCCCATTAGTTTTGCACCAATTCCTCAGAGAGCATGTGCAATGTGACCCAAAAGATATGGTTTCTTATGTTACCCAGATGCTCCTGCATACTTCTGCCTTTAGAGTGATATAAATACCGAAGCGATGTGCTCAAATATAACATCGTATTGATTAATTGTCTCTGTAGTCAAAAGAGCGCAGGGATGTGTGGGCAAGTGCGATCCAAGATGAGGGATGTAGTGGGAACACTGAGTACAGGCACAGACTGTGCCTATTATGCATTTTTCAATAAAAGCAAAATTCAAATCTTAATCACAAAGTCTGTTAAGGGACATCCGACATTTGTCTTGCAGTTCCTTAAATATTCCTGAACGAATGGAATTATTAAGGTGCATGCTGATGAACTCCAGCGCTCACTTGTATCTTATCTAATGTTCTCACATGCAAATATGACCTTTGGCCTTGCTGGCCTCATCTAATGATTTTTTTATTACTCATATTCAAACATGTAACAGTCCTCATCCATGAATAATTAAAAAAAATAAGAGCTACCAGTAGAGGGGGTTTACATGCAACATATAAAACATGCATGCATGAGCAGCAGCAGCCAGCAAAATGTTACTGGGCAATGTTATTGGCACTAACAGTAGTTCAATGCATTACTACTGTGTGTATTCTCAACTCTTATGTTGGGGACTGGTCAGACCAGTTACTGAGGAAATAAGCTACAAAATCCTGGCATCAAACGCTGCTCCTGTATGGTGCATGCTCGGATTATATTCAGATGGTGTTATGTAGCAATTTTACGAGAAACCAGTGAATTCGATCTCAATGCGGTGTAACACGAGAAAGAGCCTCCCGTGGCACATACATACACACAGAAAGAGACATGTCACGATGCTAAAACACACTCTGTATATGCATACTGCATTTAAAGGGGTCAAAACGTATCAACACCCACCTGAGGAGCAGGAAATGAGGAACACTCCAAAAGCCAGCTTTGTTGCAGGTCCCATTTTTCAATCTTCTGTCTTTTTCCTACAAAATCCAAAAGTCTTTGCATTCAAGTTTCTCCTCAAAGCACTGATCAGCAGTCAGTGAAACACATCCATGTCACCGAGTCAGTGATATATGGCAGTGCACTAATCCAACGCCAGTTTATAGTCCTCAGATTCAGCTTTAGAAACGGGATTAAAGTGTCCACCGTTTAGTTAAAAGCTCATTCAAAGCAGACGAGCTTTTAGGAATAAAGCGATCTATGACTGTCCGTGCAGTTTGCTTTAAAACCCATATCAATAACGAGGAAATTCCAATGCGTACGAATACTGTATCTGTGCAATGTTGCTCTGCCGTGCGCTCAGAATAAACGAGCCCGTTGAATAAACCCGTTCTGTAAACGGGCCAGCTCCCAACCCCAGCGACCAGAACAACTGAACAGCATATGCATAGAACCCGCCATAAAATATATAGACCAAAACAAAATCCCGTTAATGCAAAGGAACGAAAATGTCAAAGTCTATGGCAGTACACTGAATGCATGCACCTTTACGGGGATAAAAATGGAATGAACATCCCTAAGCGATGTTTCCACATCACGCTCACTTCGCTTTGTGCTTACATATAATATTTGTAGTACAACAGATCGTAGATAAAGTGAAATAAATGGGGTCAAGCGCACGATTCAGCGCACGCGCGAGCTCAAGTTGACAGTGAAGGACTTAAATATGGCCAAACGCGCTATATCCACATTCCCTTCTGGTGTTAATGACTCAAACCTGCAACACCCGACCTCACAACTCTCCTCCAGAACTGCTAAGGTAGGTGGTTGAAACAAACAGACGTTTTAAACTAAGACGTGTCGACGGCTGAATAAAGCTTAGCACGTAACGTTACAGCCTCTGAAATAACTTCATCAGCCCCGTCGGGAATATATCACCAAAATGAGACGGAATTGATAGATAACGTCACTAAATGTAATCCTTCAATACGTGTTGTCCCGGCGTTCGCGGTCGGTTGACTTTTTAGAGCGGTCGGAACTCAGTTTATCGCGATTTCCCTCTCCGTTGCTGTCAGTCACCGTTGGCTTACTGTATTCAAGATGGACGCCGGGGTGGATTGTTTTTGTTTTTTTTTCTGTCCTCCGCTGCCTTTACCCGCCCATTTCTTTACGTAAGCGCGGAACAGTTTTGATTGACAAGCATTTCACCCAATCAGAACAACGTGTGTAAATAATTGAAACCAACCGTAGAGCTGGCTCCACATAGACCCAGCCCTCTCTATGAGGGGTTTGTGTGAGGCAGTAGAGTGACGTGATTTCGGCATGTAGGCTGTGAAATATTCACTGTATGTTGATAGTAGAGGAGGATACTATCATATTTGTGATGTAACGTCCTATCATTTATAAAAGGCATACAACACATTATTGTGTAATTATGTTGCACTTACATATTGGGCAGACTAGGCTAGTCCAATTACAAAAGTGTGTTTTCTCTAGTAAAAAGCTTTATATTTTGGTTTAAGACAGATCTAACTCTCCACCCCCTCCCCCAGCCAGCATTATTTACAAAATTATATTTTTGTAATCTAGTAAATACAATAAACTGCACTGCAACCGTTGGTGGACTTTAACAAAAGTTGACCTATGTTTTCCACACAAAGTATTATCCATAAATGTCAGGTTGTGGTTAACTGTTATTGATAGCTGTTTACACCATTTATTATTTTAAATATTTTTTGTGTTTTTACCCAAACTGATGCTTTTGAACATTTATGCTGGGTTTTAAATTGTTTCATCGTTGTTATACAGTTTATATTTAGCCGGAAAGCATATCATTCTCTCATCAGGTCCAAACAAAACCAGATACAAATTATGCTAATATATACTCACTTTGTGCTACTAAACTATCACAATCCTAACTTTTATGTCCATACTGAAATCTCAGTTGACCAGACAGTGATTCACCTTTTCTGAATCATTAAAACATTGGTGTCCAGGAGACCAGGACACATTGAGTTCGGAGACTGTAGTGTGTACTGCCAGATTTTATAAGCTTAGCTTAAAATGAATATCACTTTTATTGTAAATCTCTTTTGAGAATCACACTTGAAGCAGAGAAAGAGGACTTGGTAACAGTCAGAGAGGTTGTTTTAATGGCATGTTCTACTGTGACAACTTACCCCATTATTTAACAACATGCCCTGCTGTTGATATGTGATATGTGTTTTCTGGCAATCATATTATTATTATTATTATTATTATTATTATTTATATTTTGGTAGACAAGATTTTAAGATATCTGCATATACAGTTATTCATTTTCAAAAATAATAGACTGTAATACATGAACAGGAATCATTAAAAACCATTACAGCTTTGTGAAAGACAAAGAGGCAGTGAGTGATGTATTATTTTATTCTTACTAAAAACCATTAAATGCCCGCATGGTTCATGAGAAATCATTCGCTATTGTTGTTGTCAGCCTTTGACAGAAGCTGGATGTTTCACCTTAATAGCATTGTTATTGATTTGCCTTTAAATAAAATGTCATTCTTTATTATCTTTGCTTCATCACTGCATAAACCCAGTTTTTCCCGTCATTTAGTGGATTCATCTTGACGTGAGTAGTAATACTAATTGGAACAAAAAATATTTTATTATGCTTTTGTATATTTTAAACAACTACTGTGATGTTGTCATGATCAGTAGCAGCTAATATAATTGCTATATCTAATATATTTGCAAAACATTTTTTTTTTATGGAGACATATATTCAGGTAGAAAAACTATAACAAATCATTAGTAGCATAAGATAATTACTAACCAGACCATTTTTAATTAATGAAAACCATCATAAATCTACATCGCAAGGTCTCCACAGAGGACTGCTCTTAGTGATTTGTGTTCTGCTCTCATTGTAACATAATAGCAACTCCCAACCTGGCCCAATGCAGCCTATGTAATCTGATCCACAAATATTCACACATAATCCTGATGCCCTATTTAACCATAAGCATTTTTTTTTCCATTGCTGCAGCGATCTGAATCTTTGTTGAAGTCCTTCAGTTTCCACATTCAGTGTCTGCAGTAAATAAAAAAAGCTGAAAGTTTTGGAACTGAATGTGTGAAAAGAGCATTCTGGAGCATATTTCACAATGAAATGTCAATTTTACACCAACCGGAGGTGACTTTGGAAATCTCCAAACTAAGCTACTGTGAAGGTCAAAGACATGTGATCAATGACAGTGCCCACCGCACTTTGTCTCCCTCTCCTGATATTTCAAACCCGAGAGAATGCTGAAGAACGCTCTTTTCTACCAACCTCCACATCCTCTTCTTTCCCTTTTAAAAGTGAACCAATGCAGTTCCAGATACAGATAGATAGATTGATTGATACTACTCATATTATATTCATATTCTATGTTTTACCCCAAAATAACTAATTATATGTGTGATAAAAATAATAATAATGTTTTATTATTATTATTATGTGGAGTTTTATTTAGTATAATATATAATTTTTGGTTTTAATTATTTTTAACACAGTTGTTAAAAGGAAATTCGGACATAATGAACAGACTACAGAGCATCTTTATTACCATCTCGTTACATCTGCTCTTTGCTGATTGACAGGAATTACTTCAATTGCTTAAAGCCAGAGCATTAGAAAGAATCATTGCCATTGTCATTACCAGGAAACCTTGTTGGTCTGTATTGCGCAGCTAATGATTTTGGACTTGTGGTTTATAATCTAGAACTTAATTTCTCTTTTGTGGCCTTTGAGGGATTGTCAACTTGACCATGAGAGGCTGTTAAGTGTTTATCTTCTCTTCAGCTCATCGTAATTAAGAGCTAGGAAATCGGAATTTATCTACAGCAGCCATGCGCTCCCACTGAAGGTCATTACAATAACCCATTTAAACGAAATTCCCTCACGTGCCATTTTATCGGCCTTGTGACACACAGGAGCCACTTTGCTAAGTCAATCACCTGCACCGCACAATGCTCGAGCGGATACTTAACACATACTTCAACTGACACGTTGTCAGCAGAGCGTCTCAGTGACAGCAAGCATGCTTTCTCTTTACTGGACCATGAAGAATATTTTGCCATGCCGGAATTCTACAGATGCCTAACATACCTTGTCCTGTAAGTTCATTAACTTTTAATCAAAGTTCTAAACATGCCGGAGATTATCCCGATAGATTTCAAAGGGAGCGTGTGAAATGGCTACGCATCTGTCAGTGCTTGTCATCTCAGTCGAACCGGGCGTCCTTGGGCAGATGGACATGTGGCTCTTCTGTGTGGCTAATTAACATTTCCCTTGGTTCTTTGTCTGCCACTGCTGCACAATAATTATGCACAACCTACGATCAGGTGCGCAATCCCAGTCACAATGAACCTGGGTGTGTGTGTTTGTACAAGCATCGGTCTAAATCAATAAATTACTGTGTCAAAAGATGAAATCAGCCAGATTGGGTGGTTGATGCAAACATAACCCCTGCTTGGAAAATGAGCTCTCAAAAACTAAGCCACATTCTTACGTCTTATATTACCTCTTCCTGCTCGTGGCTAAGCGCACAGCCTAAGCACGGGAAAATCACATTACATCCTGTTCTCTTAAAGCACATTAATGCTGAGCCTTGACACGTGGCAAGAATACCCCCTATTCATTCACCATAACAGCAAATCAAGGCATCATCTTCGATTTCCCTTTCATTTTTTGATGTAATTATTTTATGGCAGCTTTAATGAGGCCCTATCATTTATCTCTGAAAGCTGTAATCAAGTCTCAAATGCTAAATTGCAGCTATTTTGCTGACCGGCGTTCTGCGATAATATAGCAAAGATCTGAAAACAGTCCTGAAATGTATTCTGGGGGAAAAGAGAGTATGTATGATGTATACTTGAGATATCCATAGAGATATGGATTTAACCAAGCATGCATATGATACTGACAGTACAACAGTGCCAGAGGATAAGACTCTGAAAGCATATATTATGTCTCCACCTCTGTATTATACAGTAACCTTTAAAAAATGCATGCATTTTAGAAGGAAGATGAACTTGCTTTGAAGAACATCTAGTCTTCATTGCATTAAATGGGGCAATTTATCATTTCAGTTTTCTAAAATGCACACTGTGTCGATTTTTACGTGAGGTTTAGCTCGTATATGGTTTTCTTTTTTGTCATTTCCAATGAATTTACAGAAATCTCTAATTAAGTTTATTCTCTTTTTTTTATTCAAGGTTTTTCCGTACAAACGTTTCTTAGATTCTTGAGTACATTTTCAATAGGCTTTCATTAGTTAACTACATAAGTTTACATGAAATACCTCTGAAGCATCAGAGTTAATGTTCATTTCAGCTTTTAAAATACATTGTTGTATCTGTTAATATTCTTTAATAGACCTGAGCAAATATGATGTTGTGCTAACTAACATTAACAAAGATAAATAAATACCATAACATGAACATTGAGCAACATATGTGTAAATTAATGCTAATTATTCAATAAATAAATAACAGTGTTGTTTTGGACCTAAGGGACTTTCACTGTATGTATATAAAAAAAAACCTGTTGATACATTCTTCCAAAAAACAACCATAATCACAGGCTCTTTACAGCTGAACCATTTCACAGCAGTTGCTCTCTTCTTTGCATCTTTAATATTGTGTTCTAAACACAAAAATGTATGTAGCAAACTCAAAGCAATGGCATAACTAACTGACCAGCATTTACTAGATGAAAGGAGCACTCTTACCGCATACTGCTGTGAAAGAGTAGTGATTAACTTGTGCGTGAAACAGATTTGTTTTAAGGTTGTTGAGTGTGACTATCTCAGAGACTAAAGGTGACTAGAGATTACCTGTGTGACCTAAGCCAAATTGACACATGCTCAGTTAGCTTTAATCTCGCTGTGTGTATTGTGTGTGTCTAAGCATGTGTAACATATATATAACATCTAGGAATAGTTCAATAGTTCAATAATTCAAGCCCAAACATATTATATCAATGTTCCAACCCTACGGCATTACATTTCAACAGAATCTTTCAAGCAGAGTTTCATTCTTTACGTTTTTAAATATCACTGACCATGTCATTGTCCTGTTGTCTGCATCTGTAGCTCTACTTTGTGAAGCTGTTTTAAATAAGTCTGAAAGGCATATGGAGAAGCCGGTGCCTACAGCAAACAGTTAAAAGCAGAAATAGCTCTTAATTATTTTTCAGTTCCTTGGTTGGAATCAATGCCTCTGGGCCACAGACACAGGAGGAGGAATAAATGACTTTCCCCTTGAGGATAAAATGTCTCATGAAAAGGTAGGAGAATAGTCACAGCATATGGGGGAAATAAGACTCTGCACGCCCCACAGTTTGACTTCACACTCAAACATCTTACATTGCATGCTGTATCCTCTCTGTTTTTACTGTTGATAGAGCTCATAATGTGCCATAAGCAAGTCATGGCATAGTGGTTTAACCACATGCTTCAGCACATTAAGACGTGGTGGCATACAGTGTGATGTTGATTCCACTTTCAAATCCAGTTCCTGTAGAGCATCTAATGGACATAAAATAGCCCCTTAAATATCAAATGGAGCAATAGGAAGATAAAAATAAGTGCAGAAATTATTTACAGATGTAATTACGTATAGGTATTTTTTTTTATAAGTGGATTGTACCAACTGATTTGTTTAAAGGTAGCAGTGAAGGCCACCTAATATAAAGTCGAACCAATTCTCACAAGAAGCTTAGCTCTAAATACATTTGCGTTTTCCCCAAGAAACTTTGCAAAAGGGAAAAAAAAAAAATTAAATACTTCATTCTCTCACAACACATTTCCATTATCTTTATCTCATTTGCATTTATTCACTTAAAACACATTTGTGTTTTCTTGCAAAGTTATTGTGTTCCCCCAAGAAACTTTCCATTTGCTCGCAAAACTATTACGTTACTCCAAGAAACTTTGCATTTGATTGTGAAATATTTGCGTTCTCTTTAGAAACCTTGCATTCACTTGCAAAACATTTGCATTTTTGTACCATCTTGATGTCCCTTTAGGGGTTCTGCTGGTTTCACCTTCTTCAGTCATGTTAAGCAAAAAGCCCATTGTTTATTGTCAGTAGTGTAGCGTATGAAACATGGCTCACGACGTTGAAACAAAGCAGCTTTCTATTAGTCAATGCGGTTTAAACACTTTGCAAAATAGACTTGATAAAATCCTTTTTTGGCCTCTGAATTATGTTGATTCATATGAAGTAACTAAATCTCGCACACAAAAATTATATGAACAATTGTAAAAATGGCCATGCCTTTAGGCACACATTTTATTATTTAATTTTATTCCAGTTGAAATTTACTGTCACATTAAATGTGAACAGTCTTTAGTTGGGGTTTTCATGTACGACAAATTATAATCATTTTAATAATTCATTATTTTAATATATGAACAAATTCTGTTATCATTATTACATTAAAGTCTTACTTAATCCGTTTAAATATGTCAGTGTTTGATGACATTGCAGGCCAAAATAAACTAAAGTTTATCTTCTGTATGTCTAGAGAGTCCACAGATCTTTTTTTTTTTTTTAATTATTATTAATTTTTTACCTGCTTTGTGTAAGACAAGCACAGCCAATCAACCCAAAGTTCCCTTTCAGAGAGAGACTAACTGCAGGTTTCACTCCCTGATGGTTTGTCCGTGGCTGAAATTAAAAGCTAGTGGCCAGTGCCAAGTGGGGTTTCATCCAAAGACTGGCAGCTTGGCTGGGCAGAGACTGATGGAGCCATAGTGATAAATTCCTCACAGCACGAATGCGTCTGTCACTAGACATGCTGTTCCACTGGACATCTTCACTTCATTGTTATCTTGACCACTACTGACAAACAGTGAAGCACAGCGACATTTGTTTTCTAAGAACCGAGGCATAATTGATTCTCCATGTATGTAACAGTGTTTCTACATTGGCAGTGCCACTAATGACAAAAGTTTAATCAAAAGAACTTTAACAAGTAACATTTCCCTTGAAACTCTCATAAACAGCTCACATTGGTAACAGAGTGGTTCTGACAGCATGACTTTCAAGGAAAGCTTGCCTGATCTAGCCCTGCTTTAAAGGTTGTGAGCTGCCCCCTGCTGCGGTGTCGCCCCACACCTGGGCAAAGCGGCAGGGGGTCACTTTTGTGTTTGTCTTTACCTGGTGATTGTGGGGTTGATGGCTGTGTTGTGACTACACGACCTGAGAAAGCGTTCCTGGCTGTGCCTCTTGACATCCACTAGACCCAACACAGCTAAACACTTCAGACACTGAAGCATTTTGCCCTCATCTTCACTATTTCAACTCTTCAAGAACAAGAACATTGGAAATTCTCAGACTTATATTATTCAAGACATATATAATAGTACTAGAGCTGTAAATCGATTCAAATGAAAAAGGTATTAACTGTATGATATTGAAAAAATAATCACATTAATTGCAATAAATTGCATAGCAATGCTTGCAATTATTAAATGCTGTTTAACTACGTCAAATTATTATTTTTTATATGATTCATTTTAATAAATAATCAGCACAATGTCAATCTATCCGAACATATAGATTGAGAAATGAAAGCAGCCAGACTGTCAGGTAGGGTTGTAACAAGAGGATGTGGTGTCTGTGGGTAACAAACATAACGAGGGAAGTGAAATGGAAAGATATTAATATTTAGGTCAGCATCTGTGAGTTCAGGAGCGAAGATAGTTGTTGCTTGAAAACATGAGCAGTAGAGACCAATGTGTATGAAATTAGACCAAATGTGTTTGTACTTTTCATTGCCGCAGCTTTCTTCTGAAACCGAAAACCTTTCACAGTGAGTGCTAATGATTACTGTAGCATTATGGGTTGTAAAAGTGTCATGGCACCTTGTGACTCAAATGTGGTCATAAAGAACTCTTTTATCGAATACCATGCATATTTTAACAATTCTAAATAGGCAAGGATTTTATTTTACATGTGTGCAGTAATTTACATAATTGAAGTTTTTCATGTGTGCTGACTGAAACTGAACCAGACATAATCTCTCTCTCTCTCTCTCAGTTTCAGTGTCTGCATAGATCTCTTATCAGTAGCTGAACTCATTTCAGTAAACAAACATGCGGTAGAACTTCGTAAAAGACAAATGTTCCAATTCTGTGAAAATCTGCAGAGTTTTGTGAGCACAGATTCCATGTGGACCTGCTAATGACCTTCAAAAGCACAGCACAGATGGTACAGCACATCCCCCCATTACAGTACTGCTGCAGTCGTTACACCACATTTTTAGATTTACAAAACATCAGGAAATAAAGATTTTAAGAGATGGCTCATTGTAGCCTATAATGCCAAAAAAAAAAAAGATAAACTTTTGAAAATGCCACATATGTCAGAGTTGACGTATATAGCAGATGACACCAGAGCAAGCTCTTCAGGAACATTTTGTTTACCCTCGTTGTTTAGTTTTCTAACCCCATTCCATGTCTTGGTGTCCCCATATTTCATCTTGCCCTTTTCTGTAATTATCATGTCTACTAACTGTGAGTGAATGTCCCTGCTGTTTTTATCGTCTTTCTTGGCTTTTTATGTTTTTAATTATTTATATAGATTTATTTGCAGTGAAATGTAGTAGTGCTGGCCGAGCAGAGCTGGTTCCACGTGGGCGCGTCAGTAATAGCCGCTTTCCTGCAATTAAAAAGCCACTTGATTTGATCTCCTTCAGTTATTGTAATCATTGTTCACTCTTAAATGTGTCCAGCCCGTCAAGACAGAACAATCTCTGAATGGCTGGATAATGGCTGTCATCCAATGCTCTTCATCTTACACTGGGCACAAAATTAAAGCAATAGTTTACCCAAAAATAAAAATTTGCTGAACATTTAATCACTCTTACACCATCCAAGATGTATATATTATAAAAACACAGCTTTTTGTTTCACAGGATGTTAACTGGATGGAGGGGCGTAATATGTATTCTGACATTTTGAACTCTGACAGCACTCCTTCACTGCAGAGGACAATGTGAAAATTCATCAAATGGGTGCGTTTTCAGCATAACTATTATTACAAGGTTTCAATTTTGAATGAATTTGTTTGCTGTGATTCATATGAAAACTTGTGATTTCTTTCTTTTTTTGTTTTTCGTTTTTTTTTTTTTTTTTTTTAAAACAAACCTTTAGTAAGATAATACTTTCATAAGTATTATTCGTTAATTAGTTGAAGATTGCTATAAAAGTGTATCATCTTAATGGGAGAAAGCAATCTTTGAATTAGCAGACTACATGTTTGCTCAAGCAATAATCCACAAAAATCTGCAGATAAAAATATGTTGAGCAAAAGATGTTTGAAAATGTGAAAGTAAAACAGTTTAACAATTTACTTAATAATAATAATAATAATAATAATAATAATAAATGAGAATGGCTGACCAAGCAGATCAATATTTTTTTTTACACGTTCCATGCTGTGAGGCGAGTACGTGCAAAAGATTATTCAAATCATTAACCATGTGAGCAATAGTAATTTAACAAGTTCTACTAATTACAGGCCAGTTTCAACTTACCTGTTTAGCTCGGGGGGCATTTGAGGAAATAAGACGGTTATTCACCTTCCTGTGGTAAATTCTTTCTCTGCTGAATACTTACAGGAAAATGCCAAATTCTTGAAGGACAAACTGAGATTGCTCAACTCATTCACATTGCTGTGCAAAATGCTTCTTGAAGGTGCCACACATAAAATGAGCCACACAGAATTATAGGTATAGTCAAACCTGCGGAGACTATAAATGATCAACCAAAAAAAAATTAAATGTAAGAAAACCTGTTGATTGACCAATAACGCTGAGCAGATGCCAAAGTTGGGACTCTATCCTCAAAATACAGATTCTTTTCCCTCAGGCCAACTCGATTGTGTTCTGACCTGAATCCCAACTCCTGTCCTCGAGTGAACCCAGTTACCAAATCGGCTATACGCTTACTCACATAAACGCGCTTCTAAGAAACCTGTCCTGGCAGGCTGTCCTGATATCTCTCTCAAGCGTGGCCAGCATCAGAGTCTCTTTAATCTCAGCCCATCGATCAACCAGCGCTTTAGTGCTGATAAAAGAACCATTTCTCAAGTTCCTGCTTATCCCCTCCCCTCCTCATACCTTCCTGACGAAGTGGTTTTGTCCAAGGTAGTTGATCTAAATCACACTGAATGCATCGAAGTGCTCCATGCGAGAGCAAATGCCAAGGGGGACTGGTGGGGTTGACAGGCCTCAACCATTACAGCCATAGGTTGAAAAAGATATTGTTCAAGATGTCAGAGAGAGGAGCTTAGAAAATTGCACATGCCTCCGCTGTGTTGATTCATTGAAGCCGTTGCTGTCAGCCATGGCTGCATTCTGGAAAAGTCATATTGTCAAATCTGAAGGGTTGCCAGATGGGTTTCAATTCCCTGCAGTGGTTCAACACAATCTGTTTTCTCAGATTCACAACTGTTTTATTTAAATTGAAACGATTTACTGTGAAAAAACAAAACAAAATGATGTATATATTATAGAAAAATTGTAAAATATTGATTGACTAAAACTGACTAAAAGTCTCTTTTAGTGGCCAGAGGTATTCTGACAGAAAATCTAAAACACTTGTTCATGAAATGCTATTATGAGCTAGAACATTGGTTCCTAAACCCCAACATTGCACAAAAACACGGTCTTTTAAAAAATGATCCTGGCTCTTCCAAACTTGGTAATGCTTGTGGATAGTGGCTATTATTTTGAGCTCTGGATATATCCGGAAGTAAACTAACCTATGAGTAAATTTATCACATGTCCTATGAAGCAGATCGATTTGTTTTTCTAAAAATAAATTCCTAGTTTTGATGTGATGCAAAGCGTAAAAAAGACAGTACTAAGTCATTACAGTATGTCCCCACTGGATGTGTTTTACTGTTTATCGTGCGGGGACACATAACCACAATATGGCAAGGGGCGTACAGAGCATCACACAATGCTCTGTATTTCTGATTTCTACCAACATGTCAGGAGACTTGTCTGTCAATAAATAAGAAAACATAGTAAGTGGCGTTACTTTTTTTGAAAACGTAACTCAGTTATATTACTCTAAAATTAAAAAGTAATGCTTTGAGCTTTGTACAAGTTGACAAAGGAAGGTAGAGCTTAGAGGACAAACATAATGTTCTCAACATCATAAGACCCCTTTAAATTTGTGAAACCAGTTACCAGAATCAGTGCCTGTAAACAGAACAGAAACCACTTCATTGGACCAGCCATCATTTTTTTCATGAAAGTTGAAATGAAAGTGATGATTTAAACTTTTCTTAATTTTCCTTAACCTTTTAAACTGTTACATATTTAGCAATTTCCAATCATATATAAAAAAAAAAAAGGGTTTATGAAAAATGTAAAATATTTTAAATAATGTATATAATCTTAATAAAAAGTAATATTCAGAATATTTTTTAATCTCAAAAAAGAATGCATCTGAGACCTACAATTCTAATTCTGGCATTTGTTAATCTTTTCCTGAGGAATGTAATTATCAATTATTAATGCAAAAAGCTCCAAAATCAGCACTATTTTGAGATTTTTTTTTGTTTATAATACTGAATATTGAATGAAAGAATGGCAAAATACAATAAATGTGACCGCTACTTCCAACTGAAACAATAGAAATCTTTGTGCAGCATGAAATGTTCTTTATGCTAGCCTAGTTGCTGAAAATGACACATTGGAAACAACTTTGGGGTGCATTTTAATTGCTTGTCTGTGTGGTAATGATTTTGAATAATGAGTCAACAGTTATGAATAATGTGATTTGCCAAAGGACATCAATGCAAAGTCAGTTACCAGACCTGAAAAAAAGGCAAAAAAAAATCAGTTGTCAGATTTATTAGTGTTTTATTTTTTTGGCAGAAGAACAACGCTTTGCTGTAAGCTCGTCAGACAATAAAAATGTTGCCATTGACAATTACAATAGTATCTTGGAGCAGATGCTGTGAAATTTAGGCCTGTTCTCGTGAGCTCTACAAGTTCTAAAACCTAATGTCATAACATAAAGCAGCATTGTCATTTTAGGCTTTTTTTGACCCTAGTATTTACATTGTAAGTGTCTTACTGTAACCCCAATTTTGTCTTTTAAGCAACAAATCATCAAATAAAAAATATTTTGTTTGCTAATCAACATTATGCCATGTTAAGCCAGAGCTTAACTTCTGCTGAACCCGGAAGTCTCCTTTAACAATTAATTTCTGCCCTGTAACCACATATAATCCCTTCTAGAAAGATAAAGTCCTCAAATCTGCACAGCTCTTTATCCTGAGGGGACCGACAGCGCGGACGACACACTGACAGCTCCTTATGTCATGAGTAAACACTTATTCTGTGTCAAGCTTTTTGATGCCTGTCTCTTTTTACAAGAGCCCCTGATATCAGATTCTCACTGTGCTGAGATCAAACGCCACAGACCAGGAGACGAGATGGCGTCTGCACATTATTTGTAGATAAAATCCTGATCAGAGATGCAAATGAAACCTGAGCTTGGGGCCTGCGTTCTTAACTGCTGAAACTGTCTGCAGTAAATGTATGATGTATGGTACATGGTTTATGTGGATGACTCAAGGGTATTTTGAGATGTACAAAAACCCATCAGATCAACCAACCTTTTAATGTCAGATATCGCTTGCATCACTGAACATGTATTGTGTGATATAAATAAGTAGCGCTATTTTTTTTTTAAATTTATTTTTTATTCACATCATAAGATTTATATACAATTTGACTGTATTATGTATTGATTAGTAAATACCAAAACTTTTTTCTCTGCAGCTCAGGGAGGGAGGAGGAGGAAGGTGGTGGATGTGGGGACCAATTTCTTTGTTGCTGACCTTTGATGATCCAGTTCAACTATACTTACAAGCAATTTTCTTTTTCCTTAATTTTTCTTCAGCCTGAGGTTTATTCGTGACACTTTTTGGTGTGAAAGAGCTTCTACATTTGCTATAAAGCTAGAACTTCTTATATTAAAAATAAATACTCAAGCTCAGCCCATATTTAAAAAGTAAAACAAAAGTAACGTACCGCATTACTTTCCATAAAAATAACTATGTAACATAATTACTTACTTTTTTAGGGAGAACGCAATATTGTAATGCCTTACTTTACTTTTACTTTTAACCCAGTGCTTGGCGCCATTTTGCTCAGAATCTTTCTCCTTCAGCTCAATTGTTTAGAAGCCTCTACTTCGTCGTTGAATCATCGCCAAAGTGGATATATTACATCCTCTTCAGCGTTCCGATGAAGTTGCGACATGTCCTTTAAAATGTTTTCATCGTGCTCTGTACCTCTAGAGCTCACTGACGATCATGATAAGTGCGTCTTCTGCCTGGGCCGCACCTACGCGGAATCCGCCATCAAGGAGCCCAACTGCCCTCACTGCGACGCCATGAGTGTCAGGACTCTCCGTAGGCAGATAGCCCTTGTGCTCTGCGACGCATCTTCCCCATATCCACCACCTTCCTCCTCCTCCCCCCCTGAGCTGCAGAGAAAAAAGCAATGGTCACTGGTCATGGAGACAAGCACTGCTGGCAGAAAGTTCACATCGGTGCAAAGGTCATGTGCCTCCTGCTCTCCAGATTGACTTTCTCCGGGAAACCATCCGGAGCCTCACTTCCACCCTCCAGTCAGCGCGGGCGACTTTATCTCCTTAGGTGCGCCCGAGGCCACAAGCCAAAGCAACGGCGCGATGTCCACCACAGCGTCAGAGTTGGAGGATTGGGGCAGCCACATGGAGCATTCTCAGCACAGCGAGACTCACAAGCCTGGTCACATGGATGGGGAGCTGCTTCACATAATTTCCAAGGCGGTGGAAGAGCTCGATCTGGACTGGCCACCTCCCATGGAACTGAAGCGGAACAGACTGGATGAATGGTTCCTCCAGCCCAGTCGACTCTGTATGAGGAGCGACCTCCTCTCTTAAGTAAATGGCTCAATTTGGCACTGCAACCCGGCACTGTGGGACCTGCATCTCTGGCCGCTCAACGGAGCTCGATAACTTCAGCACCGTTAACTTGGCAAGTAATAAGAATTATTTCTGAAGTGAGAGCCCCTTCCGGCAGGCACCTGTATGCTCATAAATGGAAAGCTTTCATGAATTAGTGTAGCTCAAAGAACATAGATCCAGCAACCGGCTCCACGCTACGTAGCTGCGATCTCAGCCTTCATAATGTTATTTACAAACAGTCAGTTGGCAAGAGCGATTGGGTCATTATATTTCTTCTCAGTGTGAGATGGCTCAACCCTCCCTGCTCGAACACTATACCCACCTGGGACTTGTCTTTGGTCCTGGATGCCCTGTCCCCCCTGGGTTTCCACTAGGTCCGATAGCCTTTTTGCCAGAGTATGATGGCGCCGGTACCGCCCGTGCTTTCATCTCTACTTTCGAATCATGGTTACTGCTGTCAAACCCGTATTACCATATCCTATGTGGCATTGAGTTGGACGCTCACTGAATTAAAGCAAACCGGGGACGTTATCTGGGAATAACAAACCTTGGAATGTGGCGACTGACCAGTCAGAATCGAGTATTCCATGAAGCTGTGTAATAAAATGATTTATCCTTATAGTTATGGTCCTTGGTGTAAACAGGCCTTTACTTTGTGCAGATTTGCTTCACCAATTAAAAGAGTTCCAAACAAAGTCCCTGCAGCATTGACTATTGCGTCTCCAAGCAACACACACTATTTATTTAGTTCCTGAATGAATCAGAGTTTTGGATCTAATCGATAAGATGAATGAAAAAATGACTCATTAATATACAGACCATCACTCATTTCATTCTATGATGAATCAGATGTTTTGAATGAATTGATTAAATAAATGAGTAAATAACTTCGTTATGAAGGCATTCAGTTGTCAACAGTTTTTTTAAACGCACAAACTCAGACAAGCATACACTGTGAAAAATTCCTGTAAAAATTACAGTATTACTGGCAGCCTGCTTTGCAAGGCAGTTTTTAACAGTCTTTATCTTTACAGAATAAAACTATTTAATGTTTAATGTACATTTTATCTTTAAACAAACTGTTGCCAATAAATTTGATAAATATGAATTTACAATACGTTACTGGCATCCAGCTGCAGAATTACAGCAAATCTTTTTACAGTGTAGTTATTTAGAAATATTAGATTACTCTTTGACCATTCAAGGACCTGAACTTACAGTATAATTAAAAGTAACACAATTCTGGTGTGGTTGATCTAGAAGGGTATTTGAGAAACACTGAAGGGGCTGGAGTGGCGGCTGGAAAACATATACTGTATGTAATAACTATAAGTAAACAACGAATTGTGTTAAAAAAGTGTGATATTGGTTTTTAAATCTCTCCACTGGCACCCAGGAGATGGATTTCCTCACACCTTTAAACTTCTCACTTCACTCCAAGCTTCAATTTCTCACTCCAGTCACCTCATTTTCATTTCGATCTGCTCGCACACTCACCCCGAAGCTGGCAAAACCCCTTTTGAAAATGTGCTTATTCAAATCTCACTGAAATTATTCAAAGCCGAGAACTGTTGTTGCTTGGCGAGAGCTCCAGCGTGACAGCTGCAGCGGATCTTTGAGGCGGTGTGCGTGGGCCCCTCTGACGGACGGACCTCTTTGTGGCTTGTCCCTGGGAAACCCTTTCAGCCTGCAAGGTCGAGAGCCACTCTCCCACACTGTGCCGCTTGTGCCGGCCAAACCTACAGTAGAAACCGGTCACCAAAAGTGTGCAAGGCAGCTGTAGAGAGCTTGAACAATATTTTTCACGTTCAAATAGCAGCCTCTCACCGCGCCTTTGTCTAGATCCGTTGTGTTGCCATTGAAAAGATGCAAAGCTAACTGTATTGACAGCATGTAAATAAAAGCCTTTTATTTTGAAGGTGCTGTGGTGGTTGCACATTATGTGTGTGCCACCTTTTAAATAGTGCCTCACGTTTTGTTGTTGTTGCTCAGCTGTCACCCCCTGATGTGACGGTCCATTTACATCATGGCTTCGGCATAACCTTGATGCTCCTCGGCTATTTATCCCATTAAACAGACTGCCATGAGTGAGGACAGTGTAATGAAATGAAAAATGACAGAGTGTTGCACCTGCACAAGGCCTTCTCAAAGAAGGCATACAAAACACAACTTACATATCGAACAAATCTCCCTCACTATTCCCTTTATAACTGTACTATTAAACAAATATTTCAACATGAGGTCAATGGGGACATAAGGAAATAGGAAAGTGTGGGAGTATATATGACCCTGGACAACAAAACCAGGCGTAAGTGTAAATTTTTCGAAATTGAGATTTATATATGATCTGAAAACTGAATAAATACGCTTCCCATTGATGTATGATTTGGATGGATAGGGCAATATTTGACCGAGATACAACTATATGAAAATCTAGAATCTGAGGGTACAGAAAAATCACTTTAAAGTTGTCCAAATGAAGATCTTATCAATGCATATTACTAATTGTTTTTTATATATATTTTCGGTAAGAAATTGACTAAATACAATCGTGGAACATTATCTTTACTTACTATCCTAAGGATTTTTGGCAAAAAAAGAAAAATAATTTTATATAATTTTGCCCCATACAATGTATTTTTGACTATTGCTACAAATATACCCCAGCGACTTAAGACTTGGGAAATAAACTTAGAAAATTGTGCATTTTCCACAAAATTAAATTAAAATTAAAAAACCTCAGCAGATTATTGTTATTTATTTTCGTGAAACTGAGAGCCATACAAATTCTATTTCATTTATTTATTTTTTTATGTTAGTCAAACATCTGGAAAATATTTCTTTCTTTCTCAAAGGAGCCATAATCTCTCACTCATTTGAGCGATATGTGTCCTTTTGACTTCAGCAGTTCCCAGAGCTGATAAACATCAGCTAACGGGATTTGGCACATAGCGCTGATGAGCAATAAAACCTGAAGTTATTTGAATATCAAATAAATAACTGGTCTTAGATTGTCATTTTGTAGCATGCGAGCAAGTCTTTTATGTGACTGTGCAGTGATGGAGGGTTAAACAGGAAATAACCAATATGAGCTGAGCTTAATTTGGGAGCCTCAGGGGTTCTTAAAGCGATAGTTAACCTAAAAATTACAATCCTGTCATTATTCACTTACCCTCATGTCATATGACTTTCTTTCTTTCATGGCTTGAGTCATATGGACTATTTTTATAGATATTATTGTAATTTTGGAGCTTTATGGCCTGAGTTCCCATTTTCTTTGAATGGGAAAGAATTGCTGGTATATTCTTCTCTAAGATTTTTTCCTGTTGCACTTCATTGCAACAAAGAAAGTCATACAGGTTTGGAACAACATGAAAGTGAGTAAATGATGATTTGATTTTCATGATTTGATTTTCGTGTTTTCAGTATTTCAATCAAATTATTCTGCCTTCTCAAAATTAGCTTACTGCATATATGTCCTGAGCACTGGAGCCGTATTCAACAGAACTCTGAAGTATTTGTGCAAGTAGTCTTTTCATACCTAGTGAATTTACCCCTTAGCTGTTGAAATCAATGTTACCTGTGATAGTTCACATTCGACTGCTAGAGCTTTCGTGAAATCCTTATGTGCCAATAGACTCTTTTCACTTCCTGATTTAAAATTTAAAAAACATTTGACAAACTTTGTGTGACTGATTAACATTTTATCAATACATTTTTTACAATATATATATTTTACAATATATATATATATATATATATATATCAATATATATGTATGTGTGTGTGTGTGTTTTAAATAAATTTGAATAAATACTGTATGTGTGTGAATATGTATATGTGTATATATATATATATATATATATGTGTGTGTGTAATATACACACAACACGCACACTACTAACTTTCAATTAATTCTTAGTTTTCTGTTAGGCATCAAATAAGCATTCATATCTGAAAATACATACAATTATGATATATGAATATAATCACTGAATTCCTGCACTGGCGGTAAGAATCGTCTTTAGTATCACTTTATCCTGAAAGCACTCCAGCTGTCATGGGACACCAATTTCCCTCCCTTGTGAGAAGTGCCAATATTGTCTAACTAAGTGCTTTCGAAGCACATATGAAGAACTTTTGGTGTCATAACGTTAGGTCTCGTATAAAAGAATGCAGTGTATCAATTGCATAGCCTGCTTTGCTTTTAGGCAGATGGAAAGGCGTTATTTCAAGGCAGTTGGCCCACATTTCTAGATCAATTACCAGTATTTGTTTAAAGTGAGAGGAGGAGATTAAGCAGGACTGTTTTACTGGAACATAACCACAAACGCAATCAGAAAATGGGCTTTTGCAAATTACAGAGATTAGTTTTCCAGAAACTACCTTTCAGTGTCAGCAGTGACCAGCTGTTGTCTTGTAAGTATTTAGGCGTATGCACTGTTCTGGTTCGCTGACTCATTTGGAATCGATAGTGTGTGTTTGTCAAACTCATGCTCATATATGAGGTGTAATAATAGTCACACTGGTGTGGGTCGGGGGGTAACCCTCCCTCTGGAGTAGCTCATTATTGGCTGGTTGTAATTAAGGAGCAATTTATACAAAGATTACTTTAATTAGCCAATTAGTTGATCATTTGCAACATGAGAGTGCTGAAGCAAGTGCCATTTGCAGAGCTTTGGTCTCATCAGAGAAGCTTACTCTTACCAGCTCTCTGCTGAGGTCTCTTTGATCGAGTGAACGGCTGTGCAATTGATGAAAGCAGTGTGCTGACATTGTCATGATCACAACAAATGGCTCGAGGACACTTCCAAGGCCATTAGCGGAAGGGTCACTGAGTTCAGGTTTGCTTTTTATGTGGGCTCCAAGTATTACTCTATCTACATACATGTGACATGCAGTTGCATCTGTGGGGACATTCGAAAACGCTTAACATTAAAAACGCTTAACGTGGCTTACGCACATAAAAACTGACGAGGAAAACCCAAATTTATCAAAGCTTCCTTGTAATAATCACTAACTACTGTCAAAATAACGAGCCCATATTCGACAGATAAAGTGAATAATATCACGTTAAGCGTTTTCTCCCCCATAGAGGTCCATTATAAGGAAATAGCTTAACGAGGCTTAATGCACTTTAATAACGACCAAGAGAGACCAAACTTCTGTCAAATTATATTTATAAAAGACTTTCCACTGTCAAAAGAACAAGCTCTTATTTAGTTAAAAAAGTTAATAGCATGTTAAGTGTTCACCCCATAACCATTATAAGGAAACAGCTTAAACGTAATATTATTCACTTTATCCGCGGAATAAGAGCTTGTCCTTTTGACAGTGGCAAGTGTTAACTATAAATAAATTTTGACAGAAGTTTAGTTTCTCTCGGTAGTTGTTAAGGTAGCGTCCGTTAAGCCAGGTTAAGCTCTTACCTTATAATGGACTTCTATGGGAGAGAAAACGCATAACGTAATATTATTCACTTTATCTGTTGAATATGGGCTCGTTCTTTCGTAGTTAGAGATTATTACAAGGAAGGTTTGACAGAAATTTGGGTTTCCCTCATCGGTTTTTAGGTGCTTTAAGCCGCATTAAGCGTTTTTCACGTTAAGCGTTTTAGAATGTCCCCATCTGTGTAATCCTGTATATGGCAGGGGTCAGCAGCCTATTTGACTCAAAATTCCATTTAAATGTACTGTAGGTGTGTGTGTTATGTGTGGATGTATACTTAATGATATAAGGGTGTTTTTTTTTTAAATATCATTGAGATACTGTTATAGTTTATACTACTGTTTTAATTAATTTTATTAAACTTTTTTAAATGTGATTTTTATTTTATTTATTTTTTTTTTTAAGTTTGAGTCATTTTATAGTTTTTGTGTGTGTGTGTGTGTATATATATATATATATATATACATAATTATTATTATTTTTTTATGTCTATGAATATCTCTAGTTATTTGCTAGCTGAAGTTTTAGTTTATTTTGTTGCTTAACTTAAACTAAATTAAAATGATAAATGTTGTCATGGCAATTACAGTACCTGGGGAAAAATTAAAAAATAAAAAAGGTTTAAAAAGGCTTATTATATTTTAAACTAAGCTTTTGTTATGTTTTGGTTTATTTTAGTTGACTATAATAACCCTGATTTATTACGGTTGTTGTGTTTGATTATACAAAGTGCATTTTTCTATAATTATGTCGTTTTGAGAGTCAGTTTCTAGTAGGCCCAGTGTTCTGTAAATAAAAATTGCATAGCCTGTGCAATTTGCAAGACTCTGCTCTGGTTAAACTGACTGTTTAAAAACATATTTTATACTTAAAAACATATAGTGAAGGGTTTTCCCAAAAGGTTTTTCAGAAATGTTATATGCACATCATAAGCTCTCATTACATTACATAAAAAAATGTAACCTTAACCCAGCTACTGGGTAACTATGGGACAGAACACACACTGGGTTGTTTTGACCCATGTGCTGGGTTTACCTCTTTGACCAAGAATGTTGGGTTGTTTATTTGACCCAACAATTTGGCCAGGTTAACTGTGTTGCTGGGTTAAATATTAAACGTTGGGTTATTTATTGTCTTATTGCCTTGCTACATTTATATTTACCAATATTAGCAATAATAAATACATAATGATCACAAAGGAATATGAAATATTATATTAATAATATTATATTATTTTTCTGTAATACAGTTAGACAACACAAAAAAACTGCAACTGTAAATATCAATTTAATGTGTTTTCACACTTTTTTGTAAACAGTTTTTGTACGTCATTCTTTAAAACACAAAACCATGTAAACTAGGCACTGTAGATTCTTATATTTTAAAAACGTTACACGTGAAGAATCATTTCCATCAATATGATATACTGCACGCTGGAGACATTCTCAGGTAGAAAGACACTGCTTAGTGTAGTTAATATAAAGCACAAAAGAAGGACTTGGAACAAAGATCAACAGAAAAAGTACTTGGAACAAAGATCACAAGCCTCAAATAAAGAGTCCATTTTAATGGCATGGTTCGAAACAATGGCGAAGCTCTGGGATGTCGCTGTCTTGTCTCCTCAAGCTGAAAATGTGCAGGAAGGCATCACTGGTCTCTGCATTTTGCAAATATTCCCCCATATTAGTCCCTTTCGGTTAATTAAATAAATACAATACTTAGTCTAGTAACATAACTAACAAATTAAAAAGAAAAGAGAAACCATTTTTTTATTTTTTAGGGTTAGGTGTTTTTTTTACTCATATATGCAGCCGTATGCTTTGTGCCGTCTTTCAAGTTCAGTGGACCATTATGTTTTCAAAGCTTAATCTAAAAAAAAAAAATGGCTGGCAAACATATGCCAGGACCATTTTATCATTTCCTCACACAGAGGTCTGTAGCAGATATTTCATCATATATCTGCTTGAACTGCAATCCACAGAGGATTGAAGAAGACTAGTAAAGGGCATCAGTGCCAGTGCTCTAAACTACAACTACACTCTATCCTGCTGTGTGTGGGAGAGAAGAGCTAATGAGACCTAATGAACCCATGCATAACAGATCTAATAATAGATTCTCAAACAATTCACTGTTAATGTACCATTACATATACATAACACGTTCATATATTATATAGCATATAGTCATTTCTATTTATGCATTACATTTCATTTGATTCTGTGGAATTTTGAACATTTAAATGGGCACCAGTACACACACACAGACACAAACTCACACACACACACAAATCTTTGCCTTCTCAACAGCAAATTTATTTCTAATCTCATTAGAATATTTATAATAAGCTCACATATACAAAATATCATCAGTGTGTGAAACACGATGTTAATGAGAAGGCCAGCAATGGTGCTGCAGGCAAGTAGCAAAAATACATTGCATTTATTATTTGAGAACTGGATCCACTGCATTTAGAAAAGAAAATATGTGTTAAATTTAAGCACATTTAAATAAGTCCATAGCATAGTCATTATGCACTAAATGTGCTATATTTTTGTGACTGTGCAGATGAATTGCTCAGTGCATTTTAGTTACTAGTGTTTGGCTTCCATTCAATGTCATAATAAAAAAAAACAGGCTTTATGATTATACAGGGTCAATATGTAATAACCATTGCTCACGTGCATGTTAGACTACAGCAAACTAGAGTAATGTTTTCACAGTAAAGTAAGCGGGATACTATTTATTCATCAGCCCCTTGGTTTCCTTGGTTCTGTCTCTCCATGGGGATGGAATCCGATGCTAGTGATATGCTCAGCCACAACCTGGCAAGGCCTTGCGTGGGCATACTTACAAAAGACCACTCTGCTCTCTCAATAATACTTTATCTGAAAACAGGGCTCAAGAGTTACTAAACAGGTCAAAGCATGTGCGCTACGGCTGTTCGGGACAGCAGGGGTGGAAATAGGTAAGCTGCGTGACATCTCCACAGCTGTAAGATTGATGTTGTTTCCCTCCTACACGGCTGCGCTTTCCCTGTGTAACAGATTAAGCTTGAATTGCAAAGACTAGGTGCAACAAGGGTATCTAAGGACAAGCTTGGCAGTAACAAATCTAGTCAGCTGACCAAGCTGAAAAAAACCCCTCCAAACAAAGGGTAAATGACCAGGAATATGTAGCACAGTATGCCAAGTTTGCCTTTATAAAGAAGACTTGAAGAAATCCACTGAGGCAGTAAAAAGACTAACAGCTTTTAGTGGAAAGATGAAATCCAGTTCTACCTGCCTTAACTTGTAACCAACAGCTGCAGAAACCTCCATTCAGCATCAGGCCATCTGTTAAGAGCATGTAGCTAGAGATCGGTGTGCCAACAATCAATTATTAATGCAGTCATTTACATCACCGCTGATGAACACAACAGATGACTGCGAGCGCTAATTAAGAAGATTACAATTCAGAAAGGCGTCCTCATATGATAATCATCATTAACACCCTCACAGAATCACCAGAACGATTGTAATCCTCAAAATGCGTCATTAATATTTGAACAAATATCCAGTTCTGCTGTTTTTTAGGAGCGAATTCATTTAACAGATGCGCAACTTGAGCGCAAAAGCCTGCAGGTTGTGCAAAAACCATACGCAGTCTTTTTTAATCTTTCGCTACATACATTGAAATCATGCTGTTTTGTGATTTATTTAAATGAAGTCACTGTTTTATGCAAACATGCCTCCTTTATATGTAAATTAGGCTCATTATAGATTGCGCTGCAGAGCAATCTGCGAGATCTGGAATTGTAGCATGCAAATTGCATTCGGGACGGATTTTGGTTTTGAATGTTCTGTTTGGCTGTAACAGCTATATGTTCTCCAGTAAGTACAGTATGTGAAACATTTGGGCCTATGCTTTGGCAGGAGAGGAATGTATTTTCAGTGCTAGCATGTGCATGCTAATGGAACAGATCTGCTGTCTTTTAAGGCTGGGCGGTGTTGTGAGGAGCGTCCCGCTGGGTTGCGTGTCCATGCTGGCTGTGCAAGCCACTTCAGCTATGCAGCCTGGGCGAGATGGTCCAGGCAGTGTGCCAGGCGAGGGTGGTTCAGGCCTTGGCACAGGATGCACTTCCACAACAACGATGGGAAGAGACGATTAGCAGCCACTAAACGCACAGACCATGCAGTCACTCAGCTCGGCCAAAAACAGTGGGAAAATTCACACACTTTCTCACTCTTTCCGATGATCTTTCTCTTCTAGGCCGGAGAAGAAAGTGCCAAAGATGACAAGACAACAGTTGTCTTTGGTTCCCAAGGCTATGCTGGACTGTGCATTATGGTTGACTGTTTTTCCTTGTTTTCGCTCTCAACTTTTTTTGTGTGTGTGGAGAAAATGTTGAGAAATGGATTGGGAATAGAGTTTTTATTTCAAACTGATTTAATTAACGTTTTATTTAAAGGGGTCATCCGGTGCCACATGCACTTTTACAAGCTCTTTGGACTAAAATGTGTGTTGGGAGTGTGT
>JAUMHI010000048.1:9689347-9748867 GCA_032359435.1 Enteromius unitaeniatus | reverse complement strand
ATGAATCTTTGCAAATCACCTTTCCTAATAATGTGCTAATTAGCAAGTTTCACTATGAATACGGCTAAAAAAGATCCTGCGAGAGTGCCTCGGAAAAGAGGGGCGAGGTCAGCGGAGCTCGTGAAGATTTAAAGGGGAAGTAAACAGAACAGAGTGATTTCTAAATAGTTTTTTTAAACTATCTTTGAGAAATTATAAAAATATATATATATATTACAAATTTTCCATTAAGACCCTAAAGAATCATATTAGTGTGTGGAAAATTGGCTTTGTATGATTCCTTTAATATATGTTGCTATGCTGTATCATCAAATCTTGCATTCTTAGAATTTATTGATCAGGCCTCTTTAATCTGAGTTTATGCACCTCAGATTTACAATGGAAAAAGCATTATTTGTGTAAAAGTTTGAAAAGTCTAATTGAAAAACTGGTGCAATAAGATGCACAATCATTCAGTTCCAAAAAGATATACAAAATCTTTGCTAATTGAAAGGAAACAAGTAGATAAAAAGATCATCTAAATGACTGGAAAACACATATTCTGTTAATCATTCAAGAATGTCTGCATATTTATGAATTATGAACAATTCCTTTTTAATGAGTCATTCAGAGCAACTCATAAATGAGTCACAGTCAAACTAATTCAGTCACTAAATCAGTCAGAGATGTTATTGAATTAAGATTCAATCACTCAGACTAAGACTCAAGTCATATGGTCATATCTATGTTTGTGCTTGAGACTTAAATAAGTGCAATTAGAACCAGATTCATTCCAATTGTTTTTTGTTTCTAGGAACTACTTTTACTGCTGATGAAGTCCTTATCCCACAGGTTGCTGTGTATGCAACTTGTCTGTGAAACTTTGAAATATTGTATAGTGTCCTTCCTTTTATATGTAATTTATAAAAATAAACTACAGGAAACAGCTGATTTTCATTAATGGTCTGACTGGCCATTTAGTAAAGTAGTGGTCTAGTTTCCCATTAGTAAGGTTTATTTTTTCCACAAGTTTACAATCACTCTTTAGCACTTGAACAGCTGATCGATTCCACACAGTGATGCAGTGTTAGTGCTGCTGTGTATAAAATCAATAGTGATCTCTATTCCTCTGCCAAGGTAAAAAGGAAGCTACAAACGTTATGTTTAGCTCTTAAAAGATACTTGAATGTTTTACCAAAATAACTGACATCTAGAAGGAATGAGTTGTTCATGTTTAAATGGTGTTTTCATTTTTATTGATGCCACCAGGAGACTTCCATGCTCTTTACTGTACAATATACAGTAGTCAAAGTTGCCCTAAGACAAGAACGCTTTTTGGTTTTAGGATAACTTTGAAGAAAAGTTTTGGTCCACTTCAAATGTTGACTACTATAGATTATAACTCAATTAATTGCAAACTGTGACCAATCCAATTTCATGGTATGCTGATGAACTTCAATATTCCCAATTAATTGCATGTTTTACTGTAAAAAGACTCCAAATCTAAATAACTGAATGACTTTTCAATTTGTTCACCACACTTAAAACCCAACCTGGTCTTATGGCATAAACATACTGCAGCTTTCAAAAGAAATGTCCTCTGAGTGGTGCTAAAACACAGGTTCAATACATGAATACTTTTATTTAGGTACGTATTGTGGTGGTTCAGAACTCAAATATCCGTTGACTGTCGAATATTAAAAGTTAATATTGTATCTAATATTGGTTCTCAATCCTGGTCCCCCTCGCTCTGCATATTTCAAAATTGCAGAGGACCGCTGTTGTATTGTATCGCTCTACCGTGTTCGAAGCAGCCTATTCCCTACACCAAAGCCAACTAAACCTTTACCTAATAGTGTTAACAAATGCAAAACTGATATAAAAACACAATGCAACTGTGCCGATTCAACTTCCTTTTACAACTGTTTTGTCGAACCATAGTTACACATAGAATTGGAACCAGAGCTCTGCACCTCTCAAATAAACCTCAAGTACACCTACCAAACAAACCTACAGTCTATATAAACACATAGATTTGAAGCTGGATATGTGTGATGATAATGTTCAAAAGCATCAGTTTTTAAATATCCCAGCATATTAATATTATCATAAAGTCATAACATGATACTTTTCAAGTAATTGTGCGAAAATTAGTTTATTAATCAAAACTGTATATTTGTGCATGCGAAAGGAATAAAAGGTGTCTGAGTTTTACTGCCTCTTCGTTACTTTTGGAAATATGTAGATGCTTATTAGTATATCATGACAATTGAAAGCAGTACTAATTACAGCTGTTTTGACCATTTTCAATATTAAAGACAGTATAAATGATAAAATGTGTATTTCCAAATAAATTTGATATTAATTTTATTGTCATATAATTGAACACAAGCCTGCTACTGGTCTACAGTCAATGGGTTCACTTTCTAGCTTACATTTTACGTTTCAGTGTATGAACATGTGTAGACAGTTTCATGTCTCATAATTCTTTACCTAAAACTCATTCCAATTGTTGAATTAAAAACCTACTTCAAGTTGAATTTCTGCTTCCCTCATTCCAGCTACCATTTAAATAGAGAAGCACATTAAAAGGAATCATATACAGGTCAAGATTAATTGCAGTAATTTTTTTTTACCAATTTAAGTTTTGTATAATCAATTGTATAAAATTGACAGCCCTCATCATAGCCATTGTATGAAGTCATTATAGGCTAATTCTAAAACTAAAATGACAGTGCCATTTTTCCCCTTTCTTTAAAAGCATGCTCCATTGACGTTTTTTCACTGAAATCGTAGCTTTTATACAATTACCAAGGAATTAAAGCTTAACAAATCATAATCTTCACCACAATTAGGACATCTAAATGCTGGTCCCAGATCAGCACTAAAGGCTTTTAAGATATGTGGCTATTTTCCAGATCCTTCCCTCCTTTCCTTTGCCTCGCACAATATAATACAATGCAGCACTCAAACAACTTGAGCTCCAGCCAACACAGAATCAGTTCTTACCGATTGTGCGAGTCCTTATGGGTGGGATATCTGATATACATGTATGTTACTCCACTGCACAATAGTATCTCATTTGATTGTGTTTGCATTAGTTGGCATGATCGCTGTACTGCTGCTAAGTCTTTGTTCTTGTCAGATGTAATCTACTAACCTTTTCATGGGATACAGTGTTTTAGAGGTCATGTCTTGTATTACTTATTGTCCATAATACAGTTTACATCAATTGTTAATAAACATCAGAATGTACAAGGACGGTGCCTGACTCTAGGCTACTAAAAATGAGAAAGAATTAAGCAGTTACAGTGCAAGCTACATGGCTGAAACAGGTTATTACATTTAAGAAACATATTTTCGTCAGTCAGAATGATTTTAATTTTGGTATATGTATACTCTTTTGAATTAAATTTAAGCACACACAGTGCACTTTCCCTACTTTAGGTTTACACCACCACTTGTAATCTGATTACAGTTTCATTGAGATTGAGCTCATTTGGCTTGAGTGAGGTGTTTACATCATGCCATCAATCCGATTATGAACAGAACATTTGGATACATGTAGCCTAAATGCAAGTGCAGCTTTTTAGGATGTTTTTTGCTTCAATGATCTGATTTTCAATCAATTGTATTTAAATGGGGTGTTTGATTGATTCAGATTGAATCACAAACTGATTCACACTGCTTTCCACTTGACTAAGAAGCCGACAGCAAAATGATTCATTTTGGAAAAAAGGAAAGTAGGAAGTAGGGCCCTATTGGTTAGGAACAATAACTAAAACATCTCCTATTAATTCATGTGATGCAAAGTTGCAGATCTCTGGAACACTGTGAAACGTCTTTGCATGAGCTTATGTGATCAGTATTTTGCATGCAAATATGTATCATGTAGTTTGAGGCTAGTATAACCTGCCTAAATCAATATTAATTGAACACATGCCATATGTTATATAAGTTTGATATTGTTTCACATTGTTGATACATTTTCATGTTGAACAGGTTTCCATATGACAATTAAGAAACTCCATCTTTTGCCTCAGGCTTATTCCACCTGGGTGATCTCAGAAACGTCTTTTCAGGCATCAGACAGAACAACACGTCTTCCTCCTGTCCTGACGACAATCTAGCCTATTCAACTATCTAATAAAGACGACTCACGCCCCTATCAGTTTGTTTTCTATCCTTGCTTCAGCGGGAAGATGCGCTGTTATCCTGTTACTTCAACTCATTGCTTTTCTGTAACCATATACAGTGAATCAGATTCTGCGGCTACATGTTCACTTTTTTTTCTGATATCGATTAGCCAGTAGGCTTTCAGTCTGGTTTGCATCTGTTGTAAAACCATAGGTCGCGCAAAGCAAAAATAGATGCGCAAGCTCTTGTTTTCCTCGCGGACTCGTGTGTGTGTGTGTGTGTGTGTGTGGATTACCGCGCTCGCTGGGTTCCGCTCTGACTTTCGCTGAAGGAATCTGCTGCTCGGGCAGTTTGCGCTCCCGTGAGTGAACTGATTGAATGATTAGTGACAGTCGACTCATGCTGAAAGAATTATTCTCTGGAAGAACAGCTCGAGCCGGAGCGCAGGGAGATTAGTGCATTCACTGAGGATGCGCTGTGTTGTGTGTTTTAGCCCTTACAGTGAATAGTACGGCGTTGTCATTGATCCTGACATTTGGATTCAGTGGAGTTTGGTTTGCGAATTCACCATCTATTGACAATTTTTTCCATTTCCTCAGCTTTTATATTGGATTTGCATATTTTATGTACACATAAGTCCCCTTCTTAACATTTAAAGAATATTCTAGGTTCAGTAAGAATTAATTTCCAATTTGCGCCATAATGTTGATTAAAACAAATTGCAGTGAGACACAGCAAAATGTTTTTTTTATTTTATTTGAATAAAACAAAGATTATAAGAGTATATTTTACCAGAAAATAATTAGGTTTTTCTACTTCAAAAGGTCAAATTTAATGTGAAATTTGTAAAACATTTTCTTAGTTGTTTGTGCAACTAAGCCTACTAGGCTTCTGAGTGAAAAAAGTTTCTACATATTTTTTTTTAGGATAGTCTATAGTAGGAAATTAATAAAATACATTTTAGATGGATTAAATTAAAGCTAAAATATCTTAAATGCATTTTTTTACATAAAACACTCTTCAGTTAAATTAATAATAAAACCTATTGTATGATTTCATCTGAAAATCTATTTAAATGAACGTTTTATAGGCTAAATTGTTAAATTGGCTGGCCATACAGTAAGTTTACACGCACAAAATAAATTTTTTGTTTTTTTTAAACACTAAAATCATGTAACGCATGACTTTTTTATGTCTTTAGTTGACATTTTGGCCCCTGTTCACCTCCACTGTATAAGTAACTGTAATACAGAAGTTAAAACTTAAAAAAAAAAAATATTGAAGGCCTAATCAACATTATGCCACATGCTGTCAGTGGAGATTAATTTACTTAACGAGCATGTTAGGTGTCCACCTTTATACAATACAATAATTACAACATGACAAAACAGAAAACACACAAAAACAGCAGGTCCCAAACACTTTTGTTCATTAAAAATGTGCCTTTAAGTCTTTTAATTTTGGAGTGCAAGCAGGAGGTCACAAAGAAAAAAAACTCTTCCTGACAAATGTGATTTTCTTAATGCAAGGCATACACACTTGGGATGGATCATGCATGTCTGCATGAAGATCTTTCTATACTGTTTCTGTAATGGTCCTCTTACTGATGTTAAGAAACGGGATTTCTGCTGGGTGGAAATTGCATAATCTCTCTATGAAAAGAGCGCGTGGGCTGCAGGAAGCACAGCATGGATAATAGATGACTCTCTTAGCAGCAGAATTTAGATGCGATGTGTTAGGTCATGCCGACCCTCCCCACTTGAATAGAAAGTTGCGGTCAGCATCTCTGATCCATGATGATAGCAAAACCATATAAACAGTCACAAATGTACTTGTGCACCTTACATTTTATTTAACCATTAAATGATCACGTATCCAGCACACAGTATAGTAGATAGATCATGCTGCACTCATAAATGTTCAGTATCCTTATGGGAGCACTGAATTGTTTTTATTTGAAGTGTAGAAAAAACATGACTAAATCAAAACCGGCAGAATGTCCATTTTATGAACTTTTGAAGCGTCAAGATCAGACAATGTGTAATATATTCACAGGTCTGAGAGTGAAGTGAATCCTGTGAGGACGTCTGCTGCATGAATGTTTTACGTCTGCTGCTTTAAACGTTCTTTACTTTGATAAGGAACAGTTTAGTTGTAACTATGACTACTGACCCTCACCCCCCCACACACACATGCACACACATAAATATTGACTTTTCTTTTGCACCAAATACCGTCGGCCACCTGAATGATGCTCTAAGCGGTTGATCCAAACCTAAAGTGGCACGCAAAAATAAAGGCCTGGAATGAATAATTCATCAAGCTCCTGACAACATCACGCACGGATGAGTAAGACACATTCTGCATGCTCCAAGGATATGAATTTCAACTCCTTAAATGAGATGAAGTAAAAATAGAAATGCCACCACATCTCTGAAGCTCAGCAGTATGTCATTTTGTTTGTATTTTGCTGCAGGTTGACTGTAAAAAGTATTTTTGTCAAGAATTTATGAGGATTTCATTGAGATTATTTCTGGAGCATTTGGTTTTCCCCAAAATCCTAGAGCTTCTTTTAAATAACACCGGGCACAAAGATGGGTCTGACTTGGTTGTTTCTAATTGTAATTTCTATCACTGCTGTTGCATTTTCTGCTCATTAAAGTTCAGTTAAATATTTTGCTATGTCTTAGGTTTTTTTTTTTACATATTGTCAACATTATTCTCACTTGTCTGCCAGTGAGATAATATTGCAATTTATCATTTCATCTTGCATTTGTGGATAAACTTTTGGTTCTCCTTAATGCATTGCAAGTTATTGGTGCAAGTTGAGTTTTAAAGGTAAAGTTTACACACACACACACACACATGTTGGTTTTTGTGCACACACACAACATAAAACTACTTTTTAAAGGAAAGAATAGAAAAGTCTAATGCTATTATTTAAAAAAAGAAAGAGAATTATGTGACATTTATTACCACTCATTGTTTTGTGGCGGGGCCAGTAAAAATATTGGCAGGATGAAGCAAATTTTAACCAGGCCAGCAGAAGAGTCTGTTCTCTTGTCTGATCCATTTATAACAGACTTTAGAACATTACAGAAAAACAAACAAAGAACCATTTATCAGGTGAGTAAAGCACATAATGCGATGTCTGCCATCAAAGCCAAACATACCACCCTCAACTTCATGCTCTCTGACACACTGACATTTACACTAATTGAATAAATGGACACATCAGAGGACCTCTGTGGCCCAATAACATCACCCTGTTTAAAGGTTAACATGTGACCTTAAGATCCAGCATTATTTGTTGTGGTTGTGTCGCTCAGGTTAAGTTAGTAAATGGAAATTTGTGACAGACTGCCCCTTCATCAGCCATTATAGCAACTGATGAGAGGGCTAGTTCCCTCAAAAAATACATCCTGTCATAACTTATTCAAACTCATTATTGAAAGTTGTTTTTAAAATGTATCTCAAGCCCTTTCATGTTGATGTCAGCATGAAATATTTGCATATTGCCTACCCATTTTATGATCCTTTCCTATTGCTCTTAATGAAAATTCATTTTTTGCCAGTGTTGCTTTGAAAAAGCAGTAAAATAGCAGGAAACGCTGTACACAAAGCAGCACTGCGCTGACAAACCACTGCTTTATCGGGCATTACGGGCAAAAAGGGGGGTTGGAAAAAAAATATCATTAAACAAATAGTTTTGCAGTTGTTGAGCAAGGTAAAAAAAAATTCATATGATAAGACAATGAAGTGTTCTTTGACCTTGCATGCATGACATTTCATTATTAGTGATCCATCTATTTTACACAAAGAGTGAGTGAGAGCAATACACTTTTGAACTAATTTTATTTTAAACATGATATGATTTAGGTTGAACAGCATTTATTTATCAATGGCCATGTTGTGTTTCATTTGGAATTGTATGCCTTTATTTTAACAGAACCGACCGGTGATCCTTTTAATTCCAACCATCACTGTTGAATGGACCATTTTGCACTATAACATCCATGCTATGGCTAGTTAAAGCTTATTTTGTACTGGTGTAGCAATATAGCACAGATTGACAAATAATGTCTTCAAGGTTAAGATAATGAAGAAGTCTAAGCGTAAGCAGCAGGTGTTGTGGGTTGCAGATCGTCAGGCTTGTCCAGATGTGAGTCTCACACATCACAGTTAATGGCTGGTGATTATACACTTCACAACTCTATTAAGCTTTGTAAGCCACTGTGACCTACATGTCACATTAGTGATTACAAAAGCAAGGGTGACACAGAGAAGGATGCTATTTTCCACCCATTCATCATGCTGTTTCTGCAAACAGTGTTGAAGTTGTTGATCACAGTTATTTTTGCTATTACTTCAGATCTCATGCTAAGATGTAGATAAATATTACAAATATTATTTTTTATATAAAATAATACAGTAAAAAGACATCACAACAATCTTCAGTGTCACATAATTCTTCAGAAATTGTCCTAACATGCTGATTTCATAATCAATAACATTTCTCAGTACTAGCAATGTTAAAAACTGTTAAACGTGTTTCTGTCAGAACTTTGTATAATGAATATAAAGCTTAAAAGAACAGCATTCAGTTGAATTAGAATTATTTTGGAACAGTATCAAGTCATCACTGCCACTGTCAATCAATTAATGCATCCTTGGAATACATCCTTCCTGAATAAAAGTGCTTTAAAAACTTACTCCAACCTTTTGATAATGGTAGTATATGAAGCTTGTTGCTAAATATAACAGTATAATTTGAAAGCAAATCAATATTTAATTCACATTTGCTTATTTGGTAAGTAGCCATGTAATAAATAGCATAATGTGCAGTCAGCTGATCATTATCTCAAAATAAACCCATTTAGTAGGATACAAAACCCCTTCAATTAACATTGGGGTCTTGATCACCCTCTCGAGGGTTTATTTCGTGATAATGATCAGCTGACTGCACATTAATGCTTATGCAGAGCATGAGCAAAGTTGTGAGAATACATTGTACTTCATTGAATTCCAGGTTTGGTCACACGACTGGTATTAACAAACACACAGTATTTGGTCTTTAGTAGGTCACTGACACAGATTGTGAGATCCTACTGTGCTGCTGACTCACACGCTGCTGTTAAGTACTGCTGTATGTAGTTCAAATTGTATTAAATATGGTTTGTATCACATGACCAGAAACCCCAGGCCCATCCCCCATTAGCCCAGCAGGACTAAGCCATTGTGTAGTTAACCAGTCACATTTCATCCAGAAGCTTACAGCTATCCGTGAGAGGGCAGCTGTTTCACGAACGGAAGAAGTGAGGAAAGCAAACACTTTTCAAAACACAACATGAAACTGGTGTTTCATTCACTGACGCAGGCATGTGACTGTGTGTTGGACTGACGCAGAAAACGAAGCTTTTGGTGATTGCATATGAGATAATGAGCCCCCCTCCTCACACATACACACGCACACATTCTCACTCCTTCCTGCTTTCTCACACATGCCAACAGTCACGCTAATTATCCTACACAACCATGCACACGCTAACCCTACAACTAGAAACAAAACGTGTTTTCTATATTTGCACAAAAATATGAAAAACTTATAACAAATAAAATAAATTCTTAGTATAATTTTCTGTCACTCTTTAATCAAGACACAGATCATTTAGAACCACATGCCTAACCCCTAGAGCTCTGCTGCATTTTTGGGATTTTGTACTGATTTTTGCATACCTGAATTAAAATGGTGCCATAATCACATATTTAGGAGTAAATTGATAAAAATGGTCTCTTTTTTACAGAGAATAGCCCAATGTATATATAATCTTTTTTTTGATAAACATAAATAATAAAATGTTCTATTATTTAAAAAGAAAGAAAGAAATATATATATATATATATATATATATATATATATAGTGAGGCCAATAAGTATTTGATTAACCTGTCATTTTGCAAGTGGGAAATCCCATTGTACGATTTTTTAACAATTTATTTGGGAATCACTGTGTCAAATAAGTATTTGAGCAGCTTGGTGAAAAAAGAACAACTGTTGGAGCAATTGGAGTGGCTAATGATGACTGTCAATGTCCCTCAGACTGGGGCTCCACGGAAGATCTCTTCTCGTGGGGTATCAATGATGCTAAGAATGGTGAAGAATCAGCCCAGAACTACACGAGAGGAGCGGGTCAATGCTGTGAAGAGAGCTGGGACCATCGTTTCCAAAGCTACTATCAGTAATACATGAAGACATCATGCTTTAAAATCTTGCATCGTACGGAAGGTTCCCCTGCTTAAGTCAGTCCATGTCCAGGGCCGTCTGAAGTTTGCCAGGGACCATCTGGATGATCCAGAGGAGTTATGGAAGAAAGGTGGAAGCATCATGCTCTGAGGGTGTTTTTCTGCACAGGGGACAGGACGACTGCACTGTATTTAAGAGAGGATGTACGCGGCCATGTAATGTGACATATTGGGCAAAAACCTCTGTCCCTCAATCAGAGCATTAAAGATGGGTTGTGGCTGGATCTTCAAACATGACAATGACCCAAAGCATACAGCCAGGAAAACCAAGGAAACCTGACAAATCTAGAGACGATCTGTATGGAGGAGTGGGCCAAAATCCCTCCTGCAGTGTGTGCAAACCTGGTGAAGAACTACAGGAACCGTTTGACCTCTGTAATTGTTAACAAAGGCTTCTGTACCAAATATTAACATTTTTTTTTGTTAACATTTATTTGACACAGTAATTCCCAAATAAATTGTTAAAAAATCACACAATGTGATTTCCGGATTTTTCTTTTTATTTCCTGTCTCTCACAGTGGAAATGCATCTCAGAACCCTCCATGATTTCTAAGTAAGAGAACTTGCAAATACTTATTGACCTATATATATACATATATATATATATATATATATATATATATATATATACAGTATATATATTTGAAAGTCTGTTATTTGAGATTTAGTTGGTCCATCTCACTTTATGAGGTGTCATTTGATTCCACTAAAAGGCAGTATTCTTTATTTCATTTATAAAAAAAAAGTTATTGAAATTTAATTGTAGGGAGGCAAAGTGCCCACACGGAAATAACCTATATAAACATAAATGTTTTAATATAGGTTTTTAATATATGTGACATGTATAAAACTGGCTGTTTTCCTATATTATATATACATATATGCGCATATATCCTCATATAGGTGCTTTCCATGTGGATGTAGGAGTCTATATTTTTGAGAGATCAGGCATTCCCGAATTCACTGACCTTCGCGTGAGGAGATTCACGCAGGTCAGAGTTCACCAAACTTGAACTTTGGAACACAGGATCTCAGAGAGATCTCTTTGATCAGGATATCAGAGACATATTAGGGTGTGGTTTTACAGTGTAAGCTCACAGAAAAGCATTGTCTCATTTTAAAGATAACAAAAAACTCTAAAAACTGATATAAAGTTTGTGGCAACTTCTAGCACAAGGCAGTAGTAATCTGAGCAAGAATGTGACATAAATGTTTCTTGTTTTCAGAACTAGCTTCAGTCGTCATGATACTTTTGATAATTATTCATCTGTACTGTGTTAGATCAAGTTTAAGCGATGTGAATATGAATATGATTGATGTTAAAAGAAAGCTGAGGTTCCAAGCTTCTGAATAATAACATAATGTCTAGTTCACTGCTTTACAGTTATTGATTTTTACCATAACTCTGTTGATGCAATTTTGGGCCAAGTTTGCGGAGCAGAGTTCGAGAGGTTAAAGAAAAATAAACAAATAAATGAATACATAAATAATATATATATATATATATATATATATATATATAAAATAAAAATACCTAAATAAATAAAGACTATGAAAAATAAACATAATTCAAATGGAAAACAAGCTTTTTCTTTTTACCAAGCAAGACTTTGTATCATTTGCATGACCATTATATCCCATTATATTACGTTATAAAAGTAAATAAAGTAAATAATAAATATTCTGTCATCATTTATTCATTGGTTATGCGAGCAGTGTATATGTTGGTATGGAAAAACACATACTATGTCAAGACTGTAACTGTAACTGTCAGTCACATTCTTCCAAATATCTTTTGAGCTCAGCAGAAAGAAAAGTAACTCACACAGGTTTGCAGTTAGTGGAAGGTGAGTAAATGCTAACATTATCTTTTAATAACACAATGTTTTATTATTTTTATTTTTTGTGTGTCAACATTTACTTTAAGTATCAAAGGACATGCGATGACAGAAAAATGTCTGTCCTTTGTGTTAAGCAAGTTGCACGCAGATGTCAGCCTATAGCTAGATCCCTCACAGCTGAAACAGCAAACCCTGCTGCTCTTATCCCATCCTCACCTTCCTCTTTGGTTCGCAGCTTAGAGGGACTGTGGCTGGCTGAACATAATGTCTCCCATCATCTTAGCACACATTCTGGCATATAAATAGCCCCAAAACACCAACACATGCCCTGGGAGCACAATGACACCTTTAACCCTCTGTGGCCTAAGGGGGAACTGCAGAAATATTGACATGCTCTGACTCAAGCTCACATGATGTTGCAGCTCAACATCATCACATAAAGTTCATTCTTTGCATGCATTAAATAAGCCCTGTCAGTTTCAACTTCTAAAATACGGTATTCAAATCACACACTCGAAGTGTGTACAGAAAGCCAACTCTCAAGTGTCAAATACACGCAAGGTTATGTCAAAACTCACAAAGTTCACACAACCACAGATGTTTATGTCTGTGAATGCAAACAGCTAAATGTGTATCAGTTTGTTAGATCTGTGAAACAACGTCTCTTGGAGATGGTGACACACTACTAATGCAACTCAACCAGGCCTCACCCCCTCATGCTTTTTTAGCTTATGCCTTGGGCGGGATTTATTTAAATGCAGGATATTGTGATGTGTATGTTCCCAGAAGAAAACCCAGAACTGCAATCAAGTTGAGAAACAACACTTACTGATACAGAAAATAACTCCCTTTGGAGAAACTTGAAACTTTGCAGATCTTTACACACTAAAGTAAACATTAAAAAGCACAATAGGAACTCTATAAATGTTCTAAAAGCATATTTAGTTACAGTATGTGCAGGAGGTTGGATGTTGGCAAGTGTTGTTTTGCTGCAGTTAAACACTGAAATATTACTTTAAGGGTCTCCCGCTAGAGATTCGGTTTATTTTGTGTGGTGTGAAACAGTTGTTAAAGTATAGCCTCGTATACAGCTTGACTTTGACCACACGGTAAAAATGCTTCTAATTTGCATTGTTCTAATTTAATACAATGCCTATTCATTACACATTTGATTATTAGCTCACCAATTTGATTGAGCAAACGGTATTTCTGAATGCCTTTGTAGTTGGTTTGTTTCTCAGTTGCTCGATGGCAGCACTAAAGCTGCATGAAATCTGCAAATGTGTTTCAAACATGATGATCATGCTCTCCAGCGTGATTGAGATTATCCAAATAGCATCTTGAGCTGTAATCGAAAAAAAACGCCCATCTGTACAAAGTAGTTCACATGATCGGTGTCACAAATTTTATTATTTGGTTAGTGACCTAAAAATGTTGAAAATGAAGAAATATTTCTTGTCGATTCTCCATCATAACTTTGATCATTTTTTTCATGCCACAGGTTTCTGTGCACTTTTAAGTTTAAATGACATTCTCCTATTTGTATATTTGATGTATTTTTTTGCATTTATGCTTTAAACATTTTAAAATTAGATGTCTTGAGCCCACATAGGGATAATAAAGGCAACTGTAAACTGTAAAGCCCTTCAGACTTTGAAAAGCAAGACTCATATCTTTGATCCTGTGGAGCCAGCCTTCATGTGCGGTTACATGAAGTAAAAAGGCACATAAAAGAAAGGTTTAAAATGGCACATGGCTTCAGAGCTTTTCACCCCCCACCACACACAGTTCAAACTCACAGAGGACATGTGTATTTATAGAACAGGCAGCTCAATAAACCTCAATTTAACAATAGAGCTTACTTAAAATTTGATGATTAGATTAGGGCTTTTATCACATCAGTCACAATATGGCCTCTTCATATATTCATACATCAAACGGTTTCTTAATAACGATAAAAGCCGAAGGGCAACAAAGAGTATTTGTAGGCCGTTACCAAACAGAGAGAAGCTACACTTTTTTTAGATCCCCGTTTATACCTTTATACAAAGTTCTACAAGACTTGTTCTCTCCTAACGGCACGATTTTCCACCAATATCCCTCGGCCTCATCTTTTATATAATCTGGTCAAAGCCTTACACGCAGTTGCATCATGCATTACATCATCAGACATCAATAGGGGGTCTTGCATTCAGCATTATGTTGCATTAGATGTAGCCATAAGCGCTGCCAAGAAAATCTCATTAAGGTGGCGGTGGAAACTACCTCATTACACGAATCTGACATCACTTTTGTGGTTGCTCTACAAAAGGGTGAAGCAGGGTTTTGGTTATAGAGATGGCTCTTGCGTAGCTGTATCCAAAAACTCTCAGTAAGAGCTTCAACTGAGCAGAATATCTCTTCTTAAGAGCAATTAACATTCTTGTGATAATTCATCATTGCATTTATGAGAAATTATTTTAGGACTTTTCATACTGTGCATATTATATTTTTGCATGATATCCAACTACTTTACCACTTGTGTATGTTTAGTGCTTGTTATATGTACATACAGTCAGAAGATGATGGGCTCCCCCTGCTGAGTCTTCATCATCTACCTACAGTAAACATCTCAGAAGGAGCCACAGTTGACTTTGACTCACTGTGGGTCTTAAACAGATCAAATATAACTTACTCTACTCAACTCAACACAAAAAGAGCTATAAGGCAGAATTTGTTTTTTTTTATTGTATGGAAAAAATGACTTTGATTTCTTTCTGTTTACTGTAAAATCTCATTTGATTGTAAACGCTTTTTTTGAGAGTAAATGACTTTTAATAGAGTAAATTAATAGAGTAAACTTTTAAAATAACGTGATTATAATTATGAATGCACTATATACAATAATTAAAACGTACGATTTTTAAGTTACCATAATAGAGTGGTTACACAAACACTTTACAATACAGGTGCACTAAAATGCATTAAATAATTCTTAATGAATGCAAGAACTTCCAAAGAACTAAATCATTTATTAATGATATCAGCAACAAATTAACATTCTATATGATCAATAGATTAAGCAATCATTACATTGTTGCTAGTTAAATGTGGCATAATGTATTCATTCCCCAATAACATATTATACAGTATTAACTAATGATGCACATTCTTAAGTTAATTACCACAGTGATCAAAGCTATGTACTTCAGCTTACAGTTTTCTGCTTTAATCATTAGCTAAATAGCTACATGCAAAGTTATCATTATGTTGTGAGTTTACTTGGTAAGTAATATGTCATTGTGATTATGGTTTTGAACAAGTAAAGTCATAACATAAGGATGCCTTTGCAAACCATTAGCTAAAGATCGATTAAAGCCGACAACTGGAAGTTGAAATGCATGGATTTAACCCATTGTTGTAATTGACGCATGAATTAGTATTAGTCACTATTAGTCAATTTTATGTTATGTGGGGAATTCATAGATTGACACATTTAACTAATAACAATGTATTAATTACTTAATCTATAAATCATGTATGATGTTCATTTGTTGCTGATGCACCAGGCCAGTCATTAATAAATACTTTAGTTTTACTGTTTAAGTTGTACTGTGCATTAACTCATGATTATCTGTACATTAGTTAAACATACATTTTTGTATATTAGTGCTCCCGTATTGTAATGTATTACCCAAAAGTCACATTAATCTAAATATCTCCATGATAAAAATGAAAAAGTTAAACAGACCATAAATTTTACTTTTATTTTGACTAGTTGTTTAATTTTCACATAAAACAAAAACGTGTTCATGTGTGTGAACCGTGAAATCCTATATAGACAAGCTTTTGCTGCCACCTTGCGGTTAAATTGTCTTCTGTGCGTCAGGAAGGGACTGGACCGAAATCATTTACACACAACACGAGACACGCCAAAACTTATTTTTCATCGACTCTCTTCTATCTAACCGCTTCCGATTAATTAAATAACTTTATTATGGTTGTTTAATCAATGCTTTGACATTGGTGTTAAATCTTTTGCTAGGTTTAAGTCCAAAATTGTATTAAAATACTAATTATGTTTTCAAGTTTAGGTCTATTATTTGTGGTCATATCCGTTGAACTTGTTACTGTAATTAAATTTGACATTTAAAAAAAAAATGTATTGCTATATTATGTATATTTTATTTCTGCTGCAAATATTTCCAGCAGCTGATCTGTTGCGTCTCTTGAACGCTAGAGGGCGGCATGTTGACATTAACGCTGTTTTACTGGCTCTTTTGACATGCTTTAACACATGGCTTTCAAAGCAGACAAAAACACTTAGTTGACTTATTGCCTACTGACAGACTGAACGTACAATAACATATTACCATAATCCCAACCATTTAAATGCACATCAGTAATTTCAGTTCGCCTGTATAATTGTTTTTTTTTTCTCTGACCTTTTTTCCCCTCCACAGAGGTTTACTTGTGTAGTTTGTTTTTTAATTTTCTCATCAGAAAAGAAAATAATAGTGGTTATCAAGCTGATGGCTACTTCCCGTCTTTTGGCCCAGTCTGAGCATTTTACGGTATGTTAACAGCTGCAGGGTGTTGGACGGGCCAAATTGGTCCACAAGCGAAACATTAGGTAAGCTCTTGGACATGTATTTTAGTGCTACGCAAATCATGGTCAATGTGTGTGTGTGTGTATTTAACATTTAATAATCCACAAGGGTCAATCAAATGTTATCAAATTCACACGGTGCACAATGTCCTCTTAATATAAATGTTTAGTTAAGCATGTTTTAAACTTCTTACTGCTGGCTGCTTCAAGTAATGTGATGAATATCACTATATCTACTATACTGAAGCTGGGTATGTTGTCATTAACTAAACTTTCTAAATGAAGAGTCCTAGTTGTGGAAATAACTCAAATATTTATATAAATGAAAAGTAAAATGATTTATTTTAAGGTTTCGTATGTACCAAAACATAGCTTAAAAATAATTCAAAGCTGTAGAAAGAATGTTTTTTATTTATTTATTTTTATTTGAAATGTTTTTTTAGGTACTCATTACTTTATTTTTTGCTGTGATTACTCATTTGCCATTAATTAATGTTCCTACGAGTAAATCATCCACAGCATTTATAACAAAGCAGCTTGTATACTTAACACAGTATCTCAGCACAAGATGATCATGTTCTCAGCATACATATATAAGCATTAAAGAGGTTTCCATTTCTGTCTGGTGACTTGCACTTGTGAACTTGTTTCAGCGTTGGCCAGTGCCTGTAATGTGATCTGGTAATACTTCAGGTTTAAACAATCTCTAATTGCCGACTAATAGTCCTGATCCCATTATACTCTTAGAAAAGCACAGGTGTGCTTCAGTAGAGATGGCTTCGGGGCTCAGCAGGTCACTAAATTACCATTCTGAGTGGCTTTTAATGGAAGCAGATGTTAGAGGTAAAGAGTGACAGCAATTTCTGTAGGAAGCCAAGCACTTGACAGAATCACCTCAGATACTGTATACCAAATACCGGCCTTTACTTAAACCCTGCAGCAATAGAGCATTTTTAAAGATAAATAGCCCATATTATTTGTATTTTAAAAAATTTTTCAGATGCTCGCAAAAAACAGCCAAAAGACATTTAAATGAAATGCTAGAAATGAATGAAAATGAAAACCAACTGCTGACATTTTTAACAACAAACTGCGCATATAGAAATGTTTTTCATAAGAACAATCCTGATTTCTCTCCTCCTCCTCTTTTAAGCTTTTCAAATCTTGGCTTGGGCACATCTTCTAAGCCTGGCATTACTCATTATAGACGGATGCCACAGTACCACTGTATAATGCCACGGTATCCCCCACCTCACTGGCACTCCACTGATAACACACACACAAGACCGCTGTGGACCTTGGATTGCTGGCTTGTTGGTATTTTCTTTTTCTTTTTTTACTTTCACAGGCCCAAAACCTTCTAATCCAGTTCTTACAGTTCCCAAGCCACAAGCCAACAGCTTTATTCCAATATCCACTTCATAAATCACTCTTATGGTTTACACAATCACACAAAGAAATAAAAATGCATTTGTAATATCCATTAATTATTTGTAAATAAATCTGCAATAAATAAAATATACACATAATTACAGGGAACAAAAAAAGTACAATAAATCAGACTTGTATTGTGAAACTAAAACACAACTCTCTACACAGTTCTGTCGTCTCTGAAATATTAAGTGCACAATAATCATAAATAGCTGTAATGTGTCAGAACTTCAATGAAAATCCCAGAATCTGCATTGTTTGTATGAATAAACCGAATGGCCGACAACACTCAACGTGCTTTGTTACTGTATCAATGAGAGCCTGGCTGAAATTCATGAGAGTAAGACTTTTAGGACCACTCCGAGTCCAACTGTTGACACGATCCTACTTTCAAAAAAGAAAGGAGGTAAAAATAAGGTTGACACGGAACAATGCAATTGTTTATGCAAAAACTAAACAGTAGTTTGAAACCCTAACATGAAGGACTGCTGCCAAACCAAACTAACTAAACCTCCTGAGCTACTACAATAGTCCCAATCTCAAACACAAAGGCTTCTGGGATCTGTCATATAAACAGTCACCAGACATCCTGAACTGTTAAAAAAAGGTAAAACGTGGTATACAACTGTGTTACTGATGAGAAACGATTAGATGTAATCATAATGTACACAACACAAATGAAGACAATTATTGCATGACTCGGTCAGTCTTGCACCTGTAGATATGGAAAAACTTTCCTCTTATTATTTTTAATTCTGTTATTGTTTTCTTCTTGCATATTTTAAATCAGATTTAAATCAGATAATCTGTAATATTATTAGTTAATACAGCATAAATTCTGACACTACAATATATGAAACATAATATTTATTGTACATTTTCTTTCTCCATGCCTTGATTTAAAAAAAAAAAATGACATCAAATTTGAATTCAACCTTTCAGCTGACTTTCAGTTGAACTATGATGTAAGTTCTCAAGTCAGGCAATGCACTAAAATACATAAACAGTTTATAGTGCTCTACTCAATAAAAGGAAATGGAAGCCAATTATTACACCCAGTCCTGTGTCTCTGAAAAAAAGGAAGAAAAAGAAGCAGGAGTTTATTCATTTTGTGAGGAAGAGGTGTGTATGTGTGTGACTGGATGTGATACTCTGGTTCTCAGTACAGCTATAGTTCTGCAGTGCTTGTTGCCCAGATTTCATGACTTGTTTATCCACCTTTGGAAGGAAAAAGCTGGACTGGAATCACAGAGCGTACTGGTTTCCTTTATAAATGTCACAAAAGCGATTAAGATGCCAAATATATTGAGGTCTGGTTGCTATTTGGAGCCAGAATGAAATATCGTAATATTGATGTATGATGACTTGTGATTAGTTTGGATTTATTTTATTCAATAAGTGAAATGTGCCCGTGATTTTAAGGGTTCTTTTTTCAGAAGGTGAGGAGAGGATGAAAAACACATAGACCTACTGTATGATATTGAATAAGTTAATCTCAAAAGTAGCGTATCAAGTATAGTATGAATTATACAATCAAACAAACATGGTTTTGTATTCCACTGCAACCCTTTTTTATTGGTTGTGTACATATACATGCGCCATAATTAGGTCTTGAAATGTTGTGGTTGTGTCTCTTGCCTAACCTTTTAATTTATTTTTAATTCTACTGTTCGCATCTACTGTTTTTCATGAGTGCCACATAACACAAAATAAACATAAAAAAGACATTTCTTTTTTTTAGTAATGAACAATGTGGCTTTGCCTTTGAATATTTTGTATGGTATCCTGTTTTTTAAAAAGTAAAAACACATTCTGTGTGATTTTCGCACTATGCTTTTCTCTTATAAATCAAATATATGTTGTCAAATTGGACAGATTGTGAAACTAAATTGCTGCTTTTCATCTGGACAGAAGAAACAAACATAAACACCTTGGGAGCGTAAAATGACAACAACTTCATTTTTGGGTGAACTATTCCTTTAAGGTAATTTCCAATGACTCGTGCTGCAGTTTTATGCTGTCTTAAAGGTAAAAATATCCTTTATATATATATATATATAATCAGTTGCTTGTAAGAACAAGGTAGCAGATATATCATTTTACTGTAGTTTACTGTATTTTCTAAAAGTAGATATTTTCCTCTCTGGGATTCAAAAGAACACTACAAATATAGTGTGTTCTTGGAAGTCATTTATATGATTTCTTATTAGGAATCAATAAATGTTTATGGGAACTATTGAGGTCTAATTTAACATCAATAGATAATGACTGCAAACTTGGGTGATGTCCTGAGATCATACCGACATTTTCCACCATTACGGTCAAAGATTGAGACTAGCGGACCTAATTTAGACCTTAAAATATGGCTTCCACCCAGAGTGTCCGAAACACCTAATGTCTTCCACTGTCTTCTCTTGGGAAGCACTGTGCAGGGCGTTTCGTATGACCTCAGTGGTTAAACGACATGATGTCACTTGGTTGGATTCAAGACACAATGCATTTCAGTGTTTAGATGTTGCCTTTCCCATGAGCATCCTTATTATACACAATATTAATCGACTGAGGAACAGACTGATGCTAAACAGTCGTAATCAAATCCACTGCGAAAGGCAGCACAGCTCACTATACATTTGTAATGCCATAGAGCTGGTTGATTGGTCTTTTTGTTCTCTACTAGAATTGCTAACTATAGACTCATTAAACATCCCATGAGTGATTGTTAAACAGATTTCCTGATGCTCTATTTATAGCGGCAGCACCACATAAAGCTATTTTTCCCACAAGTTCTCTCTCACAGCCACACGGACGCACTGTAAAGGTCTCCGAACACCCCCTACACAGATCTCTGCGGATGAAAACTCAGACGCTCACAGCACTAATCACTAAGTGACCATTCCCAGCAGCCGAAGGAGGGGGTCAAGCACAGGGCAAATGGGCATGGGAAAAATGCAACAATTATATCATTTCCTGCTCTGCCTCTACTATGAAAAAATGAAGAGCGTTTACTGCTGGGTGGAGCCATTGAGTTGAGTGAGACTGCTGTGTGTGAGGCTTGTGATGGTTATGTTGAAAGTTTGTCATTTTGAGCTCTTCCTCCGAACAGCAGAAAGAACATTCTGCTGAAGGAGTCTCAACTCAGCTACTATTTATTTAGAACACACTTTTGTTATATTTTTTATTATAATTACTTTTGAAATTGTTATTTTTTTATGTTATTTTTCTTTTCACACCTTTAATTATAAATATTACAGAAGTTAAATTCTAAACCAATGAAAAGCTAAGTTAAAGTAATCAGAATTTGAGTGTAATTAGTGTAAATTAACAATAAATAAATAAACATACATACATACATACAATAAAAACATTATTTATGTATTATTTTAGAATTTAATAGAATCATTAAACATTATTAATATCATCATCATCTTCATCATCAAACTTGCAATACATACCTGTATGTAAAATTATTTGTGTTTTCTTTTTTAATAATTATTTGGTGAAGCAGCATATCGTTTTCAGAATTAGTGACCTGCAATGTTATTAAAACTTCAAAATCATACTAATGAATTATTCAAAATCTGGATGAAATTTTGTTGCAAAGAACATAGCATAGTCTGTATTGTCTGGAATATGTTTTGTTCCAACACACCTGCCTATGATTTTCAAGACTTTCATTAGCTGCTTCAGGTGTGTTTGATTAGAGTTGAACCTAAACTCTGCAGGAAGGTAGAGCTCAGGAACAAGTCTGGTTTAAACAATTAAAGTACTTAATGGAAAAGGTCTGTGGAATGTTTGTATAATGAACTCTTGAAAAGGGTGTAATTGGTGTCAGGTGTTTTCAGTCAGTTCAGGTGTGGCACCCCACCATTAACAAAACGGCACAATATTAATTACCTGCTGTTCAAAAGAAATATGGGCCTATGAAAATTATTTCAAAGGAGGTGAGAAGACATTTTGGTTTGGGCCTTCATCAGTCTGCTGGTGTATATCTCACTAAAAGCAAAGACTTTGAAAGGTCAGTGAGTGAGTATGCATTAAAATCATAGAACAAATCACAGAAATACACAAGCCTTAACTACTGCATTTGTAAATCCAATCAAATTGGAATTGATGAAAATATCCCACAACTTCTCAGCAGATCAGTTTACCATTTATAGGAAGTTTCCAATCACTGATACAAAAAGATGATTGCAACAAAGATGGCACTGTAATATTGTGGGTTTTCATGTTTATCGTTGTGGTTCATTAAATTATATGGTTTTAATTATTTCTATTTAGATGAAGATAAAGCTTTAAAAAAATCTGAAAAAAGAAAATCAAAGAATTCCGGCAGTTAATGAAAGTGTGTGTGTGTGTGTGTGTGTGTATATACATACACTCAGTTTATAAAGAATGGTGTGAAAAGGGAAAAACACCCAGTATGCGGCAGTCCTGTGGGCGAAAATGCCTTGTTGATGCTAGAGGTCAGAGGAGAATGGGCAGACTGATTCAAGCTGATAGAAGAGCAACTTTAACTGAAATAACCACTCATTACAACCGAGGTATGCAGCAAAGCATTATGAAGCCACAACACACACAACCTTGAGGCGGATGGGCTACAACAGCAGAAGTCCCCTTCGGGTACCACTCATCTCCACTACAAATAGGAAAAAGAGGCTACAATTCGCACAGGCTCACCAAAATTGGACAGTTGAGGACTGGAAAAATGTTGCCTGGTCTGATGAGTCTCAATTTCTGTTGAGACATTCAAATGGTAGAGTCAGAATTTGGCGTAAACAGAATGAGAACATGGATACATCGTGCCTTGTTACCACTGTTCAGGCTGGTGGTCGTGGTGTAATAGTGTGGGGGATGTTTTCTTGGCATACTTTAGGCCCCTTAGAGCCAACTGGGCATCGTTTAAATGCCACAGGCTACCTGAGCATTGTTCTGACCATGTCCATCCTTTTATGACCGCCATGTACCCATCCTCTGATGGCTACGAGTATGCACACAACCACTGTTTCTGGACATTTTTTTTTTTAACAGTAACCAGAAATCTATTACACACGCTATTAAAAAGACAGGCTTCCTAAAATCAAAACAAATTATCTGGTCATTTCTAGAAGCATGAATTCCCCCCTTCCCCCCCAAAATGTAAGCCAAAAGGTGTTGCTGTAAAAGTTTGAGGTAATGACAAACTGGCTTGACTTTCACATCAATGTCTTTTTTAAACGTCCCATAATTCACCCCCCCCCCCCCAACTTTTATATCTAGTATTTCCATTTCATGTGTTTTTTTTTTTACCTATGAGTCAGAGTGTGGGGGGCAGAGCTATTTGATAGTGTTTGAATACCACTATGAAAGCATTTATTTAATTTGGCTCAAACCAAGGTAAAATTACACACCCCTTTATGGAGTAAGAATGGTTGTGACAAGGTACTGATGTCAGATCCATTGTGCTTGCAAACTCAATTATTATTTCTGTTGCTATGGAACACAGAAAAATCTAACCGGGCATCTGGAAAAGAGACTGTGAAAAGAAAAGAAATTTACTAAAACGTATTGTAAACATGTCACAGTTTGGTTTGACTTTAAAAAGACCAGTGTGAATACGGTGATCACATATAAATAATGCATCAAGGGATTTTATATTTTTTTCTTAATAAATAATGGTCACTGTGCGGGCTCCTTACTACTCCAGGCTTTGTTTTGTCCCTCATATGTGCTTATAAAAGCTGTGTCCAATGGGCAGAAAAGTTTCTGTTTCAGGAACGTGTAGCAATTTGACTACCAGGCAGCACACTATCCTCAAACGGCTCTTCTCTTTCTTTTCTGTGGGCTAGTTTGAGAGAGGACAAGTGGGTTTTTCTTATCCCTTTCCTCCCTTGGCCTTCTTAGTCCTTTCAATGTCACACAAATGCTGTGATAATCAAGGCTCAGTTTCCCTCTCTTTCTCAATGAGTTTGGTCTGAATTTATTACGATGCCAGAGACTTACCCTTTGATGTCATTAAATCCATGAGGGAGTTCATTTTCTCTCAAAGCACTTTATCAAAGCACTTCAGATGCGTCCTCAAGCTTTCTCGCGCAGAAACGCTCTACCAGAGGGCTGTTCACCACAGACACAGTGTGTCCTTCCTACGAGGCCTTTAAGAATGAGCTGCTGTAACACAGTCACTTTATAACCTAGGGAAACAGCAAGGGTCAAAGGTCAGATCTCATTCTATCAACAATTGTGAATCTGATATAACATTTGATATGGTTGATTTGATACAATTCTAGTGAAAGCGTTTGTAATTTTTATATACATTGCTCAAAACTCTAAGTCAATCACACCTCTGTGAAATCAAGCTGCCCACTTAGGATGCAACACTGATTGACAATTTCACATGCTGTTGTGAAATGGAATAGACAACAGGTGGAAATTATAGGCAATTTGCAAGACACCCCCAATAAAGGAGTGGTTTTGCAGGTGGTGACCACAGACCACTTCTCAGTTCCTATGCATTCTGGCTGATATTTTGGTCACTTTTGAATGCTGGTGGTGCTTTCACTCTAGTGATAGCATGAAGGAGCAAAATGGAGTGTACAACCCACACAAGTGGCTCAGGTAGTGCAGCTCATCCAGGATGGCACATCAATGTGAGCTGTGACAAGAAGGTTTGCTGTGTCTGTCAGCGTAGTGCCCAGAGCATGGAGGCACTATCAGGAGACAGGCTAGTACATAAGGATTCATGGAGGAGGCCGTAGGAGGGCAACAACCCAGCAGCAGGACCCCTACCTCCACCTTTGTGCAGGAGGAACAGGAGGAGCATTGCCAGAGCCCTTCAAAATGACCTCCAGCAGGACACAAATGTGCATGTGTCTGCTCAAATGGTCAGAAACAGACTCCATGAGGGTGGTATGAGGACCTGACGTCCACAGGTTGGGGTTGAGCTTACAGCCCAACACCGTGCAGGACATTTGGCATTTGCCCGAGAACACCAAGATTGGCAAATTCGACACTGGCGCACTGTGCTCTTCACAAATGTAAGCAGGTTCACACTGAGCACATGTGACAGGCGTGACAGAGTCTGGAGACGCCATGGAGAAAGTTCTGCTGCCTGCAACATCCTCCAGCATGACCGGTTTGGCAGTGGGTCAGTAATGATGTGGGGTAGCATTTCTTTAGAGGGGCGCACAGCCCTCCATGTGCTCGCCAGAGTAGCCTAACTGCCATTAGGTACCGAGATGAGATCCTCAGACCCCCTTGTGAGACCATATGCTGCTGCAGTTTGCCTTGGGTTCCTCCTAATGCAAGACAATGCTAGACCTCGTGTGGCTGGAGTATGTCAGCAGTTCCTGCAAGACGAAGGCATTGATGCTATGGACTGGTCGTCCCGTTCCCCAGGGACATCATGTCTGTGGTGCAACATAATGTTGCTGTCCAGTTGGCGGAGTCCAGGTATGGGAGGAAATCCCTCAGGAGACCATCAGCCACTTCATCAGAAGCATGCCCAGGCGTTTTGAGGGAGGTCATAAAGGCACGTGGAGGCCACACACACTACTGAGGCTCATTTCGACTTGTTTCAGGGACATGACATCAAAGTTGGATCAGCCTGTAGTGTTTTTTCCACTTCAATTTTGAGTGTGACTTCAAATCCAGACCTCCACGGGTTAGTAAATTTGATTTCCACTGACAATTTATGTTTAAATTATGATAAAACTATGTAAAGAACAAAGTATTTAATAAGAATATTTCAGTCATTCAGATCTAGGATGTTATATTAGTGTTCCCTTTATTGTTTTAAACAGTATATATAATATAAGTTGAAATAATATAAGAACTGTCTGAATATCTAAAAAAACGGATGTAGTTGGTATCTAAAGCATGTAATTTGCAATCATTTTACCTCTGAAGGCAAAGAAAGATTAAGTACAATTTATTATGAATATTCATTTATCTGCTTAATTTATTCAGATTTATTCTGCAGCGTCTTTACGAGCAGGACACAAAGAAAGGCAGATCTGAATCGCTATCTTGTCACAAAGTCATTTCATATTTGAAAAGAGCAAGAGATGGTCATTTAACTCACAAATAGAGCCAACTAATTAAATCAGACAAGAACAATGAGTTGTGATACTTAAACTCAGATAAAACAGAGAGAATATACGAATATCTCAGAAAGGTCTTTGATAAGACTGAATGGTCAATTCAGCAGCACCAAATGAGGTCTCCTTAGGTTATCTTGGATAAATTACTTTACTCTGCTGACACAAACAATACAGAACTGCCAAATCGCTCATATGTGCCATTGTCTGCGGTGGAGAGCAACCTTTTTTTAGGCCGCAGTGCGTGACTCGAAACAGGGCAGCGGTTGCGCTTTTTTTGAACACTTCAGTGAAACAGACGACTGAAATCTGCAAAGTTTGTGTTGCAAGGCCAAGGCACCGAGAGAGTTTTCTTTATGTGTGTATTTAAATTCCTACTTTAAACAAATTTGTGTCCTCCCATGTGGCATGGCTTCTAAGACCCAGCAGATGAGATGCATCTGTACGCTAAATAAGGCTCCTTGAGGGCGTGATGAATCTCTGCATGGAGCAAAAACAGGGTGGCTTAAATCCAAACGCTAACACAAGACAGTTATGCAGTATTCCCCTTTTCTTTTTCACACACTACACTAAATAGTACGCTACAAATAAAGAGCCGGCTTAACATCAACACTCTTATTGAAATCAAATAAGTTATTGTTCTGTGCGGGGTACTGACTCGTTTTTCCAGTGAGGATTCTGCAGTAAACACTAACAAGAAATGCTTAAAAAAAAACAAAAAACTTTGAATACAAAAGTAAAGCTATGATGAAAAGTATTGTGATTAATAAGACCTCCACGTACCCTACAGCCATGGAATGGCATCACTAAGTACTGAGAATCACTATGTGACTGCTATAGTTGACACAGCTTTATTTTCTCATGAGACCTCCGTTCAGTTGCTTTAAATGCAGTAAGCCAGCTGTTGACTAATGGTGATTCAAGCAATGTATATTCTCAGTAATAGAAGCACTGGGGAGCCAGAGAAACTTAGCCAATTTAAGCTGCCTTTGAGCGATATATGTCTCACACAATTTAACAAATCGTACCTGCCAGTCCCTCAAAATCCTCTGAACAAAATAGTTCTCGAAATTGATTGAAATGGGATTCATGTGAATGATTTCTATCCTCTTTCCTGATTTAAAAAAAAAAAATCACAAATTTTGATCAAATATGTGTTTGTGTGACTTCTGAGAACTTTCTGCTTTGGCATACTTCCTTTGACTTTTTTTTTTTTTTTGAAAAGCTCAACGGGGTTTCACTACAGGCTGTAATGGCCCATGGGGATATTCTGCCACATTAAAATCATATTGTTATGGTGATCAAAAATCTGCCAAAATCTCCATGATGTCCCTCAAGTTTTTATTTGAGCCACTTCTTCTCCTTTCTCTGCTGGAAACCCTATGATCAGAGGAAACCCAGACACATCGATCCAAACTGAAAACAAAATGTTTATTGTAAGGCTCTGTATTGAAAATAAGGGTTTACATGGTGGAGTGTTGTCTATAAAAGTCATAAAAACAAAGGAGGGATGTGGCTCCCAGAGCGCTTGGACATTAGTGCAGGAAATGGAACAAGGTCAGAAAATTAAAAGTGCAATTTTCCGGTTCTCATTTTCTTAATTCATTGCAGCTTAAGCTGTTCTCTGCTAAGGCTGGTCGGAAGGAAGGAAGGGGTTTTGGCTTCGACCAGTGGTCTCTTAGCAATAACACAAATCCGTTCAAACCAACGTGCTGGTGTCCTTGTGGCATCCTCTCTTTTTTACATTTTTTATTTTTTGAAGAATGGAGGCTTCAAGTTGTAGATGAACACACAATGAACCATGTTAGTTTAAAGCTGCTACTGCTGAGAAACTGACAATAAACAACATGTCTGCAGTTATAATGAAACTCAAAGGATGAATGTGACATTGAGGTTCTTATTTGCTTATAGGGTTCTTGTATATGCACTGTGAAGAAAAAAATAGATTTCTGTAATTTATTTAGAGCTAACATAAAAAAATTATTACGCATTAAATCTGCAAATTTAAAATCTAAATAAAACACTTGCTACTTAATATGAAATTACATTTAAAACTATTATTACAATTATTACAAATAACTTTTTATTTCTTTATTCTCTCATGCAATCAATATCTTTTAAATGATGTATTAAAATACATTTACTTTTAAATCTATAAAGGAAAAAAAAGAGAAAGACAGTGGTCAGTTTTAGAAGAATCAGAAGGGGTCAGAATTAGAAGGGGAATGATTTCTGACATTAAATATTTCTGTAAAAACAGATGAAAGACACAGAAAGAGCTACTGTATTATTTCTATGAAAAGTGTACATTTCTGTGAAACATTCCTGCATTTGGACATAGCCTCAAACCATTGCTTTAGTAGCGTAATTTTACAATTTTACAATGAAGTGTACATTGTTCTCAATTATACATGATAACATGAGTGTTATTTTAGGAGAACAGTATCATTCACTGAAAGTGAGTTTTTAATCATTTTCTTAGAATTTTGTCCATGCTTTTCCAGGACACTTACATGTCAATAAACATCAAGCCTACCTCAGTCAGAGCATGAAATGCTAAATATTTTTGTCCATTTTATTTTTATGAAATCGTGTCTTTACATAATGGCAAACCTTTCCTGTTTGTGTAACCCTGGGAAATTATTTAAGTAATCTATATGTTGTTCATAATCGTATTACAGTCCTAAACTGCAGTATGCTAAAATAACAAAAACATCACACAACCATCTCTCATCTGGATGCACAATTTTAGCAATAATATGTGCTACAGAAACTAAAGATTTATTTATTCATCAAAAAATAAAAAGTAGTCTGTGTTTTTACTCACCTTTTAAAGCATTCTAGGTGTATGTGACTTTCTTCTTTCAGTGGAATCCAAGCTTTTCAATGGCACTAAGTAAGTGTTTGTCAACAGTTTACAAAACGAGAAATAAAGTGCATGCATCTACAATAAGACATCCCTCACATGGCTCTAGGGGGTGAATAAAGGCCTTCAGTTGCAAATCCGCACTTTTTTCTTTAAAGATAAATATCCATATTTCAAACATCACAAATATTTTTCTCACTTCCGGTATCTGTCACATGTGGAAGATGTTCCAGCAGATGACGTAGGACATATATAGAGAGAGAACAGCAACAAAAAAAAGAAGTTCCAGGCACAAAACAAGGATTTGCAAAGAAAAATGTTGAATGATTTTGATATAAGCCAACAGGAGACTGGTTTTCTTTTGCTAAAGTGAGAAAATTTGTAAGCAATGTCTAATCGATTTATTAACTCTTTAGTGACACTTTCAGGTTGCATTGCTTTGCCAGAAGGTGGCAGTAAGACTGTTTTAGTAAATTATTTAATTGATAGAAGCAAAGTGGGGACTGGTTTTCTTATGCTAAAATAAGGAAACTTTTTGATTCAGTGCCTTCTGCTTACCAAAGTCAGCGGAAGTGAGGAAAAAAGTGTTTATTACGTTTGAAATATGGACATTTATCTTACAAACAATGCATAGATTTGCTACAGGAGGATTTAATTCATGTGAGGGATTATTTATTATGTGTGTGGTTTATTTCACGTCTTCTGAACTGTTTTCAACAAACACCCGCTTAGTCCCATTGAGTGGCTTGGAGGGGCCAGGACCATTTTTAATATAACTCTGACTAAATTTATCTGAAAGATGAAAGTCACATAAACATCAGATGCTTCCAAGATGAGTATAAAACATGCTATTTTTCAATTTTTGGATGAATTAACTCATAAACATAGAAAAAACTAGAAAAACTATTTTATCAAGGATTACATATTATCTTTAATTTCTAGTTAATTTGTATGTTTATATCTTCTCGTTTTGTCAAGCATTGTCGTTTTCTCCAGTTGACTACTGATGCTTTGGTGACTTTTTCAGGTTACATTGTCTTAAGTAAGGTAAGGGATTCATTCAAAGACTGATTTCCTTGGGAACAAATTGAGTCATATTTTTTGTTTATTTATTTGTTTATTGTATATTTATTGCATATTGGCGGAGTTAACGAAGTAACTGGCAATAATTAACATGTAAACTACTCGGTACTTACTTCGTGTTTATTGAACTGTTTTGTAAAAGCTATATCAAACAACTGTGGGATGTTGTATAAAAGTAATACAGCCATAAAGCAACCCCCAGCCCACTCCGTCCGTCTAGTCTAGTGCTTGTGTATACATGCAGTAGTTTCCTCCTGTATAGTCAACTAAATTAAGGAAGGGCTCTTATCAGCAACCATCAAGATTTCCACTCTGAAATCTGAAGACCCCCCAACTTTACTAACACGTTACATATGGCACATGTTTGCTATTACAGCCATTTTCCTAAGCCACACACTTCTGCGCTCTTGCAAATGAGAGGTTCACAGCCCCGCTTCGCCACCACTTGCCTCCGATTCGTAGACTCCTGTTGGCAAATACTGGATGGGATGCAGCACTTCAGCCTGCGAATCCTGATTTTAATTTCCTCTCCATCTGATATACATTGGAGTTAATGTAACTAGTATAGATCAATCAATGATTGATTTTTCCAGTAGAAATCAGCGATGGAACTTTGAGGTCATCTTTAGATGTTGATGACAGATGTTACTTTTTCTTTTTCTATTCTTCTACTTGTATTTGTTTTGTTCAAATATGTACACAATTTGCAACACGATATTACTTGCACTAATGATAATCATTTAGCTTTGCTCAGGTGATTTCAATGCAAGAAATAACATGCGTAGAACATCCAAATATTCCAGTCCAAGACAAATTGTAACGCCACAATTGTTGAAACTTTCCAGTTGCTTACAGCTTGGAGATGAGATGGGCCCTCTTGGCACCCTCCCTCTGGCAGTGTCTTTGCACACAAGTATCCAAGCTATTCTGTGCCAGCTCTTAAACACAATCCTCCAATGCTACTCTGGGTTTGGCACAGGCCTGGAATTGGGGACCAGAGCTAAATAACTCCAGACTCTCTAAGCATTTGAAGGGCAACATTTCTGGTGTACGGAGCGAGAATCGGGGGCCTGTGTTTTCCAACCAGACTGATAAGGCTATTAAAGATGTTTTTGAGGCGCTGTTTCTGTCGTGAAACAGAACATGGCCAGCTAGCGGGAGAAAAAGCAATCCTTTTGTTATTGAGAGGACAGAAGGATTTCTTGAGGCCTTTGGCTCTTTTGTAATCACATCCAGACTCTGTTTGATTATGATATGTGAGCTATCGCATCACTGAAATCCCTAAAGTGGCTTATGGTCTTATAGGTGACATTTGAGGTGTTGGCCTGCATGCTGTCAATACACTGCCTGCTCACGAATAGTTATTTAATACATAAATAAGAGCAATGTTTTGTTTATAGTAGCATTTAGCCCCAGAAACCTAAAAGCCCTAAATGATTTTTACATATAGTAACTGCACAGCTAAACAACTTACATACAACTTACAAATATACATCATTTCTAAAAAAAATAAATAAAATGATGTATTGCAGCAAAAAGGGAACACAATAACAAAACAATCCCTTTAGGCCTATTCTAAAACTACTGACATAACAGTTTATGACTTTATTTAGAAGCAAGAATGAGTTTATGGATGTTGTTTTTTGAAAGGATTCTACAGTGGAAGAAATCCCCCTTTAGAACAGGCATTCAATTCAGTGGACCCTGTGCATGTGATCTAGCCCCTGCCACACAATACTGTCCCTTAGGGCATGTAAATAGCCGTCATTCAGTCATGTTCAAAATGACAGACAACGCAGCAATGCACTGGGGTGAAATGTCATGACTCTGTCAATCCTGTCCCAACAAGACACCATGTAGTCACATGACCTCAGAAGGTTCACTTATGTTTAACTGGCTTGCAGTGTCGTATTAATCATTCAGACAGGATGCATTTCCATGGTTTTTCATGGATCTACTGAAGGGATGTATTGTAGTTGAATGCACTTTCAAATGTATTATATTTAGAGATGTTTTAGTTATATGTTACATGAAATTGTAATCAGGGCTGTCAATTTCGCATTAATATTAGGAATTTCTTAAAACAATTAATGCATTTAATCATTACATAATTTCAGTGTGTGTGTGCTTATATAAATATAAATAAATCCGATGGAGAGGAGGCAGAGGTTCTTAGCCCATCTTTAAATAATTACATGCCTAGTAACAATAGTTGGTTGTGCAACAATAGAACATCTATAAAAGTGGTAATCTGAAGCAAGCAATTAATGTATTTTATTATTTTTTTAAATTATGCACTTTCAATTACCTGTTGTGATAATAAAAACGATATATTTAACAGTATTCCTTTCTAATAATTAAATTGTATGCCATTATTCTAAGGTATTTCTAAAGCAAGGACAGTTTGGTGAGCTCAGAGAGCACATTTAGTGGCGAGCATCTTTTAGCACCCTGCCCAGATGGCACACGATGATCGGATGTGGGGGAGCCACCAATAAATATATTTCCACATTTAAACTACGGAAGAGGAAAGTAGTGTCGATCAAAGAGCCAGATCTCCGAGACAGGTACCAATTACTCTCCGGATCAGATATTTACCATGAAGTTATTCCTGCCTTTGTGTGCCTTTCATATTGCAGACAGTTTAAGGAAAGGCTGTCTTTGATCAGACTGATAAGCCATGTTGTATGCCAACACACGCATGCACATTCTAACACGCTGCGGCACACACACACTAACGCATGCTAAAATGCACTCAGCGCCACATGTGCAGCCAATTAGCAGCCGAGTGTTTATGGGGGATCCAGATGAGTTTCAAACAGGGCACGCTGCTCGGCAGACTTTGATGGCTTACAGCTTTAACCTGCTCTCATCACACTGTTAGAGCAGGAATGGATGGAAATGTTGTTGAAACCTTTGCTTTGGTTTAAGGGTCTTTAGAGACGGCGTGGGCTGAGCAGGCTGGAACTGCTGCCGCATGCCAACTCCTGGAGTCATGCATTTTCGACATGGAGCTTGATGTGGAATATTTCAGGAAAAAAGTTACTTTTTGTTTACCATTAAAGAATTTTTCAAACATTTCACCCTGGATCGCTGTTTAAAAAAAAAAAACACCTGTCTGTCTAGTAGAACAAGCTTAGTAGAGCCATAAAGTCAGTAGCTCTAGTGATTGATTCCATATCCACTGCAATCCTCTTCTCTCTTTTTTTTGACAGAGCTTAACACATTGTTCACATCTCCATTTTGCCTCTTAACCTCCCCTTCCCCATCATGTAGTTGATGATTGCTCCTACAGGACACAGGGATTACAATCCAGCACAGTGGGAGTCAGATTAAAGTACAATAACCTAATGCAGACCGACATTTGAAAGTTTTTCGGAGTTTCTCAATTTGCACTGCACCTATTCTTGGCCCTTTTATCAGATTAAGTCTGATATTTATTTATTTTTAACAATGGCTGACACATAGCATTACATGGCATTTTCTTGTCCCAGGTTAAGATCTTGCACATCTGTTCTATATTTTATCACGCAACAGTTGTTGTTGTTGTCCTGAGGGATTAAAAGCTGATTTGAGAGCTCATTTCTTGGAGTGGACATGCTAATCTGATGGAGGATGATGGGTTATGGGGTCATGGAGTGCACAGGTGGGTCAGATGTGCAGTTTTGCCTGTTATGACCTGCAAACTTTTCCAAGAAGAGTTTCTGAGTCAAGCAAAGCTAGAGCCAATATATGTCTTCCACATATAAATTGTTTACTGGCGAGTAAATCATGCACAGTCAAGACAGTCAGCATATTCCAACCAGCTTCACCTCAACAGAAGAATAGAACAGAACATTAATATGATATGCACATATTTTATGTATTGTGTGTGTTTGATGCCCAGGAGATCTCATTTGGTGGCTTCTCCACTGATCCCTACTGCTCTGTTGGTTATCAGAGACCGGTTCGCTTTCTTCAGATCAGTCCTTCCAAAATGGACTTTGAAGTAAGGAGACGTCGGTCTCAGGGTGGCTGAGCTCTGGGATGTGCTGGACCTGAATGGAATAAGAGACTGCACTGCTAATAAGAAGACTTAAAGTAAAAAAAATAAATAAAGGAAAATAAGAAATAAAGGAAAAATAAAGGAATAATTGGGTGCTCTATTCTCTATTTTGGCATAATGTTGATTATCACAAAAATGTGGTAGAGACACTTACAGGAGAAGTGAATAGGGTTTAAAAGCAGACATGTGAAGTCACTTAGATTAAATGTTCTCTTATAACTTATATGTAGATGTATTATTTGTGTACAATTTTTTACAGCATTGTAGAGTTTTATTTCAATTTTAATTTACACAGAAAATAATTAATCACTTAATCACATTAACATGCATCTTGAATATTTCATTGGTGAGCTTTTTGAATTTTTAAAGACAAAGAGAGAAGCATTTATTAATGAACCTGGAATATTCCTTTAACATCTCTTCAACATACCCCTTTAAATCATGTTCTGCTCTATGATGTGATTGTTGAAAATCAAGAAGGTTTTTCTGGCGTCATGTAGGGTGTGCCCAGGGAGTAAAGTTGGAGGACGAGTAAGCTTATCAGGCTGGTATGTGCTCTGAGGGGCAGCCGTGGCACAGGGCCATGGGTTCAAACACGTAGGGTAAATATTTGCTTCTCTTTGGTAGTCCGGCTTGACGGAGGTCATTCGTCTGGGATTCCCTTGGCATCTGCCACTCTTTGTTGTTACAGTTGGCATTTTTGGCACAGGAAAGGTGGTGGGGCTACAAAACGGTCACCTGGAGAACAGAAAGAGAGACTTAGCGGCGGAGCTGGCATTCATACAACTGTTCCATTTGAAATTCAAGCGCAGCCCGTAAAAATGCAGGAAATGGAGAAGAATGCATTTTGTCACTATAGGTCACCTCTCGCTTGTTTGTCGAAGCCTTTTATGTGGAAACACGTCAAAGAGGGTTTCAAAGTGACTCACTCTTTCTCGTGTTGCATCTAAAAAACCAGCGTAATCCATCTCTGATCAAAACGATTTCACCCGTATCACTACAATGAATTCATTTATATTCTTCTCAATCACATTTGATATCCACTCATAAAAGGAGACGCCATCCCACCCACTTCTGGCCGTCCTTCTGCGATCATCTGATGGTGCGCTCTATCAGCCTGTAGATGGTGCTGTGTTCCACCGATCTCCTTCTCATCCCTCTATCATCTCTCTACAATGAGTCCATTGTTTTCATATCCTGTTTTACCTCCTTTGCCCAAGATCCCCCACCGTTCACTTATTCGACTGCTCCTTCTCTTTCTCTCTTTCTCTCTCCCCTTTTCTCGCTCTCCCACTCTGTTTGACTATATTACTAGATTTGTCCCCCTTCACAATTCAAGCTACATTTTGTCAGTCTTTTTAAACCCACCCAGCCAGGGCAAGCCCTGATTATGCCATCTGTGTGCTATCGTGGGCATTTTGAGGAGGAGGAGGAGGAAGATGGCGTAAAACTCAAGTGCAGAGGAGGTGGGAAGGGAGGAGGGAAAAGCACATATACACAAACACACAATTCCCAAAGCACTCTTGGGGATTGGCGAGGGCCAAGAAATCTCTCTTCCCTGGAACACCTAATCCTTGGGTCGGGGCCAAGGACCACAATCTCTGTGCACAACTGACACCGGCCACCAGAGACACTTTAGGGTTTTTTAGGCGTGTCCTGTTCTCTCTCAGCTCACCGCAGCCAGAGCATGAAGCATGGGAGAAAGACTCGGCAGCCCAAAGAAAATAAATGATGTGGGGAAATACAATTCTGAAGCTTTTCATAGGTGCTCACAGCCATTTTTCAATGAGAAAATCACAGTGTACATTTTCAGTATGTGTGAGTGTGTTTGAAAGGGAAAAACTTGACAGAGAATGTGAAACGACGGAATGGAACAAGTCTTTAGGGAACTCAAGTGCTGATTTAGGGAACTTGATTGTTTTGTGTAATTTATAGGCATCTCAATTTCCGATAAATCCTTAGGTTATATATGAAAACGGGAACTGTTAGATTTGTTAAAGACAAATGGCTGCACGATTTACATTAAACACGCAAGGTTCTCGAGGTGATCGCATTTTTAAATATTTAACATACTCTTGTGTTTGATTTTTATGATGCAATATTTCCGCCACTATGAAAATGTATCCTCTTGTAAATCAGGACTATTTAGCTGAAAATGTTGTAAAAAAATCCCTTGTGCATAATTTATGCTGGATTTCATTCTTTCAGCTCACGTCTGCTCAAATAACAAATATAGTGAGTGACATGTTGCAGGTAACTTGCTGTCTGAGCATTTACGCTCTAACGATGCAAGTTTGTGGAACTGGTTGGCATAAGACATGTAAATCTTCGACATCTGTTGCATCTTGAATGGCGTTGTGTGTTTACATAGGGGTAAATGCCACACTTCCCCTGGTTTTAAAAATGTAAACGTCGGACATGGGCAATTAGAAGCAGGAAAAGAAGGAAATATCAGGTGTGTACCTTTGACCTCACAGCGGCCATTATTGTGTAGGCATCGTTTTAAGTGTGATGTTTTTTTTTTTTTTTTTTTTTTAAATGCTTACTGGTGTGCAGTGACCCTGTACAGCAAGGGTTTGAGTTATGGGGCGGGACTATCTGCTTGTCCAACCAAAGGCAGGTAGGCGGAGTTAGAAAAAACTATATGTTCTAGCGTTTATATATTTTGATGGCAAAAATCTAAATACAGACTGGCTAAAAAAGAGAATATTATGATGAAAGAACAAGACAAAATGTTTTTGTTTTGATTTATTTAGAAAATGCCTACAGTATATGAAGGTTAAATAGGAATGTTGTTAGACTTGTTTAACTGCATTGTTTTGTTTCTTCGTTTCTTTTTTTTTTTTGGCCTTGTGAGAACTATTGTGGACATCTGAGAATTCTGTTGTCTCTAAACCACAATGACCAAAAATAATTAAGGACATCTGATGAAATTGTCAAATATGGAAAGATGTGTGTTCCCCTCAAGACAACTTTGTGAGAAATTAGACCTTTAATGTTCAGTTAAGCTGAAGAAAAAGTTTGAAATACTAAAAACAGCATTGGAACTTTTTACATATGTAAATTAATGTTGCGATGACCAACTGAATAATCATACTGCTGAAGGATGTTTCCCTTAAGCCTGTTTTCCTTTTAGTTTTACTGTTTGTCATTCATGGTCGTATTTCACTTGGTTTGGTGAGATCAACAAAAAAGCTGGTCAATGCTGTTTTTTTATTTTTTATTTTAGCTGATGTAACCACTGTAGAATAAACAGTGACAAGCTGACCTCACAGACACTGCTGACCCCTGGGTTGTGTTTTGAGGTGCTGTGTGTCTTCTTGACACTCAATAATACACATTTGAGGAAGCTCTTGTTAAACTGGGTTACAGTGTGAACTACAACACTTCACACCATATTAATCTAAAGCTGACAAACAGCCAGAACAAAGTTCATCTACATGGTAAACTTCAAAATGAATAAAACAGAATGAGAAAAACAGTGCTTGTGGCTATTGGCAATCAAATAGATGGGCAATTAGCTATGACATGTTTTCCCCACGTTTTGATTGATATTTACATTATCATATTTTAATCGTCTGCTCATGCATACTTATTTATGTTACGAAATGAGAGGGCCTTATTGTGTTTAGCTTAAAAATCATTTGCATAGATTACAATGTCACTAAGCAAATTATGTGCAGTCAGCTGAACATATGCCTTGTTCTGACAGTGTTGGCGTTGTCAGAATGTGTACAGATGATCTGTGATATTACTAAAGAACAGCCTTCATTTGATTTCTGGATTTCCTGTTATGTGTGGATCGCAACAATAATTACTGAATGCTTGATCATAGGTATAAAATATGTTCAATCCACAATCCCAAACAGGTAATTCTATCAAACAGGTGTATTTCCCAGTTTTTGTACACTTAAATATTCTATCAGATAAAGTGTTTAATCTGACAATACAATCCTGTGCTAACAAGCAATAAAACTACAAGTTGTTTTTAGAATCTAAATTTGATTCTGAAAAGAAAATTTGGTGATAAATTGATGAAGAAAAGAGTTTTTTTATTCAGAGGATGATTTATGTAACCCTCATTGCTTTAAATAGAGAGAAAAAAACATAAACAGTTGAACTGTGGCACAACTTTAAGAATAATTAATTAATAATTAAAATAAATGAATATTTAAATTTAAAGGGTAAAAAGGCAGCATCATATTTAAGGAAAAAATGTCACTGTTGAATGTTTACTTGCATTAAAAAATATTTTTTAAAAGTTGTGAAGGAGAAAAAAACATGCCAGGGAGGGACACAAAATGACAAACATTCTTTAGATCTGTTGGCGATAGCGGTTCTTAGAGTTTGTTGGAATAATATCCCAATAATGACCTTTTCATTCAAGGCCACAGGAAAAGTTCATTTTAGTTAATAATGCATAAGAGCCATTTCCCCAAACAGATGCTGGGGTCACGAGAGGTCGAGTTGAAGGCCATCAATGTTTTGATAGAGGAAAAGGCTTAAGGAGACTGAACCACTACTGTCACTTCCTCTTCGGGTAAATAAAGTCCTTCAACTATGAGTGTACGTATAGTGTGAGGTAAATTAAGGAATATTTTTTTACATGATTCCTTTCCACTTCAAAAAAAAAAGAAAAAAAAGCAGGCACACCAAACCTCTTCACCAGCTATCACTTGCCAGCAGACCCTGAACTCTTACACATACAGACAGAAACACACAGTCACATGCAGGGAGCTGTGGAGACATGTCAGGTACCGTTAGATCAGGACGCTCCCAGCAGGCCTGTCGTCTGGGTAAGGTAATCTGCCACGGACCTGATTGCTCACTTCAGCTGCTCTGTGCTGACCAAACGCTTCCTATTACAGCAACAAATACCTCCACCCCTGGGGAGACACAGTCGTCTGGGACAGAATTCACTCCCATCATCCTCTTAGGCTCATTTAATTGCCTCTTGCCGTATTTAACTTCCTGCAAAGTTTTAAGTACACATGAACTAATTGTGAAGTCTAATGCAATTACTGAAATATTTGCACGTTCCTCCGAGTTTACCTTACACTGAGAAAATATAGCTTCACGCTTTATGTAGCTTAAACATATGCAAAATATATATATTTTTAAAGGCATTAATGCTTTTATTCAGAAAAAAAGTGACATTGCACTAGATCCTTTGAGCGTTCTATTTATCATGTAGCGCTCAAGATTTGAGTATTAAACATACTGTATTAAAATGAACAACAGTTCAATTTAAATTGTATTAATATTTTACAATTATACTGTAATGTTAGATCGAATAATTGTATAAATGATTTTACAAACAAACAGCAAACAGCAATATTGCAGATGGAATACAGGAAGCGGGATTTAAGTTAAATAAACTGAAATATTTCAGTCATTAAGGTTTTATTTTCTTTTGTTTTTACATATTTCAAAGAATTAACCAATATATTATATCACTGAATCTATTTATAGCCACATTAATTACATAATGAGTGTCAATCCAGTTCTGGTAGATGTGATTCACAAGTATTCTTAACACCCCTGAGAGTGATGCTGATTCAGCAGGGGATTTGTGTGCTTTTGATTAATCTCTCGGTGGTCCAACGCTCTCTGCGGTCCACCTTCTCTAATAAAAACAACATCAATGAAGAGCGTCATGCTTTCCTCCCCTCTCTGTTAAGATATCATCACTCCCTTATGAAATTTCAAAGAAGTTATTAAAAATTGATAAACCTCCTTAACGCAGTAAGAATATCTGCTCTATTAACAAGCGCAGCAAGATTAGTCAATGCGTTTATTTATATGTGGCCTTAGACCTGGATGTGACACAATAGACACCTAGATGCGTTGAGAATCTGACACAAGCCACACTATTTCATCAAAACTTGCCGTTTACATGAGAGCGAGGTGCTGTTTTTTATGTCGTAATTCTAGAGGACAGATGCCATAGTGTGTGTGCTAAAAGAGGGATAATTCTGAATTTTAAACAGAGGCCAGTGTATGCTTCAGGCTGCATTTGAATTTATGCAGATTGCTGTCAAAGCGATATTACTCATATTTGAATGTGTTTTTCAAGGGGCCTATTCACGTCATATGTGTACATGTCTTATTAGGTAGCAGTGCAACCTGAAAGGTTGGCGCGTAGCGTTAGAAATGAATTACGCAAGGCTACCGGGCTTGTATCTTTTAACACGGTGCGAAGGCATCAAGTAGAATCTGGTGAGTCAGTGACCCATAAGAACTCTGATATTATGGGGGAGGTTAGATTTATGGTAATGCTTTACAGATCCATTAGCATTGGGGGAGATATCACTACTAATGACAGGAAGAACTAAAATATATCTGTGGGCTTAAAACTTGTAACACTGCATTTTGTACTCGACCCTGCTATAATACTTCAAGCACAATTCCGACCCACGTGTTCCATGGCAGACTATAATTTTTCACGTATTGACAAATTATTCAATACAATGTGCAACTGAAACAAATGTGATTGGCTGATTAAAATTTAATAATAAAAAAAAAAACTATAAGCTGACCTTAAAACTATTTAATCACAGAATAAACCTTGTGTGCTAAAATGTCATTTAAAAAATCTTTATAAAATCCAAATTTCTTCCACTTTTGATGTAAACAAGTTTGCCTCAGACAGACAACTTATATCTGGTGCCATTTATGTGTGCATGATTTCCCACTGGCATAAATTATCATATATTATGAAACATCAAAAAACCTGCCAATCGCCTCTAATCGTTTCTACCAAGTTGACGGCACTAATGTAAGCAAAAGAAAGGGTCAGGTTTTTTTAGGTCCTAGTACACGGATGTAGCACGTCTGGTGCAATCCAGAGAAAAAACAACATGTAAATGTGATGACTTTAGGGGGTTTTAAGGCAACTTGTGACTATACAAACACAAATCAAGGGAGAACATTTGTTTCTCGTTCCCATGAGGCCGGTGTCTCTCAGTCCCTAATCAGACAGGTTTCGACAAACGCAGTTCCTTTGTTGATAATGTTGGGCAATTAACGCAAATGACTGCTAGTGAAGTCTCTGCCTCGCAGATCTTACAGGACTGGCCCCTGGTGCGATTGTAATTATTCCTAATAGTGAAATGAAGGCCTGTGCTTGTTCATGTGTTTTTCATCAGTGCATGATGAGCTACCTTTAAGGCCCAAGATTGGATGCAGTAATTTGGTATAATAAGGCTGTAACTTTGTGGTAAAGGTTTGTGAGAGCAGTGACTTTTCTTTGAGGGAACCACAGCTTACCTCAGCAGAGGCAGTTGTGGTTGTGTAATCAAGCACTAAGAACAATGACAATCATATTTTCTACTGTAGTCTACAACGGCCTGAAATTCTGTTTCATAGATATTTGTTGATATTTTTTCCCCTGCCATATTATAGTTTTATTTAGTTGTTGTTACTTTAAGACAAGTTGCTATGCTATTAGATATCGTCGGACACCATGCACTTTTATATAATACATGACCATAGTTCATTATATATATTTATGCAAAAAAGTTAATTTTACCTTTTTATGGTTTTATTATTTAATAACAATGTTTTGACTAACATTAACTAACAATTTAAGAATCTGAGCAGCCCGACTGTATATGATTCTGACTCTGATTTTATTAGCTGATGTCTCCTTCGGTTTTGTTCGTTTACATGAGACTTAACTTTTGTTTCCCTCTTTGACTTTGTGCGTTTTGCACAACATTGTTAACCAGATGTTTAAAAATAAGCTAACCTCTGATTAGAGTCACCTCTTCCCTTTTAATTTCCTCATGAAACTATGAGAGAGGGAACTAAGGTTGAGCCAAGAGTGGCCTGTCGCAATCCAGTCGGCCGAACGATGTACCTGGCAAAGTCTGAGCGCAGAGATCTGGGTAGTGAATCATGCTGATAATGCAGTTGGGTTTTCGTGGAGGCTGAACCTTAACTGGAATGCTGTCTTTGAGTTTCTCAATACAGAAACACACAAGTAGCAGTTTCACCTCTATCTGTTTCTCCTTTTACCTCATTTGAGGATAGCGGTGAAGAAAGTACAAGGATTGCAAAAGAAAAACTAGAGGGAGGGTAAGGGAGGGTTGCTTAAGAAACTGTCTCAGAAAGACATGATACCTGTGGTTTAGATAACATGCATGTAAGGGTTTCAAAGTATTTTGTTGATTAACGAGCAAATATTTACCATTTAGTGAAATTTAGACACTGGCAGTGTGCTTTTGAGTTGTAATGTTAATGAACCAAGCATATGTGGCGTTACCTCAAATAAATTGAAGTCTGCATGGTTCATGCGTTTTTATTAAATAAGTGGCTTTCTGATCAAATGCACTTCAAGACTCATTTTTGATTAATTTGAGGATTTCTGGGGTTTTCAAACTGAGGGCTCTGGAGGGAATGTGGAAAAAATAGGAAATATGTTTGAGGACTGTTGAAATGTAATAATTTGTAATAATTGTAACATTTTATTTTGTAATTTTAAAATAAAAAATATATACAGTGTGTGTGTGTGCGTATACATATGAATAAATTGACTGTTTTTAACATTGCTGAAGAAATTGGCAATTTATTTTTTTCAAACAGACCTTTTTCAAAAAAAGAAAAACATTGTATTATCTTGGTTTTTTTTCTGACACCGTATAAATGAGTCTTCATAAATTAAATCCTGTGGCCAGCTTTATCATTTATAAAGGTGGTCCAGGGAATCATCATATTTTGGGGTCTTGGCATCCAAAACTTGAAAACCTTCACATACATAAACTCCAATATGAAAGCATGTAAGCCTGCAAAATGCGGAACAAAACAGTGGTTGTATTCAATCAAGACACATGAACTGAAAATAGGCCTTAACTGGTCTTTGGAGTCAAATTAGATAATTTCATAATGGAAGAAACGAGAATTGCTGCCGTTACAAGTTTCATTCATTTTAATTATTTGCACGGACCATCTGCAGTAATCTCACAGATCTGTAACTTATCCCAACATGTGACTATTCTAGCCACATTCTAGCTCTGCCACACTCCAGCTGGTGAACTTCTTTTGACTGGTTTAGATTAAAATATGGGCCACCGTGCTGCAAGTCAGCTATGCTGTTTTATCTTAGCGTGCGGAAGAGGATGTGTGTAATCAAATTTTAAATGAAATTTTGCATGTACATTTTCAAGTGTGAAAAGTCCGGCTTTTTGACACATGGCGTCTTTGAGGCGCTAGCTGACTTTTCCCCCCTTTTCTCAGAAATACTTGAGATGTGAGGTTTGAGTGACAGGAAGGCGAGAGGTGATCACTCAGGCAGGAAGTATGGAGTGAAACAGCTCTCTCGTTGATTGGCGGTTCAATACACAAATGGAAGACTTTCAAGCATTCTCTACAGAGTCAAACATTCACAGTATTATTTATTCTTGTTTTTATATTTCTATGTGAGTGATTATGCGTTGTACATAAAGGTCAGCCTCACTGCTAGTGTCGATGTTGCGTTTGTACAAATCTTTATTTTAGCCTCAATCAGAGTGTGATTATTTCCATAAGAGAATACATTTGTGGATGGGTATTGCTCAACATGAGCAGGTGGAGGTCTAGCCAGAGGCATGCTGCCACGCTGACCCCCAGTAGGGATTAACATTGCACCTGCTTTACAGGAAATGGAGGGGGAGGATTTAAAATGGGAATGGGGGGGAGAAGAGGCGAGCACCTGTGGACGTGGGTGACTCCGGAAGCAAAGGGAAACCCTTAGGATTAGACTCCATCTGCTCCTGGTTAAACTCTGCTCTTGCTGGAACCGCTACTAACATTCACTTTGACTTCCAGCTTTGTTGAGGAGAGATACATGGAACTTTGTCGTGATATATTTTCACCACTGCTGTTATATTAACATGCATGTTTCAGATAATGAAACTGAATATTAATTATTGAACATACAGTATGCTTAAAATTGAAATAAATGTACCCAATTTAAGTAGTAAAAAGAGTATTTGGAGAGTGATTTTTAAAAAAGATCACTTTACAAAAAAATCATTCAATCAGTTAAAGCAAATAATGAAATTAAAATAATGCTTACACTTCTATTGTTTAAAAAAGAACCTCAACTTTAATCATCATACATTCAATTTACCAACATTTAATAATAATGATAATAACAATAACAACAACAATAATATTAATATTAATAACAATATGCAGGAATAAAATGCATTGAAATGATATAAAAAAAAAAAACTAATTTGTCTTTATTTCAGAATTGCTGCCCTTTTAATTTGATTGATTTTGTGATTTGTATAAATTTTTTTAAGATGTCTATATAATTTTTATTTAGTCTTAGTTTTAATTAATTTAGCATTTAAACTTTCTTTTATTTTAGCCAGTTGTAAGGCAACACTGAATTTGATGTTTTATATATATATTTGTATTTTATTTCAAGTAATGTTTGTCATAAAATAAACCATTAAAAAAATGAGTTGAAATAAAATAACCCTGCCATCAGATCTATTCATATTCATTCATATCATCTAGATATGAAATTGCTTACTGTGATGCATCCTTGTCATCACATAATATTTCCAAATTCCAACAGCAAGGACATCTCTGGATTGAAATTTCGCTCATAAAATGATGGATCGGAGTCGTCAACCAGAGACTGTTGTTCTCTTTCCACATTTGGAACATCGCCTGTTCCTAACTATCCCAAGTTGGACAGCTTAACGATGCTGTTACTCTTCAGTTGGATCCGAGTCTCACGGCCCAGCGCGAGTCCCAGCACGGCATTGTGGGTGTTGTCCCATTCTACAAACATCATCCAATTCAGCACTTTATACATTCCGCAAACATTTCTGAACAGCACACAATTACAGATTTGGAAATAGTTTTATTTTTCATCTCCTCCATTTTGTAGCTGGATGCCTCGCAAAGTTTTTACAGAACACGTCTGGGTACCATCCAGTTTGGATATCAGGCATATCAGATGTCTCCTGCACATGTATCGCTCTTGTATAATCAAAGACTGAAGCTGATAAAGGTAAAACGCAATACACTTTTGGCTGTGACCCGTTGGTCTTCGCAGATACGGTCTGGGTGTGCGCCATTTCCATCGCTCAGTGGGTTGTCTCTCTTTAGCCAAAGCAGTTGTAAAACCAAAGGAGTGTGCTATCAAATGAGCCTGACAGGGGCCTGATAAAAACAACTTTTGCCAGGGAGAAAAACAGAGCCTTGGCTAAGCTCACATAACTAATGTAGCTCCAGGATTTTAGACTTCTCGCTGCTACCCTTGGCAGACGCATCACTCGCGTTCACATAGGCAAAGGACCTCCGAAAGAGCACAAGAAATGTCTGCCAAACTGCTCACAGCTCAGTTTAAGGAAAACAATCCAAAACTGCACTGAAACTCATTTCTTCCCACTGGGCTGTTAGTCAGGACCTGAAGTTATGTCAACTTTTCAGGAGATTTTTGAGGGGAGAAAAATAAAATAAAAAAACACCGCAAATTTTGCCACTAATGTCTCTGGCCAACATTTTCTTGTTCAGCTTCATGTTCAGCCTCCCTCCAGTCAGGACCGTGACTCTTGTAAACAAAGTGAGTGTGGCTTCAGCCTTCGAATATGTGATGGACTCCAGCTTGAGTTTGCTATATTAGCGCACTTACTGTTAGCGTAACAAACAAAAGTATTTGTTTGCCATTGTAACTCAATCTGTTGAAAATGTAAGGAAAATTGTCGAGTGATTCACAGAGGCACAGGGAAATTCACACGGCTAAACGCGATCTATTTTTTTGGTAATGAGTAGATGAAGATGTTTGTTTTTCAGAACAATTGAACAGACTCACCCGCTCCGTCTGTGTGTTTGACACTCGGCATGGAATATGTAGCCCCTCTTTCTTTTAACCATTTCGCCAGTTGCAGTGCAGGCTTTTAAGATTCCCAAGTATTCCCTCCAGAATTCATTAATCATTTAATCCCGGTATCGGCGCCTCTCCTGTACGAACATCTTGCTTTAGGTACTTTTATTCCTTGTAGTAAAACTTTAATGTGGTATCCTCTATATATTCAAGTTCAGGCATCAATATTTCCTTCTTTAAATACTTAATGCACAGCCTGCTTCATATCTTTCAACTTTTAAACATGAAAAGCGCAAAAGTCAGAGGCTCAGATGTCTAACTCACTGAAATACTTTCATGCTAAAGATCAGATATTGAGTATAATCATATGTATAATCACATATCTGCTGCAAAAATAGCCCCTTCACCTGCAGGCTGAGGATTCACATTGACGGATCTGCCGGTTCTGGAGCTATTTGGCAGCATGTTTGCGGATGTGGCCCATGGCATTCAACATGATGTTCTTATAGGTTTGCTGTGAAGATAGTCCATCATTCAAGAGCACAAAGGGCCCTGCAGGGACTCACCCCTAGCAAGCTCTCAATCCATTTATGCATGTGAGAACAGTCTTAACTGTGGGCTTGTTGAGTTTTTTTTCTGCAGTGTAGGAAATGTACAAGCTCATTTCTTTTTGGCTTAAATAACAACTTACAAATAACATGATTGGGCTAGAGCCTCACAGATGGGTAGAGAGGCCATTCCAGAAATACAGTAAAACAATATTTGAAAAAGTTTTATTACAATTATACTTAAATAACTAAGTTCTATTTTATTACATTTTAAAATGTAATTTATTTCTGTGATGGCAAAGCTGAATTCGGTGTCACCTATTCCTTCAGAAATCATTCAAATTTGCTGATTTGCTGCTCAAGAAACATTTCATATTATTATCATAATTAGTGTAGTTTTTAAGTAGTTGTGTTTTAAAACAAGAAAAAAAAAATATAGGGTTGTGTGTGTGTGTGTGTAAATTGTGCTGAATGAAAGTATTAAAATACAAAATATTCAAATTATTACATTTATTATATAAATATTATATATTATATAGTTTACATTTAAATAATAATAATATATGTAAAATGTATTTTTTATCTTTTTTTTCTCAGTGTAAAATGTAAAACTTTTTTTCAAAGGTTCAATTTGTTGCATTATTTAATTTAATAAGTAACAATTAAAAATTCAGTACAGAATTAATTAACTTGCATATGCATTTTTTTAATGTTTAAAGTTAATATTTTATGAAAAAGCCTGAATTAACAAATAGCAATAGTATATTTATAGATGAATAGCAACCTAGATTAAGACATTTTGTTAAAAATAATTGTTAATTTTTAGTTTGATACCTACAGTAATTAAGTTTTTCTAAACAAATAGAACTTTGTAATGCATTGTGTTTTGTTTTTTTCTTTCTTTTTAAATTTTACTGAGAGGTATACTCTTTATTACACCGTGACTTTGTCTCATCATATTAAGCAGTGTGAATTACATTACCAACAGCAGTGAACAGACTCTTCTCTGTCAGGATGTGTTTTGCTAAGTAATCACATCTCATCACGAATCCCAAATGAAGTAATTAACAGACCTACAGAGAGCTCAGTGCAGGTCACGAGCAGAGCATTACCATTCATTAACAAATTACACCTTGTGTTCACATCACGTATATTCATGCCTCACGTGTAATTGCGTAGGACACACCACCATTTGCCCCATGTTTGACTGGGCGGGTAAAAGTTACAGAGCGTGTAATTTGCAGCTCAACAACAAATTACATAACCACTTATCCCACTGCACCGCCCCGGTTTCTCACACAGGTAGAGCCTGCAGCTGACGGCCTGCCGATGCTGGAAAGCTCTTTTCTTGCCTCATTGAAGCAAAGACATTGTGGATGACATGTTTCACCTGGCACGCGTCAGAGTCTGGCAGACAGCCGTGGCCAGTACACCTGAGGCCAGCGCTCCTGGATCACTCGCTCTCTCTCTCTCTCTGGCTCGCTCCGTGTTTGATCTAATGTGACATCTTGAGGGAATACCCAGCATGCTGTTACGTCTGCTCTATTACCGGCTGAGTGCCTTAGGTTTACCTCTGTGACTCTGTGTGTGTGCACATGTGGGTTATCTTGCAGTATTTTTTTTTTTCTTTTAATCTACATCCAAGTAGCAAAACTGAAAATATTTGGTGCTCTGTTATAAATTTAGATTGTACATCTTATATAATATTTGACAATATATTTATTCATGTTTATATATTTATTTTTATTGCACTACATCTTTGTAATATAATCACTTTATAATCGCTACTTCTTTATAATACAGTGGTGGCCAAAATTATTAGAGCACCAGTATTTTCACTAGTTAAAAATGTTTTTTGAATTATTATTATTATTTCATTGTTTTAGGAAATATCACACAGAGATCAGACCTCTTCATCATCCAGTCTGTCTGGAATGACATGAAGAAACAAAGCAAGCTGTGACAGACTAAATCCAGAAGAACTGTCATAAATTTTTAACAAAAATATATTTTAATACTGATATATAATTACACACACACACACCTACACACACACACACACACATATATATATATATATATTATAATAACGTGTTACCTTTTGATCTACATCCCTGTAGCAGACTGGCAGTATTTTGTATTTAGTAGTTGTTTAGTTTGTACAGCTCATAATATTTTAAAATATATTTATTCATAATAAGATATATTATATTTGTATTGTTATATTTATATACATTATAATATATTGTGGCGGGAAAGGATCAGCATCACCCTGACAACAGAGCATCGGCACCTGGAACTCGTCAACCTGGGCCAATCGTTCACGGCCGGACTAATATAAAAGGAACACCAAACCAGGAAGTAAACAAGCGATGACTCCACTGCAAATGTGTGACTTACCTTTGTCTTTTCCACAGATGAAACACCATGAACTTCTACTTGCAATTTGAGTTGCCCCTTGGGCTTGAAAAGCAGTTTTTAAGATTATTTGTTAAATGTAACAAATGGTTTGCACCTGATTGGGTCAAATGCTACAACCACTATGATGTTCTCAAACATGGGATTCTCTTCGGGTTAGGGCTGTCCTCTACAGTAGCAGCACAGCTCTTCCATGACTGTGAGTTTAAAGTCTGTCTGCCTGCCCGCACCCAGGCGACAGACCTGATGAGGCTGGCCAAGCATTGACTCAAGGAAGGAGCCCCAATGGTGACACAGGTAGTGGTGGATAGAATGTTACAATTAGCGATTGTACAATTAGCGAGCTGGTGAATATGATCGATTTGACGGACACGGCCTTCCATCAGTACAAAGGCCGTCTAGTTCCCATGATGAGCCCATGCTTACCAACCCACAGACACCGGCGACAAAGAGATGGATGGCAGGTTGCATGGTACAATGGGAAATTCCCAAGAGCACACCACGCACAACAGTCAAAGTACAGGGACGAGCATATCTAGCGGTTCAGAAAGTAGCATCACACTGGTGAGATGACCAGCTTAAACACTGCTGGAAACAGGTGCAGAAAGTGGATGACCAGGAGGTCCAGCCAGCCCCTCACCCTCTTCCACACTTCATAGTCCAGAACGGCCTGGTGTACTGCATTGCACAGAAGAGGGGAGAGGAAAAACGTTTATTAGTGATGCCCAGAACGAAAACTGAGACTGTTTTGGAGTTGGCCCACGCACACACCATGGCCCGGACATCTGGGGGTTCAGAACACTGTTCAATGGATAAGGGATTGATTTCATTGGCCAGGTCTGGAGGCTGAGGTTAAGCAGTTCTGCCAAGCCTGCCCAACATGCCAGCTCACCTCACCAAACAAACCTCCCCCCAGCCCTCTCATACCACTACCTATCATCGCTGTTCCCTTCAAGCAGATCGGGATGGATCTCGTAGGGCTGCTGCCGAAGTCCAGCAGGGGCCATGAGCACATCCTGGTAATTGTTGATTACGTGACTCGGTATCCGGAAGCCATTCCCCTGCGGAAAGCCACCTCAAAGGTGATTGCCCAGGAGCTGTTCCTGCTTGCCAGTTGCGTAGGGATACCAGCAGAGAACCTTAACAACCAGGGAACACCGTTCATGTCCCGGCTAATGGCTAACCTCTGTTGGCTGCTGAAGGTGAGACAGTTTATCACCCACAGACTGACAGCCTTGTTGAACGTTTTAATAAAACCCTTAAACAGATGCTCTGGCGGGTGGTGTTCGAAGATGTCAGACGTCAGCCCCGTGGCCTATTGGATGTAGCCAAGAAGGCCTAGGAACAGCAGCCGGCAGCTCACAGAACAGTCATCAAACATATCCGGGAAATGAAGAAGAAAAGAAAAAATAGATTGTGTCATGCTATTAGTCCAGGATCACTTGGTAAAAGCCCAGCAATGCCACTATAACCAGGCGGACCAACCCAGGAATTCCAAGGGACCAAGTTGCCGCTCTCACCCTCCCTCATCCCATGGTTGTAGATATGGATTCCCACCTTTCTGCCGTTCAGAAGGCGGAGCTGAGACACCTGGTCGGTCAGTTTTAGGATGTGTTTTCGGAGGCCCCTGGTCACACCAACACCCTGCAACATGAGATCATCACTTCACCAGGAATTGTCATCCGGCAGCGGCCCTATCGAATCCCCGAGGCCCGTCGACAAGCTTTCGAGGAGGAGATTCAGAAGATGCTCAAGCTGGGGGTAATAGAACCATCCCAGAGCCCATGGTCCAGCCCCACTGTCCTGGTGCCAAAGTCAGATGGTACCCTCCGCTTTTGCAATGATTACCGGTGCCTAAATGAAGTGTCCCAATTCGACAGCTACCCCATGCCCTGAGTGGATGAGATGCTGGAACGTTTGGGAAGGGCCCGGTACATCACAACCCTGGACCTGACAAAGGGATACTGGCAAGTCCCTTTGTGAAAGGATGCCAAGCTAAAAACTGCATTTTTTTCACGCTATCTGGTCACTGCCATTCACTAGGAAGCCTGGGAGGATAATTTGGAGAAGCAAAGTACCTGGGCTGCATCGTCTGTCCCTTCCTGTTGCAGACCTATGTCTTCACCACAGTATTATTCACTTACCTGCACTGTTAAATAAAATCCACCCTCCAGGGTTTGTTTACACCACCTCATCCTGTCTTGTCGTGTTCTCTAGCGCCAGCATTTACAATATATATCCCCTTAAAATAAGGATATACACAGGGCTGGACTGGTAATCTGGACTGGTGGGCCGACGCACTTGGGGGCTGGTCGATATAATATGATATATATTTTTTATTTTTATTGGCCAACGACCGGCCCATAAAGCAGGGACAGCAGCCCATTGATTCATTTTCCATACTGACACTGGGCTGACCTAATCATCTCTTAACAGGCTCCACAGTGGAGTATCTCAGACACGAATCGCGGCCCATTGGTAGACTGTCTTAAAGGATATTGAGCTAGTCCAATGAAATCTCAGGCCACGCTCTGCCTCCTTCCTGGCCAGCCCTCATCTCCCCTTCATCTGCTATGTAGAGTTCAACCGGAGTTTGAGATGAGTCCATCTATAACAATGGATAAACCAGAAAATAGCAAGGGGGGGTGCAAAGAAGCTGCGGAAGAAAAGACGCAAAAGCCTTCAGCCGGAAGCAGCAAAATGTAAGGAGCTTAATAACAGAAGTTCGCATGAAGGGGAAATGCAGGAATCTTACCTGTCCTAATGCCTGCGCGCGCCACAACTGTAACGTTAGAAAACGTGAACACTTTTTAAAACAGCAAAAAAGACAAATGTGTGCATAAGGTTTTGCGAACGAATCTAGTTTAAATATGACCTGGCATACCGAAAACAGTGAAAAGAAACTTTTTGAGTCAAGAAAAAAAGGCCTCAATCCTAGCTTTACTGGCACAAGAATTTAGTGAGTGTCAAGTTGCTTCTATCCTTAAAATTTCAAAGACGGCAGTTCACAAAAAATTAAACAAACATGTATTGGTGGTGTATTGATGAGATGAACAGTTTTAAGAATAAGACCCAAAAGAAACTGATTTTTCTGCAGTGATCTCTTATTTTTTTTCCAGAGCTGTATATGGTAGGCCAATATGTGGTGGTGGTGGGCCGGCTGGACCATAAAATGCCAGGGCCGATTTTTACTCCCAGTCTAGCCCTGGATATACAGGAATTAAAAGTAATAAATGATGAAAGATGAGGAAGGCCAGGGTTAGGTTGATGTTCAATGGAAATAAAATAACATATTGTCTTGACAACACAAGTCTAAGCAATAATTTACATCACCTAAGTGCTTGTGTACTGACAAATGCATGATCAGAGAAAAAAAAAATGAAAGCTACATGGGTCATTATTATTTTTGGCCCACTTCCTGTGTTTTTTTACTTGCAGAAAACATCAGAGAAATGTCTTCACCCCTCCCAGTTTGGTGGCACTGGTACAGGCCAGTGACCCATGTGTGTGTGTGTGTGTCCACAGGTTGTGATAATTTCTCTTCGTCGTTTCTAAGCTTCTTTTGAGGCAAAGTCTATTGGAATGGCCTAAAGCTAATGACTCAGATCTTCAGACTGGCAGCAGATTACAGAGTCTGTAATAAAGGAAGTTCGAAGTAAAACATGAGTGGTCAGAACATTTGGCAGGACAAATGTTAGACAATATGTTACATTTGAAGCGCTAAAAAAGAAAATGATGAAAAGATAGTCAGAGATTAGGTTTTTTAGAATATTTGACTCTGCAAAATGCTTCAGTTCACAAAGCTAATTAGAGATGAGGGAAGAGAAGCAAATATCCTCAAGAATATATAAACGCACACACACACACAAAGTGTATGTATATAGAAATGTATATAGAAATGTCCAAAATATAATACAACAATATAATACAAAATATTCAATAATACATTAACATGAATTTGATTTTGTGCTTATATAAATAATACTATATTAAAAACAATAACTAAACATTAATTTGGGGTCTGTATGTTTTCATTTTAATTGATCAAAAGTATTTTGAGTAAATGCTTTTCTTTTGAGCTTTCTCTTTACTTTCTTTCTTTATTTAAGAATCCTGCAATATTACTGTTTTGTAGTGTATATCTTCCCTAAAATCACTAATAATTGCTAAGCATGCACCACATGAGATGGCCTTGTACTGGAACCGAACCGATGTGGTCTTAACCTAATAGCTCCTCTTTAGCAGTTCAAATATTAGTGTTTAAGATAATTTCTCATCCAATCACAGCTTTAACTCCATTTTACTGTGCAAAGGGCATCATTAAATGGATGCTCTTCCCTAACCATGGGTATTTTACATGGCCATTATTATCTGATGCACAATACCTTCCCAATCCATTTTATTTCAAAGTGAATGCAGTGGCAAAGATTTAAAAGAGCACCATCTTCCTGCTGAGAGAAGTCCATATGTTTTAGCACAGGTCTGCATAACCTCATTTGTAGCTTCTTGTCCTGTTCCTTCATGAATAATTCAAGTATGCCGATAGCAAGTGCTGTACGTGTCTCCATATGCGTGTGTGTGTGTTGTATGCGTGGAGGAAACGCTCTGTCTGAAGAGCCCTTGCCCCAACTTAGAGACCTCCAACTGTGCTGCCGAGCATCTCGGTATCGCTGCAGATGAAAGTCTAGAGGCCTGTGTATGTGTGTGTGTGTGATCTGACATTAAAGATATGCTCTTGCCTTGAGCAAAGTTCTTCCCCTCTTCTCGAATGCAACCAAATCCTCATGAGAACGTCATATTCAAATAATGAATACAAACACAATTGCGCTTGGCATATCGCATAAACAAAGTCAGAAAACAATCAATAATTGATCTCGCAATTATATCTTGACTTATGACAATAGGAATAATCAAGTCGGATGGAGAACAAGGGTGGCGGTTGGAGTCAAAGCCAAACGTGTTTAAAGGTGTTAGATGTTAGGTAGAGAGGTCAAATACTCCAACTTTTTTTTTGACCTGAACACTTTCCTTGGGCTTTTGACCTTTCAAGATGAACCAGAGAACTTTTTCAGCTCATTAGGGAGCTCAAATCTAACAAAAAAAATATCTGCCTGGTGAATCAATAGTAGCAAAAACGAGTGGCCCGGCGCACACAAAAAACAGATTCTCGTTATAGTGCAAAACACAGACCTTGGGCGCTGAAGTATGAGGAGCAGGCCAAATAATTCCTAAACACAGACCGCAAAAACCCACTTTGACAAACAAGAGCCAAGGGATAAAGTAGCGTTTGGAGATACATTCCGCTGGATGTGTCGAGAATCTCCTTGTTATTTAATATTTAAGGAACAGTGCAGCACCTTTCTGTAATATGGAGCAGATGGTAGCAAATCGAGTCCTGCTATTGCCATCTGTGAAGAGCAGGTGTCTGCCAATTGTCTTGGAAAATGGGATTCAGTCCAGGAGTTACCTGACCGAAGACAAACACCCTGCGGGGAGCACTTTTTTCTCTTCATTGCATGTTTATCCTCTGATATTAGCTCTCTCATTTTTCAATATTTCTGCTTTGTCTTTTGCTATCGTGATTTAAAGTACACTCTCCTGTAAAGTCACTACTCTCTTCTCTCTTTCCCTCTGCCCTCTATTCTAAAGGAGATGGGGTCGCCTCGGAGTCCAGAGAGGGCAGCACAAGTGTGGCATTGTGGGCCAAAGGAGAGACGGCCATTGTTCCTGCCCACTGCCTGCCACAGCTGTGCACGAATAAGAGCAGGGACAAACCACAACATATATCAATGTGGAGGCTGTGAGGGATGGTCCACGGGTGTCCACACTCAAAGAAGGCTAGTGTCTTTCAACTAAAAAATGCCAAAGGGCACACAAATCACTCAAGGTGACGCTTTTATTGCTTTCAATCCACAGGACGAGACAAGAGAGCTAGTAAAAGGAACAGACTCCTGAGGAATAGAAAATGCATTTGTGTGAGAGATAATATATGTTTATGCGAGCATGCATACAGTGTAAAAAAAAACAACTTCATAATAATAATAATAATAATAATTTAGATGCACAATAATGCCTTAATTTTCAGGCTTTTCACAGCAAATATTGATAATTTACAGCAAATATTCATTTTCTAATTTGATAAATTAATTGTTATATAATCTATTTGCATTAAAATAATCTTATTTAAATGTCAAATAAGCCTAACTACATGCAAATAGGTACATGCAACACTCCCAATACATGTCTCCTGTCTAGACAGATCTAACAAATTACCCTACTGTGGAATAAGTAATTTGTACATTTTCAGCCTGGAAGACAGAAGAAGGACTAATATTTGTGCTGCATTTCCCATGATTCAACATGAAACTAAGTAGAAACATCTCACACTCAACAGGCCGCTGCATCTAGGCTAGTCAATGAACTGGAAAGGGAATTGGACATGGTATCTGCAGGATATTGGCAGCGGGCAGGGCCCCCCATGATCGCAGCTGAAAACGAACGGCGCTGGGGCAAGTTAGTCGCGGCATGTTCACCCCAAGCATGCCCTTTAAGAGCTGTGAGTGCATTTTATCGCTGCAGGAGCACCCTAAGTCCACACTAAGCTTCTCTTCCATAACTCACAGAATTAGCCCGCACTCCTCCCTCTTTCTCATGCTTTTCTTGTGTTCTTGTTATTAGCCACCGCTCTCAACAAATATTGTGGTTGTGAAATCAGAAGAGATATCCGTCCTACAAAATGAACAAGATAGGGAAAGAAAGAGGTTAGGAGCTGGGCTCTTGGACAGGAGAAGAAAGTTGAGAGGAGAGAGCAGAAAAACCTCTATGTGGCCATTAAATATAAAAACTACCATTTCGATTTTGAAAGAAAATTGTGAAATCTTGTTAGAGTTTAAAATGACTGTTTTGTATTTGAATATATTTCAATTTATTCCTGTGATGGCAAAGCTGAATTTTTATCATTACTAGTAGTCATTACTCCAGTCTTCAGCATTACATTACTTTCACAAATAATTTGAATATGATGATTGAAGAAATATTTCTGATTATTATCAATATAGAAAACAGTTACGATATACATGTATACAGCGACATGCAAAGTTTTTCCCCTGTAATCTTTAATGAATAGAAAGTTCAACGTAACTGTATTCATTTCAGATAGCAAAGGCATATAACGATTTTATTTGCAAAAACAAATAACTCTTAATCAATCTGCAGCTGGGTTATCTTGACTAGGTTAAAAATAACTTTAAAAAACCTAATAAAAAAGAAAACGTATCTGTTGTTTGCAAATAAACTCTTCATATAGAGTGTAATTTAACGCATGCTTGCTGAATAAAATGATTAATTTCTTTAAAAAAATAATAATAAATAGTAAAAATTAATAAATAAATCAATGAATGATTGAATAAATACAATTTTGCACCACTTTCTATACAATACATACCACTATTTCTATATACTGTATATCTTAATTCTATATTATTTTCTACACTAACAAAGAACAAGGACTTGTGTATAATAACAGTAAGTGGTTTCACTTGATAAATGCACATATTGTTTTTTCTATTTACAATATTCTGTCATTTGTGATTTAAAAAACTTAATCATCTGCTAAAAGAGCTTCTAAATACGTGCATAACAAAACGGTGATGTTCAGAATAATGCTTCAATGGCAGATGTTTTAGCAGGGGAATGAACAGATTTGTATTAATGTTTATTGCACCTGTCGATGACTGCATAAGAGACCAACTCTGTAATCACACGTGGGACATCTGAGAAATACTTTTCTTCCTCTCAGATTTCCCTCTACTCTCCTGATCAACTTTACAACCAGCATTATATGCATATGAAACGACAATTGATCTTTCCATCTGACATGATGGATCAAATAGAGCTAGTCAGGTCTGCCTCTTCTGCAGTTCTCACCTTATGTCACTGCTGTGCTAAAAGGGGCCTTTGACACTCATCTCGCTGTGCGTATAATCGTGAGCATTGCATTATGGGAGTGGAATCTTGTCAACAGGAAGTTGGGTTGTTCACAAGGCCTCGCTCTGTCATTTAAACAGCCTCTCCGTTGTGATACGCTCCTCTGTCCATGTGTGGAAAAAAAAACAGCTGGACATAAAACCTCTGTGTGCGAGTTTGTGCACGAGCATGTTTTATTCTGCAAGCGCCACAGATAATGGTGCGATCCTCTTCTACCCCCCGAGGATGCACTTTGGCTAAGGAGCGGGGACCGGGGACAGAGGGGAATCACAGAAAGCGTTATGAATGTGCGTTTGATTTCATACGCCACAGGGGTCCGCGGCACAGTGGGCCACTTGTTGTGCTGCCGCCCAGATGTGCACCCGCCCGCTCGGATGAGGTCCCCCCTCAAAGACGCCCTGTTAGTGCTGCTGTCTGGGGAGACAGTGAGGGGCCCTATCCTCACCTCGCCCTGAGAACGAAATACACACACACACACACACACACCTCAGAAATGAATCAGTCCTGTACCAGGCAGAGCAGCAGTGTGAAGGGAAGATTCAATCATTCCAGTGTTCGCGTTTGATTGTGTGGAGCAGCTCGACTGCCAATGTGTGCTGCATAAAGGCAAAACGTGAACGGAGACACGATATATGACCCTGTGTCTGTGGGGTTGCATACTAGGAAGGAACAACAACATATATGTTTAAGAATAATGAATAAGTCAAAGCATACATCCTTTCTGGGGACACGTGTCGATGAGGATGCAAGTTGTCTGCCAGAGAAATAAAAACCTGAAAGGATAGTGTTCCTCTGTGTTCAGCCAGTGGGAATCTCTTATCTACACATAATTACTCTGCACAAGTCTTTACTGTTTTAATAAAATGCATTAGATGCTTCACAAACACACTTGGTTATATAAGATGGTTATATATTTTGCTTTAGTGTATCAATGGTTCTAGATTCCATAACATACATTTTGCAGATATTGTAATAATAGAGTTATTGAGGTTCATAAATACATAGAATATCTAGAGCAACTTCTCCAAGATGCTTGGAAGAAACCTGCAAAACTTGCTTATCAGTTAAGTCAATATTTTTTATAAGAACTATGGCATTATTTTTATGTCTCTGTTATGTAATACCAGATTTATTTGATGATGCTGATGATTCCTATATATATTATCACTATTATTTGCACTTATTTGTAACAGGAATGGGGATATTTCCTATTGACACACTGAAGCAAAAGATCTATATCTATCTATATATCCTGATATGAACTGTTTTTGATTATGCAGATGTTTTTAAACTCAAACACAGGCCTGTTCTTTGGAAATTTTTAATTTTACAATATTAAGAATCACACACTTTTGTTCTAAGAACAGTTTTCTAAAACTTTACCAGGAAAGATTGGAAAAGAAACCAATAAAAAAGGGGGATGGAGCTCATCAAACACATGAATGCAGAATTAACATGATACACCTTACAGTGAAGCACAGAGAGTTTAAATTATGGGATGCCAAAAGTCATTTATAGCAGCGGGAGTGTTTTCACATTCTCTTTTATGTGAGTTATTGATGGGGAGCTCCTGTGAGAAAGAACAACATTGTACCTCCAGGTGTGACAAGATGCTTTTGTGTTCACAATGATTCCTTTGTCACACACCTTCCCAAAGGAAGGCTAAATGGCCAGTGTCAGGCATTTAAAGGGGTAGCTCCCTGCTGCTCGTCATTCATAACTCGATCAATACTCACAAAGGGAGGTTATCGATATGCCACACTTTCACCTAGACCAACGTAAGCTCATAAATACAGCAACATGTAGACCTCAACACACACACACAGTCCTCCTTCCACTGTACACTACTGTTGCAGAAGGAGAAAACACTAATTTCAGCTTGCTGATCTTAATAATTATTAAGAAATGATTCAGGGCTGCCAATAGATTTAAAAATTATTCACAATTTCTTACATTTTTTTTATGTGCTAAAATACACAGAAGAGGTACATCTATTTTAGTAAATCTAGTTTGATTTATTGAATCGAAACAATCTTGAAATAAAAGTTTTGGTTAATTTAAAACAATTTTGCAAACGTATTTAATTATGATTCCTTAATTAAAATTTATTGTTAAATAAATACAGTGGCATTATCGGCATATGATTAGCCTTCTGGCAGCTTTTTGATTCACTACTATTTGAAAGGTTGGGCTCAGTTATTTATTTATTAGTGAAATAAGAAAGAGGCATTGCATTAATTTTATTTAATTTTAATAAAATAATGCAGTTCTTTTGAACTCTACATTCATCAAAGTCCTGAAAACATTGTATCTGTAACATCCCCATGTTTGTTTATGTTCTTTATTGCCTGTTTTCTCCATGTGCTTTCTGTGACTTAGTTTCCGTGACCCAGTT
>JAUMHI010000048.1:9668339-9686065 GCA_032359435.1 Enteromius unitaeniatus | reverse complement strand
GTTTTCTCCATGTGCTTTCTGTGACTTAGTTTCCGTGACCCAGTTCTGTTTTGATTAGTTAGTCTGTTCAGGTGTGTTTAGTTAATTATCATTGAGTTCCCTTCCTTTAGTTGCTTCCTGTCTTCTAGTGTTTGTCCTTTATCGTCTATGTTAAGCGTGTGTTTAACCTGCTCCTGTGTGTTCACATTTATGTTTATTAAAGATGTTAAACTTCAACCTCAAATCTCTCCGTGCCTTGCCTGTGCACCACTGTGACAGTATCACAGTTTAAAAAAATATATATATATAAAGCACAGCCGTTTTTCACATTTAAAGAAATTGTTCTTGAGCACCAAGTCAGAATATTAAAATTATTTCTGAAGTACCATTATCACTAATGAGAAACAAGTAATGGCTTCTGAATGTTCAGTTTCGCCATCACAGGAATAAACACCATTTTATTATTAAAACAGATATTTTAAATTGTATTCATATTTCAGAATATTGCTCTTTTTCTATCAAATAAATACAGCCTTAGTGAGCATTTTAAAAACCCTACCGACCTCCACATTTTGAATGTGAGTGGACATTGATGTAATGGTTTAGTGTTAAGTGTTAAGTTCTGGACCCAGTGCCAATACACACACTGATCTCAACAAATTCAAATAAAGTATGGCAAGTAAAGTGGAAAATTAAAGTTTTTTGCAAAGTAAAAGATATATTAGTTTAGGAACAGGACTGCATGGTTCATGTGGAGATGTAGTGTGACTGCTCTTCCTGGGACGTATAGTGACCCAGATAAAGAGAATGCATTATTGATGCACAACGAGGGGCCTTTTTATCTGCGCGATCAATTCGATGCATTCACTCAGGGTCTGTCTCTACAGTGCTACAGGACACCTGCTGAAGCTTTAATATCTGACCAGTCGATATCTGTAGCCTTTCACACCACAGAGAGAGATGGACCACTCTATAGTCAACCTCTGCCAGATCTCAAACGATGGCCGTGTAACACCGCACACTCTTGGGAAGATACAGTAGTGAACTGTAGAGTCAACTCTCTCTATGCTGTCTGTACAGTGTCTGTACAGTTATATTATGAAGTACAGTTATATTATGCATACAATTTTGTTATGCGTACATGATGAATTGTACATACACCATACTCTTCTGCAGATAAAGAGACCATGGGATGGAATGGCCATTTGAATGAGCAAAATTCATTACTTTGTTTGGGGAAGATGCATTTAATTCATTATACCAAGAAGAATGTGATATAGAAACATATTTTTCTTCCACTGATACGCCATAAGATTGATTAATTGGTCTTAAAATAGGTTACCAAAATCCTTAGTTTACCCAAAAATAAAAAATTCTGTCATTAATTAACTCTTAAAATTAAAATTAAAATTAAAAATCCATAAGACCATGTTTATCTTTGAAATGCAAATGATTATTTAATTTTATTTTTAAATCCAAGAGTTTTCTGACCCTCTGATCCTTTGTTTTGTACATAAGAAGTTTTCTTGTAACTTCATAAAATTACAGTTAAACCACTGATGTCATGTGAACTTCCTTACTTCCTATCGCCTTAAACATGTCAGTTGCACAAAGGTCTTGACAGAATTAATGACAGAATTTTTATTTTTGTTTGAACTACCCCTTTAATCACATTTAAATATTTTTACTCAAAATATTAGTATCATATTCATATAAATGCAATCATATCACATTATTTTGCACAGCCACGTGAAACAGTCACACACAAAATAGATCAAAGAAGGTACTTTTCATGGCATGTTATTTCCAAACAAACCAGCCGTATACTTTAAAAAGGCAGTGACAAAGAACTTTGTCTAAAGCTGCTATCAGCTTTCAATATGGGAATAAAAAATGTCCCACAAGCTATACATTTTTCAGAAATGTTTTCCTGGGGGACAGGTTAAAGTGAAACTGCAAACTAAACAAACACGGCAGTGCAGGCTTAAACATTTTCCTGTCTGAGCCAGTCAGCTGACAGGACGCAAAGAAAGGTTGCAGGTCTCAGATGAGCATATCTGTGTATACATATTCATTCCAGTAGGAATAATAGCGGTATTCCTTATATTTGCTTAATGACTATTAAATATGTAATTAATTTTTCTGTCTTTTCACACATGATAGATCTCATTGATTACGACGAGCATATTGTGGTAATGTATCGGTGACATCAAACATAAGACACACTCTAAGAACTCTATTTATAACCATTAGCAGTGGCAGAGCCTAACCTAGGCGTGACCTTTGTCAATTAACTACTGTGCAGTGATTATAGCTGATTAGCCTGACAGTAAGCGTCTATGAGTCTCCGTAGTCATTAAACAGTGGCATTTCTCCCAGCAGCATGAGACCCGGCACTCCAGGCAAGCAGTGACGGATGACACGGTTCAGGGCTTCAGGGGGGTTTCGTGCGACCTTCAGAATAGTAAAGGGGGCAGTGTGGACGGTGTCTCTGTGTAAGTTAACAGAGCGAGTGATTCATGCGCCTTTTCCAAAGAGGCATTCTGTGAGCGACACAACTCTAAGGGCACTTGTAGATAACAACCTGAGCGTTGTCAGAGAGCACCATTGTTGGGGATTTTTGGCTGAAATTAGCCAGGACCTTCTGGTCATGTGAACCGACCGCAACTGCCAAAAAAGGTCCAAGTGTTTAGTGCTTAAATGCGTTTGAAATGCAGACGAGATGTTTTATCCCACCATGACGAATGCAATCGGGTTAATAAAAAATATGATGCAACAATACTCAAAAAACTGCGGGTTGAACCATTGAAAGCAGGTAAACGAAATGGAACCGAGCCTGATTTTTTTTTCATGCCATGGATACAAGAAACATAACACAATTTGGCGATTTTGAAACGGGAGCAAAATTCCATCGCATCTTTCAGCCCAACAAAGCGATAAGCACAAGTGCGCAGCCAAACAGTGTCATGAGTAGAGTGAATAGGATTGCTCTTCTATCGCCTCTCTTCTCCCAAAACCGAGCTGACAACCTCCGGCGACGCTTTCCATTCAAGCTTAGCGGAAACACGTTTTCATTTCAATATCACTGAGTGGGCTGGGACGGCCTTTGATGTCTACCTAGCCGGTACCTTGTGGGTAATCTAGCCCTTGGATTAAGCCATTTCTAAAACGTTTTTCCCCTCCTCTCTTCCACGGCCAAGATTGCCATCACTGCCTCCGTAATCTTTTGTAACAGAAGCTAATGCAGAAACACCTGCCACACAAGCCGGGCACATCCAGTCCTGTCGTCGTAAGCAGATTACATTCTGCAATGCCAGGTATTTGAGGAATATTCATGTCGCTAAGTGCTTATGTAATGAGTCATAAAGCGCTATAGGCTCCCCCTTCCCCCCCCACACTCCCTTAGTTGTTTTTGAGTTGATCTCATCCCCATAAATGAGTGAGCCTTTGGGGCATTGTTTGGGTTGAAATCCCTGGCCCATGCCAAGAAGTGAAATTGCTTCGCCTCAGGGGTCTTGGAGACAAACTCAAGAGCCAATCCTCTGACTTGCTGTTGTTTCACTGGTAGTCTTGTGATGTGATACTTATTAGGAGCATGATGTTTTGATAACAACTCCACATGTTATTAATCATATTAACAAGACACAGAAGACTGAAAAGAGCAGTTTACAATTCAAGTAAATGTGCTTTGAATCACCTTAGCATCTAGAATTTAATGTGGCTTATCGCTTGCAGAAGAATAATACAAATTGTTATTAGTAATGTGACTAATAACAATTATGTACAGTACACAACCATTGAAAAGTTTGGAGTTTGGCAAGATTTTTTGGTTTTTGAAAGGCTCTCATGCTTTTGAAGGCTGCATTTTTTAACGCACAGTAATATTACACAGTATTATTGAACTGTTTTCCATTTGAATATATTTGTAAAATGTAATTTATTTAAAAATATTTCCTCAGAAAGTAAATTTTTCACAAATAGTTAATTCGCAGTAAAAGTGATTTTTTAAGTATATCATATTTTATTTTCTCTTTTCTTTAAAACAGATCTTTATTACAATATTTTCTCATGAAGTGACGTGATCAAGTTATCAGTCGGTAGTGAAGGTAAAACTCAGTAAAATTCATATTATAATCAAAACTGAGTACAGCATAAACAATTTTGACTGATTTATTTTCCTAAAATATTTATTTTATTTATGATAAATAAAGAGCAAAGTCCCGTTCTTCGTGCACTGGTTATTCAAATGATGCTACAGCATGTTATAACTCGAGCTCTGAGCTGTAGCCTAAATCTCAAGACATATCTCTTCTGCAAATCTGACACAGGAGGAGACAGAACTGAAGCAAAAGGAAATCTGGAACAAAAGTGAAGCCATCTTTTCAAACAACAGCCTGTGGCTCCTTTCACTTGGCATCTTCAAGACGCATCTGATCCTTTGCTTTGTTTAAAGCCAGAGCGTCTTTAAAAGTGGATTTATTTGTTTGAGGTTGTTTCTCTATTTATTTCTGTATTTACCAAGATCATCCAGTTCTGGGAGGGAAGGGGATGGTGGGTTTTTGTCAAATCCTAGAAGGTTTCTTGGCACGGGCACAAACACAACTTGATGACTTACAAAAGACAAAGATGGTTAGTTAGCGACTGTCTGCTCAGGGGTTATTGCGATGGAACCACTTCCCCGATCAATCCTACTTTCAAAAGTTCATTGGGAATTCAGGCCTGTTACTGAGGGAATAAATACTCAGCGGAGACAGGAAACAATAACAGGATCTCCTTCATTTTGCCTTTAAAATTGATAAAAACAACAAGGTAGATAAGCCGGAGGATCAAGGGAATAAACAATTGTGCAATGGAGCTGAGAGCCATTAGATCAAATAGCTTTAATTACCTGATTACGGTGAGCTAGAGCTGACTAGCTTTCTCTGGAACGCCGACTGCATGACTAAATTAGCGGAAGAGATAAAGTACAGTGCCAGATCTGCTCCACCTTACCTAATCTCCATCAGGTTTACCATCAACACTGCCTGTGACTCAGTTACTGTTGCATAAGTGTGGTGGAAATGCTGTTTTTCAGCTATTTCTGGACTGATCAAACCTTATTTAGATAAGGAGGGCTGTTACCGGATCTTTTAATGTTTAGGACAGACTTTGAGAACAGAGTGGGTTGTTTAAGAGGGATAATTGCTCTTTTATACTTTCCCATGATAAAGGCTGGCAGATCTCATCAAGTCAACAGTAACTGGCTGTGGCAGAGTTTCTTTTGAGCACATCTGCATTAATCCACTTGCAATAAACTTCAGTTTTCTAATGTTCATGGGTAGAAAAGGTGACAACAATAAAGGGGCATGCATCAAAAGTGAATAATAACACTTTAGAACAGTTATTTACTATTAACTATAACTTTTCCCTCAAAAGATTTCAAATTTGCTTTTTATTAATAGTTAGTAAGATAGTTGTAAAGTTTAGGTATTTGGCATGTAGAATAAGGTCATGTAGAATAAGCCATTATAATTTGCTTAATTACTAATAAATGGCTAATATTCTAGTAATATGCATGCTAATAAGCAAGTAGTTAAGAGAACCTTAATTTAAGTGTTAGGAAATGAACCATATAAACACAAAAGACGGACAGGATTACAAAATATAATGCTTGCGTTATTGTTGTTCGTTTTTTATTTCAGGACCATCAAACTAATGCCAAGTTTGATGAAGGTGTGTATCATGTTTGCCTCCTCACTTGCATTCTTTGCAAATGACCCTTTGACCTCAAAATGAAGCCATCCAAAGGCCCAGCGACGTAGACACTTTAAATATTTTCTTTGTCTTACTTTTGTTCACAATTGTTTTCCAGTAGTGATTGGATGTTCGGTCATCCTGTGTTGTGCTTTGTTAGATAAAGTCCTTGCGTCCCAACAAAAGCATCTTGGAGATACGTGAGGATTTTGGTGTCCTGTAACTATGTTTGTTTGACTGATGGGTGTTGTCCGAATGATCTCAACTCTTGCGGCTTATAGTCTGTTTCTCATTTTTGCTGAATCTGATTTAGCCCAGGGAATGTGACATTCATTCTTGACATAACGTTTTCTTTTTTTAAAACCTGCATCACGTGTTAATGTCATCTGGATGTACACAAAATCACAACTTAGAGCCTGTGCCCTTCTCCTTCCTTCTCCGCCGCACTGTCAATATTCAATCCCCAAATACAGTACATCTCTTTTGAGGGCAGTATTTGCATCAATGATTTTGCCCCATGTCAGTTTCTCACAGCTGACAGCGGTGACTGCTGAGGAGTTTGACTTCAGCCCTGTGGATTTTCTCCTGACAGAGGTCAGACCCTGGTGTGACAGTCAAATTTACAGTCTGGTGACAGCTTCCCCGTAGACCAGATCACCAGGGATTGATTTTGAGCTTACGTCTGGATGGAAGTGATTTCCCTGGCTTAAGTACATGTGCATGTGGATTGTACTTTAGTTACAAACAAAATTATTTATTAAATGCTTCTTGGTTTGTAAATAAATTAACATATGCAGCTAATGGTCACTTGGAAGTTATGTTTAATGCTAAAATGATCATTTGTTTGACAGGATAAAGCAATGTTTCAGTACAGAAAACAATTATTAGTATCTTTACTTTAGATTACTCTTGTGAAAACTTGTCTTGCATCATATCTTGATGTGTGTTGCCTTAATTTGTAGAAATAGTTTACACAGAAATGAAACACCGTCATTTACTCACTTTCATCCCGTACCAATCCTACATGACAAATTTTCTGCAGAACACAAAGAAGAATTATGAATAACTTTGGGAAGTCCTTTTTTGCAATTTTGGTCACAACCGACTTCCATTGTACGGTATGTAATAATCAAAATCAAATCAAATCAAGTCAAGTCAAGTCAAATCAAATCAAATCAAATCAAATCAAATCAAATCAAATCAAACACTGAAACATTATATAAAATATATATAAATATATATTTCTACAGGTTAAAGTCAAATTAAGGTTAAAGTCAACTTAAGGCATCATGTCAAACAACAACAATAACAATATAATTAATATTAATAATATAATTAATAATATCATCAGTAACATTGCTTTGTTTAGGTTTTTTTTATAACATATTATTTATTGATTAACAATATTATTATCTAAACATGCAAACCTATGGGATCAAGTTCATAATTGTGATCCACTGTTTGCACTAAGGACTGCTTGCAGTAAAGAATAAAAGAAAAAAAAAGTAAAAAAAAAAAAGAAAAAAAGAAAAAAAAATTATTTATAAAAAATATATAAACTGAATAATAAAAAATAAACAACATAATTTTAATTATCTATTTTTTTCATGCTGCAATGTATGCTGGGAGCTTGTACACATTTTAACACAGTTTGAGACAACTGTTTCAACTTACTGTATTTACTGTATTATTCAGGTTCTATATTGTTTGATTGTACATTGGATAACATAACTGTGACAAATTATAATTTACAGAACTAAGTTTACATAGTTTCACTTAAAACAGGAATTCAAAGTTATTTACAGTTCTGGTGGGTGTAAAAGAAAAAGAGAGAGAGAAAGACAAAGACAGGGAGAGGGAAAGTGAGAAAAGATGTGTTAATAATGATAAAAACCTGACATGATGAGAAAACACACACAAACACACAAGTGCCTCATGTGTTTTAGAAAGGTCATTTACCTTTAAAAGCTGATTGCTCTGCCCCTTTAGTCTACATTACATTACACATTAACAAGCAAACTCCCAGTTGTGTCCTCAGGTTCAAGTTGAAACACCAGTGTGTGTGGTGCAATGTAAGCAAAAGACTGAAGTTCTGCCTTGAGATAGGAAAGGCCCAGGCAATTAGGCTGTTTCATGTCACTGGACTGTGTCTGCTTCCCCCTCTGGACACTTCTGAGTACCGCTTAAGACACCTAAACGCCGTGGAGTAGGGAGCAGAGCAGGGATAATGTCATTTAGATGGGGGAACCGTGACTGGGAGTAGTTTTGGATCAGATAATGATCTCCGTAAAGAAACATTATTCCACATCAGCATGAGTCAAGCTCTTGTCTGATGTTAGCTGGCCTGATATATCTTTTACATGGGATATAAACATAAGATATAAAATATTCTACTGAGGGATCAGTTATCAGATATTCAAAAAAGATTAAAAATTCTCAAGTTAAATTGTTGCTCAGTTACATCCCACAAACAAATGTTTCAGCTTAAAACACACAAAGAGTATCTGGAGAATTTCCTGTGCCTACCCACCCACCTTAAACTGTCTCGTGGAACAGAGGAACAGAAGATGAGCGGGGAGGAGGCTGTCTGTATCTTCTCGCAGGGTGACACAGGCCCTGATGAATTCTTAGGAAATGCTGCCAAGCTTAAGTCCTGTGTTTGTGTCTCTGTCTATTTAACGTCCATGTCTTTGACATGAGGTCAAATGAAGTCATAAAGACCAAGTTAATGAATCTGATGTAGAGATAAAAGGTTTGATTGTTCAGTGATGGGAGGTCTGCAGTCTGTTTAAAACTACTTACTGGGTGTTTCTTTAACTGTGAACACTATTGGAGCGGTAGAAATGACGGCACTGGTTGTTTCTTTTTAAATAACCTGCCAAACTATTTGTGTTGCTAGGGCCAATGATGTATAAAAATAAACAAAATAAATCTGTTCATAAGTGATATTTAGTTAGATGGAAGTACTTTATATACCACTGTCGTTGTGTTCACTTACATAATGTCACAACCGTGGGATAGCTATACATTTTGAAATATTAATAATTACTTGTTTGTATTTATTTTATTAAATACAAATAATAATAATAATAATAATTAATAATTTTTAATTCTAAAATTCTAAGATTGAAACAAGGGAGGGAAATCAAGGTACTCAAAAACAAGCAGTATTAAGCGATCAAGTCATGGTAAAAATATTGAAATTAAAATAAGTAAATAAATAACAATCAGTTGAAAAAATAAGTTAAAATCAGTTCTTAGACATAAATGCCAAAAGCTGCATGAAGAGACCCACTGTTATTATTTCTCATAAATATTATTAGTACAAACGGAGTCAGATTTGTAAAGGTATTATGTTACATTAATATTATAATATAATATAATATTATTTACTATTCCCATAGTCTGGTAAAGTAGCAGTATTATGGTCTGTTTTTCACCAAAACTGATAAGCTCTTGAAAGTTACATTTGACAGAACTAAGTCTGCTAAAAATTCTGTCTGTCTGGAATTGTACTCATTTCATTAAAAACACTGAACTCCAGTACACAACAACAATTATTAATTCTAATAGAACAGTAAATGAATAATATAGCCTATAGTTTTTTTTTTCTCTCCATTTATGGAAATGCCTGTTGGCCCACGCTTTCCCCTACTTTTTCTAATTTACATTTACACATTAACGTACATGTAGTACATTGCACATATGCACACTGTAATGTAAAATGTGACCTTTTTATGTTTCCAAATCCATGATGTATCACAACTGACTAGATAGATCTAGTTCCTGATGGGGTGAGGAGAGAGTTGTAAGGCCATTCAACACCACTTGCACTTAAAAAGAAATACAAGCCGACAGTAACATTTCCCTTGTAAACATTTATGAAAGCAGGGCGTTTGTCTTGAGAAGGGCAGGACGCAGACATTTTCACAGAAATATAATATCTGTTATCACAGTTTCCTATTTGTCCCACATTATATTGGTGGAAGGTTGTGGCACCTGTGATTTTTCTTTTCTGTTTGAGATATCACAGGACTCGAGAAAACAGAGTAAGTCTTAAGTGGGACTATGAATCCTTATCTGATGTTACAAGTACTTGAAATATGAGATCATATCCAGATCCAGCAACTATGGAGAAGTGGGACAAAATAGGGAACACATATCTGCCAGTATGGTATTGGTTTGCTTTGTGTCAAGGCTCATTATATTTATTGTTTTATCTGTACATGTTGGTAACTTCAGCCATGTTATTGTAGACTGACCCTGTAAGGTAGTCCATGAAAATGTGGATATTAAAATGAATGTCCGTGGCTTATACCTTGTCTCATAAATTATGAATGTAGGAAAGTGGTTTCATCAAAAGGTGACCTATAGTGTAAAACAAACTTGAAGCTAATGTCGACTGCCTTTCACTCCACAGATAAGTGTTTATGTAACATTCAAGTTGGGAGGTTAAATGAATGTCAAAAATCCAAATGGCAAAGCTGCATAAATGAAAAAAGCCTATTAGGACAGGGAATATTTTAATCTGTCATATTGCATAGGAGCAAAACAATAGTAAACAGGCAGACACATCTGTCCCCAGCTTATCTGTGTATTATGACGCACTTAACCAACATGCCTAATGTACACATCACCGGTGCCTGGTAAAGCCTTCTGTAGCTGGACTTAATGATACTTAGCAGAGGTCCTATTTTATAGGATGCTCACCACGAGCATTTAATGTAAGCTTTATGGACTGACAGGTCATGGATTGGTGACTGGCAGATATTTTTCACTAATGTGTTGTAATTTTAATTGTGAATTAAAACAGCTGGGTTCAAATGATAATAACAGATTCTTTTTTTATTTATTAACTCCTCAAAGTAAATTAGAGATATGGTACTACTTACTAATATCTATCTTTCTAGATGATATACAAAATATGTTATGTGGTACTTGAGTTGGGGGGTATAAACATGGACCAACATACTTGGTACTTCACTGATGATAGATGGTACATAGTAAGTAAAAATGCACCGTAAAAATAAACTGCATAATTTTACATGAATTACCAGTTCTTCAAAATATTTAAGCACTGTTGTGGAAAGCATTTTAACATTACCACACACTTGTTTGTAAGTGCTACATATTTACAATGTATAAACCAAGTACAGTACTTGTCTTGTTTGTTATCACATAATATTTTTTTCAGTAGGTGTTACATATTTACCATGTACATATACTACATATTTATCGTGTATATATTGTACATTAGTAAGTAAAGTATCTAATTAGTTCCCATTACCTATAAGTGACCGTTATTCCTAACACTTGTCAGTATGCACAAATTAATCGATGATGTACATAACGTACACCTCAAGTAAGTACCTTGTGTTTACACTCATTTGCCTGTAGATACAAGATATATACCATGTTTGTACAGTATGTACAGGTTTCTGTTGAACAGCTTTTATGATTATGCCAATCAGAATTCGCAAACAAACAAGCAAATTCCTCCAGGAGCTTTCTAAATTAAGAAAACAACCTGAAACGGAAAGATTAGTCTCTGTCTGATCTCCTCTCATTTGAACTGTTATTTCAACCATCTTCATTTTCCTGTGCCAACGGTGAAACAAATGTTCCTGTTAAACATTCCAGGATTCATCCATATTTAATTACTCCCACCTTCATTAACATACGACTCCTTTTAATGAAGAAAGTGTTACATTTATTCACACCAAATGGCAATTCTGTCTTTGATGATCTCAACAATTAGAGAACATCAAAGCCTAGGTTGTGCAAACTTGGATTCTCATTTGCATAATTAAACCAACCTGTAGACAGTAAAAAGATGAACATTTGAAATGGAAAGTGGAATTATATTTATGCTGCTTATGAAATAATTATGTACCTTGTACTCAATTAAGAATTTGGTAATTAACTTGTAGTTTAAACATAACCAAGAAATTTGTTTAGCTGCTCTGTATTGAAATAGCAATGTTGCTTTTGGCACATCTCATTCCTCACAGTAAAATGAGAAATCTTTCATCTTTTAAGACATTTTTAATGACCGCTGAAATAGTTCATGACAAAGATAGATTGAGATTTATGTTTCACAAAATGACCTAATTTCTGCAGATTTTCATACTAATCTCTTATCAGAGGTGTTCTTACAATATCTATTCACCAGCACTAATTCTCTCTCTATGTCTCACACTTACATGTACTTATGCGCGCACAATGACTCACTTGATTAAAAAAAATAAGCCAGAATTTTGATACTTGAGTCTCATCAAAAGGGTTATTATTGGTGGACAAGTGCAAGGTTTCTGATACAAATCATTCAGAATTAAATCAATAATTCAAATCAAATATCTGCATTGTATCAGGCATCATAAATACCAGAATATCATATTACCATATTCATTTACTGTAAAAGCTATTAGCACAACACGATCACATTACAAGCAACATTAATGTGATTAACATTTCAAGTAAAACTAAAGAGTATTAAAATATTCAAGCAATTTTACAAAGGAAAATAATGCTTTCTTTGTCACTCACACACTTGATGTTCCAAAATTTTGGCCAGTTAGATTATATTTATTTATTGAAAGTAATTCATATTTTGTAATTATTTTATTTATTTATTTTATTCACAATTTTAACAGAAATATTAAGCAACAGTTGTTAACACTTATAATACAAAGAAATGTTTTAGCATGTTTGAATGATACCTGGAGGATCATGTGACATTATTGAAGAAAGGAATAATGACTACTGACAATTTAGAATTCAATATATAAAAGTTTAAAATATCTCAAAATAGAAAACTGAATTCACAAATCACTAAATTACCATTTTCTTTTTTGTGTTGAAGCCTGAATGTGCATTTTTATTATTTTTTTTAGATGGTAGTGTAAATGTGCACAACACAAAACAGACTTCTCTAAAACACACATAAACCAAAAAAACTATTGTGCTATTCTGATTGATCATGCTTTTGCATCCCACAATATCTGTTACCTCTCATTTAAAATGGCAAATAAATCAAAGTGCAAAGAAAACCCACACCACTGACAATATATTTTCGAGATTTCCAAACACTGCACATCGTTTCATGCCTCTCCAGTGTCTAGCATTTTCAAAAAGGAAAGTTCAGGAACTTGTTGTGTTTGGCCTTTGCTCTTCATCCATCCCCTGTTCAAAATCAAACTGGCGTTCTGGTTGTGACCTGTTCTCTACTCTCCACTGTCGACTCTGTTAACATTAGCCAAACTAATGAGGCAGTGTTCCTTATCTGCCTCCCTCCTTCCTTGACATGAGCGTCCTGCACACAGTTCTCTCGCAGTCATCGCTCCTCTTTGCGTCAGCTCCCGCAAGTCGGGGAGTTGAACCCCTCCGGCCCTCACTCTTCGTGGGAACAACATGCTCCCCCCCACCTCCCCGATGGACCTTAGGCCTTGTCATCTTTAAACCTTCAAACAACACCCGAGTAGCCCTCCCCCTTCCCACGGTTAAAATAAATTGTCCTTAGTGTAGAGGCGGCTGTCTGAAGCTCGCAAGTTAGGCCTTCCTGTCTTCGGGATTTTGGAAGCCCTCCCCTAGAGAGTAAGAAAGACTTTGTGAGAAAGATGAGAGAAAAGAGGGACAGGAAAAGAGAGCAAATGAGAAGAAGGTGTTGTAATTCCTGCCCACTCTTGAATCAGGACAGCGCCCACACATTTTCTCAAGCCCCCACGAGCCCTGATGGCTGGGGTGATATAGCACGGGACAGGGTGTGTGTGTTGTGATGACGGTGAGGTGGCGTTTAATGGCTGGCCAAAGTATCCTCGTGGGCGACTGCCGTTCCCATGCCCCGTTGCATTCCTCCCTCAGATCCCAGACGCGTTCTTTTGCTACTATTTATTTTTCCTTCCCCCTACGTGGAGGCCAGGATGTACAACGAGCGCATTACCAGTGACCTGAGTGGGAGGGGAAACAGTGGAGCCCTCCTGAACACAAATGGACATACACACACACATTTAAATGTTGCCATTAGTCCAGCCCCCAAGGGGTTATGCTCTCCTTTTAACACAGCGGTGACACTGTGTGTAGTGCGCTCTGGGTAGTTCTGGAGCAGCTTGACCTGTCTTGAGGTCTGGGTTATTATCTTATAACCCATTTTCTCAAGTATTGATGAAACTATGCATCAAATGTTTGATGAAAGGTTGTTTCGATGACTTTGTCGGTGATAACGATAAGCAAAAAATGTATATCATTAATATAATTATGCAGTTTTAAACAAATTACACTGCTTTTGAAGATCTGACAATCTTGACAATTTTGACAATCTGAAGCTCATGTGTGAATGAACAATGGCAAACTCAAGTGCTTTTAGTTAATTAACCACATATTATATCCATGTTACATATACATAATCAGATACTCACACAATATGTGCTACTGTTGTCAAAGTAAAAGTTTCAGCACTCATTGTCACATAAATAATATAATTCTAATATACTTATTTTATGTTTAGGAACGCTTGAAAAACAACATCGTTAAAAAATGTGTAAGCAGTTGTACTGCTTAATACTTTTGCTGAAAGCATAGATTTATTAATTTTTCATTTATTTGTATTTTGATGTTCCAAAAATAGTATATGTATGTCCTGCCATTTTGAATTAAATTGAATACATCCTCTCTAAATAAATGAAAAAATGAATTTCTTCAAAATAAGAAAAGATCCCAAAGGTTTGAACAGTAATGTAATATTACAGTTTGTGTACAAAATCAGGCAAATGCCTGTGATCTTGAACTATGTAAAAATTGTAAAAATGTAAAACCGAATAGTTCTGTAAATATGGAATAAAACACAGACAATGAATATCTAAAGAATAATACATTTACAATATTGTATTACAAAAGGCTTTCCCATGTCTGGCCCCCAACAGGAAGTATAGCTCAGTTGCCAGTTTTTCTTACTTCAGTCTTTAATTCTTTAGTACACTGCCTTAATGGCATCCCTGAATTGTTCACGCATGTATCATTGAGGTCTGTGACTTGTGGGCTGAGCCCAGGGTGGCACTGCGAGGGCAGCGCTGATATGCATCTGCACATCTATATCATGATGGCCAAGGGCTCAGCCACATCACAGTAAGGGAGATTATCAGCCATGATAAAGGTGAAAGAGCTTTAGTCCTTTGGCTTTAGGACAGTAAGATCTAAATTTCCCTTTCTTTCCATTTCAGTGATGATAATGGGTTATTTTATATTAGTGCATACCATATGTCCAGTAGCTGCTGATGGACAGGGCTGTATTTGAAATGAATATGTAAAATAACCCTGAAAAATGAGAAGAACAAAAGTGGAGCATTTTTTGAAACAATTCAATATGAGTCACACTGTGAGTAATAAAAGTCTCACTTGTGAAATGTAAACTTGCAACTTCAAGACACAAAATACAGTCATATTGTGAAAAATATAAACTCCTAAGTCAGAGATATAAAGTCAGATTTTGAAAAACAGTCATATTGTTTGGAAAGTCAAACTGTGGGACTGCGAGTCACATTTTGAGATACAAAGTACAAATTACGAATATAGTTGCAATTTCAAGAAATGGCTACAGTCCTGAAAATTACACTTGGAAAATGCACAGTATAGCCATGTTGTGAGATATAAACTCATATTGGGAGAAATACAGTCAAAGTGCGAGACACAAAGTCAAACAGTGAGATTTGGAGTCACACTGTGAAATACAAAACTGTGATATAGGTATGACATTAAATGTCGTTAAATGAAAGCATTAGGCCTGCTGCCTGGTGAGTACACATTTTAGAAGACAAAACAATAACAAGAAGAAGAACACAATGGCAGTCTTGTTACCGGGCACAGATTCATCCAATCAGCAAGGAAAAGATACTCTAAAACACGAAGAACATCTAAAAAGGAAACAGGCCTAAATCCCCGGCTCATGAGTTCTTCCTGAGGCTCTTCTCCCTGGGAAAGCACGGGGCAAGCCAAACACCCCGAACTTTCTCAAAGCCCTCACAATCTGCAGATCTGACAGGCCCACTTCCTGTCGGGGGAACTTCCCACCTCTCCCTGCTGGAGAAGAACAGGATGCAAGGACCCCCTAGGTGATCCAAAACGTGGAGAGGACATCGCTCTGGGGGCCCTGTACAGAGCTATCATAACACACTACAGATTCACACGTTCCTACCCCTCCAACACGGCCCGTACTTTCTCACAGAGTTTGCGATGCGCTGGTTTGTGTACAGCGGTCTCTCAAACAGGACGACCACCGGCTTTTAACCCCTCAGAAATTATTGTTCTTGCCTTGTCTATTATTTCAGCCAAAGACGCTGATGGACCAGGCTTGTTTTTTTTTTTTTTCTCCCTCTCGCTTACTGTCTCTCTGTTTTTAAATGACCAATTATCTTGATTTACTAAAACCTGACATGCGGTGAACTGCATTCTCACGTCAGTCCCAGGAAGAGCGACGCCACTCTCCCGGACGTATCCCCATTTAAAAATGCATAAATATTTGTTCTCTTAAGGACCGCATTGACAAATGCTCTAAAAACAAGTCGTTTAGTGACTCTCAATAAATCTATATTTAGCTACCACTACAGCTGAAACTCAAGTCATTGACCCCGAGTCAGAAGGGAGGGGAAAAAAAGAGGTTTTAAAGAGAGTGAAAATGTATTTGGTGCTGGAGCACATCTGGGATTGGTTACCCTCATGGAGGTAGGTATTAAAATAGGAAACACACTGGATTTTCCCTGACCGTATGCCTTAGTGACTCTAAACAAAGCAGAACATTTACACTTCCGTTTTACACGCGGATTAGAGAAAAGCAACATGCCCCTGTGAGTCCACCTGGTCGGATTGCGTTATCACAACAATGTTGGACCAACGAACCGACTGTCGGCCTAATCCTTGTGAGAAACAACCAACATGCCCTTTTGTAGATTTGGGGATGTCAGCGAGTTAGAAGTTCTCCCGTACATTACTGGATGCTTTGCTGTTAGCGACTTGAAATTATCCCATGCTTCACTTGGAGACTATGTCATTTCACTTCGTCCCAGATAAGTGCTCTAAGCACCGTGTTCTTTTTCCAGTTGCCTGACATCTCAAGCTGACTGCGCTAACATCAGTGATATACAAATGAGGATGCGTTAAGGGCCGGCTAGTTCGTTACAGGAAGCTTTTCTGCAGGGTAAAATAAAAAACAGCTCATTTGGACAAGACAGTGAACACATCATGAGAAAACATGCCACTCGTGACACCCATGTCATTAGTAATCAAACAAATGTTGATAAATTGAATATAATTAGCATGTGTCAGATGCTTTTAGTGTAATCAGAAATGATGGGCCAGCCAGTTAAGCATACACATTAAAAAGTCCCAGAGTGCTTCTTTAAGTAGAAATATCAGTAATTTCTCTCTGGCAGTGTGTCCTTCAACTTTTCTGCGTGTTATCTTGGATGACGGATTACGGCGGATTTGTCAGTTTTAGAAGAGTAATACAGACTAATCACGCTGACCATCTTAACACACTATTCAGGCTTTGCTATAAGTTCCCAAACAGCATATTGGGAAGAAAGAAAAAGTAATGTCAGGAGCATAAAGGGATAACTGGTTAACTCATTTTTTTTTTTTTTTTGCTTTATTTGTTGAGGATTTATCAGTCATGCTGCAGTGCAACATACAACAGGCGAATTAAAACAGACTGAAACTTTTTTGCTTGTTTGTTTTCATGTATAATTATTGAAATTGATGCTCTGATCATTTTAATTACAGTTGTTTATGTAACATTTATTGATCCTTTAAAAAAAGTATACTACCATTTAAAAGTTTTTCAAAAAGGATTGTGCTCATCAAGGATTTAACTTCTGTCACAAAACGGTGCTGTGAAGCGTGCCGTTACGCCTCTCAGCGGGGCAAGGAGCAAAGGAGACAGAAAGGTTTGTTGCAAAATATTTAATTAAACTCAAAATACAAAGAACAGAAAGCTGACGGGGCAGCAACGCGACAGGGACATTCAG
>JAUMHI010000048.1:9634277-9667723 GCA_032359435.1 Enteromius unitaeniatus | reverse complement strand
TCTTTATCATTGTAGGATGGTTGTGTACACACACTCCCAACACACATTTCAGTCCAAACAGCTTGAAAAAGTGCATGCAGCACCGGATGACCCCTTTAAAACTTAATATTTCTTTGTGGAAATTGTAATGAATTGTATTATTATTATTTTTATTTAATTCATAGTATCATCAGCCGCTATTGGATATTTAATTGTGTATTTGAATTGTGTATTTCTTATTTATTTTTTTACATTTTCTGCCAACACACATTTTATCTCATAAAAAAAATATTATTAAATGTAATCTTTAGCAAATCATCAAATGAATATCTATTTTTCATACTTCACATTATGATATGCCTCAGTTGCACTGTTGTATTTTAAACTGCTGAACTTAATGCTTTTTTTTGTATGTACACAAACCAGTATGCATTTTTAATAGCAGTCGTTTATCAGTTATCGGCAATAACACAAGTCATCAGCATCAGTCAGAAACGTAATACCATTCATCCCTGAAAAAGCTTTGCTAGGAACAAATCAATGACCCAGACGTGTCTCCCATTAATATCTACGGTGGTTACTGCCCTTCTTCTGCGGTTTCAGTAGCAAAGGAAACGACAAAGAGATTCATGCTCCCTCCTCCCTTCCAGCTGAAGCCATAAAGACTTGATGACATTCAGATCTGTGCAGAATTAAACTGAGGTTGCCCCCCCCAACATCCTCCCTGTGGGACACGTGTGCAAGTGTGCAAAGACACAGAGACGGGCTGTACTGATGATCTGGGGGCAGAGAGCAGAGGAGACAGAGATTAATTATGTTCAAATGGCCATGCATAACTCACATCTGCTGCACCTAAAGATCCCGAGGCACGAGCTGGATACAATGTGCCTGTTTCAGACTATTAGACATGCAGGCGTCCATATCCTCCCCCAACTCTATTCATGCAGGGGTCCACGAATCATGATGTGTGAACCCCTGCCAGCCACCACCCCCAAACAATTGCTCCTGACTTAAAATCTCTTGAATGAGATTTTCATTTTCTGAAGGAAATGCAAAGGTACCCATCTGCTAGGTCGTCTTGTCATCAGTAAAGTCTTAGTAAAGTACCATACCGTGTGTGTGTGTGTGTGTGTGTGTTAAGGGTTCCATGAAGAACCTTCATTCATGAAGCCTTTTCATTCCACATAAGGGTCTTTATTATGTTCTTCATTCTACGAAAAAGAAGTATCTTTTAAGAACTAGTTATAGAATGGACTTTTTGAGGAACCCAGAATGGTTCTATATCATTGCTGCAAAATCATGTATCATTCATGTCTGCAGTTACTCACTGACATTTAATACATGGGTGTCCCTTCCTCCTCAGTCTCTCCAGGTTGAGGTGGCACATGGGGTTTATGTTCCAATTAGGATGTGTACACACACACACACACACAAGTTTACAAAGGGGACAGAAGTGTGGGACAAATGGTAAGACAAAGGCAGGGCAGTGCCGTAGAGTTTAATGGCTTGGATGTACGTCTGGCATCGTCCTTCCGCATCCAAAGGAGACATTCTGCTCACATAAACGTCTGTCTTACGACACTGTGGAGTTATACGCAAAATAAATTACCATCCAGTTGGCATTTATAGCATGCTAATTACAACCTCTTCTGCTGGGGACTTCTAAATCAAATCGGAGGCTTAAATAAGTGCAAACTTATGTTTTTTAAATCAAGAAAAAAATTAGGAAATTTAACAGAACATTCATGCAATGAATGTAAATATGGATTATTTCCACAATGAAAAAAGCATCATTTGTGAAAAACAATGTTTTAAAAAAAGTTAAAAAATGGCCATGTGATATGTGAGAAAATCATTAAGTAGCTCGGAACATTCTATCATATAATGAAATGTATATAGTATAGTATTGCACCCAATGGTAACCAATCATAAAACATAAGATGAACATAAAAAACAAGATGACAAAGATACTAAATGATCAAACATACTAAAACAATTATAGGTATTGTGATATTAGCATTATGTTGATTTTATTTAGTTTGGCTATGATTATTGTTCAGTATAGTAAAAACCTGATATCATCCAAACAAGATACATGATTCCAACACAGTTGTCCGTTTCGGCAAATTGGTGACTAATTTGAAAAATCTTATTTTAGAGTTTCTTACAACTGGCTTACACCTCACTGGCAGTTTTTTTAGGGGTGGGGCTATTTATGGAAATTTTTGCTTTTTCTAAAGAAATTTCTTTGTTATTCACATCATAAGTGTCACAAAAAGGCGCTGTGAAGCGTGCCGTTGCGCCTCTCAGCGGGGCAAGGAGCGAAGGAGACAGAAAGGTTCGTTGCAAAATATTTAATTAAACTCAAAATACAAAGAACAGAAAGCTGACGGGGCAGCAACGCGACAGGGACATTCAGCAACATTAACACGACATAACTCGAACAGAAATACATAAGGCTTAAATACACTGGAACTGATGAACAAAGAGTGAGGGCAGCTGAGAAACACAGGTGTAGACAATCGACTAATAAACTAAACAGGGAGAAACTAACTGAAGACAAGACAGGACTAAACCAAAATCTGACAGAGGACAGGGGAGACCAGGACAGACATGAAACATGAAACCAGAAACGCCTACGGCGTTACAACTTCATCTGTTTACAGTACAATTGTGAAATGTGATCCGGGACCACAGAACCAGTCATAAGTAGCACAGGTATATTTCTACCAATAGCCAACAATACATTCTATGGGTGAAAATGATAAACTTTTCTTTTATGGCACAAAAAATCATTAGGATGTTATTGTAAATATTGTAAATTTCCTATCATAAATAGCTAATTTAAAGAACTTTAAAGGGAATTAGAAAGTACAAAAAAAGTTAATTGTAAATACTACAAATATATTTACTATAATTTTTTATTAATAAAAAAATAATAATAATGAAATTTAAAAAAATCTAATAAAATAAATACATTTGCATTGCAGGTATTAATATATCAATAGTTCATTTCCCTAGTGGAAAGAAAATACTAAAATGTATTTGAAATAAGTGTTAAGTATAATAATACATTACCCTGGAACTGTACTTCTGTTATGTACTCATGGAACGCAAGTTCTGTTTTGACTGTGGTGTGAAACTCCAGAGTAAAGAATGCAGTTCCCAGTAAGTGTATGAGCAAACTGTGATTATACTTATGCCTGATGTGGCCTTTGTATCAACACCTCCAACCAGTGAGGGGCTCTTAGCAGCCATTAGAGACCACATACAAAGAGCTCTCAGCTGGAATCAAAACTATATGCACTGCACAATGAACTCAACTTCCTCTAATTCATTTCCCACCTGTGGAGGTCCATGGTCCAGCATGTTCTCTTAAGGAGAACTCAGAACATTAAAACAACTCTCCAAAGATCCAGTGATGAATAAACCAGAAACAACCTGATGGCCTTCTTGTACAGAGGACCTGAGAGAGAACAGCTGGCTTATAAAGTTCGAAAAAACCCTAACCCCTGATGATTTTTTTTTAAATAATGTAAAAGTGGCAGCCAGTTTACAAACTGAAAACATACATACAAAATGAAATAATCATGATTACTTTGAATCTGCTGAAATTTTCAAAATACAGTGCATTCGCTTTTAAAGCATTTAGAGGGAATACGGTGTTATTTAAATTACCATACACAGACTGCAAATACCCTTCTGCGTCCTTTTCTATGTTAAATCAATCTAACTATGTATTTCATAGCTTTAGTATGTGCGTGAGAGACTTTGTTTAAGAGCGCTGATCAACAATACATTATACAAAACAGAGTGGGTTATGTTTCTGCAAATAAAGACGCATTGGTTATGTTCTCAACAAAAAACAATGGTATCAGATCTCTCCAACCAAACACAATAGCAACAACACATCAACATTGAAAACACTGAAAAAAGCACCAATATACAGCATTTATATGACCTCTAATACACCTTACAACAGCAGACAGTCACACATTAAGCCAGCAGGCCGAGGATTTAGCCCAGGCTTACAAGACCTCTTCACTCCTGACATTTTTTTATCTCACCACATGGACGTTCAACTTGGAAAAACTACTCAGACAAGGTAGAGGATTTGGTGGAGCAGCTTTATTTTCATTAATCAGTCTTAAAAAAGCAATCTCCGGACAGATGTTTTTGCCTCCTCTTTTTTTATTTCTGACGGGCAGCTGTAAAGCCGTTTTAGGATGGGATTGAGAGCAGGACGCCACCTGTGTCGGCAGCTCCAGAGCACGGGCTCTTGTCCCTGGGAACATCTGAACTAATCCGGTCAGATACAAGAAGTGTTCGGTATGCTGATACAGATGTACTGGGCATATTGCTGTCGGTGAGCCGGGGCCAGACGTGTCATGTTGAAACTGAACAGCCGGTTGAGACAACCATGGCTAAAAATTTTTTTTTCTTTAATCTAGTGTAGAGTTCAATGTGACCTCGTCATCGATCTCCAGGGTTATCGTATTGTAGAGCTTCTCAAGGGTGGGTGCCAACATTTTTAAGTCATCCCATAGTAAGTGGAGTAAAACTCATTCAAAAAATATAGTTCAAACTAAATAGTTGCATTAGAGATACAAAATATCCCAAGTAGCCTACCAAACCACAATCATGGATGATTCTTCAACTCTACACTTTTCACACTTTATTTTACAATAGATGTATTATATGATTTATTTCCCCCCTGAACTAACTAATCCCACTCTCAAATGATGCATTGTGTTTATGGTGAAAAAGACAACTTTCCAAACAATTTTATGGGAAAAAGCATTTGTTATAGCAACTGTTTTGTTATAGCATTTTTGTATCATAAATATGTTGAATAAATGTATTAAACAAATATATTATTACACTTTTATATTTTTATTTGTATTTACCAATTTTAAATTATAGATTGATTGAAAAAAACAAAAAAAAACAAAAAAAAAACATAACATAACAGGTGATTTTACCTTGATTTTTGTTTACCTTGATGTTTCATATTTCAACTTTTGAAAGCATGTTGGACATGATAGGATGACACCTCAGCTGAGACATGCAAATTGTACATAAATTAGAATTTATGTAAAAATGTATATGAATTGTATACTAATTATTAAGACGGTTAATTTATTTTATTAAATAAGATGGATCATATTTTAATATTAAGAGTTTGGGTTTGGTACATGGGCAAAATAATAAAATCTAAAAGACACTTTAAAAGTGCCAAAAATAAATGATGAAAGCATGATAAAAAGTTGAAGTTTTAAAACTTCAAAAGAGAGAGAGAGAGAGAGAGAGAGAGAGAGAGAGAGAAAATCAAAATGTAAAAAAAACCCAGCTAGTTTAAATAAAAATCAATGCCTGGAACATAAAAGAGGCCATAGTTGAAGAAACACTCTAATATTAAAAGTATGTTTTCCAATGCCCTTTCTGTCTCAGAAGGCATCCTGTCATCACTCACCGCTTTGATATCATAGTCAGCACGCTGAAGGGATGATGATTCTAATCCTGAGGCAAGGCTTTTGGTTTTGTCATTTAAAACTTCAGGACAGCCACAACCAATCAGATTCCATTCCATTAAGTTGAGCTGAGATGGAGTCCACCACAAGACTCTTATGGCTCAAGAGACAAAGTTAAAGCTGCCAATGGCAAGTGAGATGTGTGAATTTAAAACAGTGGAGTGAAGCGTGTTGGACTATCTAGTTTATCCTGCTACATGTAACAAGGGATACCCTGCAATTCACAACGAGGTGACAGTCACCATGGATGTGAGCCAAGTAGGGCGAGCTCCCAAAATCCCATTTATACTAGTTTAATCTGGGCTTCGGTGCCATAATTCAACATTTAAACCTTAGTATTTATGCCGCTCTTAGTTGATGGATGCCTGCTTACAGTCCCCCACCTTTCTGTGCCCAGTTTAACCTCTGATCACAGTCTTGGCTTCCAGCAGTGAGTTTAAAATTTATTTAGACTGAAGCCATTCAGAAGTCCCATTTCATAGACAAAGCGCTCTGCTCCTGAAAACCTCATCCATCCACCCCCATCCTCAATCATTTGTCTAGTGCAGCTGATGTGCATTCCCTGCTGTTTAAATTTTCCTTAAAGGAATATTCAGGGTTCAATACAAGTGAAGCTCAGTTGACAGCATTAGAATTATGTTAATTTTCAAAATAAACAACTTTGACTTGTCCCTTGTTTTGTTCAGTTTTTACAACCACAATATGATATTACAGTCAAATTAACAGGACAATCAAAAGATTAATTTGAAGTTGATTTAATAAAAGCAGTTACATTATTTATGCTACAAGTTTTTCTTTTAATTTTTCCTTTTAGTGTTTTAGCCATTCTGCTGTTATGGCATCAAAATTGGTTAATTGAATATGTTTTACACAGAAGTCATTTATTTTCCTGCTAAAAATATTGTTAAACACAAAGTTGAAACATCTGTTCATCTCGGGTCACAAAATGAGTATTTTAAAGTTTACGGATTGGTCCCATTCACTAACATTGTAATTGCCACTATGACTATATTAAAACAAGGATGGACAAGTTACAATTAATTTTTGTCATTATGCCACAAATAGTGTCGATTTTGGCTTAACCCAGAACATTCCTTGAAAATTTTAAATAAGTACATTGCTACACCAAATATTACTTGTGGCTCCTATTTTGACACCATCTGAAATCAAAGGAATTTGTTGGCAAATACAGAAACTACAAAAATGTAGCTATAAACTTTAAAACTATAATTTGGGCTGCCTTTCTGGAAAATGCTTCACAATTCCTGTTTAGGTGAAAGGACACTTTAATGAATCCACCAATGAACTGGAAGAGTATTGAATTACTATGCTGAAATAAGTGTACCCTCTACACTGGCAGCGTCTCACCACAAATTTGATATGATTATTGTTCCATTATTTTGCCTTTGGAAGGATTTGAGGCTCCTCTCTTCAAATGTAACTCAAAACAACCTGAAAAAACGTGGTAAAAACTCTATAAAATGAAACGGGCTGATTAATTGAGGTGAGAGGCGCATGTCTGTTTAAAAACATCAGTGACATTTCACTGGGATTGAATAATTGCAGCCTGTCATATGTGAAAAACATTCAAAAGAAAACCGCACTCTTTGGCAGCGGAGACATCTCCTTGGTGAATTTTAAATTATATGTTGTCGATGGAAGTATTTGAGCTATAATTTGGTGTCTCTCTTTCATAAAAGTTTAAACTCATTTAAATTAACAGTGCTGAGGGAGCTTTCCAGTTCATGGATCACTTTCCACTCTTTCACTCAATGGAGATGATCGCTGTCTTTGTTTCTGAAATGTCGGAGATGTGATGCTATTATTCTTCCAGAGCAACAAGGTCATTAACGGATGGCTAAAATGTTGCATTTCCCCTTACGCCTGATGTGCTTATTAAGACACATGTATAGCTTCCCTTTCACCAGTGTTTTAAACAAACACGTCCTTCTTGGCTGTTAAAGCATGAAAGGTTCTCAATTCACAGAAATGTATAATTAAGCAAAGACTTCACTCTTTTAAATACCTTAATGCGTAATTCTTTTTCACTTTAACATATTGCTACAGAGTGGTACGCCATCTAAACAAGCCACCAAATTAAGGAAATATGCTTTCCCACATTTTCCCTCTGCTTTTTTCTGTATCACTTTGTTCCAACATCTGCCAAATAGATGTGCTATTCCAGATTTGTGGCATTTGGAGGCATTACATGGATTTAGGGCTTGTTTTAACCTTTTTGCGCCTCGGAAATTGTGACAACAAATATTCGTTCCCTCAGTACCAGGCCCAGAAGAAAGGCATCTGTTCAGGGATACACAATGCTCTCAACATGCCTGATCTCAGAGCAGTGTCGCAGATCAGTGGGGCCTATGGGGATCAGGATTTACCAGTGTCCTCTCCACACTCGGATAAAATCCTGCGAGATGCTACGTGACTGGATATGTTTACAACTTACCTGCGTTTGAAGAGTGATAGATAAGACAGAAAGTGATGTATGGTCCTGACAAACCGCTCAGATGCTAAAGATATAATCAGATTACTGTAAGCGTCCTGCAGATAGTGAAGGGAAATAAATAAATAAATAACTTAGCTTTTTAAAAGCATTTATCCATGGAATTACAAGCTCATCTAAGGACATGTGTGTCTGCATGTGTGGTGACAGCAAAATCGGTTCCACATATGTTGTAACATTTAGCTGTAATCCACTTAATATAGTCTGTTTTGAATAAATAGTACTTAAATTATTTGATAACTGCATTGTTTCGATGACTATACTGGACCCTTTCAATGTAAGTTTTTTCAATACCTTTTTGCTACTGTGTGTTAGAATAGAAAATCCTATCTATCTATCTATCTATCTATCTATCTATCTATCTATTTCAAGGTGGCAAAATCATACAAATTCGTACAAATTCGTTTGACCTCACTTGTACGATTTTGTACGATTTGTCTAAACTCCAGTGATGGGCAGGTTTAGGGGTAGGGTTAGGTGTAGGTCATTTGTACAAATTCATATGAATTGGCAACTCGTAAAACATACAAATTACCAAAAATCTTATAAATTCATACAAGTGAGGTTGTACGAATTAGCCACCTCGTAAAATATGTACGAATTGCCATGAGACTGGGTTGACCTATCTATGTAATTCAAGTTAGTCATATTTAATTATTTTTTTTTTTTACTAAGCTAGCAGTTAGCATACAGTTTAAGCTAAAGTGACACAAATATAAATCAGTTGTGTGACTCTTCTTAAAACAGCATGATCCTGGATATATATTTTTACCACCTTGAAACCACTCGCTTGATATTCGCCACTCAAACAATCAGGTTGATAGAAAGCTTGAAAACTCACTTGAAAACAGCGGTCAAAGGATGCTAACCATCATGGTCAGCAATCGCATTTGAGATCTTTAGACATTCTGCCAAGTGAAATAAGCATGGAGAGTAAAATTAACTGAGCATCCATGTGCCAGACCTCAGCCTCAATCCAGGAACGCAGGAACCTCTCACAGGGAACACGATAGCAAGCCTCTGATGCCTCCTACCAGTCACACCCATGCACGCAGGCCCCGTGACCTCATATTCCTGCTTCCCTCACTCTGTTGCGAAAAGCTCCCTGGTGTCAGCAGACAAAGGGAGAAACCCCTATTAGATATTAGGGCCTTTATTTGCTCAATGGCTGTGGAGAATGCTCTTGATATAGAATCCGGTAGTAGATGCTGATTTTTATAATTTCATGGTCCTGAGTATACAGTCACACGTTGTGTTAATACAGTGGCGAATGGGGCGGTGGATGGGCTCACGCCTTACTATGGGCTGTTGAGAATGTGAAAGCACTGAGGTTTGAACTTTCTCCATGGCAGCTCAGTCCTCAGACCAACCGATCTTTACCACACTTTTGGCTGCCTCCTCTGGACATCCATTTGTTTTCTCAACCCACTGTATATGTGACTGAGGTTTCAGTCCACGAACACAGTACGGCCACTAATTTGTACTCCTTCGGCTGTTTTTGCAACATGTCAAACTACTGCTGTACTGCTTGTAAGCTGTCAGATTCAGGAATGTGTCATGTTATTGTTCTAATGGATTTTCTGAAGTCCATTGCACAACAATTGATCAATGTCAGACTCAGTGTTTTTGAACTTCGTCTCCAAATGTCAATTTACTGTAAAATACTGTCACATAACATGATATGATTGGAGCTGACTGTGTACACTTGTCACTTTGAAATATGGCATCATTCACAGACTTAACCATTTGTGTCTGTTGATTAGGCACATGGATATGTTTCAAGAGAAAAATGATGGAAAGTAGTTAAGTTGTCATTTCCACTAAATAGCATGTTTATGTACAGCTGTGGTTTTGAAATCGGTACCTTTTGTCAAAAAGCACAGTCGATTGTCTAAAATTTGGTCTGCTGAGCACAGTCGAGGTTTTGTATTTAGTCCCTCATCTCTGGCCTCCACAGGTATTTGAGGGAGGCTTCCCAAAACAGGACTGAAAAATAAAACAGTCCGGACCAAATCAGCCTCTTCTCCTGATTTTTTTTCGTCAACAGTTTTAAGACGTCTCATCTGACATATAATTTGAGCTGTGGTCCTTTTGAAAGAGGCACCGTGGCTTGGCTGACATTTGACAAACCTGTGTGGAGTTGACAGCATTGGTCTGTGGTCTACCTTATTTGAAGCGAGGCTGCTTACAGCACAAAAAAGGTTTGAGTTACTGTTTTGAGAAACACCGCCACGTTAACTGCAGGGCCCAGAGAATGAGAGCTGAACTAGAGAGGTAGAGAGGCATTATCTCTACCTCCTCTGCCTTCAAATGAAAGGCCTAGGTTGCTTGTTAGTAATATGTCCTTAATTAAGTGTCAGTTACTGTGGCACTTTAAAGTTGTTCTAGCACATGTACATAATACATTTGTATTAAAGTCTGTATAAAATCAATGTTAAATGTATTTTCCGAGTTGTGTTTTCAACACCACAGAAAAATGTGTTTATTACCACCTAGCCAAATTGATTACCTAGCCACCTAGCTTGATTTAAATAAGGAGAATAGGTTGAATAAGGTTGAATACTAGCTGATTTTATTTTATTTCTAATTAATTGCTAATTAATATTGCTGTTAGCACTGACCAACTTTTTTATGTAATAAAGTTACAGTTTCACTAAATATCATACATTTTGATTTCTGATAATTAAAGTCAGCTATATATTACTTATGTGGCTGACTGTAATTATCAGACATCAAAAAAATAACTTGAAATGAAATCCTGACATCACACTAAAAGCAGAAAGCTGTGAGAGGATGTACAGTGACTGATCCTTAAACATCCCTGTAGTGCAGGTGTTTACGTGATTTATCACTTTATTAAATAGTGGGAACAGCAATATGATAATCCAGTTATAATTCTAAAAATAACACTTCATTCCCCACATAATATTACTCATGATCCTAACAACATCATTAACTATATTCTGAGTAACATTTTGCAACTTTGAGAATTTGGTGCAGTGCAAATGATTGATAAATGGTAAATATTTAATGCACGGTGTACAGTATGTATCTTAAAACATCTAGGGGCTAATAAATATACAAGAGTGTATTATGCTTGGACTGGTCAACAGTAAACACATGTTCTGTATTTCAAGCCAAGACTCCTTCGCTACAAATGACGGAAGGCTGTTATGTGTGTGCATGCATTTCAAATACTCATAATTAAAGAGGTAAAATAAAAACGCAACACACTCATTCTCTGTTAATTTGCAGACACCAACAAAAATGGAAAACAGACAGCAAATGGACCTTCCGACCCCCATACACACTGGAGCCAGTGAAGTGTGTCAAATCTAATTGGAATATATGAATGTTTCTTTGTCTGTTGCCCCTATCCCACTTGGCAGCAAGGGAAAATCAGCTAGATACTGTTTTTTTGATCGCCGAATGAACCATAAACCTGTGCAAAAGCATTTTTTTGTTTATGTTCATATGTTGTTATGTTTTGTTAGAGTTCAAATAAACACAATATCTATCTATCTATGATGTGACTAGAGTGACTCACTTTGTTTCCATTGAAATGTAAAAAACATATGGCATTGTATGGCATTGTACAATTGTTATATTTTAGACTCACAAGTCTTGCCGATTAAATTAGTCAACCACAACAAACTCAGTCAAACATTTAAGTGGGCAAATAATAAAAATGTGCAACCACAATTTTTAATGACATCAAACCTTCCACAGAATCACTGCTGGCAAGAAAAGCAGTTCTCACCACATTTAGCAGCATTCATTAAACTGTCTAGTATAATACCTTCAATCTAAGTATCCACTTTTTTACAAAACAAAACTGTGTTTTTTGTGACAGAAGTGAATTCAATCTTTCTAATGAAAGCCACCATAATCCTGTCCTGTGTGCAGATAGGTTCACCATTAGCCATCAATCACGCCAAGGTCTAGTGAGTGCCCCCTGGCACCCTGACATACCCTCACACAGAGGCACAAGGAACACGGTGGATTCCTGTACTTGGGAACGGCTGGAGTCTCTGAGAATAAACTATCAGAGGCTCTCTGCAGCTCCACCAACAATAATAAAAATGCCCCGACTTTAAGGTGACATTCCCAATTTACGAGTATTTGTGTCTATAAAGTGTATTCCTTGGCTCCTGACTACTTTAGCCTGTCTCGTAGAAAGAACAATACATTTGGCCTTCCTGAGACACTTGGAAATCCTTGTCTTTCTTTATTGAAGCACCTCTCACCAACATGCTGTTTAGCTTACTTCACATATCTATCTGACTATAGAATACATTACCTAGAATAAATAATTACATTTTGATTTATGAATGCTATTATCCAGTCTATAGTTATACAGGGAAACTAAGTATCCAAAGAAACTTACAGCACATTAAAAATAAAACAGTCTACAGTTGCACAATTCACTGTAATAACTGCATTGACCTGTGTATTGAGGACCCCCACTTGCAGCATGCAATCCAACATTAATAAATCAGGGAAATTCTTGCTTTTGTTTCAGATGTAGCTCTTTCCTTTTTTATAAATCTTATTATATTTGAACTTTTGAATTAACTACTGTATGATAATTTTGTATGGGACAAAACTGCAGTGTCATACTATGGGGAGACTCTGTATGGAAATTTCATATACGGAGATCACCAATAGTTAAACGATTGCAGTAAATATGCCTAATCTATCATTACTCAATTGGGTTGGCAGGAAGAATATGGACATGCTTGAAATGCACAAAATAGGCTAAAACCAGCAGGGCCGCAAAGCACCGCTTTATATTTTATTTGCTAAAAATGCTTGATTCTTTGTCTCATGCCCTGCAAGAGACTTCCTGTTTTGCTGGCCTTTCTTCCTCTTCTCAAAAAACAAGACAAAAAAGTTATGCTCTGTTCATAAAAGACATGATTAATGTAGAGAGCAAATAAACGGAAATTTGACGTCTACTGAAAAGGGGCCTCTTTGTAAAATGAAGCCATTGAGAACAATGAGCCATGCGGAGCCATTTTGGACCTGCCAAATAAAGTTTGACTTCTGTGGCGGCCACAGATGCTATGGCAACACGCTCTGACAGGGAGTTTATTTTCTCTAAGCTCTGGTGGAATATTAATAACTGAGGCACACATCCTGCCAAGTGGATCTGGATGGGGCATAATCCCAAACTGCGCGGGAAACACAAGTCGAATGTCAAATCGCTTGAGCTCCTGGTATTCCATCACGTATATGCAAAACGTTTATGTTCAACTGATGCCGTTTTGGCTTTGGAAACGTAAGATGTTATATCTGCGAGCAGGTTATTTTCAACTTTTATAGCACTGTGGTTTTGTTAAAGTAACAAAAGACAGAATTAATCTCCACAGTTCAGAGCATACTCAAGACAATATAATTTTTTTTTTCTTCTTTAGAGGAAGAATACTTGCCTAGTGATTACATATTGCCCAATATATCTCAATAACACCACATTTGTACTGTAAAACATTGAGACGCATCCAACATATTGTTATTACTAAATCAACAGCACAGTTTTGATTCCTACAATTCCCTGTTTGGGGAGAATCCCCCAATGCTCAGACTATGGCTGCTTTCTCAGGGTGGGAGTCAGGTACCGCAGCCAGAGCGCCATGGGTCTGGTCTCTTAAGTGTAGGGACTGCTATCTCACATGTGTTTGACACAATGTCAGGCCACAAAACTCCCACCAAAGCACTCAGGCACTGGGGATGTTATGTTTTCCCCAGCCCCTAATCATTTTTGGCCCCAGACCCACTTCCTGTTCTGCAATGAAATGGCTCAGGAATGCCATTCCTCTGATACAAGCGAAGCAGGGAGAGAGAGGGCCGAGGAGGAAGTCTTCCTGCGCTCTATGTGTGTGTGAGATAGTGACACTGACCTGTTTGAACAGTGATGGCTTGACTCTCACGTTTCTAAATCCCTTGTGTCAACATACTGCACATTAATACACATTTTTAGACCACACTCCCTCACACTCTTCGACTTGTTGAGCTGGAATTCATCAGGCGACAGGGGAGTACAGAGGACAAACTTTTCCCACATCGAAGTAGCGACACACTTTCGAACCTTGGCCCCTAAAATAGCCCGTTTTGATTCAACCGAATTTGTACGATTGGAAATCAGCCGGAGACGAAGCTGGCGTCACATCTCGTTAACACAAACAAACACGGTGTCACAAACTTTTTGTATCTTTGTGCGCCGCTAACAGTCTCGGTTTTTGTTCTTGGGCGAGGTTTGCTTGCTTTGTAATTCATTACAATCTGTTCTAATGTTCCATACGACACAACAGCATTGTAGAGGCTAAAATCTAGAGCGCGATTCTGTATTTTATGGGTTTGATTTACATAACCCTCATCCAGACCACATCAAAGCCTCATGCAAAGAGTAAAGAGCACGTCAAAAGGCTCCCTGAAGCGACGTGATGTCTTGAGAGGATTCAAAGCAAACACACGCTGCCCACAGAAGTCCTCCGTATGGAGCCTCTCTCTTTTTTTCCGCTCCCCCCTCTTTTCCCTGCTCTTACAGGGGTGTTGAAGTGACTGCGGTGTATTTTTATACAGTTCCATCCCCTCTGAAAAGAAGGCGCCTCAATTGGCTTGAACAATGTTTAAATAATCAAGGAGCTGTGAGTCTTTGAACTAATTTCACAAGGAGAGAGATCCAGATGTGGCGTCCCTCACTTTGGCTCTCATTCTGGTTTCGAATGCATCACAAGTTCGAAAGGCCTTTACCTCATCTTGTGGCACCGTTTGGTTGAAGTTTGATTCTGTCAACATTAGAGCAGGAATGATGGAGTCAAAATAAACACTGCAAAAGTGGTAAAGATAAACCGGCAAGTCACTCAATGAGCTGCCAAATGCATGTGACATTTGCAAAAAAAAAAAAGTTCAAAGCAACAATTTGGAGAAATCTTTCATATCTAGCATATCTGCAGGTACAGCATCTCCTGAAATGCTTTCTGTGCTTTCAGCCAATACACTCAAATTACAATTTATTCCTCCCTTCGGTGCCATGTGTTTGTAATTGCCCCAAATGATCCTGCCTAGAAATGTGTGCTCAACATTTTCTTGACTTCTCTTGGGTGTCGAGAGAGATAAACGTGCGTATGAAAATTCTGAGCGAGAAGGGCCGCACAAGATTTCATCAAACGTTTCATTTGTATACGTTCATCGGAGGGATATTTCTAATCAGATTTGAAAGGCTTGATTTAAGGATGATGAAAAGGAGAGGCTGCAGAGGGACTGCATTGCCTTTGGCAGGATGAAATTACTGAAATTTGGAAGGCAGTGCTTTTATTTGAGTGCCTGTAACAAAGATAATTTTACAAGGTTTCCGTTCATTAAGTGCTGCTCAGGTGCGGTGCAGACGGGAGCGTTTGTATGCTTGCACACACACACGCTCGATCATGCACATCTGCATGCTGAGATTGTAGGAAAAAAATAAATATTTAAACTTGAGGAGTCAATAATAGAAACTTGAGGCATATCTAAATAGAGTAGAACAGAAGAGAACAGAGCAGAAGAAAATAGAACACAACAGAATAGAATAGAATAGAATAGTCCTCAACTGGCCGTTCCTGACACAAAATGGGTCATAGGTTTGTTCAGACTGTAAAGAAAAATTTGGGGCCAAGCACCAAAGCAGCAAAGGCACCTATTGAAATCGTTGGCATTATTATTATTCCGTTTCTTCTTCTTCCTCTTCCGCTGCATGTCTATGGCGGACCATAGAACTGTTAGCGGGAAAGATCAATCTCAAATTTTATTTGTCACATTCACATACATACACGGTACGACATGAAGTGAAATGTTGTATAATTTTGCACACTGATAGAGGACAGTTCTAACTTTAACCATAGCAAGTTTGGAGTCTCTAACTCAAGCTCTCTAGCGTCACCACTTGTCCAAACTTTCAAAATGTTTATGCTAATCATTTTTGAATCGTAAGCCCCAAAAGGAAATAATTTTTTTCTCTGATTATTAGGCTTATGCCGAGTCAAATGGACACCAAAATTAAAAAAATCATAAGGTTTAGTTTTTTCGCTATTCGCAATTGTTCGTAAAAAAAAAACGACTTTTTCGAACTCGTCCTAGGTCGTTGCATCGATTGTCACGAAAATTGATCCAGAACATCTTCAGACCATGCTGGTAAAAAGTTGTGTAAATCAAGTTGATTCGTCCAACTGTTATCGAGTAACACATGAAATAATTCTACAAAAAGCACGAAAAATCAATGTGAGGCAATATTTCCATAATGCTTTAAAATATTTACACCAAACTTGGTGTGTTTTATAACAAGCATGACCTGAGGCACAGTGCCCCCGGGTGGTCAGGAGATATGCAAAATGGCTATTTTTGATTGTAACGTCTGAAGGGTTTAACCAAAAATCACGAAACTGGTCTCTTTAGATTCAGTGCACCATTGCGAGTGGAACCATATCCAATTTTCCCATGCCCTCACCGTGCATAAAGATTAGGGCCAGCGCCAGCGTCAAAGGTTATAACGAAATTTTGAAAAATGCTAAGAACTTTTGCGTACATTAGCCTATTGTACTTTTCAATATATTTCATTTGTTGTATTAATGAATATGCCGTACAGATTGCAAATGGCATCTAAGGCTGTATCTCTGAAAGGTTGGATATATTTACACCAAACTTTGTATGTGCCATTGTCACCTCACACTGACCACTCCACACCATTTTGGTAAAAGCGCCACCTATTGGTCAAGAGTAATAAATCATTCATTAAACATAAATAATGAAATTTCCAAAAACACTTAAATTGTTTTGCTTGATTCCCTGGATCATGACGAGAACATCAATACCCATTTTGCCATAATTGGCTAAACTTCTCGTTAGCCATTTTTATTCATGTTGAAAACCTACTTTTAGAACTCCTCCTAGACCATTCGTCCAGTTTGCACCAAATTTGACTCTAATCATCTTCAGACTATGCTGGCAAAAAGTTTGTTTACTTTGGTACAATAAATAGTTTCTGAACTGTGTTGGGTCACCACTAATGTAAAATATACTAATGACTGGATTATCAAAGGTGTTTCACAGGGAACTAAAATGTTCTATCAACAACTAATGTGTTTGAAATAGACACGGACACACACACACACACACTTCTTTTTCTCTGAACTGTGACACAGAGAATGTTGAACCTTAAAGGAAAATAAACGGGCCACTTCTCAGCTGCTTGGGCTCTTTCCCAAACTTTCACATGAGAAACAGAGGCAGGAATGCTGAGGAGCAAATCTCTTTCTTACACAAGTACATCCTTCTCATGTGTCCCTGCCATAACATACCTTTAATCGAGCCTATTTTTAGACATTTCCTGCTTCTTCATAGGGTAGGATGGGGGGACGTCTGATGTGTGTTACTTACAGTCAGTCACTCAGTTCCACAGGGAACAAGCTGTTGTTCTAGCCTGGGAAAAAATGCACCTATCTCGTAAAGGTTTTTGGGAAGGAGTAAAAAATGTTGGCGAGTCTCTCTGTCAAAAATCCCCCATTTATACAACAATGAGAACACAGATTTTAGTCATACTTTTTCCCATGATGCATAATGAGGTATGAAAGTTTTATTTTCCAACACCTTCCCTTACATTACGAAACTCTGGGTTTACCTATGAACTCACCAAAGATGACTGAATTATTTCTTACTATACTGGACCTTTTTATGGTGAGTTTTTTCAGCTACCTTTTTGCTACTGTGTCTTGTCAGAATAGAAGCGAATCGGATCGAAATGAAACAAATCTATCTATCTATTATTCTCACAAACCTTAAAATCTACTTTGTGTTTATTTAAAATTCTATGAAGAAAATTCCAAAGGTGCATGACAATTTAAAAGGAGAGCAATAATTTCACTACAAACTGAGTGTTTGCTTCCAAATCCAGAATAGCAAAAATCTCAAAATGGAAACAGAGATGTGGTCAAGAGGATTGGTCCTTTAAATGAGCCTTGTGCTCTGTTTGTGTGTGTGTGTGTGTGTGTGTGAGCTGGACAGCAGTATGAGGGTTTCCCACCAAACACACATGGCCTCTTGAAGCACTGGTGTGCTAACTAGCCTCCCAGATGTCAGGCGCTCTGAGTGACATCAGAGAATCCTGGATGAAGCCAGGGCCAGGGAAGAGAAAAACCAGCAGGGTCGTCTATCCATAGAGATTGGCACATGCTGGCATTCCTTGTTTCTAGAGAGAGACTCAAACTTTGCTGTTAATGAGGGGCAAGATCCCATGTACCATATTTAGTAGAGATAAATAGCGAGATAAATAGGTGGCCAAAGACAAAAACAGGGCAAGAGAACGAGAGGGTGTGTTATAGAGACAGACAGCTCGAAAGAAACCAAAAGAAAGAATATACCAGGAGAGAGAAAGAGTGAGAGAGGTGTGTCTTGAGAGACGTAAGAGTTGAACTATGCTGCTCTTGGCAGCGCGGGGCCGGAGCGATGGAGCCGGAGGCGTCACGGCGCCACCTCAAAGAACGTTCCGGCGCAGCCACTCACTCGGGCGTTCAGTCTCAGCACATGGCATTCATTTAGAGGGGGGGCTGCCGGCGAGCATGGGCCGCTGTCTCCCCTCACAAAGCCCAGCGGTGCCTGGGCAATTAGGAGGCCGCAATTACCCAGGGTGGATCTCCTCCAGAACGTGGCCAGAAGTTACTGCAAGCCCCTGCCAAAGGGCTCTGAGAGAAGTGACAGGGAGGAGAGCTGCGGGGTGCTCGGCGCACTTGATTTACGTCAGGAAAACTGTTCGGGTTTTTGTTTGTGGAAATGGGTTTCATTTGAGCCATTTAACTCAAAGACACAAACACATTTGAGGCCCGGCCTTGGGGTGATGAGGATAATTAAAAATGTGCGTAAGCCACATCCTCTGAGTGTTGTAGCAAATACGCACAGTGACATCCTCCCCTTTGCGGCGCTTTAGTGGTCTCTGATGGGCGCATTTCCTCGCTGTAATTTTTAATGCCAGAGATTCCTCCCTACAGAGAAATAGGTTAGCATGTTCCCAGAGTTTTTTCAGATGATCAGATTCGGCATGAGTCATATATGCTGTGAGGTCAGGATGGAATGAACATGTCAAGTGCAAATTTAGCAGGTTTGCACTCATTAAAAATTATTACATAGTGGGTATTATACTATGTAACACAGCTAATGTCATTGCACTAGAAAATGGCATACATGCTGTTTAAAAGTTTGGGTTCAGAAATATATATATATATATATATATATATATGTATATTTATTTGTTTATTTATTTATTATTTTTTTAATGGCAATTGGTCAATTTGATTGAGAATGTTAAAAAAATTGTGAACAAAACTGGGCTTGAAAAAAAAAAGTCAAAAGATTGTGAGTATCTTGTTGCTTAGGAAGCTACTGTTTGAAAGATAATATCTTAATGTTGTTGTTCAAAAAATAGAATTAGAGAGCTCTATTAGCATTGTGTAAACCTACATTAATGTCAAAGGAGCATTGTAGAAGAACACAGTTTAATGAGACGTGATCATAAACCGAGGTCTACAAAGTGGTTTGTAATCCCTTTGGCAGACTAGCTGACAAGTGACACACTCTCAAACGGTTAAAAGTGAAGTGTTAAAAAAGCGCACACATGTGAGCTGATAATCCTGCTGTTTTTGTCCAGATTTATGCAATAATAATCCTTAAGAGGCTGCAGAGAGAGGATGAGGAGGGACATGTCTCAGGGGAGCGTTCAACACGAGATTTAAAATAGGCTAAATGGCAGGGTCCCCTCAAAAGAACCAGTGACTGTCCTTCATATCCAAACAACATTGTTGAAGCCAATTCTAAACAGTGTAGTGGAATCAATGGAAACTCATGAGCAAGTTATTTGATTACAATAAATTGCTCTTTACAGAAGCAACAGTGGAAACGTTACAAACAAAACATCATATCATAGTATGAAAGTTAAGAAACTGCATACGAGAATACATTTTTTAAAAATGTATTTCTGAGATTTTGCTTGCTACATGAATAATATATTTCAAACAAATTACCTCTGAATTTGATATTCAGCAAACAAACAAGTCTCTCTTGACTCTAAGGTCAAAGCAGCAAGTCAGCAAGAGCTCATTTCGGCATAATTAATCTAACATTTATATAAACATTCTGCTCAAATTTAGTGAAGGGAGAAAGCTAACAAAGGCTTTGTGCCTGTGCTGGACATACTTTCTAACAGCCATCTAATGTTTTTCAATAATCATAAAATAAATCTAAAGAGACCCAATGCCAGACAGTTCTGTACTCCAAAACTTCTCAAAAAACTTTCTCTTACTGTACTGCTGAGAAACACACGTGAGAATATAATTCTCATTATAATATGATAAGGTTTTATTGCTTTTGATCCACTCTGGTATTCCGTCATTGGTGCTTTGGCACTGTAATGCCCACTTGAATTGTGACCGTTCCTGTAACTCCCTTCTAATGGTTCACATCTGTTATGTTTTACTCTTCTTTTGTTAGCATAAAAATCATTCTTTCTTTATGATCAGATTCACTGAGCAACAGTTAGTAAATAAAAGCAATATTTCAAAGGAAGAAGTAGAAAAATGGATATGTTTAGGCTATGAATCACTGAAAGAGCACTTGAACTTCATCTCTGAAGAGTAATTGATGACAGCGGCCAGCAAAGATTTGTCCGCTTTATAAAAATTAATGAAATAAGAGAAAAATACTTTGCAAATCTATATGGAACAGATCCAACTGTCATAATTCTACTTTAGCTTAAAGAAAATATGAAAAGCAGCACACAATGATACTGAGCATAAATGCGCTTTAAAAGACCTGTCAGCCTGAGTGAGTCCAGACAAACACTTACTGGTTGGAGAACGTGGGATTTTGGTTCAAGATCACTGAAAACTTACGAAGTTTCATCTTTCCATGACTAATACCTCAGCTTTACAGCAGTAAACACTGCTTGTGTGTTAAACTCAGCTCGCTCGCGCTTACATCGATGGTCATTTTAATGAGATAATGACATTATAATCAGGATGTGAGAGACTGAAATTGAGCTGCAGGGAATGAGAGGAGCAGAGTGAGGGACACAGATAAAGGAAAAGACAGAAAAGAGGGAGGAAATGTAACATGACGAAAGAGTCTTCGCGCAGACTGTGAGACGCCATGCTGCCTGCGCAGACAAATAGCCTGTCCAAGCGTTGTTTGTTTGTCATGTGCTTGTCGCACACGGCCGCTGACATGATGGCATGTAATGGGAGGGCCTGTGATGATGTCAGTTACGTAGGAAACAGGTGGAGGCTTCCCTGACTTTTGTAACCTGAGGCGAACAATTAGTGGACAGCATGTGATGTTAAAGTCAGCAGAAGGGAAAATAAAAAATTTTACATTTCACACCTTTAAGCCAATAATGTATAATTGTTTAAAATAATAACATAAAATAAAAATGTTTGGAGTGGGCTCTTATGTGCACCAAGACTGCATTTTTTTTATTAAAGAAGAAAAAAGAGTAATACTATGAAATAATATCCCAGTTTTAAACAATCCGTGATACATTTGTTCAAGATTTATTGATATAAGGATTCTATTTGAAACAGAACATTATAAAACTTTACTCCCACTTTTGATTAATTCAATGCTTCATTACTGAATATAATTATTAATTTCTTTAAAAAACAAAAAAACATCCTATACTGACCCCAAACTTTTGAATGGCATTGAATATATTATTTGCACTTCATTTTAAGGTCTAATTCTTTCTAAGGTCCAAAAAAACATTAACTATGACTTTTCCCTCAATAGACAACTAATTTGCTGCTTATTATAGTTAGTAAGGCAGTTGTTTAGTTGGGTATTGGGTACAATTAGGAATGTATAATATGTTCATGCAGAATATGTTCTTTATAAACAGCCAATATGTTAATAACAGGCATGCTAATAAGTGACTAGTTAATAAAGACTAAATATTGCCAATATTTCAATATAGACTTTTATAAGTGTGAAATTAAAAATGTTTTTTTTTTTGTAATCAGATGATGTAGTTCCTGTATCTACCAGCAGGTGCTAACTGATCGCCAAACCTGAATGCTAACCAGCCAAACCTTGAGTCCTTTTTCTGTACCTTATACTGACAAGAGATGGGCTGGACATTTAAGACGAAGCTAAATATTTAACTTATCGATGTGTCCTTCAGTGTGAAGAGAACAGCCCAACAGTGTATTGAAACTATTTTCCATGCTTAATTGAAACTTCTAGTCTGCTAGCACAGACTAATATGAAACCTGCTATAAGGAAACTGGAGGCCTGCTCGAACATAGCAGTCATTTGTTGACACCAAATTTAACCAACAAGGTGTCATTTCCTCATATTCATTAAATTGCATTGCCTTTGAATAAAAGGAGTCTTAAAGTTGTGTTACCTTTTCCTTTGTCTTTCACAATGTTTTTTTTTTTGCCCGAAACAACACTAAATCACATTCTCAAAGGTGCATTGCTTTTGCATGTAATAGAGTGTAAATGTAGTCTTGGCATCAGATCCTCAGAGATACGGCGTGCAAGCATTTGCATGGAAAGCAGCTGTCATTACATCAGAACTACTCAAACTTTCACAAAAGCTTTTCTTTGTCTGTCTCACCGGAGAAGCACTGAGTTTTATCTATAGTTGAATTCCAGAAGTTACAGACAATTATAGTCATGAATACAAAGAAGAGTCCAAAACTGTTAGATGGATAGGTGAAATCTATTTCATTTCACTGGCATATTACTTTCTCAAGTTTCCTTTTATAATAAACTGGTTTATTTTGCACTGCTTTGGGAACGTGACAAATTAGTTCCAATTATCCAAAGGATATTGGCATTCCAATATCCTTTGTTGAACCCTTTTATTGTGCTTTTACTTCGAGCCCTTAACATCTGACGTCACTCCTGTTAGGTTTGTCTAGGTGGACATGACTGTTTTCTCTGAACTAAAAAAGTCTGTTTTTGTTTCTTGTTACAAATGAGCCCGATAAAGAGATTGGTGGGATCAAAACAAATATCAGCTGCTGCAGTAGAGCGCCTTCATCAAACGTCTTGGGAGACCACCAACACTTCCCTCTTGGCTGGAATCCCCACTTATCCAATGTTTGTGTGTGTCCAGTGGACCGGTTGTTATTATACACAACAAACTTGAGAGCAGAAAAGGTAGAGCATGTTTTTATTAATTAGAAGAGCCAACAAGCTTTCACCTGCTAAAAACATATTTCGCCCCCCTTATTAGGCACCTCGAGCGAACTGGAGCAACTTTTAGCAAATCTGTTTCTTTGAGGTCTCAGCAAGCTCAGCCAGCTGTACTGAGAAGTTCTTTTGCCTATAAAAGTGACTGTTGACCTGGCCTGTGTCTTCTCTCAATGCATCCTCCTCCCCTTTTGGCCTTGGGAAAGCTTTGGATATTGCTTGCCGTGCTGAAGCAAATAATCTGGAATTAAAAAATGGATTCCATACTCCTTATCCCTAGCAACAAGCCTTGTGCCATCTGCTAGGCCAAAAGGGGCCACAGTCAGTGGGAATTTGGGCTGTTGTGAGGCCTCTGTCACCTGTTCTTGTGTGTTCTTTTGTCCATAAGATAATGATCCTCTTCAAATGTAAAGCACTGAATAACCACAATTCTTTTACTGGAGCTCTGTATCATCAAAAGTAATTTTATTTAAAAAAAAATCCCCGCCAAACTATGCAGACTTAAATGTACATATTGCAATGTAACAAAACCATTACAATGTTGACACAAAATATTTTGGTTCTCTTTTGTGAATAAACTAATTTCTACAGGCTACATATAGATCTAAAAGATATAAGATTATCTAATTATCATAGATTTGTAATTAGTTACAATATCATTTAATTAGTCAATGTATCAACTATGAACTATAGTATAAATTAATATTAACCTAGATTAATACATGCTTTAAAAATAGTTGGCTTGGACATGGTTCACCTAAGTGAACTTTATTGTAAAGTGTTACAGAATTTTATTGGTCTATTATAGCAACAGCTGTAGAAAACAGTTTTTTGGGAGATTCTGGGGACCAAACAAGAAAGTCTCATCTTTCTAATAAAACAAAACACCAAAAATGAGCTATGCGATTACACGAAGGAAATGTGAGTGAATGTTTACCCAGACCTCTCTAGAACACTTTGAAGGATTAACCATTAAACTCTTACTGGTAGGATGTGAAGACAGTGGGAAATGATGTGGTGAGACAGTGCCATTATCTCAGACAGCCTTAAGCCATGGGCGTCCTGCTCACCTGGGGAGCACTAACAGCTGCTGAGTTTCCCTTCTGCTCACTTTAGTACCTCTAATCCAATCTAAAAGTCCATCTGAAACCTTACTCTGGAAGAGCACAGATGCCACAAGTGTGAAGTTCCAGAGACAAATAGTATTTTTAATTTTTAATTTTTGCATTCTGTAAATCTAACTTTTATTTGTATTTGTGTACAACACAAGACACATTGTTAAAAAATTTGACACTATTTATAGTATAGGGACAAATTCTCATTATTAACTAGTTGCTTATTAGCATGCATTACATATTATTAACATATTGGCTGTTTAGTAGTACTTATAAAGCACATATTCTGCATGACCATATTCTAGATCCTTGATTAATACCTAAACTTAACAACTACCCTACTAACTATAAATAAGCAGCAAAGTAGGTGTTTAATTGGCAAAATAGTATATGGTTTGTTCGTGGCAAGAATTAAATCTTAATGGAAAAGTGCAACTTTATAGCTTCTATTTTAAAATAACACCTTTTAGTTGAATAAAAATATCCTTTGGGTTCGTTATTGCATGAACTTGTCCTTTAAATGAGCATTCACACTGTGCAATATACTTAAACCCTGTAAATTGAGAGCATATTTTCTTAAGAAAACTGAAAAAAATAAAAATGCTTGCAGTCCAATACTTGATTTAAGCTATCTGAAGAACAAAAAAGTTAAGTCTAAAGTTCATGTTATCTTTATTGCTATCAAATGATAAATCAACCAACTGTTTCTAGTTTATTTCTACCCATAATTTTTAGACAGATGATTAGATTTCAAATCTTAAAATCAAGCTGCTCAGTTTCAAACACAGGTAGTTTAACTGCAGCCGAATCTTTTGCCTTTAAGATAAAAATCCAAAATTACACTCCAGTCTGTGATTATCCAAAATCAAAGGATTTGTTTAGGCATAGATGACATAGTGACAAGGGGCATATTGAACCCAGATGGGCCAGTGCCGCAAGTCAAGATGTGCTCATCACTGGAATCAGAGCGCTACCTCCCACCAGGAGGAAACGGAGGAATGCAGCGAGATTATCTTTGTTCGGTTCAGGGGTTCTCCAGGGGAAAAAAAGAAACATGATGAATAACATGGTGAAGAGATATGTGCTCAAATGAGAATGGGGAAAAATCTGGATGAAGAAAGAGAGACAATATCATTTAGGAGGTCAGTGGTTAAATTAGTGCTGCCACAACAGTCGGAATCCTCCAGGGAAGCAGCGTCTGGGTGGCTGTAATTCAGGGAGAAGATAAAATTAAGGACATGCAGGACTTACTTAGGAACTCACTGCGGTAAAGTGCACAAAAAATAGAGTGTGCAGTGATGATGTATCTGGCTGGCATGAGGCTGGGAAGCATGTTTAAAAACAGGTATGAGATGTTAGTTCTTGGATCACAGTGTGGTAAATCATGCACAGCCTCCATAAAGTCAAAGCTCAACTTCAGCTCTGTGCCAGAATACAAGTGAGTTGATTAAATCTTTACTGCATGTACTTCTAAGAGCAGTAATCTGTTTGCTAAGCCCAGCGTGGCTTTTGTGTTCTTGGTCTCTATGAGTTTAAATAGTGATGGGTTGATGGTAATTAGCAAAGCCTTGTAAATAGTTGGCAACTGTGACACAACCCTGTAAAAATAAGTTTAGAAACTTCTAAACCATACTTTGTACCATGCGAAGGAAGTTGATGCGAAGGAACAATGGATTTCTAGAAGGAGAAGGGAAACGTGAGGAAAACTGGTAGCTCTAGTATAGTTTAATTAGAACTCATCAATACATAGAACTGCATTGTCATAATAAGTTGTATTAAAATTATTTATGGCAACACATTGATATTAATGGAGAATTTTCCCTGCACCTGCTAAAAGGCAATCAATCAATCAAGGGAGTGTAACAGCGTGGACACGCCATTTACAGACTTCATTTGAGAAGTAACTTTTAAAAACATGGTTTTGGGGAAAAAAAACCTTTGCTTCCAAATTGCCAATCAAAAATTAGATGCAAAAAGGAATCCAAGGCTAACAGTGCTAAAGCAATTACTGTTTTCCCCATTTCAAAGAAAAGAAGGGAAAAAAAAAGATTGATTATTTCTGTTGCAATGCAGTCAAGTGTTAGATATGTAAACAGCACGACTGTCAAAAGTTGGGTTCTACTAAAATTTGACAGTGATCAAAGTCATATTTCAGAACCATCCTAGACTTGTTTGTCAATGTTTTGTAAATGACGTCTATATCTAGATGTGCAAATCTATCCACACTTCAATAAAGGCCAGACACAGGATGATAACTGCACCCTGAGGCAAAAATATGTTAGACTACGAACAAAGAGTATGTTTATTTGCACTGGAAACAACTCGCCATTTTGACAAAGAGACATTTTATTTACTTTCTCCTGAAAACAAAACAAATTCAATCAAACGTAACGTTCAGTATGAGAGCTACCCATGTATGTTTTGAGTTAGCATTTCATTTTTATTTTGTCGATTTGAAAGCCCAAATGCAATCGTTTGCTACAGTTATAATGCTACCTCTGTTCCTAGAACAGGGGGCAATGCGTAATTGTGCAAAGGAATGTATGACCAACAGCCATCCACAAAGACCTCCTTAATAGCGAACAGATCATCTCATATTTTTAGAATACCGTCCCAACAATGAGATTTCATCTACCCGCGAGTTTCCAAGCTTGAAATGTAAAGTCCTCTGTGTTCAATAAATGCAAAAGCTGGCATTCCACACGCAGTTCATATGCTTGTACTATACCCCAGATCTCTACCTCAAGCACAGAATCACACAGATTGTTGCCAATCAAACCTTACAAAAAGCTTCTCATATACCACACAATGTTTTTCTACTTTTGATTTTGTTTTCAAGCCAAATAATAAGTACATCGCACGGTCTGTTATGCTGTCATGGAAAACTTGTAACCCTGGATCTCCAGCTCTTCTCCGGTCTCAGGTACCAGGCTCCTCAGTTCCTAGATAAACAACTCAATCTTGAGCGTTGAACAGAAGTCAGCATTTTAATAAAAATTACTCAGGCCAATTTACTTGCAAATCAAATTTTATGGTACAAGTTGCGCATAAACTTTAACTAGGGCTATTTTAGAATATTTATTGATATTAAGTTACCGAGTTGTAAGCTCTTAACAAAGCCAATCTTGACATCACAGCTGGCTGCTACAGTACATTACGACAGCAATATAAAGCAAACATGCTACCATGTAATTGAGAATACAGCTAATTTATTTATACATAAAAGGTATATATATTCAAAATTAAATTTGAATCATTCAATAACCTGTTTACCTTATACACATACACACAGGTATACAATTCTTTACCCTCTATATAACCATAACTTAAAATATGCATGATAAAATCTGCTTTCTTATTTAATCACATTTGTCTATAATTAGAACTGGCTACATTAAGTCTGCCATTGCTACAGGTATCAAGCGAGCATGTGTGTCAGGTGACCAAAAGGGCAACCTCTCGTGTCAAGCAAGGCCACAACAAACACCCCTTGCCTTGTAATCAGTTAATCATTCCTTTTTGGCCAGCATCCCACCGTGTCTGGGACAAGGGGGAGGATAACAGCACCCCTGCAGGCCAGTGAACCAGCCTTCAAGACAGGACTTTCCACCCCAAGCAGTGCAGAGAGGATGAAGAACCACATTGTATGATTCCCACAATGGCTACTCTGTCACCACAATCCCCACTAATTTCATTTGCCTGCGAGGTAGAGCAGAAATTCCCCAAGAATTCCTGTGAAGAAGAGTTGCCCCCAGTCTGGTGGACAAAAATGTGTGTGTGCGTGCATACGTGCATGTCTTCCTGGGTACAGATCAAGAACTGCCTGTCGAGATGACCTTCTGAAAGGGGCATTTAATGTCATACACGCTCCCAAAATGAAATCAGAACATGACTGGAATGAGTTTATTGTTTTTGACAATAAACTTAGTCTTAGTCTTATTATCAGTTTGTAGTGTAAGGGTTCAAAAAGTACATTTTAAATGCACAGTTCACCTAAAAATGTAAATGATGTCATTCAAAATCTGCATAACTTACTTTGTGAAGCACAAAAGAAGATATTTCGAAGAAACAGTTTTGGCGACCAATTACTTTCCATTGCATGGATTTAAATAAATATATAAATTAATAAATAAGTCTCACAAAATGTATTTCTTTATGTTCCACAGACGTAAGTTATGATGTCATAATAAAGTGATGGTGCAGGGCTGATTATATTTATTTTTTTGTAATAATGGCTGTTAAAATAACACATTATTTGGTTGTGATAAATAAATAAAATAATTTTAACATGACACTGTGTCGTAAACTATTTGAAACACTGAGAGAACGTGAGCTGTCCTATTATTATTATGGTTTGTTTTTTTATGACTTGTATGACTTTTTTATGGGACTTGATCTTCAGAGTACACTGAAAAACAACTGAAAAAATATATTATATATATAAAAAAATGAAGACAAGCAGCTTATATGAAAGACTCAGTTGTTAAATAAACAGGATGATTCATTTTTAATAAACTGTAACACTAATCAATTACATTCATTCAGTTTATTATTTCATTCAGTGACAGTCAGTGTTGCCTCATAATTTTCTAATACAGAACGGCGTTCACAGAGAAGAGCTTTTATTTGTGTTCTTAATCTTTGGCATCAGACACAAGCAAGCAGGGCCTTTGAAGCTCTGCCATGACTTCAAAACCATAATCATATTCAAAACAGATCTAACTTAGTTTGGGATATTATTCATAACCATTATCCAGTGTATATAGGAGGTGAATAACCAGATTTAATGTTCTTTCTCAAAATCTTGAGAAGCCCTTGTAAAACGTCACGAGAGACACTGCTTCTTCCCTCATTCGATCTGGCTCATTAACCTATTGTGCAATTTACAATTATACCATTTGACTTTATAATTTCTGTTCCTAATCTTTCTTAATGAATTTGATGGGTTAGATAAGACGAATACTTTAAACATGTCTGTTTTTTATTAAAATACTGATAGACTGTCTCTCACATGTAATTGAATGAAGCCTGTTGAAAACTGTGACATACATTTTATACATGATCTTGGCTCTGCCAATGAAATCTGCAAGTTCCAGGACACCACACAAACTCACAACACAAGTTAAAACCTCAGAGCTCAGCCTGCATTTAAATGGTATTCTTGTTTGTAAATACTGTGACATATTCAGCATGCAGGACTAAAATCAAAGGCTTTCAAGTGTTTGATGCTACTTAGGTACCCACAGGCTTAATTTGAAAATTGATCTCTTTGAGTCACGCTCAAATCGCCAAAGAAATGAAGACTGGCTTTCACACAACTGAACTTTGTTTTCAGGAAAGATTGCAGTATGTGGATTTTAGGCATCTGTCTCGCACTAAGGAGCTACAGCTTTCCTCAGGAGAGAATATTGAGCAAAAATGGGCAGGAAAAAAACATCACTTACATTTCTAAACTAAGGTTTTTTTTTCTTGTGTAACCATAGGAACATAGTGAAATATTGACCATACATACGTTTTATATACAGTTTATATATATATATATATATATATTTAAACAATTTTATCGAGTACTTATTTTTAAATGTCTGCTGAGTTCATTAAAGAGTCAATGACAAAGCCTCAATTGAAATACTCTACACACATTGCCCCACAAACAGATGCCACAAAAATATCAAATGTAGGGAAAATAATCCATTTAGATACTATTAAGTGACAAATACAATTATGTACAGTATATTTATAATCAACATCATGTTCATTCAGCATCTTGGGAAAAAAGGTTACTGTGAGTTTATTTCAAAACATTTTAGGATTACCACATTCACGGTTACATGCAATTCAACCATAGACTTGGACCAAAAAAAAGTGTCTAAAAATGCTTGTGTAATTTTTCTGCCAATTGAAGAACCACTGTAATGGCCTAAATCCTTTCTATAATGGCAAGTCACCAGGGATTGGAATAGAGTGGGTTAGTCTGTAACTTATGCAAACATCTCTGTTACTCTAAAGCAGGGTCGTTTGATGACCTCTGGGCAGTGTCCCAGAGCACTGTGCCCTAACAGACAAAACATTGGACCCCAACTAGTAGCTCCTCGCTATCAATAAAAGTCCTAGCATTATGTAGCAATATTCTTCTTCAAGTGCTGTAAAATAGGGATAGGACAAGCAAATAAAAATGTCCCTTCAAATCCTAGAAGCCAAAACCAGAGGGATAATACAACATAAATTTGACCCCCTGCTATATATCTCCTAATGTACTGTTTGTATTACTGTTTCTTTATATATCTTATTGATGTTTTATCGCAACTTACAAAGATACTACCAGTCAAAAATTCTGAAAGATGTCTCTTATGCTTAACAAGATTGCATTTATTTGATTGAAAAACAGCAAAACCACTGTGAAACATTAATATTGTGAGACATATAAATGTATAATAACAGTTCTGCATTTTAATACATTTCAAAATGTAATTTATTCCTACGATAAAAAAGCTGTTATCCAGGTTTTTGGAAACTGTGATACATTTTCCAGGGTTCATTTAATGGAAAGCTCAAAATTAAACTATTTACTTGAAATGGTGTTATATTCAAATACCGTAACATTGTCATTTTGAATCAATTTATTTTTTGAAATTTTATTTTTATTTATTTATTTTTTGTAATTGTAATAGTATTTCACAATATTGTTTTACTATGTTTTTGATCAAATAAATTAATCATTAAAAAAAGTGAGGCATATTTAATTCTGCCAATGACTCCTACACTACTCTAAACTAGTATATTGACTGTAAGCACATCAGCCTTTTTAAACTAGTTCAGCTAAAGCCATTGATGGTGTCAGCATCTGTCAGGGTTTTTTTAAACTTAAACTAGGTTATACAGAACCAATGCTCCTTTAATGAATCTTAATAATGGAGGTCATCAGACATTATTTAATTTCGCTGGACCTTCCACCTCATAATTAAACTCCTTACTGCCATACCTCAACCGCTAACAGTGAGAAATGTATTTTTCTTCTGGAAGATGCTGGTCATAATTGACGGTCTAGCCCTTTCCCCAGGTTTCCATGAGCTGAAGGTGGAACTACTTACAGTTGTGGTCAGCCGTGTTACCTCACACCACATGGCTGAGAGGACGATCGGGAGGATGAAGCAGACGAGGGGTGCGGTTACACCATAACCAGTTTGCGCTGCTGCCAGGGGCCAAACCCACAGGCTGAGTGAGTGCAAATACATGGTGAATGACAGAGAAAACAAACTGAAAGAAAGAGGGTGACGCAGTATTTAGGCAGTCAGAGTGCAGAGGCTGCTTAATGAGATGTGGCGGTCAAGTGTAAACACAGCATTTACACTCTACTCGAAAAAAGTGACTATAACGTCCCAGATGTTTAAACAAGCTTGTTTTGGAAGTGAGACAGAAGCATGATTTTATTTAGAAGACTTCAGGAAATTTAAGCTTTAAAGAATTGCTTTAAATGTGCTGTGAGTGTTGAGAGCAATGTTTTGAATCAAACACTACATGGGAATTCGCACATACAGCAAATTGCACTGACAAAGCAGCTAGACGTGTGACGTACAGCGACAAGAGCAGCGATGACTACTGTATTGTATAAAGGTCCATTTTGTTGTAAACAATTATTAAATATTATTTAAAAAATATTTATATTGGATAATAATTGAATAACTTTACCACACTCCAACTTATACTGTAAAAAAACTAATATTACAAGCAAACGCAAACATACTTTTTTCTTTTTCTTAAAATATTTCCTAAAAATGCCCCTTGGGGTCACTGGATGATGATTAAAAATGTATATATATACACTACCTTCAAAAGTTTGGGGTCAGTAAGATATTTATTGGTTTTTAAAGTTTCCAAAAAAACTGTAATATTTAAAATAACCGTTTTCTGTGTGAATATATTTTAAAATGTAATTTATTCCTGTGATACAAAGCATCATTACTCCAGTGTTCTTTGTCACTTTCAGACCTTTCAGAAATAATTCTAATATGATCTGATTTCTTATTATCAGTGTTATTATTATCTGATTTTTTATTATCAGTTTTGGAAACAGTTGAGCTGCTTAATAGTTTTTTTTTAGGATTCTTTGATCATTAAAATATTAAAAAGAGAAGCATTTCTTTAAAATGGGTAATAATGTTCAAAACTACTGTTACAGTAGTTTACTGTTTCCCTACTGTTCAAAAGTTTGGCATCAGTAAATTTTTATTCTTTCTTCTTCCAAAGAAATGAATACTTTTATTAACCAAGGATATATTAAATGAACAAAAAAGTCACAGCATAGATTTCCATTTTAGAAATGTTTTATATTTGGTAAAAAATTATGTTGTTTTTTACTTCCTGAGGAAAAAAAAAAATCACAGGTCCCATAAAATATATTTGGCTGCACAACAACTGTCCAACATATTGACAATTCTAGTAATAAATCATCACATTAAAATGATTTCTCAAAGGATCATGTGACACTTGAAGACTGGAGTAATGATGATTTGCATCACAGGAATAAATTACATTTTAAATATAATTACACAGAAAACACTTATTTTAAATTGAAATAATGTTTCACAATATTACATTTTTTTACGGCTTTTTTATGGATTTTAAATTTCATTTTAAAATTGATTTTAAATAGTGTTGCCAAATGATTAATTTTATGTAAAATAAAAAAAGTTTTTTGGTTTTTTTTCAGTGTATGTGTGTGTACTGTGTATATTTTTTATGTATACATAAATACACCCACATGCATGTATATTTCAGAATTTATTTATTTAGAATATAAATATAGTCATGTAAATACTTTCAAATATATGTATTGTATGTGTTTGTTATACATGCATTATATATATATATATATATATATATACACACACACACACACTGATAAACATTAGACTTTCATATATTTTAGATTCATTACACACAACTGAAGTAGTTTCAAGCCTATTGTTTTAATATTGATGATTTTGGCATACAGCTCATGAAAACCCAAAATTCCTATCTCAAAAAATGAGCATATCATGAAAAGGTTCTCTAAACGAGCTATTAACCTAATCATCTGAATCAACTAATTAAC
>JAUMHI010000048.1:9556704-9634177 GCA_032359435.1 Enteromius unitaeniatus | reverse complement strand
CATGTATCAATAGAAAGCTTATTTATTGAGCTTTCATATGATGTATACATCTCAGTTTTGTAAAATTTTACCTTATGTCTGGTTTTGTGGTCCAGGGTCACATTTATGTTTCTATTTTCTCCCCTCTGATGATTTAGTATGTTAGGTCAAATCAAAGGTCATCTCAGGCCAACTTTTGGGCTTCTATACAAATGTCCATCAAAGCACTCGGTGACATTGCAGTAACAACCTGTTCTGAAACCTGACATTCTTCCTTTTATAGAATGTAAAATAAGACATCAAGACATCTTTGATGAAACAACATTGAACCCCAGTGACTTCCATTGTACAGACAAAATTATACATACTGAATAGAATTTTGTTCCACAAAACAAAGAAAATTCCTGTTGGTTTGGAAACACATGGGGGTGAATAAATGATGGCAGAAATGTCATTTTTGGGTGGACTATTCCTTTAAACAACAAGAACTAAGTCTGGAGATAATCATGTAGTGTGCTTGTATCGATCACAGGTGCATTTAGTCTCAGCGGTTCTTGGAAATATGTGTGCTTTATACATGTATGTTCAGAAGGACAAATGGCTTTCCATGCTCTTTCAGTACATCTGGATAAAGCAGATTTCCTGTATCATTCTTCTCTCCAGCTCAGGGACACTGTGCACCAACGCTTTCCACACACACACACACACAAGCACGCTCCAACCTACAGTTCCTATCCTTTGTCAGACTTGTCAAGACACTTGAGTATCCGGCCTTCTTTATCGGCAAACCTGAGGGCAGCTATGACAGGCCTGAGGAAACACCAGAGACCAGCTCAAGAGTAAATTTAGCCCTGACCTGACAGCCTGTCTCTTTGTCTGCCTGACAGGAGCTCGGCACATCACTCTGGGCACCATTGATTACGATTCTGAGCTCATTGTGGCTTCTGTGTCACTTGAAGTGATATTACTGGAATATTTCCTCTCTCAACTGTCTTTACCTCTGTTCTCTAACTGACAACAACATGAACTAAACTTCATTAGCGCAGGATTAGTAGTGAGTTGTGCAAGAGGTTGTGAGTTGTCTGGTTTCTGATTATTTGCTAGTTGATCTTAAAAGAGAAATAGCTTTCAAATATGAATGTGAAATGGATGTTAATTTCTCATCCTATTCATAATAGCTTCCCCTGAGGTTGGCAACGAGTTACTGTAACTTTTACTCAAAGAAATTTTCAAAGATGGCTCATGTTCTTCTTTTTTTCACTTTTGCATTGAGTTTTGATATGTGTTGTCACATTGTAAATTATGAAAGCAAAACTAATGTTTCCTAGTATTTTCTTACATTCCAGTATAATAGCGCACCAATACGTTCTCAAAATCAGTCAGCTCATTGGTCAGAAGCCAGACATACAAATTAAAGATCGATAAACACAAGAAAAGATGTTAAAACAAAATATGCTAATTTTATGAAAACATATTTATTTTATTTTATTATTTATTTACTTATTTTTGGAATAGAACTGCAAAATGGATCAATAAATGAAACTAGCTTTTAAGAAAAAAACTGGTGACCCCTTCTCAAGCTCAAAGACATTTCAATGCATCTATAAGTTACAGGTTTGTTACAATTAAACAGTCTGTTCAGCTGTATAATTTCAGTCTGTTCAGCTAACATTGCATATTTTCCAGTAAGAGGTTTCATTACCTTTTCCACATAATCATGACCTTTGTAGCACACTTCAGTACTTACCTTTGCTCAAGAACTCTTGCTGCAAGTTACGTATTTTTTTTATACTTCCTGCTGTTATGCACAAGTGTGTTTTTCTCTTTGCACTGCTAATTTTGTATTTTATATTTTGTCTTTTTTGTTTAATATATTTATTTTTGATAAATGAAAATCATATTAATATAAACTTAATTTCTCAGTGAATTAAAATACATTTTAAAATCATTTTAACATTGCACCAATGCTATATATGAAGAAAAAAACTCAACTCAACCCCCCCAACACTTTTCTTGTTTATTAAAATGAAGACAACAGAAAACTCCCATCTCTCTTTCAGAACAATGATGAGCAAGGTGTGACTCACTGAGGTGACCACTAATAGATTGCACTGTATATTTATGTTTTATTTAAACTGGTTTAAATGTTAACTGTATTTCCATGACATGAACAGATTATCAGATTCAAATTTAGTTATATGGAAAATCGAATAACCATTTAATGCAGCACGTTCTCACTTCCAACTCGTCAACATTTTGACTCCTTGGTCGCTTTTTTGACCAAGGCGTTTTTGATGATCAAGGTACACCTTTGTAGTCATTTAGGTGACTTCAAAGGGTCCTCAGTAGTTTTAAACAGGAAACCCTTAGCATCAATCAATATGTCTACGAGATATATTTTTTTATTTTATCGTCATAATTAAAAGATATATTGGGTAAAAACATTTGCATCATTGCATATTGCATGTAGGGGTGTGATTTTGTAAACCTTTAAAACAGTTATTTTAAATCATATTATTTACACATTTATGAGCACGTAACACAAACTATGCTCCTAAACCTACCATCTGTGAATAAATCACAAGATATAGCAGGCAGATACAACCATGACATTAAGCCACACAACTGAAAACAACGGAGGACCCCTCACGTCGAAATGTGACTACAAAGGTGCACCTTGATCGTCAAAGAAGCGACGAATACTGGTCTTGACCAAGTGTCAAAATGTTGACGAGTTAGGAGTGAGAATGTGTTGCAACCAGAAATGAAAATACAAAGTTGTATTCCTTTTATTTATTTTCTTTGTCTCCAGGAAACTGGAAGATTCACACCTTTTTTTATTACATCCCAACATTCCGTTGTGAATGAATCCCTGCATTCAGTAAAACACTTCAGTTGAGTTTTTCAAATAATTTTTTTCCGCATATTAACTTCTATTTTTAGTCAAAATTGTCTTTGTTGATTGGATATTTCATGGTAAATATAATATCCTATATATAACATTTTTTGTATTTTCAAACAAGACTTTGTAGCTAAAATGGCTATATTTCTGCCACAGTTCACATCAGCATTGTCAGCCTTTGAGTCACCTAGAAGAATCACAACCTGTTTAATGACCAGTCTGCGGCTCAGTCAGAAGATCTTGTGGTATCTTGCATCTAGACTTGTGGTCTGTAGTATGTGTTTTCTGTATTCTTATCCATTTTTTTCCACTGTAGGTGTTTTATTACAGACAACAACACATTTACCCACCTAATTGCATTTTGATTTATTTTTTTTTTAATTACCATATTTCCACTGCATTTTTATTCCGTTTAAAAGTACCGTCACATATAAAATATGATAATTTTAGTTTGTATTACATATGGAACATTTAAATCAATATTTTACGAATTTAGATTTTGCATATTAGATAATTTCTATATTCTCAAATTTTAAAAGTAACCATTTTTGGTTCAAAAAAGAGTTGTTCCACTGACATCATCTGCCAAGAAAAATCGAGCGTAGGTGTGTTGTGGCAGGGATTTACTGATACAGCTTATGTTAGGCTTCCTGTCAGGGAGCTCATGAGTGTGCATGTGAGTGTGTGCATGTGCGTATTTGTGTATGTGTGTGTGTGTAAACGTGCATCTGAATGTCACCACCTGGCACGAATCACGCGGGCCCCATGGTTTGATAGACCCACAACAGGTGTGTGGAGGCACAGCAAACACCCTTGACTCCTGACAGGTGTTGAAGTTTGGGTTTCAGCCCAGACTGCGCTGCATTTGCTTGTGACACTCACATTAGTCACCGACTCGCTCGCCGGACCTCTGACTCTAATAGCCAGCTAGGTATACTAATCCCTCCATGGGCCATAAATGTTAATAGCTTACTAGGTACGGTAATCTCCAGTGGTGACATTTGGTCTACCTTAATCTAAGATGTATTAGAGGAGGTAGGGGGGAAAGGATGGAGGGATGGCAGGATAGATGGATGGGTGGAATTATAGCGATCATAGTGAGGCACAGGCGAGTAAAATGTATCATTTGGCTTAACCCACTACATCATACTCCTGTGCGTGCTGGGGGGTCCAAATCCGGTAGGCTGTGGGGGGTCCAAATCTGAAGCTCTATGAGTAAAAACATAACAAGCACTAAGAGTAAAAGACATAATGCTATTTTAATGATCCTGTACAGTGCAGCATTTACTCATTTCTATGAATCATGATGATTATTGTTGGAATATGACGCCAGATAATGCTGAAAATAGCTGATGTCAATATGGAAGCCCATTTTGGCCTTTTTAACTTTTTATCTCACAATTGTGATGTTTTTATTTATTTTTTTAATTGCACTTTTATCTCTTGATTATGATTCTTACATTTTGTTACTTAGTTTATTTCTATATTTAAAATATCTCACAATTACCAATTTTTTTTGTTAGTTATTTTGAGGTAAAGCAGCCTTCTAATAGTGCTGTCAAATTATTAATTCGCAATCGTTTGTCAGCAATAATAGAAACCTGTTTTGTATACATAATATATGTGTGCACTGTGTATATTATGTACATAAACGGTATACACATATAACAGTATATATTATTATATATATTTATATTTATATAACTACTTATATGTATTTATTTATACATATAATTTAAATTATATATTAATATATTTAATATATAAACATAATTTTTGTTGTAATTTTGTTTTTGAGTTGTTCTGGGAAATGTGCGTGCATGTATATATATATATATATATATATATATATACATGCATGCACATTTATGCATATATATATACACACACATAATAAATATACACAGTACACACATTTATTATGTGAACAAAAAGTTTTACTTTGGATCCGATTAATTATTTGACAGCACTAGTTTCTACTACAACCATAAAAGTACTATTCTCATATTTTCTGTTCTAATATATATATATATATATATATATATATATATATTATATTTTATGTAATTTAAGACATAAAAAAAACAAACGTTTTTACTGTACAATTTAAACAACACAAAGCAAGTGCTAGTACATCGAAATGCTGCAATTGTATAGTCATAAAGTCGCATTTATTCATGGAAACTCATGACATTTACAGGAAGGCCTGTAAACAGGAACCTGGTCAGGAAAAGAGCTGTTGCACCATATTTAAGCAGTAATCAGAACGAAAGTGAATCATACAGGGGCTAAGGTGTGCCTCCCATCTGTGCGGTCCTGATGTCTTTCAGAGAGGGTCAGGAGGTCACAGTCCTGCTGCACACTGTAAGATTTGAATTGAAAAGTCTGCGTTATGTTGAGGTCAGCAAATCACAGTATACAAAATGGCATATGGACCATAATGCACTCACTTTTCAATAAAAACCGAGACGCTGAAGTAGTGTCAGTGCAAGACTTGATGTTAGAATGAATTGTAAGCCTCGTCGAGATCGTTACACAATTAATAGCCCCTTAACGCAAGTCTTTTCTAAGACACAAGTGTAATCACGTCACAGAACCTCGTTCAAAAGCACTAATCCTCCTTTATTTTGTAAACTGATAGAGCAACCATATGCCCCTGCATATCACTCACTCAATTTTAGGTGAAACCAAGCCCTGACCTCCCCTCCCCAAAATAGTGTTATATTTCCAAGGTCTATTATTAATCTGTACTATCCCCCCCGCCTCAGGATTAGGCCACAGCGCTCCCCCACTCTTCTCTTTTCCACTTAGACTGGTATTATTGCCATAGATGCACTCAGATTAGTCCTGTGTTTATGTTGACAGCGGCTGTAGCTGGATTAGGTCATGCTTGTGGGACGCAGGGGAGGGATGTTTGTGTCCGTCTGCATGCACATCAAGGGCCCCCGTCTTGTTTGACCTGCACCTAGAGTCTCCCCATGCTAAACTGACAATAGGTCGGGTAAGACCCTCGCCACACGCAGACATCCATTGTCCTGAGACGTAGAGCAGCCCAGACGCAGAGGGGGTGGAGCGGGTGGAGCCTGATGGAGCGAGAGTGGTGACAATTAAAATATGGGATAGAGCAACATCACAGGTGTCATGAAAGTCAGAAATTCCAAAGTAGTTGTCCTTTTTATGACTGTGTCAGACACGCATGCAATATTAATAAAATGCAACATTTATGGGGAGAAAACCTTTTTTTCTCTTTTTTTTTCCCAGTGTCTCACCCTGGTGGGTAGTTCATACAGAGATTGTGTCTCTTGCAGTGTTGCAAGATGTACTTAGGCAACAGCGTGTGTGTTTGTGTGTGTCTGTGTGTGTGTTGGTTTGTTGGGGAGGTGACTAGGAGCTCACGTGGTCAAAGTATGGTAAACCTTTCCTTAGGTTTTTGTTGACTCATTCTCTCAGTTCTCTTTTATATTTCCAAGAATTTGCTGATTTTAAACTAACTTTGCCTAGACTTAACCGTGTCACTCTCGTCTAGGCGAGGGGCTAATGGCACTGCATATGATGAGACAGAACTTCCCTGTTTCCATCCTACTCCCACAGGTATTTTGTCAGCAGTCTATGTTCTGTGTTTTGTGGCAAAATCAGGCCTAACTAGTTGTTCAGTAATGGAAAAGACTCAGACCATTCGGTCTTCCCCCTGACCTTTTCCATCTGAAAGATCAACGATAGTGGTCTCTGTCAAACATTGTTAGTAAAGCTTTATTACGTGAAGACAGGATTTTATTCTTTGCTCTCTAGTTTTGTCAGAACAGTAAACTCCCCCAGACTGATGATGCAACAGGAAGTTTTGCTTTCAGTACATGCTGTGATAGTTAGATTTTTCAAAGCTGACTGATTCATCAGGGGTTAATGTTTTTTTTGTTGGGTTTTTTTTGTAATATTTTTTTATTCAGCCATTTCACACTTATTTAATAGTTGACATAATATATTCCATTTTTTTTATTATTATTATTAAATAAAACATTCTTTCTTTCTTTTTTTAGTGATGCCAAAACAAATATCTAACAAGCAGTAATGATTAAATCCTTACAATTTAACAAATCTAAATTCAGGGCAAACGATGGAGAGAGCAGAGGAATCTTGTTATAAATGAGACAAAGGGATCATTTGGGAACAGAAGTATATGGGTGAAACGTAAAAATATGAGGTCACGTTGGTTTCTATCATTGTTGAATGGCAGTTGGAGAATCAGGAATTGAATATATGCCGTTTTATCCTCGGAATGTATTAGTGAGAAATCTCGCGAGGGGAGCTGATTCCAGTCAAAGTGAATGAGTAATACAGCAGAACTTCTGCTGCCAATTGACACAACAGCACACACAGAACGGTTAGCTGAGCACCGTCCTTGTTACACTCGATTCTTTCGTTTACTTCTCCAGAAAATAGGTCATAGTGTCTCAGAATACAAAAAAAATAATAAATAATCGACACAAATAAATTTCTAGGTTAGGGTTTTATTCTCTCGACTGTGATCCAATTTCACGCCACACTCTACAGCGGCACAAACACACATTCATAAAAATAAAAATGCATGACGAGGGAAAAAGAGTGAAATCAGTGTCTATATGATCCCATGTTTTATGGACAAAAAAGGAATATTGAAACTAACATTATCAATTTATTTAAAAATTAAAATAAGTATTATTGTCAATATCAATATTATTATTATCATTGCTGGCGTTGTTATTGTTATTTTAATAGGCGTCTTGAGCGACGAGGGATTTCCAAACAAGTGCGCAATGCTCAAGCAAATTCTAAATAAAATACATCGATTAATATAAACGCCTCCAGTGAAATCCAATTGGTCTTTAATGAGTACATCAAACAGCACTGACATTTTATTGGTCAATTAGCAATCCCTACAAAAAACAAATGCGTGAATTTAGGGAGGGTAAATTTCTTAACACTGTACCAATCAGAGTGCCTTTAATAAATCACGGAGCATCGTATTAAAATGAAAGATTAAGGGCTAAAGACAGCTGAGGAAAGAGGGGGAGAGCGTTTGAAAAAATATCGAGATTTCTTATAACAGCTTAGATTTTGGTGGAAACAAATGATTCCTGATCGCCTGCTGCAACGAATTCATCGGGTCTGGCTTGAGAAATTCAACATAAAGTCACTACACTATCACTTTTAATTGCACTGTGCACCCAGGAGCCCGTAAACAGTCCGCATTTTATACAGTGAATCACATATAAGACAAATGCGACATACACCACCGCACGAGACAATGAAATGCCAGGTGAAAGAGCGCGCGCATGCACACACCACACACAGGTGAGCTACCTGTCAGATCACTGCAGCCTCTCCTGCATCTTTTCTGCTCCTCTTCATGCTTCAAGCTCATGCTGTCGAGTTGGAACCGTTCTTGTCCTGTCCCGCTTACAGGATAAAACGTCCACCGCCTCACCTTTCCAAAGTCCCACCTGCGTTGCAGCACGCCAGACGCGAGCACCTGATGTGGCTCATCAGACGACCTCAGTGTCTCTCCATCTATCCCGCCGTGTAAAGATAGGTGGCGTGTGTGTCAGAGTCTCGGAGCGCAAAAGTAAAAGAGAGAGCGCAGAAATGTCATCTGAAGAGGCGGAACACGTCAGTGCGTCCTCAGGTTTGTTCCGTGTTGTGGCTCACAGAGATCAGTCCAAACCTGTCCATCAGGAATAACGGTCCCTCATTATAGAGCAGAGTCCTCCTCAGCGCTCCAAACATCTCTGTGGCGTTTTCCTCCCCTCTAACCGGCTCTTTGGGGAATTTTCATATAGAATCGGGTAGGTGAGCCTGTTTCGTGTGTACTTGAGTCCTTGTGGATGCTTTTTATACACCCTATTTTACTTTTTTTTGAACCCCCCTCCCGAATTCGAGATTGCAATCAACTTGGATTCAGTCGGCGCAGGTGAGAAAGGTGCGCGCGCCTCACGGATGCTGACACACCGGTAGCTTCAAGCAGGGATGAGGATGATGATGATGATGATGGTGTCGCTCGTTAAATTTATTAGTGCGTATTTACGCGTCTGTCATAAACGGATGCTTTACCGTTAGACAACATCATAAGAACCCTTTTCTGATCCGCATCTCCTCAGTCTTAGATGCGAGGTAGCATACATGACTTTAGTTTAAATATTTAAACATATTTTAATGCAAAAACAAGCTGAACAAATAATAATCATCATTTTGGTTTTGCCATCAACATCCACAATTTTTCCAAGGCTTACATTTGCTGTGATGAAAGGGTAATGTAGCTTTTTTGTAAATGATTTGTTTGTTTATCATGCTTGGATTCCGTGTGCTCTTTTTAAGGATTCGCCTGGACATACTGCAGGTTTTATAACATTATCACAAGCTGACAATTAAAGATTTCATATGCACGATAATATTATAAGCAGTTATTAGAAGATCGTATGCTACACGTAGCATATTTTGATTAGGTCGTTTATTGCCCCTAAAAAATTATAATAAAAAGAGACAAATAAAGCCTAACCAAATAATTCTTAATAAATAGCGATTCTCTTAGCATTTTAAAACATGAACGGGATTTTAATGGCAATTACGAACAAAAGTATATGCAAAACAAAAATTCGGTCAATCAGTACAAGTCAGGAAACAGAAATTACGAAGCCAATATTTACATCTATCACAGGCTGTTTACAAAGTAGCCCACAAGATTAGTGCCTATAACTTAAAGCTGACAGAGGAGGGAGGGAAATAACAAACTAATGCTAAGCATTTCCACTAAACACAAGTTGTCGAAAACTTTCATTGCATCTCATTCTGTGAAATGCTCTATACGCACAGCACATGCTTTATGGTGACTTGAAGGTGTCGGTGTGTCCGTCCCCCTTCATTCGCGCACTCACGCGCTGCTGTCCGATCACACACTCACACACACACACACACACACTTCAAAAGATCAGACGACGCGCAGGACGCTCACGGTCCCTCTAAACAAACCCTCCTGGATAACTTCACTCGGACTTCTCAGTCACTCTAACCCCCAAATATCATTTGCTCTCCTGTGAGCGACACACATCCTCCTTCCTGCCCTGAGAGTCCAATTGTTGCCGTGTGTGTGTTGGTTGCTAGATCTTGGATGAAGGAGCGGAGCCCATGCGGACTGCTGCCATCTGACCCACTCTTATCAATGAAGCAGGAGATCATGGCGGAGGGTCCCCGGTGTAAGAGGAGAAAACAGGCCAACCCGAGGAGAAAGAACGGTAAGAAAGTGACTTATGGCGAAAAACCGGACTCCGGCTTGTTCTCGCGTCTTTAAAACGCAGTTGGATTTAGGTGAGATTGCGCGTTGTCCATCGAAGCGCTGTACAGAAGAGTGCGGAAAACTATTCTCTCGTGTGCTTAAGGCAGACGTCTGCCGTTTTGAAGTACTTTCATTGCCGTGGAAATGTTGAAGTTGTAACAGAGTAAGAGTTAGAGGGAGCGTTCAGATGTGCGCGTCTATTATCTCACAGCACAAAACCGTTATGTGTGTGTGAGAGTGCGTGCGCTCTCGCCTGTCTTCTGCTGGACACAATACGGCTCCAAAATACCTCTCAGCGCTTAAGAAAGTTGTTTTAAGTGTCGTATGCGATTTGCAAAAGTTGCACAGTCGTGCTTGCTATGTGCCTTTGCTGAAGTTGTAAACGAGTGAAGTGCTGCTTACGGTTACAGGTTATGCGTTGGGACACTTTTCGTCTCTTTCTTAATTTATAAATAGTCACAAGTGGTATGACTTATTGAACACATGACTTTTGGTTTGCGTTGAAGGCACAATTGAAGCAAAATTAAGGGACTAATGTTTTGTTGAAAAAAAAAAAAGCTAAAAGAAAAGTCCTGGTGCCATAGTACTTAGTGGCCTGAGGAGCATTTTAGGCACAAAGAAAAACAAACACATCTTCTGACTATCACTCACGCTGTCCTGCCTTTCTTTTATTAATAAAATATATGTAAGATTTTGTAAATATGTATTTTAATCGTAACAGTAATAGTTTTTAAAACAATGATTGTGATTGTGTTGTTCAGTGTGTGTGTGTTATGCAAATAAATGTAAATATTGCTTTGGGTATTTTGGTATTAGCATTTACACATATTGCCGGATTCTTTCAGCTCTGTTTGACCTCGATACTTTTATTAAATGCGATCTATTGATTTGATAGAAATCGATGTGGCCTGTCGCGGAGTGTATAGCACTAAATAAACTCGATGGGTTGAAACTTATTTTCAGAGAGGGGCAAAAATGAGTCAAGCGGTTATTCAGTGATTCTCTTGTTTCGGATTGAAGCAGAAACGCATTGTGCTGAGTTTATGATTATTTTCAGATGAGGTTTGCAAATATTTGCTAAGACGAAACATTATTGCTTACTTGTTTAACTTTTGGGGACGCTATACATTTTAGAATTCCTTTCAATGCCAAAATGGCTTTGAGGAGAATAAGCAGAGGACTAGATAAATGAATATCGAGCGATGACAGTAAAACGTGTGTTGCATGGGACGGGAGTTGTAAAGTGTTTTGAATCGTCCGAACAGGCCGTTGTTATATAAATATTAATAACACACACACGCACATAAATAGTAGTTATCCGTAGAAAAACTGCGCTTTTAAGCTTATATAGAATTCCGTAAAATGATTTAGTTGACTTCATTATTTATTCTGTTATTTAAAATGATCCTTCAGCTACAGTTTATTAATGAATGTGTAAATTCGATTGTTTACGTTATTGCCTCATTAACGCAATGAAGTAATTATTTTTAATTATTAAATACACATTTTTACCCAAGCTGCGGAATATTAAAATGACAGATTCGTTAAATAATGAATCCAAATGTATTTTTATAGTTTGTAGTTCAGGTCCTCTTCTCTCACAGTGCAGCCCCACCCCGCTGTTTCTAGGGCCCAATGGGAGGTCACATTAGGCCCTATGTGAAACTGGATCCTCTCTCTGGCTGCAGTTGTGTTGTGGTTGTCATTTACCCTCCCACACCCCCAACCTCCCCCTTTTTTTCACAGCACGTCACATCCAGCTGTGAGGGCCAGCTTGACAAAACTGTCAGAGGCGCAAGACTATAAAGTTGCAGCGTTCTATAGATTGCCATGGCTCTGTTGTTGTGTGTCGATTCCCACTTAATTACAGATCGCTGTAAGCTTGTAGTAATGCTCAGCCACATTGGTTTTTAATTTCTCTCGGGTTATTCCTGTTATTAGGCATAATTTGTCTACGATGTGCTCTACAGCTGTCACTTTAAAATTTCTTTGTGATTCATTCTTGTTTTTTTGGTTTGTTTGTGCTGGGGCTGCTAATACAAACGATCAGAAGCCTTTGTGAGAAGTCACTGCATTGAGTCACAGCAGTTAACAGATTAAATCACTTGTTTCTATGAAAGGAACATTGTGTGATATTTGTTCGGATGCCATAAAGAGGCTAGCAGGTTCACCGAGACAAAGCGCTAAGACAATGGCTTGTCATTGGGGCATCTCATTGGCATGCTCTTATAATCGGCAGTACCAGGGTGTCTAGTGTACTGTCTTTGGCACGTAACGCGCACAACCGGGCCATTGTGAATGCAGCTGCAGCAGATACCTTTCACCCTCCTTCTTTAACCACTTCCTACTAAATACTTCTTAAAAAAAAAAAAAAAACATAAATTCTCACAATTAATTATTCACACATTTACAAATAGAGGTCTCGCTCTCTAAAACACATGTACACACCACTCTCAAGTAGCTCTCCAACAGTACCATCATCTGTGCTGACCTGAATGCCTTTCATATCTGCTATGCCATGTTTCAGCCACCCCCTTTCCTTCTCCCTCTCTCTCTTTCTCTCTCTCTCTCTCTCTATTTTTTCCCTCCCTCACTCCCTCTCTCCCTCCTCCACCATACACCCCCTCAGTAAACACCCCCGAGGGCAGAACAAAGAAAAGGAGCTCCTCTCCTCCTTCTTAATCACAATTCAGCCCTTTCACTGCCGCCAGGCCACTCTCTCGCTTTCAGCATCCCAAAGCCAGAGATGAAAAGAGCGCAAGAGAGAAAGGAGAAAAGGAGAGCAAGAGCGAGCAAGTGAGGGGAGAAAAGGTGGAAATTATGATCTAGAGCTAGAGGTATAGAGGTAGAGTGACATAACTTTGGTGCCTCTTTGCGATTGTTAAACTCCCTTGGTTACGTTACCAATGCTGGTCAACTGCCCCAGCCGAGGGATGGGGTCCTCACTAATGGCTAGATAATGTTACTGGATGCCAGTCTGGCACTATTAACGGCCGACAAGAGAGAGAGAGACAGAGAGAGAAAATAGGGTGGGACTTTGAGAGACAAAAAAAAGAGACACTGATAAGGTTAGCAAGAATCGAATGAGAGAAAACAAGTTAGTGTGTGGATATTGGATGGGAGCTGGGGGCCAGTGGAATGGTGGGGCGAGCAACAGATTGTTTTATGGACCCAAAAGAATTATCACAAGTGCTTGAGACTATGCAGAATCCATTTTTAAAGTGCCGCAACAGACGTTAGGTGTTAGTTGTTTATGTTGTCACTTTGTAGCAAAATCACACGCTCAATTTTAGCTCACTTATTTTGACTATGGTTATATTTTTGTTTCCTCCAACCCCACCCCTAAAGTTGCCATACATCTGCCATATTCAAGATAAGCCAACGACCCAGATATAGAGATAAGAGAAACGAGACGTTGGTCTTTAGAGATCCGTGGATTTGTATGGGTGGCGGGACAGATGCCACTCTCAGGACCGACACTTTCTAGAAGTCCATCGCTTTCACGAAGTGAGACAAAACATCCAGTCAGGGGCCAAACGCCTGTGCCTTTTCACTGACAGACAAGACATCCATTATTGTGTTAGTCTTTCATTCGCTTTTCCCCCTGTACCTCAATAGGTCAGGGATCACAAATGCAAATCCACAGGCATACCGAGAGAGAGAGGGAACGTAAGAATACTCAAATGCACCATGTGATATGAATTCTTAATTTTATCTGTTTCGCTCCCTCCCCCCTCAACTTTTTTTTTGTTTGTAAGAAAAGGAGATTATCTGTACACCTTCATTCAAGTCCCCTCCCCTTTCAGCTGGGCCAAGCTGTGCAGGATTTAGGCCGATTTACTTCAGCAAACACCTATGGACACTGGGGAGGGGACGGACCCTGCTTGGAAAGAGGGGGTCCTTTGTTTGCTGGGGTGCAGAAGGCCTAATGCTTCACCGGGCGGCCGTATTATCGCATTAAGCTGTATGCTGGTGGCCCAGGGAGGCTGGTTAAAGCTAAAGCAGTCTGCTATCTGCCAAAGACAAGAGAACATACATTAGTGTAGCGACGTGCCCCCATTGTGTGCCTCAAACTTCTTCTCTGGACACAAGAGATTAGATGGTTCTAGGTAGAGGAGATGTCTCAAGAGCATCTGGAAAAAGTGCTAATTCACATTCTTGAAGCTTGTGATATTTTTTGCTTGGAGATGCTTAGATTCCTATATACTTTGTGGCAGGAAAATGTCTAACCGTGGCATTACTATGGTGTTTTTATTCCAAGTTAAAACCATCCCCCATTTTTTTTTCTCCAAGCTAGTGCAGAGAGCTTTATCTGACTCTGTTCTCCTAACATCTGTCACCGCTAAGAGCGACAGGAGAACACCACCGGAGGCTTCGTTAGTCCTGTGTCACTTGTGACTAACCGGAATGGGCAATTCACAGTAGTGAGTCTGTTCCCTCCTCTTTTCTCTTGCTCTCCCACTCCCTACGAGATGATACAGCTTTAAATGCCACAGCTCTTGTTTTATGCTGTCCATCGCTACATTGGGTGTGGGTAGTTGGCCTAAGAGTGCCAAAAACACCCACGCTGGCCATGGTGATCAAGATAGTGTGTAATGTTTCCGTAGTCAGTGGCTGTACTTTACAAGTTATCTGTTGTTGTTCAAGGTGCTTAGCCGTGGATGTGTATGTTTGCGGTTCAAGGTAACTGACAGAGTTTGTTGTGCGTCTTCCCCCTAACTAACCATGTGCAGATTTTCTTCATGAGTGAGTGCAGAGTAGCGTTGTGACATTTTGTGGCGCCGAATTGCCGTTAGCCTAAACAGCGAGGATTTACCAAGGTCAATAATGAGGTATGTCACTGCAGGCAGCAGAAACAACAGTCCCGGTGATAATGAATGAGACTAAGGTTAAGCTTGACTGGGATGTGTGTGTGTGTGTGTTGTTGTGAATTTAACAAAAAAAGATTTATAAGCTTCTGATAAAAGTTGTTTTTCATGCATTTAACCCCTCTTTTTTCACCTCTTCTCAACACTTTGGAATCATAGTGAATTGTTGCCTCAAGTCCGACTTCCGTTTGCCTACACATATGGATGCTCTCTCACAAACCCCACACATACACCGTACGCACTCACATGGACATGTCCCGTTTGATTAGTGGAACACCTCCGGCAAGGTCACAGACACATGGAACAATCAATAACGGATCGGTGGATTAAGGTGTCATGACATCTGTGGACCCAGACCTCCCATGTATGGGTGAATGCCTCTTAAAGCCCACTCTGTTGACAATGCTCCCGCCCTAATGCCAGATCTATATTACAGGCCCAAAGAGTCCGTGTCCATGGGCTGCGGCCTTGCTGCCAGTCATCTGCATTTAAAGGTTTCCTCTCACAGAGCTGCTAGGAAAACACAGGCTGCGTCTGTCGGCGCATATCTTCCCTTTGCTGTGATGAGGGTGGAGATGTTGGCCTGTGATACGGTGGTTAAGTAATTGGAATAGATTGCTCTCAGAGATTAGCTTGAGTGTAATGGCCTCTTTCATTCTGACCCACAGTCACAGGCACTGCTCCGAGATCAGACTAAACATGCATGTCTATGTTGGAAGGGCCAATAGCTGTAATTACATCAGCCTTGTTATCTAAACACATACTTATTCAGTCATCCATTTGCAACATAAAAGTGAAAGGACTGGCTTTGGTCTTTGACATCTTCCTACGACACAGATGTGTATTCCAAAGTGTGAAAGGGTGGTATGTGCTATTCCCAGCACTTGCTTGGGACAGAGGGGCTGCGGGCACTGTCAAAAGCAAATGTCAACCTGCTACCTCAGGAAATGAACAGTACTGGGGAATTATTCCTGACAGCATTCCTTCTATGCCTCCTGTTTAACAGACAGGCCGCATTTGTAGCACCTCTCTCCCCTTGAATCCTTGAATCTGCCGTGTCTTATCATTATCTGAGGTGAGGTTTTGAAAGCCGTCGCCGAGCTCTGCCTTTTTCCGTTTTACTGCTCCTCCGACTGTCCACCAGCAGGGCTCTCGTCGGAGATTACAGGGCATAACTTTTTTTGAGGGTTGCAGGTCTAGCAATTAAAGTAATGAGGAGACTCTCCGCTCACAGAAGCCAAGGCCTGAGTGTAGTGCTGACTTGCTGCCTTTCAAGTCGATAACTCCTGGCCCACAACCTCGGGCAAGGCATGCCTGCTTCTTATCAGGGAGGATGTCCTGTGCTTTACATTCCTGGGCTAAATGATCCTCTTCCTTAGTGTAAGCGCTAGCACTCAGGAGGATTGGATCTGATGGCCCCGTCAAAGCAGCCTCTGGTCGCTAAAAATGAGATGCTAGCACAGACTGGCTCTTTTGCACAATTCAACCAGAGCCTTTATTCCTGATAGAGAATCTGAGCTGTTCAAAGGTATGGAAAGTAAAGTTTGTTTAACACAGAGTGTGCGATTTCAGTCACATTTTAGATTTCAGAATTTAAAAGCAAGCCAGGTTTGGTCTGTTTCTACTGTGAAGTGCTAAAGTTGTCAATTACCTGACTGAATTATGCTAGACTTCCTTATATTGATGTACAAGGTGCCCTGAGGGTCTACTGTAACTGAATGATGTCAGCCCTTAATTGTATTCCAATTGCTAGTGGGATTGAATTGCCATGTGTGCCACAGATCCAGATGGTACAACTGAACCCACCTTTTCAGGCTGGCAAAATCACAGGTCTTAATGCCATCGGCTTTTCAAGTTTTACAATGGGCCAGGCCTCGTTATTACCAGCGGCGGCCTCTTTGGCGAGACTGCCATAAAGAAAGTGTTCCTCAGCAATTAAAGCTAATGAAATATTCATGTGTGGCACCTTCCTCAGCCATCCTCGCAAATGAGCAAACCATGCCACCCCCCCTCCAAGCAACTCCCAGCTTTATTATGGTGGTAGCCTGGCATGTCTGCAATTAGTGTGCTGTCTAGCAGCGCTGGCTGGGTATGGCGGGTAAGCGATTGGAGGAGAGGGGAGGAGAGTGTTAGGGATGTCGGAGGGGTCACGTGATGCTTTAGGAAGGTACACAGGAAATGGAAAAGGGGAAGGACTGAGAAAGCCATTTGTAATGCGAGGGTGGCACCGCCTGCTGATTCACTTCACACACCAGCTTTTGTGCAAACATGCAGGGAGGCAAGGATAGTGATACTTGTGTTGAGGTTTGAGGTGTGAGACAGTGAGTTATTATGTTATTACATGTTTTGTGAGGAACACTTATTGATGGCTCAAAGCTCCATTTTGCAATGTCTTCAGTTTGGATGTGATGTATCGGTATTGGAAATTCCTCTCGTCATGTTGTATGAAAAAACAGCTGTGAGATTTTTTTTTAACAAAAGCTCACAGCTGTCAATCCACTAGTTGAACATTCATTCTTCCTTCATTCTCTCTCTAATGTCTCACACATAAAGGCAGATGGACACGAATAGCCATGACAATGTTGTTTTGTTAAGGCGAAGACAAAAGTGGGAGGAAACACTGAATAATTGTTTATTCGAGTGATTAATACTTTACCTGTGAACTCTCCAGTTATATTACACACTGCTTTTTTAGTTATGGCATTTAGGTCTTCAGCATTGATTTAAATTCTTTTATTGTACCAATCTTAAATTTGCATTAACCAAAATCTTTACCCATCTCCACATCAACCTGGAGAGGCCTTTGTCACTTTATGAGGTTTTCACTCTGCCAGTGACCCTTTTGCATCTCAATGAGGCGCTGTACCCTCTCCTCCCTCATTCCCACGCAACGAGGCCCTATCCATGGTGCACCTTTCCTTGGAGCTCTGTGAGAAGTACCGTGCATCTTCCAAACAGGCCGGCCCTGCCGTGTTTACTGTGGGATTAGGGGGGTGAAGGGGGCGGCTGCGGGAGGGTCCGGGGGCAGCTGAGGAAGAGGTAGCCATGGGAAGGGCCCCCCAAAGGCATGGAATGCCGGTGAGGTCAGCAGGGGTTGGTGCGGGGGGAACCAAAGAAGCTCTCCGGGGATGGAGCAGGTGCTTTTGTGTAGTCCGTCAGGCATCAAAGACGTGACGAGGCTGAAAAGGTTAGTGCTGGCGCTGCAAAGCGAACCCCCCACACCCCCCCACACACACACACTTTTTTTTTGGCTCCGTACTTGTGAGAGTGGGTGCAGGAGTGAAAGTGAAGGCTGGCTCCCATGCTCTGGTGTTCAGAGGTCACTTTTTGTACCTGAATGGGCTCCAAAGGAAGAGAGGTCCATGGCAAATGCTCAAAGTAAAGTTTTCCGCTCCGTAACGGCCTGTTTGTAGGCCTGTCATCACAAATACGCTTCATTCGGATACACAGGGGGCCCGCAAGTCCCATCAATCTCTAAGATGACAGTAAATTCATCATACCTATAGAGTGTTAAGGTCCAAGGTTCAGTGATCTTGTTAGCTAAACTACATTTCAACAGCTTTGAAGCATCTCTTTACATTTGTCAAGGTTAGCAAAACATATTAACCTTATTATGTAAAATTATCATTCTTTTTTTTTTTTTCAAAAAAGTTGATGATGTCTTTTTGGCAACGTGAAGAAAGGAAAGTCTTCCAAATAACTTGTTTGTTTGTTTTTTAGTTTCAGGTCCTGTTACTGCTCTGACATGGCATTGGGTCAAAAAGCCCAGTCAGGCATTTAGTCTTTACAGCCTAGCGACAAATTGTCTTGCCTCTCTCTGCACTTGACATCCCAGCCTCACCCAATCGGTGCACCTCATGTCTTTTTTTTCTCTCCGTTAGAATGGGCAAAGCAGGAGGAGGAGGTGAGGTGAGGAAGCAGGGGGGTGGTGGGTTTCAGTTGTTGCAGGTTGCGTCATGGGACCCGCGGTGTCCCCTTTTGTGCAGCACGTCAAATGTGGTTAACATGCGGCCATTTATCTGCAAAGCCCCCTGGGTGTACAATGGCCTGGCTGTGTGTGTGTGTATGCAGAGGGGGAGGAAATGGTAGAGCGGTGGGCTTAGCATCGGAGCGTTCCCATTCTCTTTCCCTGTCGCTGTCACCTCCCCTCCTCCCCTCATTTCTCCTCTTGGCTGCACACAACCCCTCAGTCATTGTTTCGTTCTTTTTTATTTCTCTCCCCCGGGGTGCTGTGTGGAGCGACTAGGTCAGGCGGCATCTGACAAGGTGCTTCAGAATGTTGGGAGCTCCCGTGAGACGGATTGTTCCCCGCAAACGTGGTGTAAACCACCAGGGTGAGAAAAAGAAGGTGCACTTTAAGTCCCAACAGCACCTAACATATTGTGCCGTGCTTTCTGCAGAGTCATAACCAAAAGACCTACCATGTTGCTTAGTCATTCATTATGAACATGTAATATCTGAAATGTAAAAGGTTCCTCAGATCGTGAGGTCTTTAAAGGTCCTTCAAAAAAAAATCATAGCCAGCGAGACAGTTATGGCTCTTTCGATCGCCTAGTTTGTTTTGCCTGAGCTAAGCCTCCCTTTCAGTAGTTCTTTGCCAATAGAAGTGGCATGCATGCATTTCACAGGTAACACGATTACTCAGACCGGTGATTGACTCATTTGCCAAGGGAGCTGTTGAAATAACCACACAGGAGTCCAATGTGAGATTTGTTAATTTTATTTCTTCAGATGTGATACAGTCAAACAGAAACTTATGTTGTCGATTCTGACAAACAGCCTTTGCTGTTAGAGAGAGCAGATGCAATAGAGTCAAGGGCCAGTGTAATGATGCAAGTGATATGAGGATAGTACGTAAATGCATTTTTCTATCTCAGACTTCTCTCTTTGCATTGGTATGTGGTCACTAGCGTATATCTATCGCAGTCTAATGAGAGAGATGATTAAAACAGCACACTGATAGACAGTTTGTCACAAACTCAAAAATTCTTTGTTTGACAGAGTAATGCATTAGAACAGAAATAAGAGAGGTGGAACTGAATTGCTTTTTGCTGAGATATTTGTTATTGAAAAGCCAGCTCATTTTAGGTTGGACGAGTCACTGTTTCAAACATTGTACTTGTACATGTTGTTTTCTTTAGAATGGGTGGTTACTGTCCCTGGAGGCAAAGAGCTCTGAGAAGCCACAGAGAGCACTACCATTTTCATTTTCCATGTTCTCCCTAAAAATACACCACAGTACATCCCTGCATTTTTGCGGCGGGCGCTGTGAACCGAGTCCCGATGGCTGGATTTTTGTGTTTCAATCCCATGTCATGTAAGGGCAGCTGATGTGTTTGGGACCGGCCAATAATTTCCCATTTCGTCTGATTCAAGGAAGAGTAGTTTACATTAGCAGTGCCAACAAAAACCATCGGCCAAAAACGTTCCAGGAACCTCCCAACTGACCATGAATGTTATCTATAAATTTGTCCACATAATCTATTTAGCCTTGTTCACTTGTTGCTGCTTTTTACCTTCATTTTCTTTTCTTTCAGCTAAGCATACTGTCAACAGCACGTTTGCATCACATAAACATTTCCCAAGCCAGCCCCGCACTTATTTCCCATGACTGCAGGGGCAAATGTCTTTGGACTTTCTTATTGTGATTCTGAAGCTTATGCTTTCGTAGCTGCTCTGTTACAAATATTTGCTGGAAAGTGGCTTGTTTGGTCAAAAGTTGCAGCTTTATGTTTGAAATAGTTACTCACTCATAATGTTTCTCAACATAGGAAGTGGCATAAAACAGTCATACCACATAAGATAACTACGGGCGAATGTTTGAGAGAAACAGCGAGCTCCAGCTGTCTGTTGCTAGTCGACTGACGGCAATCAGCAGCGAGCTGTTGACACACGGCCATCTGTAAACATTTAAAAGGATGAGTTTGCTTACAGGCTCTCCCTTTTAATTAAAGACCCGAGATGGCGCCCACCCTTTTCCACAGGTTATGTGATAACTGCACCTCTCTGTGAAGAATGAGAAGGTCTGCTGACGTCTTTTCCAAAACACTCGAGCAAGGGTGGAGATTCAGCCGTGTCCTAAATTAGGTGCTCTGACATGAGCCATTACAGTGCGCGGGGAACTTCCTGTTGCATTGATTTGAACTGGGCTGTTTTGAAACAGGGCTCATCTGAAATGAACTGGAGCAAATTGGATGAGATATCAGTGACCTTTAAGATGACACACTTTACATTTGCTTGGCTTCCTATGATCATGCAAAAGTAGACATATTTTCTGCCTAGGTTGTCATAAGTGTGTGTGTGTTACTGTACACGATGAGTCGTTTGTTTATGGCTGTCGCTGTTGAAGCAGAGGGGAACAGCTCTTTTTGTCTGCCAACCAAGTACGCAGGGAGAGGCAAACAAACAAATAAACAATGTGGGGTGAGACAGGAGACAGGACAGGACGGGGAGGGAGGTGGAGGGAGTGGGCGTTCAAGACACATCGAGGAATCCTTCTGGGGCACCATGTCAACCAGTTCACCTGAAACTAATGCCCCAGCAGACACTCTCCCTTACGCAGAGCCCTAATGAGTATTAGGTTGGCGTGGGAAAGAAGACGGGGAGGCACAAATAGGTGACCCACTAGGCCAGGGTGGGGGTCATACCTCTTGTCTAAGGGGGTCTTTTGTTTGCATGTCTGAGACATGGGAATTAGCGAGACCATAGTGTTGTGGGTTATGCCTGGTTTGTTATGAACAGCTTGAGGGAAGGCATATTACTCATGGATTAACAGTGTTGTAATTACATACTCCATATGATGTAAGTTATCAATAAAGATTTTTATTTTTATTTTTTTTTACTTTGGTGAAGTTTAAGTCACTTCAAACATTGTGTGTGTGTGTGTGTTTTTATACTTTAAGTAAGATCCTATAGAAATGCTATATGCTGAAGTCAGTTTGTAGATGTAGTCTGTGTTAGTTCATATTGACCACGACAATCACATGGTGTAATCCCTGTCAAACTGGAAATCTAGGTTAAATGCAAATTGATTCAAGCAATACCAGACAGTAATTAACATGTTAGTTGTGTATACGTGCACTAGACCAGAAAGTCATTCATTAAGATCTGGTTTATGTCTACAGTTACTATTCAATTCAACTGAAGGAAAAGTAATTATTTTTCGAATGCTCTCTAAAACGAGAACCCCTAAAAAATATTTTTTATGAAGTTAGAGAGGGAGAAAATGTGTATATTTTTGGTGAAATCTCATATGAGATCAAAATGAGCAATGTTATATAGCCTTGCATTTGGTGAAATGACAAAAATGTAAGTTTAAAAATAAAATGTAAACAATTTATATATATATAATAATATATATTAATAAATAATAATATTTAAATGGTAAATGTAAATAATATTATTCATATGCTAACTAATATTATGTTCCTGGTCATTATTTTAATCTGTAAGCACTAATTCTCTGTTTCTTTTTTCTCTCTCTCCCTCGGTGCTGATCTCATCTGTCCGTCTACACAGGTAAGAACATCTTCGTTTGCACACACATTTGACAAAGTCTAAAAAAACGGTGTTTGTCTTTGTCTGCTGGTTAAAGACGCCCTTAAGAAAGCTTTAGACTTCCTCTTTTTTATACTTCCTCTGCTGCACAGTAACAAAGTCACAATTGCAGTACGGTTTAGCTAATTATTTGACTCATCCCTGATAAGCGGCCTCACTGTTCTTTAGTGCTGTGTGAAGTCTATATTGCACATCCAGCTGTTCGTACACGATGATTATCTGTGCTTGTGTAGAGCTGTGTTGTCTGTTATTAGATCTTAACTAGCAACAGGTTTACCATACTTCTAGACTGGCAACGTGACAAACTTTAGGAAACTTCCTTTATGCGAATTTTCGTTTTTTAAGTACTGTCCACGGTTTGAGTCTGATAGAAGCTTCCTTAAACATATATAAACAAGTGACACTGTATGCAAGCAATCTTAGACTGTTTACTGGATGCATTGCAAGCACTTCTTGTGTTAGTCCGTTAGCTTTTGGTTATGAGCGTAGGAAACAGATTTTTAATCTTTCAGAGGTGATCTCACAAGTGGAAATATCTGTCCTGTTGTGTATAAAGGATGTGACACTACAAAACCTAAAGTTGCTTTTCACAGCAGCTAAGAGAATGATTAATATTAAACCGTTCTAATAAAAGCTGCATGGTTTCACGGGCCCCTTTAAGCGAGGCAACAATATCTCTTTCCACCTGGGGAAATGAATAAATCCCGTTTCCCAACTGTGCAAAATCTGTTCTTTAATGTGTAGCACAGCACAACCTAGCCTGCATCATGTGGGTGGGCCTGTGTTCTTCCCACTAAAATTCTAGGATACTTCTCCTCTCTCTCTCTCTCTCTCTCTCTCTCTTTTTTTTTGCCTGGCTGAGAAATGCATTCCCTCGCCAAGATGGGAGAAAGCTTCAGAACCAATGAAAAGGTGTCCCCAAGGAAGCTGGGAATGATTTGCAAAATATAACCCAGAACTCAGAGTGGTAATGGAAAACTAATTAAAACAGTTCATTTGATTTAGTGATGTAGTTTTGTTTTTGCTTTACTCCTTTTCTAATATAAATTGCATCTGTCCTTAGCTAATATAAATCGAACATGTAATACAATATTATACTATATGTTATTCATTTAATTTGACCAAAATACAGACAGCACATTTTTTATAGAACTATATTCATTTGTAATATAATTATTTATTTATTTAACATATATCTGTTCTGTATTCATAATTCATGCTCTGTCCAGCATGTATACACATGAATCCGGCTGTATTTGCCCTTGACATTGTTCACATGCTCTGAAGGAAGACCAATCTCAAGTGAGCATAATTTATCAAATATTTAATTGCATGTATATTGGAAAGACAGATGATGACTGTATACCTACTATTCTGTAGCTTGATTGTAACCGCCCATATAAACATACTTAGTGTCAAAAATTTAAACAGGGATAAGAAGTTTACATTAAATTAACATGTAATTTTGAAGCAGCTTATCTTCACCTATTACAAGGTTTGGTTCTTAGAGGGTATGACTGTTCCACACCTTTACCACAGAAGCTGACAGTAAAGGCTATTTTGAAAAGTGACGCTATAGTGAGCTGATACAACTGGACTTACAGTGTGAAGAAGTGGTGTGCAAGTGCTTCGTACTGTACATACATGTGTTGAGTGTTTAGGAGACCTCATGTAGGATTGTGGCTGAAGAAAAACAAGAGCAGTGTTTAGTTGGAGTAAAATGTGGAAATGAGCAGAGTGAGCGTGTGCATCTGCGTGAAGATGGGTGTGTGAGGTACAGAGAGCGTTTGCAGATAAAAGCTGTAACTCATTCTGCCTTTCAGCAACACTTCTATTTCAGATACGATAATGTCCTCACACCGATCCCTATTTCTGCTGCACTATCAAGACTCTTAAAAGCGACTAGTGCTCTTAAAACTATTCTAAGCAAAACAGCTCGAGCATTTCGAGAAGTCCCGTTTTAAGTGGCAGATTGTTTTCCCACAATAGAACCAAGCAATTGCTAATTGGAGCCCATAGTCAAATTGACCGAGGACTGATTGGGAAAGAAAGACAGAGGAGGAGAGAAAGAAAGACAGAAGGGTCCTCCACGCACTTGCTTTAGAGTGCACCTTGAGTGGGTAAGCTAGTGTCTCAATGCTTTGGGATTTAAAGAGCAGAGCGGCAGTGGCGCAGGTCCCAGTCTGTGGCTTTCAATAGTTGCACTCGGGTATCCATTTTCAAAATGATTATCCCCTTGCCGACGTCTCCGGTAAGGCAGTCGGTGGGCTGCATGACTTTGAAAGGTGCAGGGGGTAATCTGGGAGTAATCAAAAGATTTATTTGGAAATGTGCTTCAGTCTTCAAGCTCCTCCCCATATTTCCTGATTTACACAGTATTGCAACACTCCCCGAGTAATAAGTATCTCCGGGAGTGACCTGCCGGGCTAAAGGCAGAAGGACGCCAGCATGACTCAGGAATGAGATGTGGCGCGTTGACATTTCAGTTTTACCTTCTGTAGGTGTCATCCCCCCGCTCCTTATTCCGACATCTGGAGTTGATCGAGCGGTCACTTCCTAGTGCTTTTAACCACCCCCGCAGCATAAAGGGGGTCGACAGCTGTTAAAACACCTGAGCACCATTGACGGAGACCCCTTCCTCTCCTACCTCCCCGCAGAGGTGCACACATTACATGCTGATGTGGAGAAAACGGGCCACATGCTAACTCAGGTGGCCTGGCAACCTGACACCACCGGGGTTCAGGAGTCTAGACTTAAGTTTTGGCCTAATTTTCAGGGCATTTGAGGGTCTGCTGGGATTACAGCCCTACAGGCCACTCTCTACAGCAGGGAACTGCTGTCTAGGGTAGATTGTATCAGCAATTTAGGTCTTGTCGGCGGGTGATCTTTAAGGTTGGTGGACAAGCTGGGGTTCAGACAGCTGTAGCTCTTTTGATCTTCCAGTCTCCCACTGTAGCCATCCAAAGATAGCTGTCACTCACATTCACCTAAAAATAGTATATCTGGAAAACAATATGCATCAAAGACACCTTGCCCTGTAGTGTGCATTCACAATTGTGTGACCAGCTAAATTACAGAAGGCTCTTCGGATTCAAAAGCTGTTTTTAGTGTGAGAACAAAACAATGGCTCTGTGCTGAGGTGATTCAAAAAGTAGTTCATGACCTAGCCTTTCTTTCTGCTGCGACTCAATGTAACAGAATCAGTGTTAGCCTCTAGCATCCCTTGGGAGAGGGCATTATGGCTGCTGTATTGTTGGCTAACCTCCTGCCAACTGTGCGGGGAACAAAAGGCCGAGCGTTTATTACCAGACCCTGCTGTGTTAAAGGAAGCCCAGACCAGCCCTCCTTTCCTGGGGATGGCCTTCTTTTGGCTGCGCTTTCATCAAGCAAATGTAGCTCTTGCTAATAACCAGGTAGATAGCGAGTTCTCAAAAACAATGTGCCATTTTGAGATTGGTGCGAATTGGATTACTTAAAATGGATTGCTTAAAATGTACAAATAATCACAGTGAGGAGGCATGTCAGTTTGTGAGTTGTTCAGTTTTGTATACTCTGGTTATCTTATATTACTTAGTTTTTTGGAGAATTATGTTGTAATTCCTTGATATTTGAAAAAAAAAATCATTAACATTTATAAGTGTATTTCCTTATTTGGCATCATATAGATTTTACGAATCCCCACAAAAACAAAACAAAAAAAAAAACCATATTCTGTAACATCTTGGGTTTTTCTTTACAAATGAGACCTATTAGATTTCCACAGTAAAATCTGCTTCCGTATTTCAGCACAGTCATATGATAAAACAGGAAGTGGCGGAGAAAACAACTGTGGTAGGCTAATTATTGCTAAAAATGGCTGATTCTATGACTTCTGCTTCATGCAATCAGAGTTGCTTTCTCGCACATCCGCTTCAATCTTACATTTAGCATAGTGTATTTGTTGGTTAAGCATCTGCTTGTCATACCGAAGCTCTTCGTTGTGTTCTACATGTTCCAAAGAATGACATGTTTATACAAAGCTGGACACAAAATGGCAGCTCGACGCCAAGAGGTGCGCTTGCTTAGTTATCCCTGTCCATCCCTGGCTGCTAGAGCACATTTTTGGCGCTTGCCCTTGAAATCATCTCCACCTGGATGTTGTAGGCCAGAGTCCAAACACAATAAGGAAATAAAATCAGAGTGTGAAAAGCTAGCAAGAATGGCTCTTTCCCCATTGGGACCCGCTGCACTTCACAATGCACTTCGATGACAGGAAAAGTTTATGGCGATTTGTTGAATCAAAAGGAGGAGGATGGGGAAAAATGCTATGAGCATGAGCTGTCACATTCCCCACCCATGACGGAGGCATGCATATTTTTTCACTAGCTTAGTCCAGCTGCTACATGCTAGCCTGAGAACTAATCGTCAATGTTGGCAACCGGCCCACATGGAGGAAATTTGGGTTGTTGTTAAGTGGGAGTGAAAGTTATTTCCACTGAGATTGATCATTATTGTATGACTGAGCGAAACGGTTGTGTGGGCCATCTCAAAAGAGTATTTTAGCCGACTCTTCAGTGTTTTCATTAGCATTACGACCCACCTATAAATTTTGATATATGATTTACTGTGCAGCAAACTCTTCTCTTTTAATCTATGTTCTCATTGTCATGGGATAGATTAGCTAGTTAGTCTTGCCCAATTGGCTTTTTAAGGCTGTATTGGACTTTAGGGATTGCACAGAGGCAGTGGGTACGGTTGGAGCTAATGCTAATGTTGTGCAGTTGCCAGGACAGATTCAATAATATTTGACCAAAATCAATTTAAATATTAAACTTGCTCATTTAACACTCATTTAAAGTGCTAAAACTTTTTCCCATTCTTATAATATTTTTTTAAACTCTAAGGTGGATAGTTTACAGTTATCATGCTGCTTGTAAAATATGATTTGCCAATGAAGCAACAGACTTTAATAGTCCCGTTAAATGCATGAGGGTGTGGAACAGGAGAAAGATTTTTTTTTCTTTTGAGGGGGGAGTAATGAAGACCAAATGACTACTCAGAAATCATTTATTAGATTTTTTTTAACCTTCATCCTACCGATTCACTTGGGTGGAAAGTTTTGCCCTGGGGAGCCCATGGCTGTCAGTTCCTCTTACCTCAGACAACCATCGCCATCGACGGTGTCGAATAGGAACAGTGGGACAAATTACCCGCACTGTGCCCAGGGGGCAGGTGGCTTTTAGGGGTCGTTTTCTCAGGTCACATGTAGGAGACGTACATCTGTCACTGTGAAGGTAGCACTGGGGGACACACGGCTTGCCATTCCCTGATGTGTAAATTGATTCAAATTGACAGACGGTGGTACCTTTTGCTTCGTTACTCCCTTTGCCCTCTTTAACCGGAGAACAGGATCACAAAGCTGGGTTTGTTAGGATAATCTAGGCCTTTGTCCACTTATCAACATGACGAATCATCTGTGTAGAGCTAGACTAGGTATAATGCAGTTCCATTGAGGAGCCGTTTGTTTGCCGTTTATTCAGCTCTTGAATTAATTTCCCCATAGGACCTTTTTACATTATCTTTCTGGTACACAGTAGTCAGACATATATGGGTTGGATTCAGGTTGCTGAGGGCAACAGGAAGATATTTGCAAACTAAAAAAAAAGTGTTAAATAAGTGTGAAAATAGTCTTCCTCTTGTATTTAGCTCTATTTCCCATATCTGTAAGCTCAAGGACAGATGTGAGGAGACCAGTATCAGAATTTATGTTTCACTGGTCTAAACAAACCTGCTATCTTTATTTGTCATTCACTTTCATTTGTAGTTCATCTTATCTTATGCAAACATTAAGACAGCTCAAATTAGCAATCATTGTTTTGGCCACTTATTTATTTGTAGTGTTAGATCACTGTGTATTTTATTTTATTTTTAATTAATTATATATTTATATTATATGTATTCTTTTTTTAAACCAGTGTTTTAGTTAATAATTACACTTATCCATGCTTTACTATTATTTAAATACATCAAAGACATTCTGATAATAATGTGCTTACTCTTCTCAAACCCTACTGGGAACGTTATACTGTTCAAAATGTAATCTTGTTTAGGAAACAGCATACCTATATTACTTTATAATATTATATTATACACATATGACATGTGACACATCTGGCACATTTTGGTGGGGGAGTCTTTAGCTGTGGTTTATCACCACTATCAGCTGGCTAGTAGAGTGACAATGTACTGTAAATGGCCTTAAAGCGACTGACCCATTTAAAATGCTAGTGTGTAGCTCAGCATGCAGCGGTGGTCAAACATCATGGCTGGGGGTCAGATTTGCATGGTGGATGGCGTTATTGCATGGTGGATGGCTTCATGTTATTGGTGGATTGCGATCTGGGTTGTTGAGCAGCGCTGGCCAATCAGCAGGAGTCTGCTGACTTATATAGTTTCACTACTGCAAAAGTTTGTCACAGGAAATTAACAAATAGGTGGAAGGACATGCCCAGAGTGGCTACAAATTGCAGTTTAAGAAAAAAGATGCTTAACATAGATGTAGAACCTTTCACATGTGCGCGCAAGTGTGTGCTGTACTGGAATGGCATCATTTCATCCAGTGACTTTCACGAATATTCATGAGGCTCTGGTGATATCTGTAGTGTTATTCATCACAGAATAATTGCATAAATTCTATTCGCTGAGAGAACCCAAGATGCCCCACACATTTAATCTCAGATATTATACTGGTCCTTTGAACAACTCTCTAACTGGAATATTCACTGCAAAAAGCTTTTTTAACAATTTGTTTTTCTTATTTGTATTGCGGTACTATCGCACACACACACACACACACACACACACAAAGCTCCATGTTAAACTCCCCTCCGGTTACTCTAGTCAAAAACTGGAAAAAGAGGAAGGAACATACCAAACAATATTATCATAGAAACGTCTATCCATTTATATTTCCTAACTTTTTAAACATGCTGAGATGTGAAGTCTGCGCTCAGAAATGTAGATCCAAAAATGAACTCCTCTAGCAGGGCATGCTTCTGTGCCAGCACGCATAAATTACATCACATACAAACCAGTTAATATTTCACAGGGGAATGAAAAAACCCCCAGAACGATTCTATGCCCTGGACCAATGCAAGCCTGTTGCAGAGATTACAATACATAGTAAGGTCTGAATTGTGTTAGATGTGAAACAAAGGGTTCCCTGCAGTCAGCCTCTAAGAGTTGAAAGGTCAGCCCAGCACATCTGACATACTGCACATTAAGATGTGTGGGCCAGGGAGCCTTGAGGTACTATTTGCCACCTGGCAAAGATCAAGTTGTAGTGCTTTGTTTGTGTGTGCGCGTGTGAATGTGTTTTGAGGGCACCTACATTTTTTTTTTTTGGGGGGGCAAAATTGTAAATCAGGAACTCTGATATGTTCTAGCAACAGAGTAAAATAATACTGCGTACTGTTTGCCTGTGCAGTCATTATTAAATGATGTATGGAGAAAGTGAAGCTGGTGTATTTTTGATTTGATCTGAAACATTAGGAATTAAACATGTTGCTTTCTTTTGTCAAAAAGGGTTTGAACATTTCCAGAGAGCACTCCCACCTAGGTCAATAAATAATTCAGGCTTTTTGGAAGTAGGCCTTGCGTCCCCTTGAGAGGCTAGCGGGCTGCTGAAGCCGGAATGGCTTCATAATTTCTAACATTTACACAGGCATACTGTATGCTGTTAGACTGGAGCTCATCTTCTCTGAGGCAACTTTTCAGGCTTGAAGAAAGTCTAGATTTTCGAAACAGCACAAGGTGATTCCCCAAAGCGGGTTTTCTTGCAAATGAATGTGATATAAAATGTGTAAAATAGAATTAGTTACAGTTAGGAGGAAAAGGGAGAATACCTTTCACAAACACTTAACTACACACACAGAGCAGTTCATATCTTTATGTGTTAGGGTCTTATCAGAGACAAACAGCTACAGAGCTTTCTTTTTCCCTCTCTTTTGACAAACGCCACACTGTTGCAGCAACATTACCGGTATGATGAGGTGAAGTGTTTTTTTTTTCTCTCTCAATTTTTTTCTCATTTTCTGTTTTACTCACCCAACCCAATGTGGTTCCACAAATATTTAAGAATAGTTCACCCTAATTAAAAATATTCGGACATTCGGCTTTTAAAAACATAATTTACTGTGAAACATGAGGATGTAATGAATGTCCAAGCTTGTTTATTTGGGGTATTTTTTCAAGTGCCACATGATATGTGTATGTTACATTTATTTATTTATTCATTTATTAATTTTTATTCTACCTCCCAGATTAAACTCATGCATTTTGCCCAAAGCAAATATTTTCAGTGAATAATAACTTGTATGGTTTCAAGGACTTATTTATTTATTTAATTTTGTTTTACTTACATCTTATAGAAAAGAGCAGCCTGGACATTCTGCAAGATACCTTAATTTGTGTTTCAAAGAGTTAGAACAGACATGTGCAGAAGTTGATTTTTATTTTTGGGTGAACAGCAGTTATTTGAAATAAAACATTTTGGTAACAATGAAAAAGTTTTTTACTGTAAGCTTTGATCAACTTCATGTGCCTTTGAATAAAAGTGTATATAAAAAGGGGAATAGAAAAACTTGTAGCAGTAACACATGTAGTTTGCAGCTCATATTGCGGTTTGTTTTAATTAATAAAAGTATTTAAAGGTTCAGATAAGGAAGTAAATCATAGGGGTATGACTTGAACATTAATCGGCTATAGATTTCTTCTTCATTTGAAAGGAAGTTAAGCTCAATCAAGTGACACAAACTCTCGGTCAGATGTTCGCTTCTTTCTCAGTGCGATCCATGGTAACACAAAGTATTTGGTAAACAGGCAGAGGACCCAAGGAAAATATGTGTAGCCGTGTGTGTGAGGGCACGGTAGCTCGCATGGTCTGCCTGTATATCACATGCTTTGTGATACTCTATCTGAGTTCAAATGAAGCTTACAGTGACCAGGTTGTTTACGCCAAGAGACCTGAATAACGCTGCTAAGATTGTTTAAGGGCCCAGTTCACTGGATCATGACATATAGAGGTAATTATGTAAAACATAAACATTACATACAGACAAATAAATGAGAAGAATGAACTATTTTTATTATCTTAATATGACTTTGCTAATCACATGTATCCAGCATAGCTAAAAAAAACTCAGACATGACTATTGCATGTGCAAAAGAGGTTCTGCTGCCATTTCAGTTAACGTCTGTTCAGCGCCCCGTCTCAAGGTGCTAAAGGCTGATTAAGTTCCTTCTATAAGCGCCTCTGGCTCAATTGCTCGGCCCCAGTGATCACACCTCTGAAAGTGGAACTTGCCACCCTTACCAGGTCACACCTTATCCCCTCATGACTGATAAGAGCAGCACAAGGGCAAAAAAGAGCTTGTGTTAGCAAATATGTGACAAACAAAGCAGCAATATTTTTTTTGCCGCCAAGTCACCGTGACATTCGGTGTACCAAAGAAAGTTGTGGTTTAACGTGCAAAAAAAGTTCTATTTATCAGTTCATACTTGAGAGGTGTTAAGAAAAAAAGGGAAGCAACAAATTCTTATTTTTTCATTAGTAATTCCTCGAAATATAGTTTGAAAGGCACTCAAAGAGTTAACAATCTTACAAGAGCTCAGAAAATGAGAAGCCATCCATGGGAGAATGTGACCTACGGTCCTTCACCCTTGTTTAAATAACAGGTTTTGAGACCGTGGAGGTTTTTCTTGGCACCTTTTGAAGTCAAAACTCCCCAAAACAGACAGTTTCACAGGCTTTTGTATTTTAAGAAAACATGTATTTTTGGCCACTGTCTAGCTCTGGTTTCCATGGAACTCTGGGAGAAGGTCAGAAATCAGCTTTCTTTTGAGGTGACCATGCAAAGATCGTGTTATTTATTGATATATTTATGTAGACATTTTTAACTGAAAGGTTTGAGCTGTAGTGCATTTTTAAAGGCACGGTTGTATTACCCAACAGCTAAAATCAACAATGACAGAGCCAGCGTTGAAAGTTTATGAACATAATAGGGATAATTATACAGTAGAGTTGTGGTGAATGAAAAAGAACAATAAACATTGGGGTGTGAAATTAGAAACTCATATCTGTCTTACAGGGCAGTTATATGGTCCCTTTTAGTTCGTATTGGTTTCAACACAAAACTACCTGATGTTTTTTATTTTAATTTTTTTAAGAAAACAATGAATTTAATAGTGATATCCATTTGGACCTAACATTTGTAGACGATTACAGTGCAATAATAATTGCAATAATTTTATTAATATTTTACAGCACACTCCACTGTTTGATGGTTCCTCCTGAAGGCCATTATCAAGAGGGATTTGGTCACAAATCAGCTGCGTTGAGCTGCATACACTCTTAAAGTGACTGTCCAGGGTACAGTAACTCTAACGCCAATAATTCCGCCAGTTTGTAAATGGCCTCGGCTAGCTTTATTAGCCCAATGCTTTGCCACTCCCTGCGTTAAATCATAGATGATTCCCTAACAAAGCGGCTGGCTGCTCAGGAGTTAACGTGGGTCTTTCCTGTTCTGTGAAAGCCCTGCGGTCCTCAGCATTACGAATGATGTGGCTTCTGAGAGCCTTAACACAGTCGACGGAATGAATACGACTTCCGTTTTAGACGATAATATGATCCGCGTGTGCTCCCTGGAGGTGTCATCAAGGGGAAAGACGAATCTTCCTCGCTGAACAGAGGAAGTGAAGGGAACAATGGCCCCCTCAATATTTACTGGTTCTCCACTCTAAGCCTGCTTTATAATCGCCTGAGCCAAGGAGATGTTTATGGCTTCCCCCTGGACTATTTGTATGTATGCTTGTGTGTGTGTGTGTGTGTGTGAGAGAGAGAGAGAGCTTACCCAAAGGAGTGGTTACAGAGGCAGGCTGTAGCTTTAAGCTCTGCAGTACCTTTTGATTCCTGTAATCGGCATTCTAATTATCCACTTGAGCTAATTAGCACCTTGCTTTACCCCAGGTGTGTTACTGTAAACATCATCAAAGTAGCTCACTTTCACACTCTTTGATGTGCTACTAATCCAGCACCTCCTCCCAGAAACCCAGATCAGGGCATCTTTATGCCCTGCGTGTAAATGATCTAATATTTTTTGTCATTTTTATTATATAAATATTTATATATATTTCAATATTTCGTATAGTTTTTATTTAATTTCATGCTATAGTTCAGTGTTTCTTATGTATATAAATTAGTTTGGTGCGATTTTATAAATGCTCACGCCACTCATCTTCGCTATTGTTAGCATTGTGAATATTGTAGTTCATTCATTCAGCTCTCGCCTCTATCTCTATTCCGACAATACAGAAGGGCCAAATATAGGTCCCTGGTGCATCCCATGGGTCACTGACCTTTGATGGCAGTTATGGGGAAAGGGCACGGAAAAGGTTTAAGGGGAGTCAAAGATTGACCAAATAAAGGGCCAAATCTTCCCTTGTGTGCTACCTGCTGGGGAAGCTATTCAGGTGACCAAACTCCTCACACAAGTGTGTATGTGTGCATTAGGATGTGTGTGCGGGAGGGGGTGCTGAACAGATGTGTTTTACTCCTTCATTAACATCAGAAAGAACTGCTCTGATTGAAGGTCCTGGACCAAGGGGGCTCTATTTCTCATTGGATGTGGACTGTCCCCATTCACTCACACACACTCGCACACACTGACCTCTTTAAAAGGCTCCCACCTACACTGCCAGCTGGCGACTGGTAAGGTTTTGCTGTGGTCTCCACAGTCCACACCGCAGATCCGTGCACATGAGCTCTCCGAACACCTCAGTGGCACACACCCATAAACATATGTTGGCAGGCGCACACATGCACGCACTTGCCACAAATGGACTCGACTTCCCACTGTAGCGTTTCCGTAGGGTCAAACAATCGAAATAAGGAAATAAGCTTTGAGATATTACATATCAGCCTTAACCAAAATTCAAAAACCTTATTGGACTGAATACCTTGGAAATCCCTGATAACTCTTTACTAGTTGAGAATACGGCACCCACAATTGCCAACAAAGTACTTAAGCGGCGAGTTGCGCGGCGATTCAGGTTTTGCTCAGCTCTTTTTCGAGTCAAAGGAATAAGGCTTACTGTAATCTGCACTGGCAGCGCCGTATGTTATTATCGTGTCCTAATTAATCTTACAGGAGGTGTAATTCAACTTCAGATTAGGCCAGTACCTCACACAGATTAATTAATGTCTCTAATCAGCAACAGCAAAATTAATTTTGCCCTGATTACGCACGTTTGAATTTGCATGTGCTTAAAGCAGGCTCTTTATTTCATTATGATATTGAGCACAGAATCTCACGCACACACGCAAAACAGGTTAGGCTGCCGTAAACGGGCATGCACTAGTACACACAACTGGATGAGGGCATAATCTGTGTTATTCACTCGTGTTTTGGCACACACAGCACACAAGGCGCATGTACACACGCTTGCGGCGGTAGCCAGGAGCTGTTTGCAGTAGAGTGTTATTGATGGGGCTGTGGGAGTGATGGGGAGAGAGATACTAAAGAACAACGCAGCAGATGCGCTGACAGTTGTTCACAGGCAACCTTGTGCATGTTTAATACCGCCCCAGCTGACCCTGGGCCTGCTGAACACAGAAGAGCACAGCCTCCATCCAGCATGCAGTCTTTGACAAAGCCATATTTGCCCCCACAGCAGCACAAATGAGTGGCCTATTTATAAGCAAAGATATAGGGAGGGCAATCGCATTCAGCTTAGCTAGAGGTGAAATGGTGCGTTAATGCATGGTCTTCTCAGAAATATTTTAGACTCAGACAGAAGTCACTTTCAAACTTTCCTAGTGGTCAGTCTAAACCAGTTATGAAATCTGTGGTAAATCCTAAACCCTCACGATAATATTGAGTGGATTAATATAAAAAAAAAAGAAAAATGAAATTTTGCAGAACAACAGTAAATGTTAGCTAAACTTTATGGAAGCTTATCTTCTCTGAATCAAACATATAACTCTCTATCAACAATTGAAGCATTTACCAACCCAAAGAATGTGAGTGAATTTTAAGGAATTGTTAAAAGCGAATGGTTTCCCATGCAGGCAGCACTTGTGAAAGTACAATTAGCTGTCATATGCTGTGAACATTTGCCAAGATACACTGAAGTACGTCCAAAAAAGAAGTTTTGAGAATAAGGCTGGAAATCAAGCCATGTATCGCTAAATTCTCTGAGGGTTTCTCATGATAAGGTAGATATAGTTTGCCTTTGTGGTGCCAGTGAAAGAGTGCTTGTTTTCTTTTTTTTTCATCACAAATGAAGCGTACCATAAAATGGCGGAGAACAGAAGAAGGAAGTGTGGGAAGGTTGTGGGCAGGATGGATGGATAGATAGAGAGGGCCACTCCTTACATGAATATTTCATTAGCAACCTGTCTGCTGGTCTGGAGCCTTCGTTTAAAGCCCCCCTTTGAGGTCTTATTTTTTGCTCCATCTGGACCTGTTAGCTTTCAGAAACCCAACAAGCACCTCTGGCAATGCCACTGAGGAGTCTTAGCAGAACCCAAGCTGTTTCCTTTTAGTTTCGCCTTTTGTCTGATAGTAAACAGGTATTATGAAAAGATCATTGCGTTCCATTAAATCAGCCTTAAATAAAAGTAACCAAAAGACTGGAATCAATTTTTTAGAAGTGGAGAAGTTGGAAGCTGTTATAGACAGCTCAATAGGACTTACATTAATGGCTTATGAGGAGATTCAGTTATGCTTACAACAGAAATGTGTGCTTTAAAGTAACAGTGCACCCAAAAATGATGATTCTGTCAACATTTATGCACTCTTTTGTGGAACATAAAAAATTGATATATTGCGACTTTTTTTTTTAGCTTGTTTTTTTTGCTTTGCCATTTAATAGAAGCCTGTGGTTCCCAATATTCTTCAAAATATCTTCTTTTGTGTTCCACAGAAGAAAGTCATACAAGTTTGGAACGTTGTGAGGGTGAGTAAATTATGGCAAAAATTAAAATTTTTAAATTAACTACGACTTTAAAAAATAATAAAAAAACATATATATATTTTATAATTTTTTTAAAATGTTGGTTGAGTTTATGCATTCGTACTAGAAAAACAAACAAAAAAAGCAAAAACATTGCTTATGTAACCAAAAACAAAAAAAGAAAAAAAACACGACGTAAGGTGTCTCGTTGGTTTTTCTCTGAGAGAGAACCTGGTGTTGTTTTGCTTGTGAAACTGTTTGAACAGCTAGTGACCGATGGGCCAATCGCATGCTGAGAGCCACCGAGCATCTGCCGGGAGATTTGCATATTAATTGACCCATATTAACTTCCAAAAAAATTGATAGACTCTGAACTCGGCCAACAAAATCATCTGCCCGCGCTTCTGAGCCCTCACCTGCCGATTTTATGGTAGAGTATCACGGTACAAAGACGTTGTGCTCAAAGGAAAGAAAACCTAAAATTGCAGGTTTTGTTAGCGTGTGTAATTTGCGTCGTCTCTTTTCAGCTCTCTCACCCCGAGGCGGTTAGGGCTTTTTGTGGTTGTTCTTTTCTCCCACAGTGCAACCTGACTGATAGTTCGCCTGAGATAGAGGTTGACTTCTTTATCTTCCTCTGCGCAGCATATTGTGTTCTCTTCTCCTCCTGTCTTTTCTCCTCCTCAGGGTAGCCCAGTGAGCTATTGTGTGTCTCCGGCTCTACGAACTTACACACACACACACGCACACACACACACACAGGCACTCTGAGGCTGGTAGAGGCCCAGAACAGTTGTCAAGAGAGAGAGGGGTAACATGTGCATGGGGTGGGCACAGATGGTGGGTCTGCGTGGGGGAGGAAGGGGGAAAGGTGGGCCGTCTGGCGGCATGAGCAAGCCTCAGAGAGCTCTCTCTCTTTCTCTCGCTTCCTCTCCTCCCCTTCTTTCCTTCTTGCCTGTTGCGTTGGGTCCTATAGTAGACAAATGGGAGTTTAATTCAATTAGGGCCAGGCTACTGTTGCCGCTTCACGGCAGGGTCTGTGGAGCACCGCCACCCATTTACAGATGGGTGCACGCTAGATAAGTGCACGCACACACACGCGGTCTCCCTCTCGCTTTCCTTTTTTCACACTGACAAATATTGGCAAGTAGTGAAATACTTAAATACAAGGAAAACAAAGCCCACCACAGTACGCAAATAGACACACACACCCTCTCCAGGTTTGCAGTAATGGTTCACGCATTGCTGAGTTTTCACTGAGGATCATGGCGGCACAAAAGCGGCCCCTCTCTTCCTGGGCCCTTTGTTCCCCCAGCACCAGTGTGACCTCTCCGGCTGCCTGGCCTTAAAACAAACACGGAGAGCCTCCTCTCCCATCACACACACCGTAAACAAGAGCACTTTCACTGGCCGTTATCTACATTCTAACCCCACAAGAAAAAATAGACCCAGTCCAGACGCTATCTGTCAGGTTCAAGGACTTCGCTGATATAAACAGCCTTGTGTGGGAGTCACGGATTCATTGTTGAAAAGTGTAAAGTTAGGTTCAGGACTGGTTTTAAAAGGCCCTATCATCATTATTTTCATCTGCGTGTTAGCTATAAGGTTATTTATAATACTTCTGATGAGTTAGACAAGTTTCACTTATAGCAGATCATGGCTTCTGCAATTTTTGTATTTCCCTTCTCAGAGAATTAACCAAAAATACTGATAACTCATCCTGCACAGATACTTTATATTATTTTTAATGGAATGTGCTTGTCCTGTCAAAACATATTTTTTTAAAACTATTTTAATTTATGTGTTAAACGTAGATACAGTATGTGTCTTACTATTATGTCCAACAGGTGAAAATCATATAATGTCCTATCAAACTACTTTGCATAAAAAATATTTATACATTTATTACCAATTCATTGTAGATTCAACAGCTGGTTCAGCATTTACATTACCTCTGTGCACTTTTCCGAGGCATGAAGCAGGTAAAAGTTTGCCCTCCCAGTCCTTTTTGCGCATGAATGGAAGACGGCTGATTTGATTTACATGGATCATTTCCAGGCTATAGCCACTAGGCAGCGACCTCCTTTCAACTGTTTGAAGCCTTACCTAGTCGCCCCCTCCCCCACCGCTCGCTCAGGTGATGCGCACCGCACAGGAGAGAGAGAGAGAGAGAGAGAGAACAGAGCAGTTATTTTCCACCGTCTGTTCCGCCGGGTTTCATTACCGTGGCAGAGAGGCACCTGGGAAAGACCTGCGGCAGGCTGTCTGATTCTCGACATGGATGTGGAATACGCACTCACCTTTCTGTTTCGGCTGCTAGGAATAGATGGAAAGGAGATGAAAGGAAGGGGAAAAGATGGATAGCAGGCGGATTACCTGTGATCAGGGATTGTTGAAAAGGTGTGTGAGCCAGCGGAGGTGTCGTTCAGTCCAGATGGATGCTATTGTCGAGCTCTCGCCGCAACAGAAACCTTTTCTATCTAAACCAATTGCAAGCTTGAATCATCTTTCGCCCCGTTCCAGTGAAATGGCTCCAGTGGACAGTGTGGCTTTGGGTTTGCAGGTGTGTCTGCAGTTTTCCCCTCTGAGCGCTGGGAACACACTCCGCATATGAGATGAGAGGATTGTAAGAGATTGTGACAGAGCACACACATACCTGTCTAAACAGCTAAAGTGCTCAGAAGAACATGTGTATGTGTATAAGCGCACTACTCCAGGCTATGGAATGTGTGAACCTCTCCCAGTTAGCGGAGAGAGTTTTAGTTCGTCCAAACTGGACTGACACAAGGTATTGTTTCTGTAATTATGTTAAATGTTTGTTTGCTAATGTATTCCACATTTAAAAAGATTCTGCCTGTTTAGCTTGTTGCTCACTTAGGATGACTAAGGTACCATCTTGAAATGCATTATGCCTTATTCCCAAAGGACAGCTTCCAAAATGATAGGTGGGGCTGCTCGAGAATACGAAACAGCAAAGAGAGAGAGGGAGGGGAGTAAGGAGAAGTCAGGGCGAGAGAGAGAAGAGAGGTGGCCTCTTTGTCTCTAGGGTGAGCACAATGGAGCGTTCACTGCAGGAATTATACGGCAGGACAGCTGCAGGAATGACATAATGAAATGGCAGCCAATAGAATTGAAATGGGGGCAGATCTACACAGGGGTTAGCGCGTTTGATAGGTAGGCATAAAATAAAGTTACACGTATTAGGAAAAGTATTTGTGTGTTTTTATCATATCTTTAATCATACTTGTAATAATTGTCCAGGAAAATATTCAAAAATGAAAACTTAGAAGTTCCTGCAGTTTATTTCATTTTATAATCAGTTTGAATTTAATTACTGATAATTATCGAATTGGATGATCAAAAACAAAAAAAACACTGAAAAAATGTAAATAGAAGTTACACTCTGCAGGAGTTCTTTCCACTTTTTAAACGATTTGAATTCAACTGCAGATGAAAATAAAATTTTATTTATTTTTATTTATTTATTTATTTTACTCTCACGTGTGTACAAATAAAATCAGTGTTACAACTTGTATGAGTACATGCCACTTTTTTAGTCAATTGTATTATAAATAAGTAAGAGGAAGATGCAATTTTATGATTGAAAATTTTAAAAATGTAAAAAAGTTAAAACAAACAATGACCTCATAACCTTCAAAACATTTATACTCTTCTTCCTTTTTTTCTTTTTCTTTTAACTCCCACGCACACAAGTGCACACAGCCATACAATATCTTGGTCACATCTGTCAGACCCATGTGACCTTTGAGGCAGATCATTTGATGAATTGCTTTGAGTGCCCATCACTTGCTTTTCTATCACTCTCTCTCTCACACAGACACACACACAAAGGCAAAGTATCTGCTTGACAGAATTCAAAATGTGCATGTTCCTTTTTCCAAAATTACTTTCAAACCTCAGCGTTTTCTATTTCTATCTGTGTCGTGAGAGAATCTATTCAATTACAGTAAAATTAGGACATACTTCCAGAACAAACCATACTGATTTTCTGTAAAGAATAAAAAAACGATCTCAAGCATCCACTCAAGTATTCAAGCTATGCCCCTCGGAATGTGGATGGTTAGCATATGCTTTCGAAAAACACAAAACACAAGAACAGGAAAATGTGATGTAAAGAGTTTAGTGTTTTGTGTGGGCTTGAAGTCAAACCACTCAGCAGTTCACTATTATTAATATTCAGCCCTGACCTCTGTATTCATCCTCTTGATTCTTTTCCCAGTCCTCCCACTTCTTTCTCTTTCTTCAGAACACTCCCACCATTCAAACTCTGAATGATTGGCCACAGCTTTTTAGCTCCGATACCGAAATTCAGCGCTGCCTTTCGTACCTGTGCAAGACACAGTGAAGTGCCCTTAAAGATGTAATAGATTGCTGTGTAAGAGCAAAAAGGGAGAGATGTGAGTGGAGGAGGGAACAGAGGAGAGAGAAAGGCGAGATAAAGTTGCTTTAAGTCCAAGGTATACTCGGACCACACAAAGAGCCTCTCATGTCTTACTTTCAACCACTCCCTTTATGTCTCTCTTTTGCTTTCTCTCGCTCGCCTTCTCCTTTTCATTCAAGGAGGGGGGGGTCTTCACCCTCGGCCTGAAGTCGCTCCTAAATAATCCCGCTGGTCACACCTCTTAGTTAGAAAGCTTTTTGTCCCACGCCCCTCACCCCCGCCATACCACCTCACCCCACTCTTTGGTATTCAGCCTGGGTCAGTGCATTTCGACCATCCCTTGTACCCGAGATGGTTCCCCTTTTAATTTGCACCTGTTGCGCAGTTGTCCGGGGGAGCAAATGCAGCCCCACGGATCAGACAAAGATCATATTATGATCAGATACGTGCGGCTAATCTTCACGTCCTCTGGCAAGAGCCGCCAAAGGGAAGCGGTCAGCCTTTTTTGCATGGGAACCTGTGAAAAAAAGACGTCATTGCTATTTTTTTTAAGTGAATGGGCTCCTAGGGAGAGATTAGAGGTAGTTAAGGTATGAAGGAGGGAATGGAGCGTTCCACAGCCCAGACGAGTCCATTTGATGCCAACGAACTGGGAAATAGAGCACGGATGGAAGGGAAAGTTTGTTGTTTTTCAAAACTCTGTGTTCGGGAGAGGGAGAAAATTGTCCTGAAATCAGCAATTAGGTTTTTAATCTAACCATTAGAGAAACTTCCCACTAGTTCTCACTGCTTTGGCAGCGAGCCTCTGAGATAAGGTGCTCGGAGAGCCAGGGGAGATGTATGCTGTATTAGGCAAGGAAAGAACTTCTAATGAACCTGAATGTTAAACTGCTGTTCCCATGATGTAAGCTTCATAGTTTATTAGACCCTCACCACCTCTCACCACCAGAGTTGTGCGGGGTTTTAGTTTGCTTTATCATGTTCTCTCTTGTTGTGTTATCAAGCAGCAATCTGGTCTACTATCTTGACCACAACTAGAAATTGTTATTTTGTTGCAGGCCTATATATATGGCAAAAAGTAATAAACAGGTATTGGTAACTTTTTCTTAACCAGTATTAATATAAATGATTATATATATTAGTGCTGTCAAATGATTAATTGCATTTAAAAAAAATTATAATATATTTGTGTATACTGTGCATATGTATTATGTATATAAATACAAATGCATGCATGTATACATGCATGTATAAAAATTTTATGTTTATATATTAAATATATTTTTATATTTAACAAATACATTAACATGTAAAGACTTTTAAAACATATACTGTATGTGTGTTTATATACATAATAAATAAACACAGTAATGTTTGACAGCACTTGTGTGTGTGTATAAAAAATTGTTGAGTATGTAATCATTATATTTATACACACACACACACACATATATATAAATATATATGTATATATATAATTTATATTATCAATAGTTAAGAAAAGGTTATTAATACTGTTGTTTACTTTTTTCCAGGCTATTTACACTTGACACAAATGTCTATATAGACAACTGCACAAAGTCTTGATATTAACTTGAACTGAAATAATAACGCCTGAACTATGTTCTCTCTTCAGTGCTGAGTTATGAAAACGTGGTGGATGCTGGTTCAGGGTCTGATGAGGAGGACAGACTCCTGGGTTCTGAGGGCGAAGGCAGTCCAGCAGGTGTACCGAGTCTGGAGGCCTCACCCCGGGTAGCCCATGCCCTGCTCTCCTGCCGGGGAGATGAAGAAAATGAAAGCCAAGATGGGGCAGGAGCCCATGTTTGGCACCACGGAGACCTAAATGGTTCAGGTATGTGAATGCTGAGAATATATTTTTTTTCATCAGCCTTGTCATTTTCTTATTACAAAGCAGCTTTATTTATTAAGCCAACACCTAGCAGCTGTTTGGCATTTTTGATGTAATGGCAACTTTTAGACTATTAGCTCACACTTCTACTTCGGTTTCTTACTTTTTTCACAAAGTAGGTTACACCTAATCTTCAGTGCCTCATCACTGTCTCCACACCCCTTTCTTCTGGCTTCGTTTTAAATCACCCACCCAAAACCAAAAGTGATCAAGATCACGGACAAGACCCAAGCTAGTGAGGCTTTAAAGACAAATTCTCTTAATTAGGATTGCAGAGCTATCATTTAGCATGAGCGTGCCCTGCTGAAGACTCATTAAAGGCCTTAAATGAAATTTTTAGCATTATGATGGCCATTTACATACATAATAGGCCCACAATTCCCTGGGCCTGGCTGACAGTTACAGAGTGAAGGGAGAACTCATGCGAGTCGCCCGGTTTGAAAAAAAATTAAAAAAGAAAGAAAATCCCGACCCCCAGCAATCAGTCTCGGCTAATGACTAAACCATATGCATCACTTAACTTCAGAGAGTGTCACAGTCGCAGAACTAAACAGGGTCTTCAGGGATGTGTCACTCGCTTCAACAGTGTTTTGTTTAGTTGATGTTCACACCATGATATGCTAGATTAATGAACGTCATCTGAGTTTATTTGAAGGCCACGCCTCTGGCAGCATTTTTTTAGGTAATTAAATATGAAGGTATGAGTCTGCTTGCTGGAGAAAAAAAAATAGTGTATGCTAGTAAAAACAATATCTTAAAAGAGGCTGCAGAATCATCTTGAGTGGTTCTTCCTCTATGGTCAGTGCACTGTGGTTGCTACTAAGATGCACCTCAGGTCCCCTTTATATGTTTTGCAAAGACTAGCGTTTGAAAGAATACTTTTGGAAGTAATTTGCATGTTACTGATATATATATTTATATGTATATATATATATATATATTTTTTTTTTTTTTAATAAAATTGACATTGCAAATTGTATCAGTATTGCAATTTCATTAAAAACATTTATTTAATCAAAAATGCAGTAAAATAATAATATTTTGAAAATTAAAATGTTTTTATTATTTTAATATATTTCATTGTGTAATTGAGTGACAGTGATAACCAAGCTGAATTTTTTTAGCTGTCATTACTCCAGTCTTCACAGGACCCTTCAGAAATCATTATAATATGCTTATTTGGTATTCAAAAATATTTCTAATTTATTAATTATTATTATTATTCCCATATATATTAAATATTAAATATATAAAGAGTAGTTTTACATCAGAACTTCTGCATTAAATCCCAGGTTTCCAGGTGCCCAAGGGAAAAATAAAACAATAACATTTGATAAAATAAAATAACCCTAAATGCACCCTACTGTATTTATCACTAGACAAAAAAGAACATGCTAAAAAAAAAGATGGTAAGTTGTTACAGTACTTTCATTATTACACTACTTCTTCCATCTCACAAAGTAATGACATAGGATATGAATGTTCTCGTTTTGGCACACTGTACACAAGTATCCGCACTTGCACTGTAGCTCCAGTATTTGCAAGCATACTTACAGGCTCATTTAAAATAAGTCCACGTCGAATTGACTATCGAAACAAAATATAATTTAATTGTTCACCTAAAGAGAGAAGGAACTTCTGTGTTGCAGTGGTTAAAATCTCACCATTACCTCAGGGAGCCTGCAACTACCACAAGCAGAACTGAGACTCTAATGTAGTTGACATTTTGTCACTCAAGGAAACTGTATTTCTCTCTCATTCGTACACAGTTCATTGATTTACTCGAAATTATTCTCTGATACTACTTTGGCTTCCCATCAATAGGGTTTACGGTGCACCACACATGACGTTCAGTCCTTCGTATGACCTTAAAATATCCCCATGCTAATAAAGCTAATTGCTAACCCTCCCAAAGAAGTTTTAAGCCAATGCACCTCAAAGCAAAGCACAATACTAAGAACTCAGGAGGGTATTTTCACTGGCTCCAGGCCTGGCACTTTTATCTGCACAGCGCAGAAGGAGACAGTTTCATCAGGAAGGGGTTTCGCTAAGGCAAGCCCCCTATTAGCAAACGCCTTGTTTCTTTAAAACGTTTTTCAGTGAAACACGTCCAAGTCTAGTAAAGCTTTTGATGCTCAAAATGTCAAGAAGCATTGCCCTCACAATGATTTCAAACTCTGCTTTGAAAGACATCTCTTAAATGTGGTGAAAAGTGAGAGAATTTGTCGACTTTCAGAAGCTCTCTCGGTTGTCATACTTAGATAATGAGGAAGGAAGTGGAAGGCAGTTTTGAAATTAAACAGTACTAATGCAGTGGAAGCATGTGTGTGTATGTGTATTTGTGTGTGTCAGGAGGCTTGAGTACCCTTGTTTTCCCCCTGCGTTGTGTTGTAAGAGGTGCTGTATATCCTCCTTTTGTGGGGGAAGCTTATGATACTTGTGACTGCCGGTACGAAGTCACATGAGGGGGAGGAGGAGGAACAAACACAATAGCTGCAGTATATGAGCAAACTCCTCTCAGACCACCCTCCTCTCCTCCCTAAATACCTTGACATGATTCCCAAAGCCCCGCTTACTGAGAAGAATATCATTCTCTGAGCTGCTGTCAACATGTTTGCGATATAACTTCCTGATATGTAGAGTGTTCTCTATCATTGTGATTTGTTTATTTAATGTGCTGTCACGGTTATCTCTTATAATTACACTTGAACATACATTAAACATGTTAATTAAAAGTGAACTGATAATGGCAGACAATTTGCTGCTGAATTGCTTTTGTTATAGTCATGATGACCATTAAATAAAATATTGTCTCTTATTACAGAGGAGCGAAAAGCCGCATACAACTTCATGAGCCCAGACATCTCTCTCCATGGAATTGGAAATGGTACAGGTAAGACAACTTCACAATATCTTGAAATATCTATTCAAATATGCATACTAATGAACTGTATGGGTCAATGCGGTAATAAAGACACCAAATCTTGAACATATTCATTATGAAAAGTTTCCTAACGTCTCCTTAACTATATGTAAATGCATGCTTGGCACACATGTGAGCATATGAGATAACGTGTGTCTATGGGAGACGGAAAGTAAACATTTTTAAGTTGAGCGTGAGTGCACGGCAAATCACATTTTGCAGCCAAATTGAGTTTAAGGGCAAAATCAAATTTGTTCAGTCCATGTACTTTCAAATTGATTACAAGGAAACAATTACATTTTCATTTGCTTACCCAATTTCCAGTCATCTAAAGAAAAAGTATGATTTGGAATAACTTTTTGTATTTTATTAGTCATCTACCCATATTGCCTCATTTTCTTTACACGTATAAATGTTTACTTTTTGTAAGGCGCATTCATTCTGTCAGTGTCTTTAAGTAGTTCTCCATAAAGCATCCAAAAACCTATTGTTTACGAAAATCACGTTTAAAATCTTGTTCTGTGCAATTACACATAACACATGATCTATAATTAGATTATTGGGTCCAATTTTATGTATACGATGAGCAATACAAAGTGAGATCAGTTACCCTGGCACGCCTAATTGCCATATAACCCAATTACCCATAATGCTGGAAATGTTTAAAGCATTTTCAAACATGCAAGAGGATGCTTAAAGAGTGCTTGATGATCAAGCTGGCTCCTATTAGTCTTTGAAGTGGCCATTATGTTGTAACTTAAATAAATACTTCCACCTTGAAAGGCCTTCTAATGGTTTGGTCTCCACTACATCACACTTAAAGCGGCCAGTGTCCTAATGTTTAGCGTGGTCCTTTTCAATGACACTGAGCATCAACCACTGGATTCATTTGTGCTTTTTCTCCCCACTTCCTCTGTGCAGTTAAGGGCATTGATGCCTCTTCAGAGTTGGAAAGCATCTTTCCCAAGAGGAAACTGGATGACAGTGAGGGACATGCAGCGAGCATTGCCGAATACCTGCAGGATACTGTTATCATTTACCCAGAGGACCCAGAGGAGGGTACACGACTAGGGACACCAGAGGCCAATGGACAAGACGAAACTGAAAATGGTGGGCATTAAACTATAAATTCAAACTGGATTTAACTCACTTAGCACCTAATGCAATAAGTAATTATTTTAATAACTTAATTATTTTATCATTTCCAAAATATTGCAAAAATATAATATATATATATATAAATAGATTTATTTTTCCAAATTAGCTTGTGTGGACAAAATGCATATATTTAGTTTGTAAAATATTTTTTTGAATGCTATTTGGATTATATAAATGAATAATTTCAAAACATCTTTTGCTGTTTCACATAACTGAATGCAGTGCTTTACCTATCGTTCTCCCATAGCCTCATATGGCAACTGTTTGTCCCACATATGCTGTTTTTTCAAATCCCCCCTCCTTCACTCTGTTCGCTCTTCAATTTGCCCAGATCTGGCACTGAGGACGCCAGATGCCTTTGCCCAACTGTTGACCTGCCCCTACTGTGACCGGGGCTACAAGCGGCTGACCTCCCTAAAGGAGCACATCAAATACCGACATGAGAAAAACGATGAGAGCTTCCCCTGTCCACTGTGCAGTGACACCTTCGCCTACCGCACCCAGCTAGAGCGCCATATGGCCACACATAAGCCTGCCAGAGATCAGGTGAGATGAGGCCCACCTCAATTCGTACCCACACTCATTACTTCCTCAAGCTTCTTTTGGTATTGTAGAAGTCTGGGTTCATTGTGAAAGATGCTGCATCTCTCATTCTGAGCCTGTTTACTTATCCGAGGGGAACATGTTTCAGCCTGTTGATAGTTCCAGTATTGAACAAGCTCCTCCGGAAGCTCCTTAATACTTGAATCTTTCACACCGGAGCCACAGCTGTGCACTGTCATACTCCCCTGAGTGTCCGCCCACAGCCGGCCATGTGTGGGCTGTTCTAGCACATTGAGTCCTATAGGCCTGCCGACTTCTCGCATCAGCTGTTGGAAAGGAGTCAGCTCAAAAGATGCAGGGAAAGCTGATGTTATTTCTGCCTTTTGGGCTGGTCTCTACATGAGCATGCTGTGAAAAATGCAGTGATATGGAATTATTTTGAAAGGGAAACTCTATATTGCTTTATTACTGAAGCAAAAGGTCTGTTTTTGATGTGGTAAATGGGCTCTCAGTGGTTTGATAGGATTATAGCAGGATATCCTGCATTTTGGCTTTCAACTTTCAACTTTAAGCAGACTTGGGCATGTTGGAAAAGAATTCAGAATACTTGCCTTGCACGCTCATCTTACTGGCTGGATCACACTCACACATATGCACACACGCATACACACATATGTGCATCTCTTCAGACTGAATTAAACACGACCAGATGGCTTTTTTCCCGGTGATCTAGAGTATCCTAATCCTTAAATTACTTTAAGCGTTTGTTTATTTGCTCTAAAGAGGTATTTTCCTGAAGGCTTTGAACATTGATTCCTAAGTTCACCTTGCTAGATTTAGTTTTACATTTCATCACGTGTATATATTTGCATACGCTAAAATGAAAAGCCCAATACACATCTTAAACTAGCCTGTGTGCATGGAAATGACTGAACTTTTGAAGAAAGAACTTCACAGTACTGTACATAGTGACTATTAAATGTGCACTTGTGGACACCCACACATTTTTCACAGACCTTTTGTGTCTGTGTGTGGGGTGCAGGGTGAATGTTGTTGTTTTTGTTGTGCATCTGGGGCCCACATTTGAATTTCAAATGGAGGAAGAGCACCTACGTTTAACTTTGAATGGTGAATACAGATGCAGCCTACACTGTTTTAACTTAACCCAGACAACAACTGTTTATGTGGATAGTAGTTTAACGAATAAGGTACTTGAGATAAAAGGCACCACCAATTCATCATGTAAACTGTATGCAGAAAAAAAGAATAGCTGAATAACTGTTGCTTCAGTAAACTTGGGCGCAGATACCTACAGTAAATACAATTCTGGTCTGTTTTCTGTGTTTATTGAATCAGAATGCATAAACAAATATTTATTTCAGCATCAGAATGAATTATACACCCCTGTGTTTTACCTATATCAATTTCTGTACTCTTTCTCTCCCTTGCAGCCTCAATTGCTAAATGAAGGGGCTGGTAACCGCAAATTTAAATGCACAGAATGTGGCAAAGCTTTCAAATATAAGCATCATTTAAAGGAGCACCTCCGCATTCACAGTGGTAAGTGTTTCTTTGTATAATATGTTAAAGGCCTTCTTTCATAATTGACTGTAAAAAGAATGCCAATAATGCATATAATCTTATTTCAAATGTCTCCAGTTCGCCTAATGGTAATTCTGTGCGGTTTGGATAGTCTGGATAGATGATGAATATTTAAAACCATAATTATGTAATTATGCAGGAATAATTTTTTATTGTAGGATCTCATCATCCTGCTATCAATCATTAAATTGATAGATGGGGTGGGGAAAGAAATTTCAAGCAATTATAAAGTAATTTAATGAGCAAAATATGTACATCAGTAACATCACTTTATTTTTGTATTTGAATAATCAAAGTAACGCTTTTATTACTTTTTTTTTTAAGGTGAAAAGCCATATGAGTGCTCCAATTGCAAGAAACGCTTCTCCCACTCTGGCTCCTACAGCTCCCACATAAGTAGCAAGAAGTGCATTGGCCTTATCTCTATTAATGGACGGGTACGCCATGGAGTCAACAGCAAGCCTGGCTCATCACCAAATTCTGCTTCATCCTCTCCTGGCAGTCCTGCCTTAGCTCAGCTCCGTCACAAACTGGAGAACGGCAGGTCCATGAGCCTCCAAGACCCATCTGCTCACCCAGACATCAAGTCAGAGCCCATGGACTTCAATGAATACCGTCTTATGATCGCATCTCAACAAGAATACGAAAGGTCAGGAGCCTTTCTTAATGGCGGTGGTCATGGAGGTAGTCCTCCGGGGATGCATGGTTCATCTCAGAACCCCCAGCAACATCTGGGCATCGGCTCAGATTCTCATCTGTTGAGCTACCCAGGGTTTTTCAACAACATGAGTGAGGTTCAGAAGGTTCTTCAGATTGTAGACAACACAGTTTGCCGGCAGAAGATGGATGGCAACCCTGAGGAGATCTCTAAGCTCAGAGCGTACATGAAGGAATTAGGCTCCCAGATGGAGGAGCAGAATCGGGTACTGGCCTCCCAGCAAAGCATCCTTGGCATTGGTCACAACAGTCCCACCAAGACCATCATTGACTACACACTAGAAAAAGTCAATGAAGCCAAAGCGTGTCTCCAGAGTTTAACAGAAGATTCAAAGAGACGCTCTTTAGATATCAAAAAAGAAACCAGCCACACAATGGATCTTCTATCTGAAGATAAAGCACAGGAGAGGGACGCACAATATGCACCATTTTCATGTCAGTATTGCAAGGAGACGTTTTCTGGCCCTATTCCATTACATCAACATGAGCGATATCTCTGCAAGATGAACGAGGAGATCAAGGCTGTCCTCAAACCTAATGATACTGTATCAACTGGCCGCAGGGGGCTTTTCGGCTCAGAGCAGCAGTCTGGTGTGATCCCCTCATCCTTTGAGAGGAATGCCACTAGCCCAGTCAACCCCTACAAGGATCACATGTCAGTACTGAAACCCCAAAACACTGATCCCAACTCAGAGGAATTGAGGAAGATCTCCCTGGCAGTGGGTCTTCCTCAGGAGTTTGTGAAGGATTCATTTGTGCAATGGAAAACTCAATCTCATAGCCTCTCTAGGAAAAGATCTCCTCCCCCTGAACAAAGTGGAGAGATAAACCATGGCAGAGAGTCAGCATTTGCCCGGTCACCTGTTTCACTAAGCCAATATGGCGACTCGGCAGCAGAAATCCATGCCATCACCAATGGGGATTCAGGGCACAAGTCCAAACTGCATCATTTTAGGCAGACCAATGAAAAGCCACTTGACTCTGTGGACCACTTGAGAGGTGAGACACCCTCACCTTTGAATCTTTCATCATCATCATCCAAACACTCACATAGCAGTTCGTACACCCCTAACAGCCTTGTCTCTGAGGATGCTCATGGGGAACCACTGGACTTGTCTTTGCCAAAACAAGTTTCCAAGGCAGAACGGAGGCCCAAACCAAATGGCTTTTCTGTTGACCACAATATCAACTCCTCTGCACGTGAACCTGGAACAGAGCCATTAAATCTGGCTCACATCAAGAAGGAGTTCAATGGGCCCAACAGTTTGGGCAATGAAAATCAGCTGGAGAAAAGCTCAAGCCCTATCTTTAGTATAAACCCTTTTGGTGGTGGTCACATGTACACCTCACTTCCACCTCATGGAGCATTCCCTCCTCCTACTTTCATGTCGACGGCTCAAGCCAGCATCCCGGGACTCAGGCCCTACCCAGGGTTGGATCCCATGAGTTTCCTTCCACCTATGGCTTATACTTATGCGGCAGGGGCAGCCACTTTTGCTGAGATGCAGCAACGCCGGAAGTATCAGCGGAAACCAGGCTTCCAGGTAAATAAATGTTTTGGCATCAGAAAAAAAAATATTGCCCAGTGTATTATTTTTTTGTCTTAACTCTTTTTTTTTTTGCATTAATAACATACAAAATTAACATTATCATGTTTTTTTTTTCCAAAGTGTGATTTATTTAATAACTAAGACAAATAAATTCATAATTTAATAAAAGTGTCTATAAATCATCAAAGGTTATTACTGTCCTAAAATGTTGCCTACAGAATTTCTTTGCTCTGTTACACACGTTACATACTACTTTGTTTACTAATCTGAGAGAGCCTGTGTAAGTCAAACCATATGTCCCTCTTTTTTGAGACATCTTCTAGTAACAAAGGCTTTATACTGGTTACAGAGATAAGCTCTGTCCAGACTTGGGATCAAACATGGGGCAGGGGCTATCTCTTCCTAGGTGGCAGGTTAGGATTAGGATTTGTAGCAGGTTAGGATTGCGTCAAATGTGTCTAAAATCTGTTTCTGTTTGCAGGGGGAGCTACTGGACAGTGCCGGGGACTATCTGTCAGGGCTAGAGGACCTGACAGACAGCGAGTCGCTGCTCGCCCGGAAGAAGATTAAGAAGACTGAAAGTGGTATGTACGCGTGTGACTTGTGCGACAAAACATTCCAGAAGACCAGTTCCCTCCTAAGACACAAATATGAGCACACAGGTATATCACATTTAGACAACTCTTTTTTTTTTACCCTCGTCCATCCCCCCTCCAAGTAATTCCCTTTTACCACATTGTGTTTTTTTTCTTGTTTCTTTCAATCTTTTCCTGCTTTAATTTTTTTCATACCTACTTTTTTTCTGTCCATTGCCATATTTTTGTTGTACATTTCAAACCCATGACAAAGGTGTAACGGTTTTCTTCCTTTTGACAGGCTCAAAGGGGAAATCATTTAAAATTAGCAGGTGACACCAATGATATTTACAGCTATAATCCAGTTAAAATATACAAAAAAATAGTTACCACTTTAAATGGCAAACGCACACACAACCATTTCTCATATACGCATTTTGTACAATAAAGCTTTTAATTTGAGCATTTGGACCACCAGTCGATATGGAGACACATTGTCAGTGCAGTTTTTTTGGCAAGCCAACATGGCGCAGTATGCCAGGTGTGTGAAAGCCTGATGTGTGCATGGCATTTCTATGCTACAATGTGACCTACCCTCCTGGGGGACTCCTCTCTTTCACACGTTTGCATCATCCTAACTTACATTCTTCAGCCGGAATGCATAGAGAGGAATCTGCCGTCTCGTCTATTTTTGAACTTGATGAGGGGAGGTGGGGAAGGGGACCATCTCAAGTATGGCTGCTATGGAAGGTGTTGCAGGCATGCCAGGGCTATTCATGGCCAAGAATATAGTACATCTGTTCATGTGCTTGGTGCTGATGGCGAGTGTGTGGGTTTTTATGGCAAGCATGTTACTGGTGGAATGACTGAATGCCAAATGGCAGGTCCCTCCTACTTCACTGATTAGAGTAGAATTCATTTCCTATTTTCTTGAGAGTAAACAATGTGAGCCAAGTTGGCAAACGAGGAAGGTGTGCAAGAGGTGAGGTGTTTGGTATATGCGTTACACAAGGCATCACGAGGCAAATGTCTTATCTAAGCATTTTAGAATCCCGAGACATGATGTCATAAACTCTGTCAGGGATGCTGACTGCCTCACTTTCACCTTGTGCGGCATGGAACGATAATCACCTGATCTTCTTGGCTGCATTCAGAACAGTCACAGACAGCCTCAGAATAGCACCTCAGGACTGTGGCTTCCCCCTCACCTCCCTGCACTGTTTTGGTAACGTCTAAAATAAACCGGTGGGGTTTGTCAAAGCTCGATATGAAGGGGTTTTCAGTTAGGATTTTTTGTTTTTTGTTTTTGATTTTTTTTTACCCAAACTAATCCCAAAATGTTTTTTTTTTCTTTTTAATATAATACAATCATAAGGTAAAAGCAAGGAGGGCTATGTGTGGTTACTTAAAAGATGTGTCTTAGCAATATGCACTTAAAATGTTTTACCTTACATTTGACTTTAAAGCAAAAAAAATTATTGACAATGAGATATATTTGAAGTTTGTGCATCCTCCACATACAATGTTTTTTATAGCTTTAAGATGTTATAGATGCTGAGCTAACCTGTTGGCTCCTCTCTCTCTTTGTGTCTCTGCAGGAAAGCGGCCTCACCAGTGCCAGATTTGCAAGAAGGCCTTCAAACACAAGCACCACCTCATCGAGCACTCACGCCTACATTCAGGCGAGAAACCTTACCAGTGTGACAAATGTGGCAAGCGCTTCTCCCACTCTGGCTCTTACTCGCAGCACATGAACCACAGATATTCCTACTGCAAACGGGAGGCGGAGGAGCGCGAGGCCGCCAAACAAGATAGCCACGACAATGGCGGACCCTTAGAGCCCACGGAGCTCCTCATGCGTCGGGCTTACCTGCAAGGCCTCGGGCCCCTGGGCTTTTCCGATCCAGAGGACCAGACAGAGGACATCACACGAGAAAACACCATCTTGAGAGATGGTTCTGAGGGCGGTGCCAGGGAGGCAGAGGAGGCATATCCGGAAGTGACTGATAGGCAAGAGACAAGGTTGGCTGAAGAAGAGGAAATGGAGACTGAGGGGCAGAGGTTTGACACTCGGAGCCCTGATGGGACAGCAAAAGATGAGAAAGAGAGTGAAGTAATGGAAGGGACAGAGGACGAGAGCTCGGAAGAGGGGAAATTGGCGAGCAAAAAAAATCCTGACGGCGAGAACGAGGATGCTGATTAACTACTGCATTTTTGGAATAAGCTTCCTGTATTCTATGTTTTCTTTTTCCCTCAAGCTTGCATCGCACCCTTCTTCCACCCTTCTGAAGGGACTTTGAGCCAGATTCTCATTTGTACCACACTGCCACGTCTTGGTTATCTGAGCGTGCGCCTGAGGCTTGCACTCGCCGATATAAAGAGTGGAACTCCAAAATCAGGCATCAGAAACTAGGCTGGAACATGAAGGAATCCATATTATGCAAAAATACAAGTGAAACGATTGTCAGAACAAAACTAAAAGAAAGGTTTTTAATTTGTACAGAGTTTTCAGCCAGAAAGCTGTGCGGTGCTGATTTCCGTGTAACTCCTGTGTTTCATTGTGGTCGTAGCACAAGCCTGGAAATTGCACTCTGAAAAAAGAAAAGTATTAGAAAAAAGGAAAAACAAAAAAACACAAAAAATGAAATGAAAAAACTCTTAGGTAAAAAAAAAAAAATGCCTATATGTACTTACACTGCGCTTGAAGACGCAGTAGTGTGTCAGTGTTATATTTCATTATCACTTACTGTGATACCCTTGGTTTTACCTTTCTTTTCCTGACCTGCCATCCAAGTTTTGGCGTCTCACCATGGCTTTTTTTATGAAGCGACTTTAACTAAATAATACCTATATATGATTCTTAAACGTACAAAGTCTTAAAGTTGGCCAGGGGTGGATGGAAAGAGTTTGGGTAACTGTAATGACGAAGGCTCATTGTATGAGGCAACGTCAGAACCCCTGTGTTTTTTTCGTTCGAGAAAAGCCTTATATGCAAACCCTTTCACCTGTGTTTTCTGCAAGTGCCATCCTTGTACAGTATAAAGCAAAGTCAACTAGTGTTCTCTTTGCACCTGCTTTAGTATTAAACAAACTATTTCACCTTGTCGTTTGAAATACCTACGTCAGTATTAGTATATCTAGACTGCAGTTGTTTAGTTTACATATTGTTTGTGCAATTTTCTGTATTTTTTTTTAAGATCATCTGTCAGTATTATCTTGGTTTGTTTTGTTTGTTCAATACAAAATTCATTTTTATTTTAAACTACCATTTTATTTATGTGACTCATTTTATATTTCCTAATTATATTTATTTCATACTGTAGTGTACAGTATTATAGTTCCTTGATATAGATATATTTTAGTAAATAAGGATCCTTACAAGTGGAGCAAATTTTACGTAAAGAGAGCATTTATTGTATCTGGAGCGATTGCTGTGAATTGCTCTTCATACTACACTTACCTGATGAAGGAGAATCTACAATTTGGGAACTTTTGATACAATATTGTGAAAACACTGTATTTTTGACTGAAAGGAAAAAAAAATATTCCACTTTATTCATCTTATTTGTTTTTCCTTTTTTCCCTTTTTTAGCAACAGAAATAAAGGGGGGATGTGGTTGTTGGGATTTTTTGAAATGTCTGTTGAAGTATAATTTAATTTTTAATTTGTAATTTCTCTTGAAAATGACCTTGCTCGAATAAATGTAGCCCAATTTAATTTTGAAAGCCTGTGTAACATCTCACTTACAACAAGTCACTTCAATTTCCTCACAATCTGACAGATATCAACACTTTTCATTTATTATTTTAAATACAAAATAATAATTCCCATATATCTAGGGGGACAAATTCAAATAGTTGGCAGTTTAGTATCTTTAGTAATTTATGTGTGTGTATGCGTGTGTGTGTGTGTGTGTGTGGGCGGGTTTATGTGGTTTATGAGGATACAAATTTGTATGACATGGGTATGACATAGGTATTACATTATGTAGGTGTTTTATGAGGACATTTTCAGTGTCTCCCTAAATCAAAAGGCTTAAAAAACATACCAAATGGTGTTTTTTTGAAAATCTAAATACACACAGTTTCCTGTAACGGGTAGGTTTAGGTGTAGGGTAGGTGTAGGGCAATACCACATACAGTTTGTACAGTATAAAAACCATTACGCCTATGGAGAGTCCCCATAAATCAGTGTGTGTGCATAAGTGCGTGTATGTGTATTAAGTAGTGTCATCCATATTATAAATCACCTTCATAAACTGGAGAAATATAGCTATCAAGCATCAGACTTTAATATTCCCCTGTATCATTTTCTGTGCTATCATTTAATTAATTACTGGAACCTTTACCTTTTGATGTGGATTACACATTGCAATATAATCCACCTTATCAAAGTCTCTCACAGTATGATAGCCTTCTATTAGTCTCTTTGAAGTTGAATGATGTTGGGTTGCGCTAAATTAACATCAGCTGCAGGCTGCCAAACTGGCTGTGAAGTCTCGATGTTGGAACTCTAAGGAGTTTCATTAACCATGACCTTGCTAATTTTCTCAACTCACATACTCATCTCAAGTTTAATTTTCAAGGAACTATTCAAGACACTTTTCTCCCGCAGGGATGTACAGTCCATTTCATTTTAGAAGCTAAGGTTACTGTATAAAAGAGCCCTATCAAATTGAACTGCATAGTGCTTCTACATAAGCTACATTCCTTTGCAATACACATTTTCTCTGCTGTACAAAGTTTGATGGGTAATGTATAATCTTGAAAATAAATGCATAAGTAGGAAAACCACTTAAATGTGTATATGTTCTGACACTGAGTGATAATATTTGGGACACTTTCCATGATACAATATGGGAACTATAACATGCCGATTAAATTCAGTGAAGCAGTAATGTAATTGATCCTGTCTGAGACGGTCTGGTTGTTTCCATTCAGGTGATTATCTGAATGGACTGTTGTGAGTGCTGTTGACCACACTGTACTTTACCCACACTAACCTCTGCATACAAAGCACTTATTAAACACAAATCCAAATAAATAAAAGACCAAGTACATTTATGACGGTTATTAAATATATTAATATATTATTACTAATGAAAATAATTAATGAGATGATATACATACATACATATATACATATATGCAGGTAGAGTGAAAAATTTAACCTGGGAAAGATGGATTTATTATGCTGGCACAAATAACTATATATATATATATATATATATATATATATATATATGTGTGTGTGTGTGTGTGTGTGTGTGTATAGTGGGTACAGAAAGTATTCAGACCCCCTTAAATATTTCACTCTCTATTATATTGCAGCCATTTGCTAGTTTTGCACCCCATATTGACAGAAAAACACAGAATTGTTGACATTTTTTCAGATTTATTAAAAAAGAAAAACACATGGTCCTAAGTATTTACTGTGACACTCAAATATTTATCTCAGGTGCTGTCCGTTTCTTCTGATCATCCTTGAGATGGTTCTACACCTTCATTTGAGTCCAGCTGTGTTTGATTTTTGGACTTGATCAGGAAAGCCACACACCTGCCTATATAAGACCTTCCAGCTCACAATGCATGTCAGAGCAAATGAGAATCATGAGGTCAAAGGAACTGCTTAAAAGAGCTCCGAGACAGAATTGTAGCACGGCACAGATCTGGCCATGGTTACAAAAAATCTCTGCTGCACTTAAGGTTCCTAAGAGCACAGTGGCCTCCATAATCCTTAAATGGAAGATGTTTGGAATGACCAGATCCCTTCCTAGAGTTGGCGATCCGGTCAAACCGAGCTATCGGAGGAGAAAAACCTTGGTGAGAGAGGTAAAGAAGAACCCAAAGATCACTGTGGCTGAGCTCCAGAGATGCAGTCAGGAATTGGGAGAAAGTTGTAGAAAGTCAACCATCACTGAAGCCCTCCACCAGTCGGGGCTTTATGGCAGAGTGGCCTGACAGAAGCCTCTCCTCAGTGCAAGACAAATGAAAGCCTGCATGAGCCGAGTTTGCTAAAAAAACATCTGAAGGAAACCAGGCACTGTCCAATACAGTCCCAACAGTGAAGCGTGGTGGCAGCATCATGCTGTGGGGGTGTTTTTCAGCTGCAGGGACAGGACAACTGGTTACAATCGAACGATGAATGCGGCCAAATACAGGGATTTCCTGGACCAAAACCTTCTCCAGAGTGCTCAGGACCTCAGACTGGGCCAAAGGTTTACCTTCCAACATGACAATGACCCTAAGCACACAGCTAAAATAAAGAAGTGGCTTCACAACAACTCTGTGACTGTTCTTGAATGGCCCTGTCAGAGCCCTGACTTAAACCCAGTTGAGCATCTCTGGAGAGACCTAAAAATGGCTGTCCACCAACATTTACCATCCATCCTGACAGAACTGGAGAGGATCTGCAAAGAGGAATGGCAGAGGATCCCCAAATCCAGGAGTGAAAAACATTTTGCATCTTTCCCAAAAAGACTCATGGCTGTATTAGATCAAAAGAGTGCTTCTACTAAATACTGAGCAAACAGATTGAATACTTAGGACCATGTGATATTTCAGATTTTCTTTTATAATGAATCTGCAAAAATGTCAACAAATCTGTGTTTTCCTATCAGTATGGGGTGCTGTGTGTACATTAATGAGGGGGAAAAAAAGGAACTTAATTAATTTTAGCAAATGGCTGCAATATAACAAAGATTAAAAAATGTAAAGGGGTTCTGAATAATTTCCGTACCCACTGTGTGTGTGTGTGTGTATATATATATATATATATATATATCTATATATATGTATATATACAGTGTTGGGGAAAGTTACTCTTTTAAAATTAATGCATTACAATATTGTGTTACTCCCTAAAAAAGTAACTAATTACATTAGATACTTTTTATGTAAAGTAATGTTACGTTACTTTTGCATTACTTTTTAAATATGGGCAGAGCTTGAGTGTTTGTTTTTAATATAAGAAGTTCTGTAGAATACAGAAAAAAAGTTCAATACTCTTCAGCATAAAAAAAAAAACTAAACAATATAAATATATATATATATATATAAACATATATAATATACATATATAACATATATAATATATATATATATATATATTATAATCATATAGCCTATATGCACTTGCTATGCACACTTACAATTACACTTTTGGTTACAAACATTTACCATTATAATAGTACCATAGTTAGGGTTACTACACTTGCTGTAGTAATAGCACCACTCTCATTAATAAAACAATCAATCAAATCAAAAAAAATGTTTACACTGTTTAAAGGATGAATAAATAAGCTTCATAAATAACTAAAGATGATAAAGAAATGCCACTGCTGTCTGTCAAAATCATTTATGGTCAGTAAATGGCCCAGCTGGTGGGTCAGAGATCAACCTTTTAGACCTTGATCAAGCTGGTTAGATTCAGTAGTCTACCTTGAACCACCATGTTCCAAAACCAAGCGTTTTCCAGTATACAATTATTTTTTGTTTAGACACAATTCTAAACGTCTTACAATAAACTTTTAAATAAATAAATGTTATATTACAAATTAATAATCTATTGTGAATTTAACAAAAAAAACGGTCCCACGTCTGAACAGTCACACTATGAATTGTGAAGAATGAGCACGTCATGATGCCTGCGAACGACTTCACGGTAACAGCGCTGGTTAGCGTGCTGACACACAGTGACGTCATGACGTAAACACGCGCCGTCTTTCAGGAAGAGGTAAGACTGAATTAAACACGAGAATGTATCTTGGCTTCTGCCTGGTTAACCGGCTTAAAACCTAGCTACCGAGTGCATATTTATCGGTTAACTAACGGCAAACGTGTATATGCGGTTGTGCAGTCATTGAAATGTGTTTAAGCGTCTCTCGTCTTCTAAACGTGTCTGTGATATAAAGTAATGTTAAGAAAAACAACAAGAAAAGAACTAATAGAGCTAAAGAGTAGTCGTTTGCATGAATGAGAGTTGCAGCCCTTCATAAAGGGGCCCAAATTGTATTTGAACAATTTGCGTAAATAACATCACGTCAAAACTTAGTTTTAAAGATAGCATAAACACCCTTTCCAAGCAATAAGTTAGATTTAACTGTAATTTAAATTATTAAACTAGATATACAATAAAAAAAAAATATATATGGATACATTCTGGTTCTCAAACAGTGTACCTGGTTGTTAAATATTATTGTAACGTTGACATGTTAAGTTACTGTGAAGAATTAACACCTACTGAGTTTTTATTAGGAGACTTGAAGAACTGACTTCATTTGAAAAAATGTAGAGGATGTATGTATGTATTAATGCAATTCATTGCGTTGTATTTTATTATTGCACTAAAAGTACTTTTTAAAATGTGGCTTTATCTTCTTTGTGCTTTTTGTGTTTGCTAAATAACTAATAATAATTAATAATCAAACACCAGTCAGATTTTTAAGTAAGGAATGCATTTAAATATTTCCCGAATGACTGTATTATTCAACTGTGGTTAAAGTGTTAACAATAATGGACAAATACAATGCATGCAGATAAGTGAGACAAGTGAGTTAATACAAAATCTAATCCCTTCAAATATTTCAGGTGTCCTTTTATTTATTTTGACCCAACAATATTTTACTGAATATCACAGCCTTTGCTCTAAATGCTGCAATATGATGCAGAGTAGTTTCTTCAGATCTTAATTCGCCTGGTTTCAACTGGACCAGCTGTGTTTTGCTTGAAATGAGTCAGAGAGAGGAAATGAAGAATGTAACCTTGAAATGTCACAACGCTGGTCTTGAGATTTTTGTCACCAGTTTATGCATTGTGTCTGATCCCCACTGTCGTATTGAAGAGAATAAATGTATATAAAGGTACTTTTAAATATCTCTTTTAAACATTTAAACTGACTTTTTTCTTCCCTGTGCCGAATCTTGGCAAACATGACATCAACAAGACAAAAATAGGCAGCGATTTTGCTGTTATTTTAGTGTACTTTAAAGTACTTATTTTGTTCTGTATTTTGACGGGTTTTTTGGCATAAATCAATGACTAAGTGAGAAATATTCAAGTCCTTTTTTGTTTAGTATGGAATTATGTGTGTTACAGTATATGAAGGAGAGCATGTGTGCTGCATTACACTTAAACCAGGAAGCATATCTTACCCACGTATGGAAATACATAGACATGGAAAGCTAATTTGAAATGCGGGTATTTTTGGTAAGATAATAACTAATTCCAGTAATCTGTATAGATGTGTATTTGAGTTCGAAATTGTAATTCTCGATAATGACAAAAGAGAAATTCAGCATATTTTCCAAATGCACTTTTGAAATAATGCCATCCACACATCCAGTAATATTTTTGCCTGTTTGAGGTATCTCTGACACCAAATTTTCCATTTGTTTCACTTTGAAATAATTTCTTTGGAGTTACATTTTTGGTGGTGTCTTGATAGTTTAAACAAAGCTCTTTTGAACTTCATTTGATCCACTTCATGCCTCCCGTGTCTGTGATAGAGGCCATATTCTGCCATCTTATTAAATCTCCAACAGTAATAGACACAATTTTCTTCTACTAGACACATGAAATTAGCTCTTTATGAAATCTGGAGGAAATTTTCTTTCAAATGACCTGTTCAAGAATCAAGCGTTTAGCATTCGTCTTATTGTATCAAACCCGGTCTAATTCAAAACGCTGTAGTCTGTCACCTAATTGTCACCCATAAATGATAAAGAATCAGGTTAAACTCTTCAATTCATGGCACATGATTACCGTGCCCGGCGTTTGGCTGGCTTCATCTCCGTCAGCCGAGTGTGCAGTGATTAGCATGTAAGCGCTAGCATGTAATTACAGAGCAGCTTCCTTTCCTTTAATGATTACCGTTAACACAAAGCCTCTGACGAGGTGAATGAGGACACGGCTCACTCTATTAAAAGACAGAACAGACTCTTGGATGGTCTGAAAATTTAATTCGTTTAAAATGTGAACTTCCTCTAGCTTTTCTAACGTGAGATCAAAGGCGTTCATGAATAGTACTTTGTGCCCTCTGTGCGCGTGGTGAACCTTCTGAAAGTGGCAGTGTCAGTCTGAGCACTTTGAATTAAAAGGTTTCAGGAACAAATGACTATCATTTTACAAGGCTTAATAGTGTTTTAGTTGATTGGGATGCCACTCAGTTGAGCAGAGGCTGTCTGGAGGTTGAAGAATGTGTGTTGGCACCGTTCATTAGACCAGTTTGTTAAACAGTATCATTGCAGAAAAGCTTTTCTGACACAGTTATTTCATGCAGCTTGAGCTGATGAAATTGTATTACTCGTGTTCACTAACAATTAGAAGGAAATAGAAGTTAGGTTGGGCATTTTTTTTTGTTAAGTAGCCTTTTCTTGTATTCCTCATTCTGCTTGTTTTTAATAACTTTGCAATATAAACGTTTTCATGTCTTAGGTAGAGTAGAATCATAGCCATGGTATTTACAAGGCACAGTATTTGTTTGTGAAATACAAAATCATCTGATTTCTTGAATTTCTACAGGATAGCAATAGAATAACATTATAGAATAACTTTGGCAACTGCAAGTCATGTAGATGAATTTATAAACGCAGTGAACTTTGAACGAGCTCTACAGTTTGCCCACTCATTCATGACCCAGACGTTATGCGATGGCACTAATATTTTTTCCCTCTGTGTGTAGGTTTCACTTTTTGGATTTTGAGCTGATAAAACGCTGTGGAAACAACACGTGTTAATACAGTGTCTGCTTGATCTCCTTTAGTGCACTTCATTACAAAATATGCCTTCCAACTCTCATCTGTCGTGACTTGACTTGTTTGACTTTCAATATGAGCATCACATAGGTCAATAAGAAATAGCAGCGTTTGCGATAAAGAAAAGGAAGCATCTCTACACGCAGATTCTTAGAAATGTGTTCGCATTCACTTTCCTTGAATATGATTGAACATTATATTGATAATATTTTTAGTACTTAGTAAACAACACATATTTTCTTTATTGTAATACCAGAATATTTGAATAGGACAGGGTTTATGTAGTTTCATGCATTAAATCAATTATGCATGAATTGTGTTTTTAAGTACTTTGACCTTTTTTTGTAAAAAAATCAGTTTATTTTATTGGTGTTTTACTTTGGATAGAATTCAGATGCAGAACGGTGGTCAAGGCTCGACCTCGTGTTGTTTCCTAGTATTGCTCGAGTCTAATTTCAAGTGATCAGCCGTGGCTTTGGTCTGCTGTGTGGGAGTACATAATCGGATGTTTCATTCTGGCTGAATTAGCCCTCCAGAAAGACCACATCACTTTAAGGCCTCCTCCTGCCCTGTCAGAGTCCATTGCGGGTGATGACGCAAACACACACACATTCACACACGCATACACACTCAAGACATCCACGGATGGCTAGAGGCTGTTAAAATGAGGTGTTGAGAGTTGGCTCACATGCTCCAATGCGCCATGTTTCTAGGTGCTTGTCACTGGGCAGTGCCATGCTATCCGCCCCCCTGTACTGCCACTTATTGGTGCCATTGGTAGAGTCACTTTTACTGATGGGTTTAATCGTCAGGATTGGTACTGGCGCTTGACGTCCTCGTGCACTGCCCCTGCGGATGTATCAGCTGCATCCCAGTTTTTTTCGTTTACGTTCTCTGAGGCTGTGTCTCTAAAACTGCCTCTTCCCCAGTATTTCAAGAGCCAAAGGAAATCCTGTATTTCATCTGGAATAATGCAGATTAGATAACGGCTTGTCTCTTCAGGGGAAAAGTATGTTTTTCTATGAGAAAGGAGGAAGGAATATTTATGGTTAATTCTCTGGGTAACCAAATGTGCCAGGCCTGTATGTTAACCCTATAAAGCCTAATGTATCATATTTCATCTGCACATTTCCTCCATTATTAATGTGACCAAAAACTTACTGAGAAACCTGTTGTACACAGTCTTATGCATGCCTTATGTTGTTTATTTATAGTATTCACTTTATGTAAGCAATCTGCACATGTAGTTCTAAAAAATGTATGTGGTCATAACGTGGCAAAAGGTTAGTTATTTATAATAGTCTTAGTGTAAGATATTCAAAGGTATTTTGTGTAAATCAGCAGAAATTGAATCTCTCACTCCTCTGTTATGGTGTTTGTTATATGGCATCACATTGATTGAAAGGCGTTAACTCTTACACAGGCGAGCCTTTTGAATGCAGTTTACCAATGACTCAGCATCCATCGACAGTCATGATAGTGCTGCTTTTAGTCGTGAGGTCGGGCACTGTGGGGTTTCCCTTTCGGATGAACTGTGTGGGGGTCTGAATGAGGCAACGTTAACCCCTCACTTTCCTCTCCATCTTGAGATAGAATGCGTTTCACGCCCTACCTGTGTAAAATGGAGGCACCGAAGTAAAAGGGTAAAGGTAAATCACTGTGTGAGAAAATCCCACTCAGTACATCCGAGCGACTGGAAAACCCCAGCCTTTCAGGTTAGACGCTTAAACCTACTTAAGTTGTTACATTTCCAGTTCCCAGTTTCAAAGTTTTGATTCGTTTTCACAGTTCTGCTTGCTGTGAAGTGCTGTCCTCAGCAGTGTTTATCACATGGTTATTTATGTGGATAAAAGCATGGTCAATGGCCAACACATGATACCACTAAAATTCGTAGAAACAAATAATTGTAATTTTAAAGTGTCTCGAGTGTTATTGGAGAGCATCAGCTTGTCGGCTGTTTAATTTATTTAGTGTTCGCAAGCTAAATTTGGAATTTTAGCTACAAGCTTACTACATACGGGTATTTTATATAGCTATTTTTAAAAAGTAGTTAGCTACTACAAGTTGTTAACTGCATTCAAGCTATGCATAAAGGCAAACTTATGCATAACAGACATTGTGATTTATTTACACAAATTAGCTGTATTTATCTGCCACATAAACAGCAAGAGGTTTCTGAATGGATGACTCAATCGCTTAAAAACAAAACACTCAGATTTGTACAACAGTTGCAAACATAGTGACAGCCACCTTTAACTAGTATTACTCCATTGACAAGAAAACCTAAAATGCCAGGTAGGAATGTTAAATCTTTTTTTTTTCCGGGTTTGAATGAACCAATTAATGGTAAAATTTATCAAACGAATCCGACTTCCCAATGCTACTTGAAGAGAAACATTTGATAGCATTAGTTCATTTTGCAATCTTTGTATGGAAGCCCATTTCCACCACTGAATAAAAAATTAAAAAGGTTATTAAAACTTTTAATGAGAAAATTGAGAAAAAACAAAGTCTCGCAATTGCAAGATATAAAGTCTCGTATAAAAATTACGAGATAAAAAAGTCGCAAATTCCGAGTTGTGAGATATAAAATCAGAATTGAGAGTTATAAAGTCAGAATTGCGAGATATAAACTTGCATTTATCTCACAATTCTGAGAAAAAAAGTCAGAATTGTGACTTTATATTGTACAATTGTGAATTATCAAGTCAGAATTGCGAGATATAAATTTACAATTAGACTTTATATCTCGCAATTCTGACCTTAGAACTTGCAATTGCGAGTTTACATCTCACAATTCTGGAATAAAAGGCAGAATTGCTGGACAGGGTGTTTTTTTTTTCATATTATTGAAGGAGCAAGTTCAACTGGTTCCTTTGCTGTTTAGTTAGCAAAACATTTGAATTGAGAGGTAAATTTCCAAAGGATCAGCTGATTTATTTACACAAATCAGTTTTTTTTTTTTTAATTGTCTTAATCATTATGCACTACAGCTATGACTTACCTGTGACACATATATGATGAAATTCTATGTGATTCGGAAAGTACTGTACGTGGGTGAATTTTGCCAGTGTGATTATTATTAACACCCTCTCCAGTTTGTGGTTATTAATCATAGGTTATTACGGTCTTCTTTTTTTAATGTGAGTCATTGAAATGTGATGTTTTATTTGTGATTTAAATGTTGTTTTTTTTACTCTACAGTAATAGCGTGCATTCCCACTAAATTTCAGGTTTGGTTAGGCCTTAATCCATGAGTGTGCTCTTGCTGGAGGCGTTCTATGGCGGCTCCCACAAACAGCTGGTTGATCTTCTCAAGGAAAGTGTTGAAGACTGTGTAAGCTTCACTCTGCCTGCGAAGAAATGGCACTGGAGGGCCAGAACTTCTGCTCTGTACTTCATGCAAGCAGTTCCAGCCACTTCCTCGTACAGGTCAGATAACTATTTAAACATATACTGACCTACCATTATTTTATGCACAAACGTGTTAAATTCATTGCATAAGATAAACAATTATGGCCATTTACCCCAGTTTTATACATTTGCATGACCTTAAGTGTTGTTAAGTTAAGTATAATTAGTGATTAGCTCACTTACTCAGTTGTACCTCATCTGTCAAACATTTATCATACCCCTCAGTCCCATACTTTAAAACCACATATCTGTGGTTTCCTTATTACTGCAGAGCATGGATGAGAATATTGTTGCTAAACAGCCATGGTGTATAGCCAAACTTGCACAAGCAAGACTTGTACGTGCAGACATATACCAAAGACTTTTCAGAATTTTAAATCCTGTGCAGATCTAAAACATTTAACTTTCGCAAAAAAATGTTAAAGCTTTTTGTGTGTGTGTGTTTTTTTGTTAGGGGTTCTCTGAGAAATGTAATCAGGACAGGAATGTTTAGGGCTTTATTATTTTGTATTTATTTTCATTTAAAAAATAGAGCCTCTAAAACTAGTATTCTTCTATACTTTTGACATTTCTTTCTTTATTAACAAGAGACCCTCTAACACTAATGTTCTCTATTCTTTTCCTGTCTATACCTAATTTTTTTTACTAACCAATAATAATTTTCTAGTTGTGCTGCTGCTGTTAATTATGGATTTAGAGCTTTTTGTGTAATAACAACTGTGCAATGTGGTTTGACATTTTTATACTCAGTAGGAATATTTTTTAAAAGTCAAATTCCAAGTTTGTCAAGGTGTTACTGGTATATGTGGGTATAGAGTTTGATCAGTCACTACCTCCTAGATTAAATAGCTGATACAAGATGAACACCAACGCTGATCTAGATGGAGGTAGTGTAACCAAAGCTGTATTATCTTCAACATGGTAACCTGAGTAACACTTTATAATAAGGTTTTATTTGAGATTTCAAGTTTTATTTTATTTCAGATATGAACTAACATATTCTTGTTCTTTTTTTTTGTTTTTGTTTAAATAAGCTTAGTTATTAGTTTAAATTAATGTTAACTTATAAATATACAAAATAATATAACTAATATACTGAGTTATAGAGAGTTGGAAACTTGTGTTTGTTTAAAATACAGCAGCTGTTAATTTATAGGACTCAAAATGTCTAAAATAAAATGTCTAAAATAAATAAATATATATGTACATTAACGTACATCTGGAATAATAAATGCTGCTAATTTATTGCTAAATGTTAGTTCATGACCAAACAAACCTTGCTGTTACCACAATTAGAATATGTTCATTTCGCATTGACATTTTAAAATTACAGTAAATCTGCCTGTACACAAAATGCACTCCATGGAGAGATTATACACTTGTTTCGTTACATCGCTTAGTGGTACTCTGCGAAGTGTTGGTTCAAATAAAGTTTCTAAAACTGCATAAACAAGGACACAAACACATTTTGAGACTAGGATCCGATTGGGGACTTTCTTGCTTCCTTTTAAGGGACGGAGAAACCACAGGTGGGTGGGGGAAGCCCTGAGCATTCCTTCAGCTGCAATCTCATCTCGCTGCACTCAAAGTTAAGCAAAAGTTTCATTCCTAAAGTCAGGTATCTAATATGCACAGTCATAACCCTTCACGTGTCAGTGACCTATACGCACTTTCAAAATTCATCGGCAACTTGCCCTTGAGACGGTCAAAAACTGAAAATATGTGAATGTGGTCAGTTTCAGTGAATAGGGAAGGGGAAAATGGTTCATCTCCTACTTCATTCATGCTTGCCAAACATACAGTAATAATGAAAAGGTACTAAGGCGATTGTGTGCCAAGAGCAATGCTTGCTTCTCCAGATCTGCACCTTTGATGCTGCAGTTACAAAGCTGACTCAGCACAGAGCAGCTTGCCCACCCACTTTGTCTCTTATCTTACAGGTTCTCACAAAGCCAAAATGTCTGGTTTGGTTACGGTTAATAGTTTGCCCTGGAAAAAGTCAGTGGGCGACAGTTACAGTTACGTCACAATTTAATGAAAGCCAACAATGACTCCCGTGAATGATTGTTTACACACCTTGGATGAAGATCATATCTTATCAAATGCATTATATTGAGATGAGACGTTTTAAACACTTTCTGTTGAAATAGATAAGTCAGATTTAGTTTTGGCATTTGACGGGTCCCGAAATTGCTCATTAAGATTTATGCAATGATACAGTTTACCGTCTGCTTGCTTGCTTCGGCAACCACACCAACTGGACTGACCTAAAAAGATGCATCAGATTTGAGTGTCTGTCCTCACCTCCAGTTCAAAGGGAGTCGAAGTAAGCCTTCCTGTTTCATTAGTATTGGACGCACTCCACTTGACAATTTCAAGCAGGAAAGCAAAGCCTAAAAATAGTAACTTCTATCATCTGGTTTGATTTCAGAGTTGTGTGCGAGTTAGGATTTGGGAGGTGCTGTTTTGCACTCGTCCTGATGGAGTTGAGGAATAGAGACGTAATCCTACGGGGGCACGGAATGGTAGAAGTTGCCCCTTCACGCTGATCTTAAAGCAGTGTGATTGGTTTTTCGTATAGTTAAGATTAAGAATTGGTTAGGGGGAGCTGGTTGTAGATTAGCATAAAAGGGACACTTCTGACAGCGACAGAGTCACGGTCGCGAGGCCGCAGGCTCCCCACATCAAAGAGACTGGCGAGCGGGCTGCAGGGTTAGACTGACAGGCGATGGGGGCTTAGAAGAGGGGGCTGGGTTCATTTAGGGAGACCAGAACTGAACTTCAAAGCCCTTGTCCCATGGCTCTTAGCACATACAAGGGCAAAATCTTCAATGGTCCCCTACTTGTGTATATAACATCTTAAAGGAGTGTTCATTAACCTCAATAATGTTTCTCTCAGCATGGAATGTGCAGAGATTTCTGTGTCCTCTTGTGTTTCAAATTATGTATTCTTTCATTTGCAGGCATCTTCAGCTATAGCTGCAGTTTTTTTTCTTTTCAGAAACTTTTTGTCGTCTGTTATATTTCACACAACATTTTAAAAGTTTGGTTTGTATTTCTCTATATATTCCTGCTGTACAGTGTGAAATAAACAGAATATATATATATATATATATGTGTGTGTGCGTGTGTGTGTGTGTGTATATATAAATATATAATTTTCACGTTACAGCAGATTTTAGTGGTCAGAACAATTCTCAGTGCTTGGGCCTGAATGGCAGCATTGATATTCAAGTAACGACGTTGCAGCAAGCAAACTAATGGTTCCTTCTTTTATCTGTTTTTTCCTTTCTTTGTCTTGCAGGGTTTTGTTCACCAGCTCTGTACTCAATCTTGCTGAACTTGTAGCCCTGCGGCCTGATCTCGCCTGTCTTAAGAAGGTCCTCTACTTCCATGAGAACCAGTTGGTCTATCCAGTTCGCAAGAGCCAAGAAAGAGACTTCCAATATGGCTACAACCAGATCCTCTCGTGGTAACAACAGAATCTACTGAACTTTAGAACCTGTGGAAGAAAAACATGTTAGGCTTACCAGAATAATCTAATGCACTAGATACGTGTTATTTCTTTTTAAGTATATTTGGTGGTTCGTAAGTGTGGATTGTTGACTAAAATGGTATGGCAGCAGAATATCGAAGTATGATAAAGTATGCTAAGCTTCATAATATTGCTACATTAACCTTGATTAAAATACAAAAACAAAATGTAAACTTCTAATGTAATTAACTATGAATTAAAAAAAGAGTACTTTTTAATTTATAGCAAATAACATTAGAAATTTAAATGAGAAATTTCCCAGGTTTCAATTTTCAGAAATATGGTCATCTTAACGTATGCTAATACTTTAGTACAGTCTGTCTATAACAAGTACCAGACTGGATTTTAATTCACAAGAGAGACAGTGTGTCTGAGACAGAATAGTTTATCATGCGCGTTACTGGCATGATGTGATTGGTTAATTATGGGATCGTATAATGGCGCTCTAATTCTTAAGAACTCGCTGTTTTAAAGCCTAATGTCATAATCAATCTTGATGCTTGAAAGAAAGGGTTTTAAGAGCTCTAATTGGAATACATTGTGATTGTTGTCTGTCAGAGTATCATGTCAATAATTCAAAGGCCCTTTGCTTGCTCAACTTTATTAACGTGGCAGAACAGTGACACAAAAAAGCGCCCAGCTCCTCTAATTCACTCTCTAATTGAGCGCAATGCAGTGATTGATTCTGGCAATTGGGGTTAATCAGTGTGCCATTTAAAAACATGGTGTGTTTGTGTTTGCGGATTCTAATCAACATGTATTAGATATTTAAAGCGACTAGTTACTGGAGACGTTGGCTTTTCATATGCGAGTGAAGTTCGCTTTTCAAAACATATGCTGTTTTTAATAACGCTCATTTTGGAGAATTAATTAAGGAGCGTTATTGTGACAGTTTGACATTTTGTGGCTTTGTTTGTTAGTATATTTCATCCTTCATCATTTTAAATGTAAATGTTTTCCCAGCCTGGTTGCGGATGTGGTGGCGTTCAACTCTGCATTCAACATGGAATCTTTCCTCTCCTCCATCTCTACCTTCATGAAGACCATGCCTGACCATCGGCCCAAAGATCTGGACCGACTCATCCGTCCCAAGTGTCGAGTCCTTCACTTCCCGCTTCGCTTTCCCGATGTCACAAGGTCTGTCCCTATATCTCTCACCCACAGTCTTCTAGGGATCACTCCTCCACTGATTAAAAAACAGTGTTCACTCTTAATCCGCCCCCAAAAGCTGATCGCGTATGCAAGCGTGGTTAATGGCGAGTGGGCAAAGTTGTGTAAGAAAGTGATTAGAATAGACAGCTTTAATATCCTGTGTGGATCACTTGACACGCTTCAGCTACAGATACATGCTTGCGCTCGGGCACGCACATGCACAACATGCCCACTGGGACAGAAAGAGATTTCTCTGTGTTATAGTGTGTTTGATTGTAGATGAAAAAATATTTGTGTTTGATGTTTGTGTGCTGAGCAATTGATGATGCAGTATTAAAATTAGTGAGGATTTTTACTCATCTGCCTTGAATATCAGCAAGTCAAATCGAAATCCAAATAGGGTTTCATTGCCCAGGTTATAAAAATCCACCATTTGGATTAGAAGGTTTCTGCTCATTTGGCTGCAAGCAACTGTAGCTGCAGCATACAGACTCTTCACGCTGTGACCATTAATTATGCATTACATTTTAGTTAGTTATCTTGACATAAATAGCATTTTCAGCTATTTAAAATAAAATCTCTGCTTTTAAAATTGCTTGATTAGAGGACAAAACCAACTAAAAGCAAATATTTAACATGCAGAATACTCTGCCATGCTTGATGTCTTGTGGTCTCAGTCGTCTGCCCCTGAATTAATTTTTGCTTTTTTTGGGGGGGGGGTACTGCTACTTTTCCCCCCCTGCAGCTTGAAGATCTCACTGTGCTGTGTGCTTCGTTTTGACTTGCGCAGTCTAGATTGGCTTCAGAATTTGCCTCTCGAACTGTCGTCTTGGATCAGCAAGCATGGGTGGTGCTTTTTTCATTGCCCCGTTCCAAAGCAATGTCAAGAATAAGTCAGAAGCGACTCCACGGAGGGGCCTGCTTCTTATTAAATTCCTAATGAACAGCAAGCAGGACCCGAAACGAGTGGAACAATATTGTTAATTCATTTTGATTCAAGGCATTCTTGGGTTGGCTTATGTGTGCTGGTTTAAAGATTAAAGACTGTAAGCATGCAGTGCATACCATTTCACATCCTCCTTTAGCTGCAAAGCAGTCTTTGTCATTTTGATGTGCACATTGTTATTGAATTAGAAAAATGTGAAAAGTCATGGATTGCTTGCAAAATTAGTCATAGCTTTCATAATACAAACATAATATAATGCTGAAGAGGTCAGTTTGTTTCTATTCAGATATCTGAATTAAAATATAAGGATTGCAGTTAAGCTATGTAATATATCTAAAATCAATATATATATCTTTATATTATTACAATATGTAAAATCTAATTAGATATTACAATTATAAATACAATTCAAATAAAATCAATACAAATACAAATCTAAAATCAAAATATATATATGTATATATATATATAATGGTATGTTAAATATAATTAGATATTAAAATAATAAATAAAATGCAAATATAAAATAATATTTTGAATCAGAATTTCATGCGTTTTTTTTTTTATTAGATGCATTAACTCAGCATAAAACTATGTCACGTCACATAACATCTTTCTTTTTTAAGATGTTTGCAGTCCATTATTTTTTGGTCTTCTCTTTGTTCTCTCAATCTGTATATCTAAAATGTTTATCTTCAGGTCTGAGCGAGGCATGTTTTGCATTATCCCTCTGATGCACGTTTTTTTTGCATTAGTCAGTAGATTCTTGGTTGACAAAATCAAGATTTTAATGCACACTTAAAAGAAATATCCAGCCGCTTTGTGTTTTCAAGTTTGTTTTTCGTGATTTAGAAGAGCCAGACCAGCATACGCCACTGAGGTCACGTTTCACTTCATCACTAAAACAGCTGTGTACACTTTGCTGCATCTTTTTGAAATGCACCTATATGGATAACATAGCTCTCCAGTTTTTTTGTTATGGAAAATAATTGCTAAATACTCCTATAAAATGAACTAACATGTCTCCTGTCTGTGTAAATTGTTTACTAGATTAAACCTTTTTCAGAAAAATTGACCTGTTTTAAGTATAGAAGTAATATAAGTATCGTACACTTTTACCTGAATTTCATTTAAAATAAAATGTAATGTCAGAAGTCTTCAAATTAAGTTCAGCACAGATTAGTGTCTTTTTTTTGGGCACTCCCTGACGTGATTCTTTCAATAAATCGGACAATATATAGCAACGATATATATATATATATATATACCCAACACAATCAGTGGATGCTAGTACTGAATTGGACTTTAGTGTTTGTGTGTCTGCATCTTTGTTGTTTGTTGTGTGTTTAGTTTCTATGAGGGGATGGATGTGCCCCTACGCTTGGTTGGATGACAAATTTGCCCTGTGTGTAAAATGTGGGTTAAGATGACATTAGTAATGTTGGTCCACACTAGTGTGTGTGTGCACATTTGGGAGTGTGTGTGTCTGTATCATGGTTAAGAGACGCTGTAAGTAAGCTGACACTGATGACGCAGGGCTCTCGCCTACAGTGTTTCTCAGCTCATTTTCAGATGGTAATTCGCCCCTTCCAAAGCAAACTCACAGAGTGTAAGGAAACGATTATATGCATGGCCGGCCATCCGTCAACATGCCCTGGGTTCTTTTCTCAGCAACCAACTTTGTCCAAGCCTTTTAAGAATTTAAAAATATTCCCAGAGACAAACAAGAGAAGAAACTGAGTATTTGATTTGAAATATCTCGCAGGTGGGCTCCCGTTGGTCCTTTGTTTATGTGATGCATATTTCTTATTTCTTTCATTCCTTTGTTCTCTTTCTGCCAAACCAAACAAAAAAAGAAGTCTAATTTTTATAATTATGAAAATATGGTTACACTGCCATACCGTATGTGCAGTAGATGCTGTGGAAAACAAAAGACAGATTGCAAGATGTCAAGAATACTTACATAGTATGTATAGTCACGAGAGGACAACCCATAAAGGTTAGTAAAAGGAAACTCCCACTAAAGTAAATAAAGTGCAGGGTTAGCCCACAGTCACCGTCCCCATTTAGTGGAGAACGATGGAGAAAAATAAACAAGGTAAAAGTAACCTCAGAATGAAAACATCTTTTATAATATCTCATTGAATGTAGCATAATCCAAAGAAATCGCTTTTTAAAAGGCTTCTATTCCCTCACAGTGTCCTTTGGATCAACTTCATCAGACCTCACTTATTAATTGGCTTTCTGCGTATAGCCGTAATTCAATCGCGATTGACCCTAGTGAGCAGGAGCCCAGCTGAGTGAGGCCATACCACATCATCAATCACCGCAATCCACAACGCTGGTGGCCCCTATTAAAGGCTAGTCTTTGTATTAAAACACAACAGGCCAACTGGGTATGTTTGCATAAAGTCACATGACAATCAGGTGTCCTTTCAAGAGTCTCAGCCCTACAGAGCCGCCACATCACAAAGACACTCCTGCAAGGACTCAGATGTAATGCTGCTCTGATTTCCATTGTTCTCCACTCTGGCAGAAGAGTGAATTTGGTTTCCATAGCACTTAACTGGCATCAGATGTTTGCAGAAAGTCCCACGCACTCGATCGGAGTGCTAAGATTGATGGCCAGCACTGTATTGATCCCAACGCTGTGATCCAAAACAATGACAGTTCCTCCTGAGAAGGGGACCACAGTGCTATCAAGCTCATCAAGGGGAAAATCCATCACAGGAATCTCTCGTAGACTCTCGTTGTCAGGAGGACCAGGTTTTCATTAGCCCATTTAACTCGGCACAGATAACTGAAGCTACTTTTCAAAGTTGGTGGGGAAAAGAGGGTATTTGGCTGCTTTTTAAAAAGCAGTTCAAAGGCATGGATGTGACTCTCTGTACAGCGGCCTGCCGCCAATGACTGACTGGTGGAGCGATTCTGTTACTGAAGCAGATGGCAGGATATCCTGCTGTAGAGATTGTCTCAGAACGGTTCAAAGGGAATAGCGCAGTGGAAATTATGCGCCTCGGTCCCATATCGAAGTAATAAAGTCGCATCAAAGACTCAGATTACCTTGTTACATAAACCAGTGCCACGGCTTCATAGTTGTGTGGGTTACATTATTTAATTGAACCGTGTGGGTGTTTTTTTTGTAGAAATGTGTGTAGAACATCGAGTTGTGGACTTCATTCAGTGATTTCATCCCTGGACGGCCGAGGAAACCGTTTCAGTGTATTGGAAAATGATCTGCTGGCCCATCACAAGCTTGTTTTGTAAATATGCGTAAGTAATAAAAGCTGCTTTTGTGATGTTGAACTTCTGCTAATTCTGCTTTTCGTACTTGCTCAGGTTCCTGCGGAGGACTTGATTATCGCCGGAGTCAGTGGCCACCAGCGGTCAGAAACTCATCACTTGGCACCCGAGCTCCAAATCCTCATGCGCCTTGCTACTCATCCCGTAGCGCTCTCTTTTTTGATTGCTGTTAAGCCTTAATGTGGGCAGGATGGGGTGATGAGGAGACGGGCTTTCTTAATCAAACCGCTGAGCGTTTAATCTTGTCGGGGAAACATCTGGTGGGCACCTTTTCTCATTTGTTTCTTTGACATCGGATTCCACCACCTCATGCTTGGAGGACATTTTCAAAAGGGATCTCCATCCTTGTGGCACGAGGACTCCTCAGAATGTGCCCTGTGAATATAATCCAATGGTAAAGCCCAAAGGTATGGCATGCGTCTGATCTCCAGATCACATGTGCCAGGAACGAACCACAATTGAGTCCATATGGTGCTTTCAAGTGCTAGGAGCGAACCGTGATAAATAGGAATGAATCAAGGATAAAGCCCCTGGCTTCTGAGATTTGTCCCAAGCAGCTGGCTTGTGGCCATAGGTTTTGCCATGATGTAATCAGGACACACAGGTATTTATAAAGCAAAAGTAAAAATGAGCCTTCTTTGATTGTTTGCTCTTGACGAGGGGGAATATCTAATCAAGTATATTGCCAGGTATTCATTTTCCAGTCTCAAAAGAGTGAGCATCGATATGCCCTGCTCGCTTAAAAAGCACTTACAGAACACTTGAAGTGAATACTCAAGATACTGAAGGGTGCAGAGCTTTACTGTCTCATACACTCTACACAAAGAAATTTTATACGGTTAGGTTTTGAATTGGTAATGTACTTATGCTTATCGCTGATTACTGTCATTAGTGTAGGGTATAAATCTTTAAATTGTGTCTTTAAAAGGATAGTTCACCCAAACTAAAATATACGTCATCATTTACGTACCCTCATGTATTTTACAAAGTATGATTTTCCCGTGGAACATAAAATAACATATTTTGAAAAATCATCAGTCCACACAACGCTGTATAACAGTGTGTTCCTTTCGTGTTCCAAAGAAAATTAGAATTTTAAGTTTTCATTTAAACAATTAACTTCGCTCGATCAACTTCGATGTGCAAAATGGACAGTTTTGCAAAGTAAGATGAATGAATAATGAATAACAATTACAAAAATGTATTTCGGAGTTCTCATCATGCTTCTATCATGCTTTCAACACCTGCTTAGCTTCATCAATAGTGTTTAAAAAAAAAGATAGAGAACATGTAAGCAAAATATGTCCATTTGTAGAAACATGAGCTCACATTTTTGATTTGTTGAAATAGAACTTTTGCCTTTGATCTATCAAAACGTCAAAAAAAGTCCACAAGTGGATGCTGCACACTGGTGGTGGTTGAGGAGAGACCCCCTTGTGTGATTGTATAGCGCTTTGGTGTCCAGCAGTACACAGTAAAAAAGCGCTATATAAATGCCTCTTTCATTCATTAAAATTGTTATAACTTTCATTCAAACGTTTATCTCTGTTTAAAATAAAAAATCGCATACATTGCCACTGCTAATATCTAACATCCTACTACGTGATTGTTAGATGTTGTGAACAGCTATGTCCTTGTAGAGTTGTCGAGGCTTTGTTTGAAGTGATCAGGCTGGTATGTGGCTACTTCACATGACAGATGTCATGGCTTGTACAGTTGTGTCAAAATCTGCCCATTCTATGTCAGATTTGGTAAGCCATATGCACATTACATAATACGGAAAATCTGTCATCGCTTATGCATTCCACAACCCGATACGATCATATCCATCATCTGCGTTAAATGGAAATGGGGCAAGGCTGTAGTGTCGCTGGAAACGTCTACTAGCCGTCTGTTTGGTTACCTCCTGTGACCTACTTTAGCTGTGCTGCATGTCAGTCTTTGTCGTTAGAATTTGGAGTCCTCATTCCATGGCCATCAGAGGTATGATATTTTAGTTCTCAGTGTCATGTAGAGTGGACTAAAGTCCAGGATGTGTGCCATAGTTGGGGCAGGAAGTTTGGCGTTTGAGGTCAGTTGGTAATAATGAATGTGGATGTTAATGTGCTGTAATGACCTTCTCTGTCCACATCTCAGAGACTCTCTTCAGGTCTCCTGTGCCCATCATGCCGGACCTCTGTCAAGCCACCCTACAGGGCAGCCACACTGATGAGACTAATGCTGGTGACGGTGCTTTCAAAATGACACACTTGGCCGCATTAAACCTTTGCGTGATCAGCCGCTTTTGCTCAATGGGCAGAGTGTTATATAGGGATGCTTCAGGTTCAATACAAGTTCAGCTTAATTGACAGAATGTGTGATGTAATGACTCTTACCACAGAAAATAATT
>JAUMHI010000048.1:9487509-9551336 GCA_032359435.1 Enteromius unitaeniatus | reverse complement strand
AGCTGTTTGCAGGTGCATGTGACGGGGGCTTAAATTTGCTTCTGAAAAGCCCATTTACCTAAAAGGGCAACCTTGTTCGTTCAAAAAAACAAATGCAGAGAAGACAGTGACTATAGTGCACCATCAGACAGTCACATGGCCTGGCATGGGCTTTTTCTCTCTGCTGGACTTTTGTCTTTCAGGCGATCATTCTCTACAATTGCGCAATGTTTTATTTTTTTTCATTTGTGGCTTGTCTTGAAATCCAGACATATTTGTGCATCTCTCGTTCCTCCCAGACTGTGCAGCGGGCACTAATGACCAAGTAAAAGAGACGCAGGCACTGACGCATCACCACGCTGTGCTGGCAAACATCGTGACTGGTTCCACGGCTCCTCCTGCGCTCTGCTTATCGCCAGAGCCATGCTGCCGAGACCCCCATTAGAGAGGGACGGCGCTTGGAAGGACATGATATGTTGGAATCTTGAAAACGGCACAAAGGATATAAACCAGACTTGCGAGTGAAGGCAGAATTCTAGCAAAAATGTAACTTTTGATGTTTGCACACAATTGCAACTAATGAATTAGGGTCATGTTAGAGTAGAGAAGTGGAAAACAAGTCGTTTACTGACAGTCCGAATGTAACCAAAGACATCAGCCCATACATTTTCACATCTATTCATGTGTGGTTAGTCCCTTATTAGGACCCCAGCACACACCCCTCCCTGTGGAGGAACGGCGAGAACGATCGACACGGTCATGGTTTGTTTTGTTATGTTTTACCGGAGGCTTTGCCTCTGCTATTTTCAGCTGACCCTAATCAATCCCCAGATAACTGAATCCTGGGCTTTCAAGAGCCCTATTAATTAGCCCTTTCCCTTCCTTCTGATTTGAATCCTTTAACGTCATGCTTTTGCAGTAAATAGAGTTTGAATTTTAAAACATGCACCTCATGGGTGCGACTTAAAGGGGAATATTTAATCATAGCTGTCTAAATGAGAGGATCATATTCTTTTAAGTGGTACCGGATGACTGCTAATGAGGATTCGCAGGGTCCCTGCAGAACCCTTTTTTTTTGTATTTGTTTTATTTGGTTTCTGTCTCATTGCACTTGGAGGTCAAAGGGTAAGGGAAAAAAAAATTTGTATTGGGAAGTAAGATATATTTATGACCAGATATATTATAAAAAATAAACTTTTGTACATTTACACTAATGATTAAAAGTTTAGGACAAGTAAGATATAATATTTATTTTTAATAAGCAAGCATGCATTAAATTGTATCAAAAAAACACAAGTAACATAATATGTACAATAAATGCAATTTATATTAAAACACTGAAGAAATTTCAATATTTATTTTCTATCAAATAAATTCAGCCTTAAGAGTCTTCTTTCATTTTTCTTATTTCAATTTTACCTGCACTAAAATATTTGAAATGTAGTGTGTATACAATTGGATTGTTCTTTTGATTGTTTTCTCATACTAGAGGTACCATCTCCCCAAACTTTATTTGGGTCATCTGTAAGTTTGCATCTGCACTTAAAAAGTGGAGCTCCTAGAAAAGCATCTAATTATTTACTAATATGTTTGTGTTGTATGTTTATTAAGCTGCATTAATGGCGAGTGCTGTGAGTGCATGTTAGTGAACTTGTGTTACGTGCGTCTGTTCGGGTCTCCTCTCTACCAGTTTTAGCGTGAGAGGCACGTTGAGCCCCAGCAATCCCTGCATAACATAACTGACATATTAATTAACCCTCCGCTATGCTGTCAGTAGGAAATAAGGCATCACGGCCACATGAAGGCTGTTTTAGTTACTAGACTGACAGGCCGGGTAATAGGCATCCCTGCAGTCGCCATGTCACCTCCCCGCAGGTCAACCAGTCTTAGTCCAGAGGAGGTAGCAATCACATCCACAATGTAGCGAATCAAAGAGGCTGCAAAATTAATGAGGGAATCAACGTCAAGCCATGGGGGAAAAGGCAACATAAAAGAACCGGAAATGAGAGGAAATAAGCCCTCACTAATACCTCATCTAAGGAGATTCCACCCAAGTGGGAGGTGTCTTTTGTCAAAGCGCTTCTGCCCTGGTAATTGTTTTTGACCTTCAACATCGTCATTTTTGTGAAGAGAGCTCTTTCTCAGACAGTATACAGAACGGCAGTGCTGACGAGCTCAGAGATTTGTCGAAGCCTCTTTTGTGCGACGTGTATGAGCTCTGTAAGGCCGTTGTTCGGTAACATACCTCCGCTTTATCAAGGGGATGAGCCGCATGGATCACTACTCTGTCAGGGTTTTGAAAGGACTTCAGGCGCTCAGTTTGGGCCAAAGAAAAGGATTTCAAACCCGCACGTTGAGGATCGTTGTATTCAGAAGGAAGCTTCTTCATCTAACGTGTTGTTAGCATGTAGGTTAGCTATGCTGTTCTTTTTGAGTGCAGAATAAAACTGGGGCTGTGTCTTGTAGCGGATGAAATGCACAAGGGGTTTGTGCACCTACTTTTTTTTTTTTTTAAATAGAAAGATTGTGGTCAGGTGATGAACAGAATTAAAGGTGGTAGATTTCTGGAATGTGTGTTTGATAGAGGGCATCAGATTATCATTATCAATCAACAATACAAATTAGTTATTTTTTGCACATGAATATATGACGTTCTATTATATATAAATATATAAATAAAAAACGAATATATACATTTCTATTCTAATCTATTCTTGTACATACTGTGTGAGTGATTCTCTAAGTATGAAATAAAATTGAAATAGCATTTTATAAAACATTCTTTGAAGTACTCCTAATTTAATCTTATTAAAACCTGTAAAGTGTGCTTTGGATTTAAAGGCACACTTCAGAGTGAGCTATTTTGAGGTAATGAAGCATTGCCAGTGATCGCTGTGAAGCTGCTCACCAGATCTCTTGGCTGAGCTCAGAACTTTAATGGAAGCACACCAGCAATCAGCGGCCTGGCTGGATCATAGTGACAGAACATGTGGCCTCAGCTTCAGATGTGTAATTAAGGTATACGAGCTGGGATTCGAAGAGGAACTTTCAGAACTCTTACCACGCACCTCCAATCTAAATAATTGTATTAGCGTTTCCATTTGTATAAACGTTTCTGAGAAATCAAAATCGAAAATGTCAAACACTGAATTTTCATCAGAGTTCATCACATCAGTTTATCACATCACAGATTTTTACGTTTTCTCAGTATGTTTTTTATTATTTCCACAATAACATCCTAACATATGGGTAAACACACAAAAGTTGAAGGTCATTTAAAAAGAAATGAATCAATACAAATTGAAATGGGCTTTTGGCTACAAAATCTGTGGATGTTATTTGGTTTTAAAAATAAAAACTGCTTGTTCCACTTTTTGTCACAGATTAAATTCACTTATTAACAGGGTTGCCATGTCTGCGAAACAAAATTAGCCCTTTTTTTTTCTCCATAACATTTTGGTTTCCGAGAGGGGCAAAGATCACTTTAATACATAAAAAAACAAAACACAAAAAAACACCTGTATCAACAATGTTAAAGTAGCCCAATTCCAGGGAAAAAAATGCAGATTTGGCAACACCGCTTACTAATCAAATCACTCTCTATATAATTCAGCTTCACATTAAAGAATGCTTCTGTGTGCATTTAAATTAACCATAGACATGTCTTATAAACTTTTTAAATAAGAAAATATAAATACGTTGTGATGTTTTTCATTTAGAAAATGCCTCAGATAAATCTGTCAGTTATGTGATTAAATGTTATATATGGCGGGTAGTGATTTTCTCTACTTTATTTTTTAACTCTCTTTTGGTAACATTTTTGTTACTTTCCTGCTGCTAATTACTTTATAACTAAGCTATTGCTTTCAAATGTGAAATAGTGTTTTGTTTCTGTTGTGTCTCTGTCTGGCTAAAGGGAACATGACAAAGACCCGCAGCTGTTCTTCCAGACCTTACTAAAACTCAAAGAACGACAGCTGAGCTTTGAAGTTTCTGTCCTGGGAGAGACCTTTGCCAGCGTTCCAGGTACGTCATGTGCTGTGAGGATTAGAGATGGGGATATAATTAAACAATTAAAATGTGATAATGCTTTTATACAACAATTCTTACAGGCAAAATGTTCCAGTTAGTTGGCCATATATATTTTTTCTTCACCAGAATCCGCTTGCTTATTTATTTACCTTTGCTTTTTAATAGAATTATTTATTTGTTGGACACCTCTGATGTCATGCATACATGTAATTACGTTTAACTTTGAAACAAATTTGTTAAGTACATCACTTTAGGTTCAAAGATCATCTGTTTATTACACACAGGCAACATTTTCATTGGCAAAATACACTTCCCATTAGTGGACAATTATGTTTTAATATCTTTCGGACAGTCTTGGGTATTTATGGCGTTGTGTTCATTTCATTTATGTGCCCACGCACTGCCAAAGCTAGACTTACAGGAAACACAATCTCTTATATTGAGATGCAAACTTTTATCGCTGCATAAACAGCTGCAGGACCAAAAGAAATAAACAGATCGTAAAGGTTGCTCATGTTATGAAATTATGTTTACGATTGCTCGGAAGGCAATCACACTGAAACGGTTTTAATCTATTTTGATTTCGCTAATAGAATGACATTATTGATTATTTGTGCCCTTCTCCATTTTATGTCCAAATTTATGATGACCTTGCTTATTTTATTTTCTCGCAAAATATGACCAAAAACTTTAAACATCCCTCTCTCCGCTAATTGCTACACATCGATATTGAGGCTTCTGTCCCTTTCTCTGTTCCTTCCCACTATAGACATCTTTTTAGAAGCCAAAGAACAGTTGGTTGACCACATCCAGCACTGGGGTTTCATGCCCAGTAAGGAAGATTACCTCAAAGCGCTGTGCCAAGCAGATGTCGTCGTTTCCACGGCCAAGCACGAGTTTTTCGGAGTAGCAATGTGAGTTTCTTCTGCTGTCTGTCACAGAAATATGCTCTCTCCAAACAGAAAGGCACCACAATGGTTTACTTATGTCTATTAGCAGAAGTGTTGTTTGCTATTTTTATTAAATTTCGAGAAGAAAAATAGTAGCTTCTGTTTGTTTCGTTATATGGATGCAGAAAGTCTTTTCCATCATGCCACATTTTAACGTGAGGATTACCTTGAGCATGTAAATCTCCAAAGCCCAAACTGGCATAATTGAAAGGTTGCATTCAATCCCAGAGGCCTGTTCTCTCTATCTGGGGGGTGTTTCACTGTCAGGAGGGTACTGCATGAGTTTTGGAGGGACCTTTGAAAGCACCACCCTTGATGTGTTCAGCATCGCCCGGATCAGTATCTTCAGCCACCTGTGCTTGACTTTTGAAGAGTTTGTTTGGTAATGCCCAGGGCCGAGGTAGCACTGATCTGAAGCAGGGGCTCGTTCTACATTGGGGAATTCTTTTATCCTTGTTCTGTACTCTAAATGCATACATCCTATTAGATGACAGCATTGATGAATTTTCTGGGCCGTGATATTGATTGGATGGAAACATCCTTTGCTTTGCGAGGTAACGGTTTAGACTGGCGCTCCCTCTGGGACTCTTACTACATACGGCTGAGGTTGTTCTCGATTTCATTAGATCAAAGTCCAGTGGAGAGGAGAAATAAGGAGACTCCTTAGCTGTGTGTGTGTTTTACGTTCATGTCCTCAGGCGATGTGTGTGTTCAAACACTGATCAAACACCTGCTGTCGGCTTTTCTTAATAATGGTTTACTATTAAAAAACGTCTCGTTTGAATTGAGTTGAATAAGGGTAATAAATGCTAGGATGTTTCCTTAAATATGAACACACCATAGTTACAGAATTATCTTTAATGTATGTAATGAAAACTCTATTAACACTTCAGATTAGTAAATGCTTGCTGTTCACTATTAACTAGTTGTTTATTACAATGCACATTACTAACATATTGTCTGTGTATTTGTACTTAAAGAGCACATATGTGACCAAGGAACACAAAACCAGTCATAAGTGTCAATTTCTCAAACTGTAGTTTTCTACATCATCTCAAAGCTGAATAAATAAGCTTTCCATTGATGTATAGTTTGTTAGGATAGGACAATTTTGAATACAACTGTTTTAAAATCTGGAATCTGAGTGTGCAAAAAAAAAAATCATAGTATTAATTAAAAATGCCATTTTGATAAATTTACTGTAGGAAATTTACAATCTTTTGTTAATATATTTTTGGCATAAAAGAAAAATCAATAGTTTAGACCCATACAATGCATTTTTGGCTTTTACTACAAATGTAGCCATGCGACTTCAGACTGGTTTTGTGGTCCAGGGTCACATATTAATGCCTTATTCTGCATGACTCTATTCTAAATCCATTAACCCGACCCAACACCTAAACATACTGTAACTACAATAACCACCTTATTTTCTATCAATTTAGCAGCAGTGGGTAGTTTATTGAGGGAAAGCTCTTTGTTAATAGTGAATATGTCACGTATCTGCTATATCATTATTAGGGGTGTAACATACGTCGTATCATATTGAACCGTTCGGTACGAGGCTTTCGGTTCGGTACGCATACAAACAAATAAACTGTGTAAAATATAATGTTTTCAGTGCTACGCTCATCAACGCAGCGCAAACGATGGGACAGGGAACCCGCGTCTGCTCTTCCCACCCCCAAACAGACGAGAACCAGAAACACACACATTACAAACGATCCCCGCAGCATTCAGGTAACGTTAGGCATTTTCCTTTGCTATTTCAACCCAGCATCCAGCTGTTTAACCAGAGCTGCATCTTTCTGCTCTAACACACTAAAGTAATATTTGTATTGACGTTAACGATACTTTAGCATTAAATGTAACATAAGGGTACGTTCACAAAGCGTTTAAAAGGAACCGCGAGGCGCCTTGCACCGTACCGTGACACTACTGTATCGTATCGAACCGAACCGTGATTTTTGTGAACCGTTACACCCCTAATCATTATAGATGATTGTGTGTGTGTGTAATGCTAATAGCTAGTTTATTGTATATCATAAATAAATACAAATTAATTCACAATTGCATTGTATAACAGCTTAAATTACAGCTTGATTTGAAAATATGTACAATGAAAATTATTTACTATAAGTAACTGGATTTATTTTATGATAGGTTTTAATATATTTCTGGGAAAAGTGTGAAACAATAAAATCTTTACGTAATACATTTTAAAAATAGACTAAATAACTGATGAAGAGAAGATACGTTTCTAAAACATTTTTGAATGTGGCCTTCATATAACAAAAAAAAGGAACAAAAGAGAACAAATTAAAATCAGTTCTTTTTAATACAAATCAGCCCCAGGGAGATAAAAGTGCCTGGAGTTGAAGAAACATCCACTTTCTAAATCAATTTTGCTACAAAGAACTGATGACATGAGAAAGAGGCCTCAAGACCTCAGAACTTGAATCACCTGCTCAAATGCTTTTGCCGATCAGTCCTTGCTTCTCATTGGTCAACTCTGCACCACGCAAGGGGACTTTTCTCCACCGTGTTCTGTCCTCGTTATTGTGGAAATTAGCCTAATCTGATTAATTGTCAGCAGACGCCCATCCGTGCCCTCCAGAAAAACAGTAAGGCAGCCAAGCAGAATGATCGCCTAATTATATTTGAGATGAAATGCCTGATAAGCATTTGCACGCTCACACATTAACTGCATTGACATGGAACTGACCTTAATCAGTTTCATACGACGGGCTGTCATAGACTCCAGCCGAGCGACTTTGATTTACTGTGTTCACTGTGAATTTGATCAGGGAAGGGGATGTTGACGTTGCAGAGTAGGTAATACTACACTAAACCTTCACTTTCTGGTGTTTGCTCAAGGACGGTGACTGTTTTCCTTTTGTTTTGCTTTTTCCTTTGTAGAGAAATTATAGGTGATGTATTCTTTTTTTTTTTCTCTTCCAACTGGTTTATAATTAGTTGGAATAAAGAATTTTTGATTGCTTTTGTGCAAAAAGAAACTTTTTTAGTATGCATCCGCTAGCTGGTAATGACTGTTATTCAGAATACAGAGGTATCAAGATCTGTTTTTAAAAGTTGAACTAATATTAACTTAAAAATGAAGATTTATCACATGTAGACAAAGGGAAAAAAAAAAGTGCAGACAGATGCAGGAAAGTGTCCCACCTTTAACTAAAACTGCTTGATTCATGATTCCTGCAACTGCAGAATTGTACTAAAAAATGAAAGAAATAATAAGAAAAAAAAAGGAAATAAGTATGCTTTGTTTCTGATGTCACAGATCTGAAGTGTTAGCATTTTATGAGTGACCATTAAATATGCAACAATACAAACCACTTTGAAATGCAACTTTGCGATTCTGAGATGTTTCCCAAATCCACATGATTGTTCGAGGAGATTTGTCCCATTGATCAATCAGAATTTTGAAATTTCAGCCGTGAATGGCAGAGGGCTAATCGGATATTAAAATATGCATGGTTTTAGCATGGGAAATGAGATGAGGATCTGATGGTGAAGGGAGAGATGGATAGACTCATTAAATATTAATACTCATTCTACAAAATATTTAAACAGCCGGTCATTTCCACTGCCAGCAATAGGGGTTCAAATGAGTTGAATCAGTTGGGAGCAAAGTTTGCCCTAGATTGAACTATTTGATGAACTAAAAGCATGCGGTAGTATGTGTAAAACTATGCCATAGTTATGAGGTAGCATTACGAGAGTTCATTAGGTATTTGAATTAGTAAAATGATTTCAAATGCTTTGATCTGCTGTGTGTAACGGTTGATGTTGATCAAGGTGTAGTACAAGGTGCCGCTACATCCAGCGGGTGGTAGGTTGAAAAGATAACCTTCTCTCAGCCAGTTACCATGGCGCTCTTCTGTAATGTAAACTCTTTTGGTTTGTTGTCAGCTTCATAGTAACTTCCATGGTGCTGTTTCAGAAATTACTAATTGAGGAAATCAAAGTAATTTCGATACATTTGCTCAATGCAGTCCTGAAATGGATCTTTAATGACAAATCTTCTCTTTCAGGTTAGAAGCGGTCCATTGTGGTTGTTACCCCCTGTGTCCGAAGGCTTTGGTCTATCCTGAAATATTCCCTGGTAAAAATGTCATTTTCTTGATTTGCCTAGCTCAATTTCATATGCAAAAGAAGATTTATTGTCACAGGCAAAGCTGCTGTGTTCAACTTCTATATATAATGACTTATTCATCTTAAAGCACAATCGAAGAATTTGCCGTAAACCATTCTGGCATTTGTATATAAATAAGTAAATATAACCACAGTTCAATAATGTACAGCGTCACGCAGCATGGTGTCAGTTGAATTTTTAATGCTGAAAGTGCCTGCGATCTCATCTGCTCTTTGAGGTTTCTGACTTATCAAATATGTATTTTTCTCTTGTAGCAACATATCTGTATTCAACACCTGAACAGCTGTGTAAAAGACTACAAGACTTCTGCAAGCGTCCGCAATTAGTCAGACACCATATTACTCAGGTAAACAATGTTCATTTAGCTGGGAATCAAAACAAATGCAGATCCTACAGAGACTCTGCTTTTTAGTCATAAAATATTGTGAATAACATTCATCAACGATGCTAATATGTGGCTAGTACTTAAAAATCTAAAAATGTAATATATCCTTTTGTGCTATGGAGATGTACTGCAAATCAGTTAAGCTAAGCTCTTTATGTAGAGGTCGAACAAGATCAATAAAAGCCATTAACTGGTGGCAAGTGTGGTAGAGGAAAAAAACAAATATTCAACTCTATAATAACACTAAATAGTCAGTTATATAGTCTTATTTTGCTGATGCTTATATGAATTATTTTGTTGTTGAGGTCAAAGGTCATACATCCATTCTGTTTTTTTGTTTTGTTTTTTTTTTTACAAATTTTACACTGGTTTTAATGCAAACAAAATATATATATAAAACATTCTACATTAAATATAAAACTATAATGTGAATTACTGACTTTAAAACCATACCCAATGCATTTAATAACATTTAAAATTAATAAATATATTTAAATGTTTGATTTAAAATTTCCATCCTGAAACTAACCCATTTGACAGGAACTGCTCAACTACTTCTGTCATTGTTCTCTGCTTTTTCCATCTCTTTCCCCTTTACTCTCTGACTCTTTTTTTTTTCTAGGTGAACCTCTACGCTTTCTCCTGGGACACTCTGGGGGACAGTTTCAGATCTCTCCTGGGAGGCGACAGTGACAGGATGTTACTAGAAGAGCACAGGTCATGACGTGACCCTGAGAAATACATTATGATTCAAGCTCGAGCCTCAATGTGAAAGAGAGTTTATGCCCCAGGAAAATCCTCTCTACTATTATTTAGGAAAAGCGTATATATGTGATTTTAATGTTCTCATGCCGGAAAAAAGCAACTTTATATTTGTGGTTAATGGGGGGGAAAAAAGAACAAAGTAAAAATAAACAATCAAAAAACCTGAAACCGCTTTCGTGTTGCGCCTAGGCGGGCCCACCTCATATTTCGGTTCATATCCATTTTTATCCTTTGTGCCGGAGGACTCCAGCCTGGAATTCTGGAGTCTTCGGTTCCCACTCCGACAGAGCGGCAGCCAAGTTGCGGCTTGAAACATTGTGGGCTCTAGCTCCACCTGAGGTTGCCAGGTTGTGACAAAGTCCCCCGAGACTCAGTAAAGGTTGATGCAAGGCTTCCCCAGGACTGTGGTTGAATCTAAATATGGTTCTTTTATTTTCCTTGCGTCGGAGATCTGGCTGTATGTTGCAACCGGGAACCCACTGCATAATTAAGGGGGCATGGTAACTAGCTATTTATATGTTTTTGCAAAATGTAAAATCTGGGCAAACTAACAATGGCCTGTCAGATTTTCCATGAAGATGTAAGTGTCTGCTTTCACATCACAGCAATGCCACAATCACACGGCCCACCTCGGGCCTGCCAACATATGTGTTATTAAAAGAGGTCTGACTTTTATTGCAAGAGTTATTGAAGGATTCCTCCTTTATTATCAGACATTCTCTCAATAAGGCTTTGGACTTTCTGACGTTATTATTTCAGATGCATTGATTATTCAGGTGCGCCGGACAGAAGATTCAAATTAAAGGCTCAAATATAATCACGTCACCATCATCCCCTCGTATGCGTCCAAGATTAGTCTCATTACTCCTCATTAAGTAGCAGTTCTTCCTTTACAGCTCGTAGAAAAATAGTCCTAATATCCTACCTCCATGTGTAATTTATTTCATATTTTAGGGGGTCAGGGAGATACTTTTGTGTGGCGTATGATATTTAGCGTGAGTTATCAAAGCATTATCGCTGATTTGCCTCTTTTTTGTTCATCCTTGTGTTATTTATAAGGAGCACATGGATGCGATGTTTCCACCTTATTCCACCTTCCACCTTATCTGGCAATGTCAGATGAATTTGCCATCTACTCCGGGCCGACCTGAGGTCAGGACCTAATGACGCCATAAAGCCTATAACCTGCTGTTTCGGCACAAAATGTCACCCCACATATTAAAAGTTAACAGCAACCTCTATAAAACTCAGTGCACATTAAACCATTTCATTGGCCTGTTGCTGTTTTCTCACTGATGGTGTTCTAGGGATATGAAGCTAATTTAATGCCGGCTGAATTCAATGGCAAAACAAACGATATCAAGACTTGTGCGGCCCTCTTATTTTTTCTCCTCCAGTTCACGTTTGGTGTCCCAGTGGAGTAGCACACAGCTTGGAAAGCTGCCATTCACATTAAATGACATTATTTAATATCTGTCAGGGGAATCGCCGAAGTGAATTTGATCTGATACAGCTTCAGGTATAAATATCTGTCTGTTTATGGTCAGTTTTGTGCTTAAAAATGATGTGCAGACCTTTACAGATAATGGTGTCTCGATTATGGGATGCTTGGAAGTGAAGGTAAGGTTACTTTTAGCATTCTTTCTGTCATTTCTAAGTTCACTGCTGTGACCAGAACAGAATTTAGAGCAGCAACTCACTGCAAATGAAACGGCACAGAATCATCACAGCCTCAGAAGAAACCAGCACAAGGATTTAGGAAATGGAAAATGGAAATGGCACTTTAATGAGAACCCTCAAGTTCTGACTTGAGCAGAATTTAGTGGTCACAGTACAGTTTGTAGAGCATGGTTGTCACCAAATTAGGAAGGATTTATTTTTTCATATGCATTAATAATGCATTTATTTTAATATGTTTTTCTAATTACGGTTTAATGACGGAAATCTTATTTCAACCCGTCGAGAGGGTAGCTTTTTATTTATTTCTTTTCTGTAATCTCAATCACATTATATTGTGTAAATTTCACTAGATTGCAATTCTGATTTGTTATCCATTTTTAATAATTGTGATTTAGATTTTTCTTATTTTAGATTTTTGTTTTTCTTGTTCTGTAGACGTCAGAATATATCAATAGCTATCAATATGCTATTAATAATAAAAAAAAAAAACAATCATTAATGTGATTTTTAAATAATTGACTTTTTAAAGTAATGTAAGTGAAGGGCTTGTAAATGAGAAGTGGACTGTACATAAAAAAGGCTTTTATTTTCTCTTTGGGTGCTGCTTGATGCCAGTTTATTTATTTTAGTCTTTTTTTTTCACACCAGCTCATGTTGTGGCACGCTGTCCAATTATACCATTACCAAGGGGGGAAGTGTGTACTACTGTGGTTGTACAGTACGGTTGTGAGATTTTATCAATTGTTTATTTCTGAACACAGGATGAGAAAGAGGCCCTGGCTGAACTAACAGGTAGAACACGTGTCATACTTTCACTCTTAAATTCATTCATTGCTCTGATCCCTGATCTTAAAGGAAGACCAGAGGAAGGGATAAGTGAGAGAGAGAGAGAGACATAGTTGTCCTCATGTGACTTAGTCATATGCTATCAATATGCTGCCATGTTCTGTTGGAGCCCAGGCTCTTTTTAATGGGGCCTGGTGGTTAGAACATGGCAGGCATCTCACAGGGACACTGTATTGTTATGCTTTCATTTACTTTTGGGCCCTTTTTTGCGTTTCTTTTTCTGTTTTTTTGCGGACTTACAAAGACGCTCGTTTCCATGAAGCTCTGCCAAGAAGGATGGGAAAACAAAGTGTGGGGGTGGGGTGTGTGGGAGTTTGTCGGGGTTCGGAAAAGCGCAGTGGTCTCCAGTTATTACATGAAATCATTAGACATGGAATGTCTTGGCTTACGTAGAAAAAACACGAAGGCCGCAGTTTCATACGGCTTTGTGTGCCCCTCGCCCACCGACCGCATGGCGTCAATGGAGCTCTTCACACTGGTCACAATGGTTAGCAGACTTGATAATTTGTTGCTATTTGTTCCTAAACATAATGATGGCACATTATATATATGTGTGTGTGTGTGTGTGTATGTATGTGCACATTGTCATTCAAAACTTTTTTGAAATAAATTTATTTTATTTGGCTCAATGTTTCTTGAGCACCAAATTCGTATAATACAATGATTTTTGAAGGATCATGTGACACTGAAGACTGGATTTGATAGAAAATTCACCTTTGCGATCACAGGAATAAATACATTTTAAAATGTATGAAAATAAAATTCTAATTCAAATTATGTTCTTCAATATCACTTTTTTATTGTCTTTGTGTGGTCACAAACACAATATCAAAAACTGTGCAGCTAAATACTTTGCCCATTATTTTTTTATATATATTTTTTTATATATATAGATTCAGTCACTTCACACCACATTCCAAACACTCAAAATGCACCACACCTTTTCACAAGCCAACTTGATGGGAGACGTTTATTTTGCACATATTAATGAGCTAAGCACCACCTGCAGTACGACGGCTCTCAAAGTGTGAGCTGTGTTGCACAAAGCCCAGTGTCATGTGACCATGGGCTCTAGCACAGAATAAATCTGGGCGTTCGCTTCATGTACACGGCGAATATCTGCCAATATTCTCCCCTGGGTTACTTACCACTTCAGTCCATCCTCCCACACATTCTGATTTCTTGTTATTTGAAGCATTTAATGCAAGAGTGAACTCTACAGAGTGGCCTCTCGGGCTCGGCTCTGGTTGGGCAGCTGATGTTCAGTGCCTACTTTTAACCAGGACCCACATGCTATGAAATGAAACACTGAGGTGTATCTCTATCATGACATTAGCCCAATTCTGATGAGACATTCTGATTTTAGTCCTATACAATGCATACAAACCTTGCTTTTTTTCTTCAAACAAAACCACAGGCAGAATTGTCTGAAACTGGGTTAATTGGATATGTATTAATACAAAAATATGTATAAACTATCAAGACTGTTGTCATTCTAATGTCATTTAAAAGCATTTTTATCTCAATAGAGCAGTGTACATCACAAGATGGATTTAAAGTAAATCTTTGTCTGCATTACAATCATAATCATGGCTCTCTGCACATTTTATAGTCCTGTAACACTTCTGGGCCGCATTTCTTCAATTCTTTTTTTATTTCAAATTTTCTTGTCTAGCATTGAAGCAATTGAGCCTGTCTGGCACGTTAAACTTTTTTAGGTGTCAAAACCTAATGACAAACTAAGCCACCACGTTCAACACAGGATCCAAGCTCTCAGTAAATTTTTTTGTGGTCGGAGAAAAAAACGAGTACGTGTGTATCTTTTCAAAGGTTCCGCGATGAAGGTCTTGGTGGCCTGCCGAACTCGTTAAGGTCCCTGAGTGAAGTGCAGCTGTGCCAGAGAGGTCACTAAAAGCTGCATCTCATTTCACTGCGTTATTTTCAGTTGAGATTTAGAGAGACGCACAACCCGCAAATGTGGTTTATGTCGCCCTCCTGTTCCTCCAGTACCCCTTCATCATTACTGCTCGAGATGCCAAACTATGAGGGATCTGATGCAGGGAAAAAGCTACAAGGAGGGATAGCTCTTCCCGTAATTACAGACTCTCTCTTATCTCTGGGATGGAATTAAAAACACATTCCATGCAGACAGTCTCAGCACTGGCCTGCGGGAAGCAAATAAAAAGAGACTGCTGTTCGAGAATTGGAGAGGACTTTGGCAGTTTGATTAGAAACCGATGTGATCACGTTGTACGTTATCTGACAATGCAAAGGGTCCACAGAGTGACAGAGTTTATGAAGAAGAGCAGAAAACTCAATGTAGTATAAAATATGGCATGATTTTTACTTTTTCAAAAACAAAAGAATTGTACAAAATTTAGTTACAATTTTTAAAAACAAATTATGTACCTTTACCATTAATGAAACACATCACAACACAATGCAAAGCAAATACCTGTTGCAACAGACTGTAAGTATGTTCTGCCAGAAAATAATCACAAGTTTGCTATCTCAGGTTTCTGCCAAATAAAAGTTTGACAAAAAAACTGCCAAAAAACACTTACAGCCAATTCATTTCAATCTAAAATTATCCATCAGAATATATCAGTGTACAAAACCCATATACAAAAATTTCCCAGTCACAAAAGACCAAGACATTAATTTTGCCAATGATGTTTTGAGGTATGATTTAATGCAAGTTTGCATTATACAAAAATATAACTCTATGTAAGTTCTTACAATATATAAAATTTTAAACATTCTTTTTTAGAATTCTTTTCTAAAAAAGAATAGGTCTTTTTTATTTTTTTTCTTCAGGAAGCAAATATGAAAAAACAACTAACAATTATACATGAGCGTAACATCCAACCAGCACACACACAAACACTTTCAAATGTTTTAATTTCTCTCTCTTTTTCAGTCTCCCTCCCCCCAGAATACTGACTTTACATGCCCTCCGGTCCAAAGATCTCCACACATTCAATGAGAATGGACTCAACTATTTGATTCTGATACACCATATTGACTTCCATGTTTCCGGATTCAAACTCGGGCCACATGAGAGTCGGTCCAAACACAATGCTGATGCCTTGAGTCGACATCCGGTTTTTCTTTGACTTCGTCAGGACTCTGTAAAAGAGAAAAACACCAGATCATTGATGCAATACAATAGCAACAAATCCAGTTTGCAAGTCCTGTGAAGATCCCTAATGGAAGAACTGACTACGGCGTACAAGTACAATCATTAAAGTGTGCTCGTTTCCTGTCATAAAAACCTACTCAGATCGTCGGTGACAGACCATCGGCAGGGTGTTTTTGAGGACTTGTGCCTGGTCTTTGGAGGCATCTAAGCGCACTTTTAGCGAAATCTCTCTGAGCTGAGGTTTGGCTGTGGCGGAGAGACAATCAATACTGGGGTATTGGAGGACTCTTAGAAGGAGCCAGATTGGAGCCCTCTGGCTCTGTTATGGGTTGAGGCCTGGAAAGGGAGGGAGGGATTGTGGTGGAGGGCTTCCTTCCAAGTTGTCAACGGGATCCTGACTAAGAGGTGGGAAGCAGGCTTAACATTTAGAAGCACACTTTGTATGGTTTCACCGTGGCCTCAGTTCTGAAAGGTACTGATTAGGAGTGTGTTGGGTTTGCTGCACTCACGAATATTGTATCGTAGTGTAACCGACGTCCTGTGCCATCTACGTTTATGGTCACATCTATCAAAATAATCGTCTACAATTATGCAACGCAACTCAACAATCTATAATCCCCACATTGTTGTCAAAATACTCACAGACTCGGCTCTGAACGAGGTAATACTGACGCTACATGTGACGTCCCTCCACATGTGTGTTATTGGGACTTTGGAAAGCCATTTCAGTGGAGAAACACAACTTAAGAGGCAGGCCAAGCGCTCTCAATAATTCCCCATTAATGTGTATAAATAACCTCGGCCATTTCGTTTCCCCCTGTACATCACAGCTAGACGCTTGTCCTGCCATGAGCTTTTTAACCTAATTAGCGCACTATGATGTAAGGATCCCGGCTGCCATTGCTAATGGTCTGCTAATGATCTTAAGGAGAGAGACTTCATTTCCGAAGAGATTTTTCAAAACATTAAATATGAAGCTTTTTGTCGAACCTTTTAGTGTTTTTTGGTAATTATGCCACTGTGACACCACTATATACATGACCTCCACACCCCCCACCTTCACATTCATCTCTGCTATCAGTAATGCCAGATCGATTAAAATCATGATAGAAGCTTAATTACAGTCATTATCATTTTCAATTACAGTAGCAGCACATGGGGTAAGAAGTGCAATCTGAAGACACTCTCTGGAAGGCAAAAAAACATACACACAGTCATCAACAGAGAACCATGTAAAAGAAATTACAGTGGTATATTTAAATAGCTTATATATAAATGATATAAAAATACACATAAAACAATAAAATGTAAAAAACAAAAGATAATAATAATAATTCTGCATAGATATTTTTTTAATAGATTTATTTTATTTTTTACAAATATCCTGTTTATAAAAAATGTGCATACAAACACAAAAAAATGCATTTATGAAAACAATTGTTAAAAAAGTGTGTGTCTATACATACATACATATATATATATATATATATATATATGATAACACTTTATATATCATATGTTATTGCATATAATATAAAGTTGTCAAAAGTGACAGTCCAGAGTGCTTGAAACATATTTCCAAAAAAGAAATAAATCAATAAAAAGAAATTGTGCAAATAAATAATACAGAACAAACAAACACAAACTAATAAATAAAATGAAGTGCATATAAAAAATAAAATGTAAAAAAAACAAAAAAAAACAAACAATATATATGTCCTTCATCTAGAATACCTCAGACTTAGAGAAAGCATATTTTGCACACCTCGCTTAAATTAACACTTTCAGTAAAGAAATTAGTTGATTTGGAAAAGGGAAGGATGCAATCTGGTCCTCAGTATCTGGGTATTTATGGCAAAATGCGCTCATTAAACCATCAGCTGACTTGGAGCCCAGTGAAGAAGCTCTGGTGCCTGGGTAAGGGCCAGGCTGTGGGCAGCTTGACCGGAGGTGACTGCGTTACGCTTGGTTGAATCTGACAAATCATTGATATCCCGTACATAAGCCGACGTGTACAGCTCAAGATGCCAATGGTTATTAATTAGCATCTCGTTTGCAAGCGGGGCATGACAGGAAATGGAGGATAGTGCACAATGCCGTCATTACCCGCCTAGGAGGCCAGTGCTAATTGGGTCAGCCTAACTGGCTCCTGAAGAATCATGGGACGAATAATACATTGAGGTGGGGTGGGGGTTACAGAATCGCTCCAAGCTTTAAACTGTGTCATTTTCATGTTATAAGACGACGGCCTTGACTGAACCTATAAAAGAAAGTCTCGCTTTTATCAGCGGAGCTTTGATTTAGATTTTCCACTTACACAATATTTGGATACTCTGCATTTTAACATTTATTATTTCCTGTCTGCGCCATAAAAGGTCATAAACTGCTGCCCATATACTTAGGTGGATATCAAAATTCGCACGACGGCAGTTTTCGTCCATCTAATTTGAGAGACACCAAACATAGATGAGAAGAAATGTTTTTTTTCTTGGCTTTCCTGATCAGAGGTTTCCCCAGGTTTCTTTTTCAGCACAAAGACGAACGGAACCTTGAATTACTAACAAAAAACAAAACCTGTGGCCTTTTAAATCACTTGTGGTGAGCGGGAAATATGAGCGGTGGTGACAAAACCTCCCACAAAAAATGGCATAAATAGCACTACTGAGCAAGTGTACTGTTGAGAAAATCTGGTTGCCTTGACCACATCATCACAATGCGAGCACACAACTGGTTATTGAATCCAGGCTCCACGGACCAAAAGAAAAAAATGAACATTGGTTCCATGCGGGCACAGAAAGCGCCCACAACAAAGAGCTTTTTACTTTCACCACTTTAGATGAGCCAAGTCAGCGCAAAATATAACCTACAAAGGCATGACAGCAGGAGTTCAGAGAGCTGCTTCAGTTAGGTATACCTGTGTTACAAGAGAAACACAGGAAGCGTAAAAGGCGAAAACTGACGTTTGATCAGATGAGGATACTTTGAGTGTGAAAGATGCAACAAACCAATAAAATGGCGCGTGCAATATTCTGAATAATATTTATGCGTTGTACCATAAGCGTCAAAGCATCCACCCTTATTGTTCTTTCTTCATCTTACTGTGGACTGCAGAATGACTATACATTTGTCTTAGAAGACAAATACAACACACACTTTAACCTAATTCACTCTGACCGCACATTCCTTGCCTTTATTCATGGGAAAGTCATCCTGATATTTAGAGAGGGAAAGCAGTAGACAGAAACAAGTATGACTTAAGTGAGAATATAAAATAAACAGAACCACATCACTTGGCCGGGGTGTGGTGCCCACAAAGCAAACTGAGCTTTGGATTCAAAGCTCTCTCTTTCTCTCTCTCTCTTCACATTTATTGCTCTAATAGTGAGAGTAAGGAGCAGCAGGAACGTCGCTGTGGAGAAGGAACAGACTTGGTGGCACTACAGGGATTTTCAGTGTCACCACAAGTTCCACTGTAACAGCTTTTTGGTAAGCAGAATAAAAGCTGAATGGATTTTCTAATGCCACCATTCAGTGAATTTATGACAATGCATTGCCCTTGTGCCTGTGTGCAGATCTGAGGACAGTTTGGGAAATGCTGCCAGTGATTCTCAAATACGGTGGCACTTAAGCAGGTTTGTGGGGCAGTTTGTATAGATTTCACAAAGACGGAAATATATGCATGTGTCGTCTAAAAATATCAGAGGGAAATGCATCTAATAAACACAAATTAACAAACACTTCCAATAATGAGTTATATGTTATATTATAAAGCTTGACACATATTTTTATTTTTCTGGTGAACATGCTAAAAACACAAACCTGCTGCCTCTTGTCCAGCAGTATTCATCATGAGGTTTACAAATACTAAATACAATATTTAATATTATACAGCAGTGCATTTCAACTTTTTCATCTTATTTACTTTTTATTATAATTTCCTGTTTACTATTTGTATTTATTCTAATTTATTTATTAACTTAACTCCATCAAGCAACCTTTCTTCCAATAATAGGCTATTTAATTTTTTTCTATCTACATTTTCATTTTATTATTTTCATTTTATTTTTTTAAGAGTTATTCTGAATATTATTTAACATTTATTACTTAATTACTAAATATTTATTGTATTATTTAAATATATATTATATTGTTTAAAATGTAATGTTTTGGTTTCTTCTTCTTTTTACTATTATTAATATAACTGTCACTGTTATTATTATAAACGAAAACATCAATTTTAAATGTTAAACAATACGCAGAATGATATAATGTAATATAAACAGTCAGTAATTAGATCATGAATCAGTGTTAAACAACATTCAGAATAATGCTTTAAAAAGAAAATAAAACTATAAATTAGATTTATAATAATAATTGTTTAAATAACATATTCAATGATAAAAGGGTAATTGTTGGAGTTGTGGAAGTAAATAAGACAAAAACTTGAAAAGCAATGCAGTATAATATTAAATATTGTATTTGATGTTTGTGAACCTCATGATGGATACTGTAGGACAGGAGGCAGCAGGTTTGTGTTCTAGCATGTTCACCAGATAAATAGAAAACTTGTCAAGCTTTATCTTGGAATGCAGACCTAGTTTTCTTTAGCACATCAGACTCTCAGATTATCGTGTTCCTGTCTAGAAATCTACTGTTCAATGAGTGTCTCTCTCTCAGTCACACATTAGTGTTTTCTGATTGGGAGACCTGGCATGGGCAACCCAACAGACTTTAGCACTAGTGCCAAAGGGCATGTTCCATTGGGGGAAGGGAGGAGGGGGTGCTCATCAATCTGAGATGAGTCCTGTGGCCCTCCTGTGCAGGGTGGTAAATGTGCAGAAGGGTAAAGTGGGATAGAACACCCCTCCTGGGAGATGGAGACTAGCCATATGGCCTTCTGGCTGTGCCAGTAACGCTATCATGGACAAGGACTTGAGCGTTGACACACGGAAACACGCACACACACACATTATGGTTCATACTGAGTCCTCTGTTCAAGTTGCATCCTGTTTATTGAGGACTTTTTCTGTGAAAGGTTTTCAGATGTAGCACTTTTTTTTGAGCTTACTCTAAAAAAAATAATTTGCAATCCATCTTTGATCTGCTAACATCATAAAAATACATCACAAACTTTCCATTTGTAAAAAAAATAAAAAAGGGACATTTCCATTACAGTCTATTCTGGTTTTGTACTGTTAGGGTCAGTTAGCAGTGCAGAGCAGTGTGATAGGTTACCTCAAAGGAATAGTTCTCCCAAAAATAAAAATGCTGTCATCATTTCCATCACACCGTCATGCCATTACGATCTTATATGGTACCTACACTAACGTTTTTCCTTCAATATAGCTGAAAAAGCTCAAATCTGGACTTCAAAAAAGGATAAAGCATTAAACAGACAACCATAAAGTTGAATCTTATGCAGTGAAACAGAAAGCTAGAAAGCTAGTTCGGTTGATATAATTAGCTAGATTGTCAAGTAAACATCAGTTCTCTTCAATTTCACAATGTAGAGAGATGGAAATAAAAAAGTTAACTTCTAATAAGAGCTCATTTGATGAGACATGCAAAGAGACACATGGTCTTTTCACTGATTATTAGTGAACAGAGCGCAAGGTTTCAGACCACAGAAGTTTGTTAAAACCTCTGAAGTTGACAGATACCAATGAAGCTCAGATTACTAAAATGGACACTGATAGGAAAATACAAATACTTCAGCTTCAAAGCTTATATTTCAAAATGATTAATTTACTGCGTAAAATGTCCTGCTTCCAAAAAGAATATAATCAATGTAGGCGTTATCCTCCCGCCACCCAATTAAATCATTCAGCGGCGCCCAAAATGTCCTGTGCGGGACCCAGTATTTGTTTTCCGCACATGGTTGTGTGCATGGATGGGGACTTACCTCCTCAGGTGGTAGAAGAGCAGTTTCATGGTGTTGTGGTTGGGTTTGGGGAGTTGATGGATCAGTTTCTTCAAGGCTTGAGCCTTCTGTGTGGGCTCCTTAATTTCTGTTGGCAGGGAAGTGATGATGAAATGTTTTGATTTGGGTATTGCTCCTTCATTTGAACCTCTAGGTTCAGAGAGAAGCTAATGTCTTTTCCATCACTTTTTCATTAACATAGCTCATCTAACATCAAAATGTTCCCTAATACTGGACCATTACCCCTTTCTCTATTAATTATAGAGACATGCTTGAGAAGGCCACATGCAGAATGTGTCCCATTCCAAACTGCTGACTTACCAAAAGGCCAATATGTAATCAAATAGATTACTTCATTTATCCGATATTTCCATCCTACTTTTGATATCATTTAGTTCTTAATTATGATACTTTTCATTCCCTTTAAAACTTATGTACAAGATAATCCCTTTTTAAGCATTTAGTCTGTGCTTATGCAGCTGTGTTATGTGGCAATAACCTTTATGCAGTTATGCAAACACATTTAGTACAATTGCATGGTTATCTGACACCATTGCACTTCTTAGCAAAATCATGTTGATTCTGTGCCATCACTTCATAAAGCATCTCACTGTTAAATGGATGCAATTAAAGATGTTGTAGAAAAATAACCCAGTCCGCCTGTAAAATCGAAGCATAAACACCCCTAAACTTTTTCAGTCTGGCTTTCATTTTTCCTTCATGAAAGCACATGCGAGTGATGCTAATGGTCCGTAATAGTCCACGTCCATTAAAAGCTGTTATGCTGTAACACAAGCTGTAACCGGTGACCTCTTGACCCCGCTGCTCTTTACATGTCAGATGGCCGATGACCTCATGGCAAACTCCTGAGAGGCACCAACCTGTGCACTGACTGTTCTACATCAGCGTCAACACCTGACCTTTGACACTTTGCATATCCCTGAACCCATTATAATGGATATAGTAATACAGCTGATTGTATTATTTCAAACACCGTTAGTGTAAAGAAGCTTGTGTGGCAAACTAAGTAAAAGGATAATTTATTGTATATCATAGGCTTTAATTAGAAAGATCAGAGTGTATTTTAATAATTTAATCGATGTTTTTGATCAATATCATAATGGAACCTGAGCAGATGTTGAAATGGAGCTTTCACAGGGCCACCTGTGTGCACTCCAAACTCCCTCAGCTCAAATTTCACCGTAACGGATTTGTTTAAAAGAGTATTAACAGCCCTTTAAGATTATACAACCACCAGTTCCTGCCAAATACACACTACCATTCAAAAGTTTGAGGTCAGTAAGATTTTTTCATAAGAAGTCTCTTATGCGTGCCAGGATTACATCTATTTGCAAAAAATGCAATACAAACAGTATGAGAAATGTAATAATTATTATTTGCAATTTAAAATAACTGCTTTCTGTGTCATTTTTCAATGTGATGTCAAATCTAAATTTTCAGCAGCAATTGCCCCAGTCTCCTGTGTCATATGATTCTACAGAAATCATTTTAATATGCTCACTTGGTGCTCAAGAATGTTTTTCTTTTTTTTCCGCCAGACCTTTTTTTCTTTTCTTCCGCCAGACCATTTTTTAGCCATAGTAAGATTTTTTTTAGCTATCTGAAAAGGACAGCATTTATCTAGAGGTAGAAATATTTTTTTAAAAAACTTCATGCGTTTAATTTACTGTGTCCTTGCTGAATTTTTTTTTTATTAAATATATATATATAATAACTTCTTATCAAGTAATTTAAAAAGTGTTTTAATCAATAAAACATTAACTTTAACATTACCACTAAAATTGCCTCATGAATATGCATACAGGCATCTCTAATACACTGTAAAACACAATTTTAAATTAAAAGTGAAAAATGTATTATGCTGAGTTATTATGAGTTATTATGCTGTTCAAAGACCTTTCATAGCATGCAGTTTATTAGAGGTGGCCAAAAAGGTTCAAAATGCCTCGTAAAATGATACCAAGTATAACTGTATTGATTTACCATCATAATGAAACAAATTTGAAGTGCTGTAAATCAATTTAGATTGTTTACACATTTTAAACAGAGAAAAATCTCATTTGTCTTCTTCCTCTAAGAAAACATCACTGGTTATTCCTACTGTGGCTGGATAACAGCTACACCATCCTATTCATGGGATGTGCCATGGAAGGGAGCTGGCAGTAGTTATGCCCCCAGTCTACTGTACTGCCCAGGATGCCCCCTGGGCACTAATGGAGCAGATGTCTCCGTGTATACACCGCGCTGGCACAGGCTCCACGAGCAGATGCCCCTGTCAGATGCCAGGTCTGTCAATTGAGCACAGACAGAGACCATGTTCTAGGACAGAGAACGAATCTCTGACCCGCTCCTCTAGGTACCACTAGCAGAGGGACAATGTTTTGTGCTTTTTAATCGAGTTAGCTATAACCATCAGGGCTTAAAACTGCATACGATGCCCTAAACCGCTCAAAATAAAATGTTAACATCAATTTTAATGTCAAGGTCACATAATTAGCGAAACAATGTGTGTTATGAACTAGAATTCCTCATTACAGTTTTCATCAACATTTTGTCATTTACTTTATTCAAGTAATATCTTTTTTTATGACTTTCTCTTCAAGTATTATCTCAGTGGAGGCCGTTAGCTTTCTTTTGGCTTTGACACTGCATGGCAGTCGGCCTGTAAAATATTTAATCTAGTCATTATTGCTGGCATTATTGCTGTCATTAATTACTTTGCCTTTGGTGGCTAGCATATTGGAGATGGTCCCTTGTCCTGTATTTTGGACAGATGGTGGGGACAGTGTCATTAATATAAAACTCGTTCAAAATGCCTATACCCTAAATCAGCATGAATTCACTATGGTAAGCGTTATTCTTACAGTACTCTGATCAAAGGGGATTGCTCTTAAAATAAAGGGAATGTTTTGAAAAAGCCACTAAGTGGGCAAAAATTGGAATTTTAATTTGGTAAAACACAACACTGCAAACCTCTGTTTAAAAACTATAATATAATATATTTCTATTTATATGCTTGTTTTTTGTTTGTTTGTTTGTTTGTTTATATTTTTTAATAATGCAAAACTATATGAAAAAAACACACAAAAGGTGCATGAATTTTATTTAAATTATCAATTACAGTAATTTTTTTTCCATAAAATGTTGCATTATCGCAATACAGAACTAAAACCATTATTTAATACTGATTGATTTTATTAATATTTAGGCCAAACATTTTTTTGGGAAGAGACCATTTTAGAGGACGATAGTGTTAATTTTAAAAACGATACATTTAGTTTTTCATTGTAATTTTAGGTATCATCGTTAATTCCTGGTAAATACATTTCGCTGTGGTAAAATAACAAAACACAATGTCCTTTTCCGACATTACAGTTCAGACGAAACATTTTTATGTACCCAGGGCTGCACAAATGCAGCAGAGCCACTGATACAGCGCACATTCTATAAATCAAACACAGAGAGAAAATCATTGTTTTGTGAAAAGAACTGATGTACAGTAAAAAATAGATACACTTTTGGTTACAAAAATCTGTGAATATAATCCAATTACAAACAATGAGACCATCTTTACTGCAGTACAGCTTTGCTTCTCAGGATAAGCCCATCTGCGAGCTTTGTCTGCGGGCTTCTTTAAGCCTCGTCAAGGCAAATATTAGCACACTGCAAATAGTCCTGCAGGTTATGATTAAGATTTTAAATGTATCCCAATTGAATACTTTGCTTTATGAATAACAAAGTCTTAGAGGATCGGCGCTGTAATTTATTAAACATGAAAAACTTCTTGATGAAATATAGAGACTGGGAACAGATTTATGCATTTGAAAATATTTCTGCATGCTAGCTTTGCATGGCAATGAGGCCACGTTGCACAAATGAGAAAAGCTGCATAGAATGTAAAGGCTTGTGATTCACAGACTGAAGTTTGAACTGTCAGCTGAAAGAGCATAACATCAGAACAGACAAACAATTATGTTATGACAGATGTACTGTCTGACGCAGCTCTGATTGGCATTATTTCAGCACATTTTACACTACAATTGTGGTTACTCACAGAAGAAGTCGAGCTGGAAATCTTACAATCTCGCTTTTTAAAATACACAATCGGTCATCTTCAAATGTGATATAACGATACGGTCCATCTGAATGAACTTTCCAGATTACTACACAAACGCTGAATTGTGTGTGTGGGCCCGGAGAACAAAGCCTCCATTTGTCAACAAGTATGTCTTAGCTTTGTACAACAAGGCGAGCTTGTCTATTGGACAGGTGGCAGGACAATGTCGCTAAGATACCAGGCAATATGAATAATAGATTTAGTGCATCGTGAGCCAAGAGCTGGTGCCTGCCACATCCACAACAGGCACCGAGTGAAAGAATAAAAAATTAGGCCAACTGTTCACCTGAGGACCCTGGGAAGCCCAAATGTTGGTTTGTGGGAGCTAGTGCGTACATTTTAAATAAACATACAGATTGCAAGCGAGAAGACGAAATGTGCTCTGAGCATCTCACAGATCGTGAGCGAAAGGGGCCGTTTAAATGCTGGGCGAAGTCTTAAGCCTGCAAGATTGCATATTAATAATTTGCCAAAACTTCTAGTAAGCTTAAATTACTTTGAGCTTCGCAAGATTTCCAGAAGCTGTGTGCGATTGGGCAGCTGTCCTAATTGAATGTATCCTTGTCCAAAGTACTGCTCCGGAGACCTTTAGTTAATACCACCCATTTAAAGGGCAGCCATGGTTAGAGGAGCTGTCCTCTTCTGACAGTGATGGACCAATACAGAAGACCTGAGCCACTCAAGTATCAGCTGGGTTCACTGAAATTGCTTGTCAGTGGTCTAGTGAGATCAATGAAACAGGATGTTGGGCAGTTTCGGTAAATGAAATGTAAGATGAGCTGCAAGGTTTATTAAACTGTGCCAATATTACAGATGGGGAGGAGCTTAGAAACCTACATTCTACAAAAGTCTACAGTGCAAACAATCTTGTTCTACAGAACATTAGAGACAGCATATTACTGTCCTGCCATGTGTATAATACAGTATAATGTAATGTAATGTAACGTAACGGAATGTCACGTCACATCACATCACATCACATCATATACATGACTTATAAGATTGTCCTGCCATGTGTATAATATAATACAATATAATATAATATAATATAATATAATATAATATAATGTAATGTAATGTAATGTAACGTAATGTAACGTAACGTAATGTAACGTAACGTAACGTCACGTCATATAAATGACTTATAAGATTGCCCTGCCATGTGTATAATATAATATAATATAATACAATGTAAGTAACGTAACGAAATGTAACGTAACATCACATCACATGTGTATAATGTAATGTAATGTAACGTAACGTCACGTCACGTCATATAAATGACTTATAAGATTGTCCTGCCATGTGTATAATATAATGTAACGTAACGTCACATCACATCACATCACATCACATCACATCATATAAATGACTTATAAGATTGTCCTGCCATGTGTATAATATAATATAATAAAATGTAATGTAATGTAACATAATGTAATGTAACGTAATGTAATGTAACATAACGTAATGTAACGTAAGTTTTAGTTAAATAATTGTCATTTTTTTGGGTAAAAAATATCTCAGGAGATTCATTAAATAATGAGTCAACAAAGAAAGTCACTTATCATACTAAGAATGGATGGTTAAGTTAAGGTCCAATTATCGTCATGTATAAAATAACTTGTTCCTAAAGTAAATAATAATAGTGACTAATCAGATTTAATTAGGGGTAGCACTTTAGTTTAGGGACCAATTTTCTCATAGAATACTTTTATTAATATATTGGTTGTTTATTAGCGTTTATAAAGCACATATTCGGCATGACCATATTTAACACCTCTAATCCTAGACAATATCTAAACATTACAATGACCTTACTAACTGTAAATAAGCAGCAAATTGGAAGTGTATTGTTTACATATTGCATACAACAAAAACAGTGGAACAGTAGTATGTTATACCAACATACCCATACCCTCTGTTTGGATGAGGCAAGTTGCAGGTTGAACTAATTATACCTCCTGCTATTAGGGCCCTTTTACAGTAATAATTAGTTGTCTAAACACTATCTGTAAGTGATCAGGCTCATCTACTGATTAATTGGATACAAGCAGTTTGTGGTACTCTGGCCTACATGCAGCATGAGTAAATATTTATTAGCAATTTACAAGATCACCCCAGGCCTGTTCCCATTCTGTCTCACGCATATCTACTTCCATTGGGGATATACTGAGGTGCTGTGTTCATAATGATATCCCTGCACTTATTACAGTGAGCACGCTGGCCTTTTGGTTCATATCTCAAGATTCTAAGATTATAAATCATTCATTGATTTAAACAAACTGGAGAGAGAAAAAAAACTTGAGTGAAACTGTGAGTAATTCTATTAATAAAATAAAACAAGCATGGATTTTGTAGGCTGATTCTCTCTAAAAAGCATAGAAAAGTTGAAGATATGGTCACACTATCAAAACATTGACAGAAAATCTAGGTGAAAACAATCATGGATTCTGCAGGTATACTTTCCTAAACCAAGACCCATTGGGGCCACAAAAGGGGGCTGGAAATTTCACTTACATTTTGCAAGAAAAATTTTTGTAAAACATTTAATGTTAAAATGTTAAAAAAACATGCATTTAAACATGTTTCATTTAACACTTGACTTAACACAGTCAACATAAAAAAAAAAAAAATGTTTTTATTAATTGTTTTGGCATTGGGAAAATGGCATGGTTGAGGTCAATTATTTATTTATTCAAATAATGTTTTGTCTTTATAATTCTTAGTCGCATTGTCCCTAAATAAATATAACACCATTAAAAACTATTTAAAAAATACATGTTTTTAAAAGAACTCTCACATGCTCAGTAAGGCTGCATTTGTTTAAAATACCATAAGAGTAAGAACAAATATTAATGTAAAATATTACTATATAAAAAAAAGGTTTTAATTTTAATAAAAATAGTCTTCAGTCTTCACATGAACACGTAATCCTTAGAATTTATTCTAACTGCTGACTTGGTGTTGTGCTCAGTAAGCATTTCTTATCATAATGAATGTTGAAATATTCTTAATATTTTGGTGGAAACTGTTAAACTTTTTTTTTTTAAGGATTCTTTGATGAATGCAATGTTTAAAAAACAGCACTGTTTGCAATAAATAGAGATCTTATTGAGATCTATAATTTATGCTAAATTGAATGCATCCTAATTAAAAGTAGAAAAAATATGTATAAAAAAAAAAATGGTACTGACTCAAATTTAACTTTTTTGTTTTTATTCTGGGTTCTTGGCTTTAAAAGGTTTAAACATTTCTACTCCAAACTTATTTTCTGTCATTCCTGTTCACAATGTTTGGGTCCATAAAACTGCAATTGTGCCTGCAATGTTCTCCACTGCCTATTTGCTCTATACTTACTCTCTGTGTACTTGCCCGTATACAGCTTAGTACATAGTTTATCACCACTATGTAGTTCACACGGCCACTAATCTGAAAGTGTTTGTTTTTAAACTAACAGGGCTTCAGAAACCGAACAAGTCATAAAACAAAAGTGCAGGACAAATGTTGTTTTAAGCACAAAGGTACATACATATATTTCACAAGGTACATGCCTTTCAGAAGGTAGATTGCCCAAGAGAAACACACTGGCGTCAGCTGGACGCTCAAGATGAGGCCCAGCGTTTGCTCTGTGCTGCTGGAGGGAGGTTACACGTGACACTAAGGCCGATCTGGTGACAGTTTCTGTCTGGACCACAGGCCCTGACTTTGCCCTCTGGCCTGAGAAATTCCCCCAACAGGGAATTTGAATGATCTCAGCACCTCCCTGTCAAAGAGCGACCCCTTTTGGCTGACAGATCTGCAAGAATGCGTCTAAGAGGGTCAATCCCAAATAGCACGACTCAACCCAAGAGTGGCGAGCGGTTTAGCCATCCGCGGCTTGAATTACAGTTAGGAGGACTGGGTCAAACTAAGCTGTAAACCATGAATGGAAATAACTCGATGCTGCTGTGGAACACTTGATCACATTTTGAGTATTCCGAAGTCTCACATCTCTGGGAAAGATAATTAATCATTCCTTGTAATACATTTTAAGGTTCTAATCCCAAATATTTGTAGCAGTAACACTGATTTGCTCGTATCAATTTCAGTACTTACTAATGGCTTCCACAAACAAGTCGAAAAAGCGAAAGGGAAACAGGGGCTCTGGCAGTTCACGGAAAAACATCTTTAGCGCTCCGGTGATGACATGGATGTCCTCCCATTGGCTGTCGCCCAAGTCAAGCTCCTCCTCTGGGGAAAGAGAGACACAGTCAGAGAAGCCAACAGAGAGAATTAGAACAACAGTCATTTGATGAGGAAATTAAAAAATGCTAATCATTATGTCAACGTTAATACGCCCCTTGAGAGCCAAACACATTGTTCTGCTTCCATTTCAGTGCATATCAAACCACATTGAAAATCCTTATCAAACAATTTGTGGCGCCTAATACAAATGAAACACTTTATACCTTTCAGCTAAGCCTTTAGAACCTAAAATGATAAGGTGACATTTAGATGAACACTGATTCAGATGCTGGCCTTAAACCAACCACTGATGATTGATAATGACTGAATTAAACTTACCTTGATCAACTAGGAAGCGCAGTTTCTGGATAATGGCCAGATTGCCACTCACCCTGTATATCCCATCAGCCTCCAGGCCTATGAGGACAGAGGAAAGACATCTGTCAGTCAGTCAGCAAGGCACTACCGCAATTATTTCTTTAAAAGAGAACCAGCATTTCTGAGCTATACCTCGCTTTTCTACTTCCTCCACACACAGTTTCACAAATTTGGGCACTGTGGTCCTTTCTCGATCGCACAGGGTCAGCATGTGACATCCAAACACTCGGTCTGTGAAAAATATGAATAGTATATAAAGCTAAATTAGCATTTGCTAGCACTTTGTATTACAGAGTCCATGTCATACGTGTTAATTTATTCATATTAAAAGTATCCATGCAATTATTATTAATAAAAATACTAATAAAATAATGATTACCATTACTAACACTTATAATAATAATTCTAACAATAATAACAGAGCTCTAAATTTAATGTGCTAATTTTGAATAATAAATGTATTTAAAACAGCATCTTAAATTATTATTAATAATATTACTAATATAATATTTATTAACTGTATCAATGGAAAACAGTAATAACAATAAGTAGCATAACGATTATTAATAGTAGAGCTGTCAATTTAATGTGCTTATTTTGTATAATCAATTACAAATAAACTTAATAAAGAAACTTCACGGAATTGTTCACCCAAAAATGAAAATACCTGCATTCTTATGAAATAACTTCTTTTATTTTTAACATTAAAAAAAAGTTTGGAATGACATTAGGATGAATAAATGTTAATAAATCTAGATTTTTGAGTAAAAAAAAAAAAAAAACCTTTACATTTGTGCATCTCAAGGCACGAGACTGAAAACAAATATTTATGGTAATTATGTAGCAAAAAATATATATATTTATTTTATCTGTCTATTCAATCACAACAATATCTTATATTCGGGTTATTTTTTAACAAATATCTACAATTTATCAATGATTAATTAATCAACAAATAATGTAATTATTATTATTTTTAATGACTGGCACTTATAAAAGCAATAAGCAATTACAAGCTGCTTCAAAAAATAATTACAGATTAAGAAGTGCTCAATAGGCCTGCTTTTTTAAGGACACGTAATTATAAGCCCTATAATATAACGTGTCACCCAGGAATTTCACAGCTGAAATGCATAACGGAATGTTTTGAGGCAGTCATATTTCAAAGACGGCCCACAAAAGATCAGAACGCGCCATAATGAGCAAAACTACAGTTGTCAGAGCAGAGGTGCAAGTGTCCTCATCATTTGGATTTCTGAGTTCATATAGGACCAGGCGAGCTGTCCCAGAGGCTTCTGGAACATCAAAGATGTCCTGCTCTCATTTCGGCACCCGCAAGGAGCGGGGGGAAGTGGCAATGTGCTAAATGCATAAATGACTGCAAGCAAGCCACCTTTGCATACAAATGCACAAATGAAGGTTTCCTAGAGAAATATCAGGCAGGAGGGGCATTTCTAAATAAATTACTTTTTAAAAAGCGTCGGTACAATATGGAATGATCCTAATTTGGAGATGGATGTTTAGCGGGCTAGCTGGCCTTGGAGCTCTGCCAGAGATAGCTGTGTTAGGGGCCACCTGCGCTACTCTGTTAATCCCACAGTAGTTTTATTCATTCCCTCAATATTGTCCTCTTTGATCTCCCATTTACCCCCACAGATACTACATTAAAGGGTCTTTTTTGACACCAGAGGAAATTAAAGATATCATTACCTTCATCCGAGGGTTCCAAGTATGCTTAAAATATCCTTTAATGTTATGTTTGGTGTATGCCATGAATGGAATATATTAGTTACAGTCTTTAAGATTCAGCGTCAGGAATTGCTTGTTGAAATGTTATAATGTGTAAAGGAAAAAGAATGCCTTGCTTCCTTTTTTTTTAAACTGGGTCACAGTTGTGTTTAATATGGAAACACACAGAGCCAAAATAAACGAATGTCCTAAGATTGCACATTCATATGTCATCACGTAATATGTAACCAGTAATTATGTAGCATGTAATTATGACTATTAACTGGGCTACAACTGGGCAAAGTTGTTAAATGAATAAGACTAAAAAAGATGAGAGTTTTTGAATCTGATAGTCAGCGAAGAGATTAAAATTGTAAAAAGATGATTTGGACAGTTTCCTGAAATATTAACGTTCCCTAATTATATACGGTAAAAAACTGTAAAATGCTATTTCTTGCTAAACATTACAATATTACTGAATGTACAGTTTTTGGTAGCAAAAACATGTAATCTAATAATTTACATATATATTTATTCACAGAATAATCTGTAATGTGACATCACATTTTGTTTTATTCTTAATATTATTTATTACCAGTTGCCGGTAAATATGTATTGCATTTATTATTGTGTAATGTGTTATCAATTTGTATGATACATATATTAAAATTGACCTCAGCATATGGAAAAGCTATGCGTGATTGAATGTAAGTTGTTTGCATTTTACTGTACTTTTTACAGCCACAGCTGCCTTTTATTCTTATTATTATTTCGTTTTCCAGTGTATTGTGTGGAGCGCACATGGCGAATGCTTCACCTTTAATAAGGCCTTTCTCCTGTAGTGTTTTCATGGAGGGCCGTCTGGAGATGAACTTCTTCAGTCTGTTCTTAACTCCATTCTTGTCGGCGCTGTCTGAGGCGCTGTAATTCAGCTTGAACACTGTGCGGGGGATCAGAGGAGACACAGGAACAATGCTGTCACTGAACACTCGCCACATTCTTTTGAGGCTGTCTTTGTGCAAGTCCTCCTCATGCAAATAAGACTGTCTCCTTTCTCCACACTGCTCAAAAGCACATCAGAAACACTACTTCTGCTGAAATATTCTCCAGCGTACGTGAATATCTCATTTCATAGCATTTATTTATTGATTCCGGCCAGTGTTAGTGTCAATATTACAACATCTTCACAAGTCCAGTGATTAGTATGTGACGAGCACAAGCTTGGAGCTACTGCCCAGTATTCAGTACAGTACTAAATTAATTCTCTTTGATACTCATTCGGGGCAGAAAATGCTGCAATTACCAATGACAGAAGCGTTTGGAGAGTGAAGTAGCTTGTAATTTATAATAATGATTGACAGAGAGCAGACTGACTCCCTCTCACTCAATATCTCAACAGAGTTCAGAACAGCCACGTATAATGTCTGAAATTCAGCTTCTGTTGGTCTCTGTCTCGTATGGTGAATAATGCAATGAGATGTGCTAATGTGTCTGTATTTTACAGTCGTCATGTTAAACGCGGATGTTCTCACTGTAACGCTGTCTTGCGGTACCCAAACTGCATGTGGTCAAGGTGCTGCTGTGCTTCCTGTTCAAAATGTGACCACAACTGCACTGAGAAAAAATATTGTACAAAAACAATCCCCAAAATCAAAAGAGATAAATACACATACACACACACACACACAAAAAAAAAAAAAAAAAAAAAAAAAAATATATATATATATATATATATATTACTTGTATATAGAGATTTCATTTTTTTTTACCATTACAATATTTATTTATTTACTTAGTAATATTACAAAATATATATTCATAACAAATTAAGTAAATTTTTCTGATATTTTTTTATTTGCATTGTTTTCAATAGATTCTCATTTCTGAAATCGAACATTTTAATATATATATATATATATATATATATGAGAATAAGTGCAAAAAACATGTTAAAGTAAAATAATATATCCTAAAATAAAGATTGTATTTTAATCTTCTTTTGATTTTGGGGTGAAACGTGATCTAGATAGGTTTGGTGAACAGACCGTATCATCTGTACAGCTAAACTCATGAATGTGGATATTAATCAGTGGTGAAGTGAGGCTGCGGCCACGAACACACTCGCTGTGTTGATTGCCAGTTATCACCCCTCTCCCTCTCTCTCTTTCACACACACACACACACACACACACATGCATGTTACTCACTGATGGAGCGTCTGTGTTCAGATTTGGTCTCTTTCGGTTTAGGTTTGGTGGGTTCACAGGTGGGTCTGGGCAAGCATTCTATGCTGTTGGACCTGTGCAGGGCTGCTCTACCACAGCTCTGACCTCCAGCTCCACTAGACTGCACCACAACATTATATTAAATATTCATCAATTAGATGCAGAAATAACATCAAAAAAATTTGAAGTATTTGAAGTATTTATCCCAGTGTGAGATGTTTAGCTACTGTACTTATGCATTAGTGTAAATTTAACCATTTACTTATCTATCCATATTTTAGAAATGTAGTACTTCATATATAGTGTAAGTAAGACCCATAATTAAATTGCCCAATTAATACTTGCTATTGTAAACATGTATGAAAAGGTATTTTGTCTTTTAGCAATTAACTTACCAGACTATCCACTGCTTTCTTGATGGCATCATGCCATTTACAGATGGTTGGAAAGTGATCAGCCTGCAGCAAAAACTCATGACCGTTTGAGGTGGTTATCTGTTTGGAAAAAAAGAGAGTTAAAATGAAAGTTTAAAAGTGGCAAACAACTAAACAACTAGCACACCCCCTGCAAATAAGAGACAAGTATTAATAATAAAACTGTACTAGATTACAAATATAGAACTGAGTATTGCAAAATAGAACAATATTTCATTGTTTGTTTTTTCTAACTATAATTGTAACCAAAGAAATGTTAGTTTCATGATGAAATGAATACCTTTAATCAGCAAGGACACATGAAATTGGTCAAAAGAGAATTTCAAGATATTTATAATGTTCTGTTTCGAATAAATGCTGTTCTTTTAAAAGTTTTATTCATTATATACCCCTGAAAAACTATAGAACACTGAAAAATAATATTCTCCTCAAAAATAATAAGCAACAACATTGCATTCAACATTGAGTATGATAAGTAATAAAAAATGTTTCTCGAGCACCAAAACAGTCAACCAGTATATTAAAATTATTTCTGAAGAATCATGTGATTCTAAAGACAAGAGATGAGGAATAAATTACACTTTAAAATATCTTAAAATATTTTCAAACAAAACTAAACCAAAACTTTTTTTTTCACATTAAAAGCTAGAAACGCACAGTCAGTAATAAGCATTGTGGTAGATCTCAATGACACAATTACATAAACAAACAATAATACTAAAAGATGGAAAGTGAGAAATCTCAGATGGACTAAGCCTTCTGACAAGCTGTTAGTCTGATACATAATTAGAGTTATTTCTCGAGACTGCCATAACATCACATGGCACAGTCGCATAGAATAAGTTGCCTTCCCAGAACAAATGCAAGCAAACACCAACGCTAAGGTCAGAATTGTCAAATACTGTTGCGCAGAACAGATACTTCTTATTTTAAAGAGAGCTGACACTGCATATTTCAAAAACCTAAAATCATTTTAGAGTGGTCAGTCTCTAAAAATACCAGACCGGATCACAGAATACATATCTTCCTCCCCCCATACAGTCACTCCACATAGACATCCAAAGTTTTTGCCCATTTAAAACAGACTTTTCTGACTTTGAGAGAGGGTGGCAGGGGGAATCAAGCAGTCTCTTTGGGGATGGAGTGAATATAGAGGGAATGGTTAGGGGCACAATTCTTGTCAGAGTGCGTTTGCGATCCCTCTATTCTTCAGACTGGAACATCCGAGGGAGCATGTTTGTTCTGAAGCTCCTTCTTTCCTGGAGGGTGCCTGCGGACATGACAGTAATAGTTTGTATTGGGGTGGACTTGTTGGAGTACTCGTTGGCGGTTTGAACGCGTGAAACAGATCTACTTTAATGAAGGATATTTTTGCTGCAGGTCATCAGAAACTTTCAAATTGCAGTTTGGTATCTCTTTCTGGTTTTGCTGTGGTACAATGCGTGAGCTTGTTCAAATCGGTTCGACAGATATATAATGCATGTGACGATATTCTTTTTTCTCATTCTTTTCGGACAGCGGAAATTAAAGGAACCGTATGACGTATTGCCGTTCGACTTTGATTCAGAAAGCGCAGTGATAATGTTTCACAACCCAGCACGCAATGTAGCAAATAATTCAAATAGTATCTCAAAGCCAAACCAGCCTTAATAAATTCAACACCAAAGCTCGATTAAGTTAAACTGAAACACATTTTATGTCTTTCAAAATAACTCATCCTGTAAATCAAGCTGTTTCAAAACCAAACGTCGCATTGGTCTTTGATTTCATGAAGATTATCTGAAAGCGTTGGCTGATGAGTCATGCGTTTTGTCCATTCTGTTTGAAAAAAAAGAAAAAAAAAAGATAATAATCTTTCTAACTACCCATTGCTATATTCACCAATACCTCCCTAGAATCAGGCTCTCATAATTTAAGCTATGCTTCATCTCTGCATGTGGTGATGTCCATGGAACAGAAGGGCCCATAGATGTAGTGCCAATGTTAGTAGCATGCACATATATTTCTATGGACAGTTACTGCTGTTATGGACAGCTTACACAACATACCTTAGAACAATTTTTACCACTGTTTTGATGAGGTTTATGATTTTCATCTATCTTGTTCTAACATCATCATTTTTTTTTCTATAGAAATAGGTACTTTTTTCAGTTTCTGCATAATTCTGTATATGACATAATAAACCTTTAAAATAAGTTACATATTCAACATACAGTCCTGTATTTAACACTGGTGACGTTAACCTTCAGTATCTTTTATTGCAGATAGCCTGGATAGTCTGTTACACTCTCATCAATGCTGTTAGGAAAAAAAATACACATTTAAAAATGTTTTGAAAGAATTTTATTGGTTAGGAAAATGGCAAAGTGGCAGAGGAGCTGATTGGAAAGCAGGGACTGGTGGAAAGTTTTGTGCTGCAAGAGTGGAAATAAGAAAGAGTATAACATAAAAGCACTACGCTTTTAATCACACTGTTTAATGAGGAGGAATTTGAATATCTGGGCTCTCACTTTGACTCTTCATTAATGTTTAATTATGCAGAGCGGTACAAAGACCAGAATGCCATTTGTGACTTAACATTTGTGTTTTGCTGTTAAATTAAACATTAATTTGAAAGCTACATAAAGACACAACTCAACTTTGAAGCGCTTTAGATAGGAGGGTTAATTATCTCCAATTTTCCACAACTCCTGAGATGGGTCTGGCTAAGAGAGCTATCGGCTTCCCAGAGAAAACAAAAGCAAAATCAGAGAAAATGGAGGAAGATGCACTGCATTTCCCTGATGCTTTCTCACGCACAATGTTTAATTCAATGCTTCAGACTGCATAGGCCAGATTAAAAATATTAATAATAACAATGACAGAAACAAAATCTTTGTAAAAATGTTTCACGAGTGGGAAATGCTGTTTCTGTAACCTACATTTACCAGATTGCAATTTTAAATGAGCAAGCCATTCTCGTAAAGGATTGAACCATCAGTAGATTTGATTAAAACTGTGAGCTGTAGCATGCAAATACAAAAACTTCCACAAATGAACAGCTGAACTAAAAGTTGAAGTTGGAAATAATGGAATAATAATACAGATGCAAGCAGGACCAGTTGTCACACTGGGAAGATGTCACAGGGACTTTTAATGTGTTCTTTCTAGCAGTGGTTTTGTAGGTTGGCTTAAACAAGGGTTTCTTAAATTGAAAAACAAAAAGTGAGTTCTTTATTTTTCCTGAGCAAGAACTATTTGTCCTAAGACACTGTAAATCATATGCTCTTGCTAAGAGAGAGACATTTTGCTGCTTTAATCTCTTTTGTAATCTGCTGTCTGAATCTCAAATCCTTCCGTTCGCCCCATGATTATTACCGAATATAAAGTATATTGTTTTGTTATGAATACTGAAATTAATGCACAATACAATGTAAGCAGCTTTGAGAGCGAGCAAATACCTTTCCCTCAACTCTTTTGCAAAGTTGTCTTAAGAAAAAAGATTGCATGATCGCAAGCTTAGAGGTACAGTAATATATTTCATATCTAGGCTACAGTAATATATTTTGCAAGTTTTTTTCATCATCTCAGTGTCATTTATTTTTAATACGTAAAATGTTGTTTATGTCTTTTGTTTTATATCATTGACTCAGATAATATTGAAAAAAAATAGTTCATTAAAAAATGTATATGATAACTATTTCAAATAACTGAAAATTAACGATTTGATCTGACTTCAATTTCAAAAACAGTGCATTTTCAATTTTGTCAAAATTCTGCAAAAAGAGAAAAAACATTACTTAAGTATATGTAACTAGGGTACATAAAATGCTATACTGTATGTAGTTGCGGTCTGAAATTTTTGCTCAAATTATGTTGATCAATATGAAAAAAAATCAGATCACATTAGATTTTTCTGCATTTTCATATCCGTAAGTATTTTAATAAGAAAGGATGACTAATAATAAAATAAAAAATAAAACAAACAATAATTATAACGCAAACGAAAATTTCAGCTTATGTGTACAATGACTTCGTATTAAGTTATAAGTTCTTCTATTTAAATAAAATAAATAAATGAATAATTTTAGATGTGGTGGAAATGTTTTATAAATAAATGCTTGCTTTAAAGCTTTAAATTTAATTAGAAATCTTAACTCACATCTCTTTTCATTTAAATTCTCTGGAGACAAAGAAACAATGTCAAATTTTAAAGTACTTTTAAAGACTGATCCTTCCAATTGTGTTGTCCTAACATTGCTCACAAAACGTTAAATATGCTACATCCCTGCAATATAATTTGGATCCAATACATTTTGATAGAAATGACAACAAAGTCCAGCGTAGAGTGCCCCACTGCTGTGACAGTCAAGTTAAGGCTGTTTACATATACCACAATGAGTGACAATCTAAACAACATCCTGTAATTAGACAATACATCACTTCATTAGCTCAATTCTGTAAAGTGTCCTCTCAAGAGCACGATACTTAGTGGTCCTTCTAGGCAAGCCATTCGAAGCGTCAGATCTCTCCTGCTCACTGTAGGCCTGTCAGTCTGTCATAATCTGCAGTAAACATGCCCGAAAGGTGCCGCTTACATGAGACACGAGATCTGACAGTGTCTGGCCAAAGATTTTCACTTCCATGGACAGTTCAGGAGACAGCTTATGCACGTGAACCACATGCTGCTTATCACAATATCCTCCGCTGGCCTTGTTCCAAGTGGTGCAAATTGGTTTATAATTGTTACTTATTCTCTGGACACTTTTTGAGGAAGGATTTATTTTATGTTCTTTTATTTTTGCCGTGTCTGGCTGACTTCAGTCAAAGATTCCCCCTTTTACTATAATGTTATGCTTTAAAAACATAATCCTATCCACTTATACTTTATTGTTGTAGTTTATGACACACACAAAGAGAAAATGTAAAACTACAGGTGAACGGACAGTGTAATGGTTTGAGTTTTAGCTCTGCTCTCTCCAGCTTGACGCCACATGCCGACATATGATATTTCAATCAGCCTCAGATGTTTCCTCTTGATTCTCAAACACTCATGCCAGGCACCTATTGTCAATAATACGAGACAGTTGTAAGGTCTTAGTGCACTCGCTTTTGTGTAACAGAATTGCTGGATTTGATAATCTTTTTCACGCAGGTGACGCAAACGCGGACACGATGAGACTTGGATTTCCATTGTCTGACTTTTTGTTTCCTGCTGTATTGAAAACTGATAGGCTGTGCGGGAAAGATCTTTGATTTTCAGGATGAATGTTGTGGAAGATAATGCTTTTCCGTGGGTTGTTTAGTACAAGAAAAATAATCTGTGTTTGGTTTGTTTCTCACAGGTAAGATTTCTGTCATCGTTTGCTCTCCCTTATGCAGTTATAAACTATAGATGTCTTTCAGCTGCAAAAAGGCAAAAGCAGATATGTTTATATGTTTTAACTGTTTTTGTTCATACAGTGAGTCAATGGGGTCCAAAACGAAGTTAAATAAACAGACTTGTAGGGAAACATTAACCCACATTAGCTTTAGTTGTATAGACAAATAACTCCCACGTTTTTGTTTTCCATAGCAGAAAGAAAGTCATACAGGTTTGGAACCAGTGTTGATATTCTTAAAAAACTAAATAATAATAAATAAATAAATAATAATAATACAAATAAATGTATGCTCAAAAATGAAAGCTAACTATAAATAAATATTAACAATAAAATAATAAATAAAGGGACAACCAGAAAAAATGCAAATAAAATGTAATAAAAGAAATGAAGGTAAGTAAGAGATGGCAGAATTCAAAATTTTGGGTGAACTATCCCTTCAAGAAATTATTAAATTAGAAATGCAGGATCAAGTATAATGATTTTAGTTCTGTGTTAGGTTTGATGTGATTTGCATACATGCTAGAATCAGTTGTTTCAGAGGGCTTCCTTTAAAAGAAACATGGTGTTTTCAGCAGCTCTAGAGTTTCATCTGTGCGTAGGAAAACAGATTTAGTTTTGTGGGAGCCTTGAAAGTGATAAATGCATATTGCTCCCTGAGTTCATAACCCTTTTAAATGAACCAGAAAGGCTGTGTGAGTCAAACCACTGAACAACAGCATGACGAGAATTTCTAGTGAAGGAGATTCTTAGTTCAAGAAATGAAGAAGTGCATCTTGATTTTTACTAAATACCTCACATAAAAAAATGTTGTGTGCTTTGCCGCATGTCACAGAAGAATAAAAGAGTCAGTGACAGTGAAGACATTTACAATACTGACAGCAATACCAATAATTGGATTTATGGAAAATAAATAAATAAATAAAATAAATAAAAAATGCTTACAGACCCCAAACTTTTCAACAGCAGTTAATGTCAAAAGTTATATTCAAGCCCTTTGCACACTTGTGCACAAATTCCAAATTTATGCCCATTTTAAATGTTAATTTGATAAATGCTAAATACAGCACTTCCGACGTTGCGATTGCAATTCGAGGCTGCTAAGTTTCAACTGATAAATGCTGTAATCCTGGTATTAGTAGAGATATAAGGATCTGCACCAGCATTTAAGGTTAATATCGGCAGTGACAGAAGCACAAAAAGGAATGAAAGTCAACTCCAGATGCTTAAGACACTGATCAAAACCTCCAATGAAAGAACGTGAACTTCCTTAATCACAACTATCCCTCATCTGACACAAGTGTTTTGTCTTGCCCTAAGCCGAACAGATCTTCGAGACCTCGGCTGAATGCCTCACAGATTGCAAATCTAACTCTCCACGCTGCTGAATTAACGAGCCTCCACACTAATTTCTAATCCCGGTTGAGGTTGATTGACAGCGGTGGCAGACTACGAAATGGCTTGGTACCGTCATTACAAGCACTTTTTCTGTGTGAGAGTTTGGGATTATTTAAGATTACTGTTTAATGCCTTTTTAATCTCTCCTGCAGAAAAAAAAAAGATTTCTGAGCAAAATACTGGACAGCAAGTACAGTGGCAGCGATAAGATATTATAAGTGCGCGATGAGATCGTGATGAAATCGGCTTTTTATCCTCTCTGCGCCTCATTATGTGAGCTAACTCTGCTATCAGTTTATTGATAAGGGTTTGGAGAAGCCAAAACACCAAAAGATTATCTCGCTTTACATAAATCCTAATGAAAAGTCTTCATGACAACAATGACTGGACAGAAATGTAAGGAAATGCTTTTGGATGTTAAAGAACTCCGAACCCTGAAAGATCTATCCAGGCATTGTGTGCAGATAAAAGGCCGTATACTTTTACTTGAAGGTTTTTGAGAGGTATGACACCAGCCTTGGAGGCTAAGCACTTGGGCTTCTCTGTAGACATTTCAATCCCTTGAGACCTCATAAAATGCATTTAGCAACTTGGTTAATCTTACAAAGTTTGAGCTTTGAGATAGATTATTAGAGATGAAGCAGGAAGTCCGAGTTGTCTTCTCTACCAAGATGTAGGCAATCTACATTATATACTAAGATTCAAGTCCAATTATTAGCATTTGCAGAGTTTTTCTTGCTCTAATGGATGATAAACAGATGAAAGGATGAACTTTGGCTCATCGCGTCCCACTGCCCTACCTGAATCACGTTTTTTCGACTGGATTTTTCTGTTGTCCACTCGATTATAGCCCCACACAGATCCACACCATCTGGTTTACCACCTGGTTTCTGTGGAGAAAGTACAATTATTTGAACACATTTGCCAAGCTATTAAATAGAAACACCACGTTTCTCGTGTCTCTTACGTGACTCCGAGAAATAATAAACAATTGACGAGCACAATGTTTTGGTACAGGACAGATCTCCTAATATTATAGAATAATAGATAGGAGATTTTCACATTTATAGTTAAAATGCTTTGCATGCGTGGGACAGAAGTAATACAAAGGCTCCACGTCAGTAAAGGGGCTTTTCATACAGTCCTACAGTTTTAATGAGGTGGCAAAAATACTTAACTTCATCCTGATGACCTCTGTGTGTATTGGCCATAGAAATGGCAGAGAGCTCGAGGGCTTTATGGCCACTTGACCATGAGTGATGTTGAAACTAATATGAGTTGACCCCATCGATGGCCTCGACATACCATTTAAAAGCATGACAGGCCTGCGAAGGTAGCAAAGCTCTTCTCATCCGAACCTCCTGTCTCTATCACACCGACATGCTGCTCAAATCAGCAGAATAATAATATGGCTGGAGAGTCCCATGCATGACGGGTAAATATTTCTTTTTTCAGCAGTGTTTTAAATAGTCTGGGATCAAAGGCGAAGTTAAGAAGTGAGACAAATATGGAAATCATTATGCTTCCCCACCCAGTCGCTAACAGTTATGCTGCTTAATGCACATCTGTAGCTATTCATTAAATTCTGCTGTTTATTTTATGTTTCAGTTTCATGATTTTACACATTTAATTATTGTGTTATAAAGGTAGGATTTATCTAGTTGACATATATATATATATACAGGTGTAGTTGCTCTGTTTGTTGGTGTGTGTGTGTAAATATGTGTTAAGGTCTTACCAAATTTGCCACGGCTTCTTGTTTGCTCTCTTTGTAGAACAATAGTTGATTGGAGTAAAGAACAACCCAGGTTGAAGTCCAGTTTTTCCTGTGAAAATCATCTTTAAAATCTCAGTCTTGTAGACAGACAGAGAACAACAGATACACTGATTGATTTATTGATTGATAGGCAGACAAACCGTAATTTCTTTCCTCCTTCAGCAATTTTGGCTTTGTTCAAATATTCTCCTTTTAAAATACTCTGTAAAGAGTACACAAAAACAAAAAACTAAAAATTTAGTCTTCCAGAATTTAAAAACTACAACTTAAAAAATGGTTTGAAAACAGTCTGGTTGGCTGCTGCACTTTCATTTATTTTACTGGTTAAAAACATAAAGAGGTTTTGAAACCAGGCTTTAAATGTATTGTGGAATGCAATGCTAAACACTTTACACAGCTCAGATTTTAGCTTTTCAAAATAATTATAATATTATGAACTTTTGTGAGCATAAACCAACTCCAAATCCAGTTGTGGTAATGGAGGAGGTACGACAGATCATACCTGTGGCCCAACAGAACCATCAATGTTATGCTGAGACTGGTTCCTCCGATGACGGTTCATCTGAACAAAGAGCATGTGTTGCTAAATGAATATCTCTCACCCAATTAATATTCTGTTGTCTGATTGAAATGATGTACTGTAAGTTATGACCACTGTTTTTTGTAATATAAATCCTGTAATATATCATATAATGTTTTATGTATTTATTTATTGACATGTTTTATGCGACTTTCTATTAAACTACAGATAATTTATTTTCAGATTATTTGTTTCTCTTGCAGTTTTGTTTTGTTTTCTACAGTCACTGCACACAATTAAATTTACATGCATGTGTACAAGATTTTCATATTTGTAAGTAATCTAATCAGTTTAATAGCATGCATATTTTATATTCTTATATTATAATTCTGATTAAAATTCCAATTTGCCATTTTGGCCATTTTTAAGCCTCATAAAAATGTACAGACTACGACACAAAAAGTATTATAAGAGTAACAACCAAAACAGATGCAGTGCATGTTTTGTGTTGCCATTTTTCGGTTGGTTAAAATGGCTAGATTTTCACAGCAGTGATAGCAGCAGTACTGGCCTGCCCTCTGCTGTTCTGTATCTGTGTTTCTAAAAACAGCCAGTGCAACAGGAAGCTGCAAATTAGGTGTTCCATGTGGTACAGTTACCCACACTCCTGCAGCATTAATGTCCAGAATGGACAGAGGGGCATAAAATCTTTTAATTGGTCCTTGGCCGTGTGGTTGCGCTCATGCTTACAGGTTTCTGTAGTGTGTCAGGTTCTGGTAGGACCATAGACTTTGTCTGGCTGAGTCTCTCTCCAGAGCTGCTTTGAGCGCTTTTGATTCTCATCTGAACGGCTCCAGGAAGCACCATTGCTGGCTGCTTCTGCATTGCTGTGATAACTGAGGGAAAAAATAGCAATAATTCAAAATGTGTTGCTTGTCATTTTATTGGCTTATGAATGCATTTATGAATGCATTCCAGTGTGATTTTGTGTACATTTGTTTTAAAAGGCAGCTTATTTTAACTTGAGAACAGAATATCATTTTGAATTAGGAGTTTAATAGCAACATTCAAATCCACAACTAGAGAAAACACATATTTGTGTAACTGAACTTTTGTCTGAAAAATTGATTACTGAGATATATCTATACAGAAATGTAGTATTCAAATTATATATTGCCCCTTATATGTTATTTATAAATGGATATATATGATAGAGACTACATTTGGTTGTTTTCTTTGACATATTTGAATATTGTGTCATTATCTATTTCACTGTACTGTATGAAGACAAAGTTTAGGGGACAAGGTAAAATCTCCATAGTAAAATCTGTATATGTATATATGTTAATAATGTTTATGTTTATGACATGATTATAAATTATATATATATATATATATATATATATATATATGAAGTTTATTTGCAAAAACACTAAAAAAACACTCTCAGAAAATGCACTCTCACACAGAAAAAACTTAGTTTTTTCACATTTTCAGAAATCATGTTTCTGTGTGTGTGTTAGCTGTTTATGTCATTTATTTTTTAATCTACTGAAAAAAGGTGTTACAACATGTATTTATTTATTTAATACTGGTCTGTCATTTATATTTACTTATATAATATTAACATGGCTTTTATATTACTTGTAATATGCCCAGAGTTATATGCCAAAGTTACTACACATATAAAAACATATAGGCTACATTGATTTATATGGACCAGATATATTGATTAACAAATGAAATTGTTCTACATTGTATATGTTTAATGCATGTTTTTACTTTACAAAAATATAATTATATATTTCATATATAGAAATTTACATATATTACATTTGCACATGAGTAGGCCTGGTGACAACTTCCCTGTGTGACAACTAGCCCCGCTCTTAACTAGCACAAGTTGGTTTTGAAGAATTTTAAAATTCTTTCAAATGTATCTTTTTTTTAAAAAACACAACAACTTTTTTACCATTGCAGTTCAGTCACATTAATAAAATCATTACAGTTTTTCAGTATATCTGATCATCTGAAGACATGGACTGAATTCACTTCCTCATTCATTTTCATCTAAGCTACAACAACAATTTCAGCTTTTATAAAATGTTTTCATATAGTGATATATAGACTAAATTCTGTTGTTCTTTGACATTTTTCAATATTGCGTCATTATTTATTTTGCTGTCTGTAAGCAGATTTCTATGTCAAGGTTTCTTGTGAAAGTTTCAACACCAGTGTCATTGCACCATCGAGCGAAGAGTGGAGGAACTCATGTGTCATGTTTTTTTTGGGTTTTTTTCTCAGCATCTGAGCAACCATAACAGAAAAAGTTGACATGCTTTAATGTTCAAAAACATACTGTACATTACTGTATACTGTCCATTATTGTATCTCTACCCACGCCTCTCTCAAATGTGTCATTTTCTATAAAGCCCCTCCTTCCAACAAGCACAGCCTGCTCTGATTGGCCAGCTAACCCAGTGCACTGTAACGAGTTCAGACTGCACGATTTTCAAAGTAGTCGCATCACAGATCTTTTCACACTGCATGACTGTCTGGGGAAGTATCACTGTATGATAGACCGGCGACAGGGGCTTTCACACTGCATGACTTTACAATAGGAAGAGTCGCTGACAACTTGTCTCACTGCCAAACACACGCGAGAAGTGACATTTTAGTTATTCCATAAAAAATATTACTTAAATATTAATGTTTAGTTTGAATATCCGATATTCGATACAAAGATTGATTAAATACATGAACTTTTTAAAGACAAAACGCAGCACACCATGCTTGTCGTCACATAATCTGACCAATGAGAATAAAGTGAGTCGTCATCATGGCTTTCGCAGGCGATTTTGAGCAACTGCAGCGCCTGACCTGTGCGACTGCTCTCGTTTTGCTCTCGCGGTACTTTGATGGCACATGTGATCGAAAGGCGGCTGCAGCTCCGATCAAAGTCGGACAAATGATCTTCCCAGAATGCATTGTTTTGTAAGGAGGCAGCCGAGTTCTTGCGGCGCCGCATGAAGTCGAACACACATAATATCTTTCTCCATAATATTCTTTTTGTTGCAAATGAACACACATGCAATTTGTATGGCAAACATCTTTTGCTTGTTATCATTTTTAATCAATAATCCCAATATCCCAAAACCGTGCAGTCTGAACTCGGCAAGAATTGTGATGTGACCCTATCTCTCGCGTGCACACACAAAACGCATCAAGGCCCTTTACAGAGGACACAGAATCCTCTACACTATGAAACCCATTCATTTCAATGGCTTGTGCTGTATGCGAGCAAAACTCACATTTAAACAGTCAATAGCGAATACTTCAACTAGTAACAACACATGCTTACAGTCGCTGATTCAGAAGTCGATGATTGGATCAGCCTTCTCTTATAGATAAAACAAATCCTTTTGTGTGAGACTCAACCACATCATATGACCCGTTTAATTGAAATGCACAATGAAAAAACGTGATTCCTGTTCAAAAGTTATCTGTTTTTGCAAATGAACACTTCCCATACACACACTTAAAAATAAAAGGTTTCCTGTTTTGATAATTTGCCTTCACTTGTCAATGGTTTCGTTTAAAATAAGCAGATGACTTTAGCTAAACTCTACAGTGCATATATCACTAACAGACATGTTCTGTGTCACTACTGTTAGACAGTGACAATTCTGTCAACCACTAGTCTACTTTTTTTTTTTTGTCACTGTCTACACTCAGCATACAGTCACTAAACATGTCTTGATCAGTGTATAGATATTAAATTCAACGGCCATTTACAGAATTATGCCGAAATCACATTTTGTTAAGCATATTCTAATAACTAATTACAATTATATTTCCTAATTGTTTTAAAATTATTCTTTTATTTCATTTTATTACTATTACTTGACCATCGGAGGCAATGCAAAGACTCTTAAAAAAGTTCAGTGGCTGGTAAACCATGAAATCTACTGTTGCAATGATAGCACATGCTAACATGACAGGAAATAAATAAATCTTCAAAAAAAAAAAGTCACAACGGAAACAGTGCCACTTTCAGCCATGCATGACAATTAGCTTTTTTTGTTTGTTTGTTTTTACAGTGGTTTTAACAGTGGACAACTGTTTGCAATCTCCTGTGTATCAGGGAACTAAATTCCAGAAAAAGTTATATTTTAAGAAATTATTTATATTTTAAAGATTAAAATGATCAGTTCTGATATTGTGCCAGGGAAATGATTTAGTTCGCACGCAGTCAAATATTTTCATCAGGCATTTCGGAAACAAATTATGTTGAACCACTGACTCTGCATATTGTCGTATGTCAAGATCTATAATAATATTATGTAAAATAATGGCACACGCATGCATTTAAATGCATCTGCATAAAAATTGCTATGTTCTGCATGTAAAATAACACATATCTGTCCCTCTACATATCTTGTTTTTTACCTCATATGCAGTAAAATTGACAGAAATCTAACAGAAATGTTCACAGAAAATGTAAGCAACCATCAGTAAGCCTTCAGTAATCAGCTGACACCCAAAAAACATTTCTTTAGTCTCATCATCTCTGTTCATTTCACATATTCTATCATTACCCGCACTGCTGCTGCTGTTGAAAAAATAAAGTGGACACTCGTACCTGGTTCTCGGTCGTATTCCAAAAAAAAAACCCTGCTCAAAACCTGTAACAGGAAATACAGAGAAAAAGTGTCGTTTGGAGGAAGTGTAAGTCACATGTGACTCTCTACGTCTCTCAAGAAGTACGAGCATTAGTGCTTACATGGGGGTTCTGCTATTACACACTCTTCACTTCCTGAGGCCTGTCACAACAGTTTCAATCAAGATGGCTGATCTCACAAGAACAGATGAAAGGAGATCAGTAACATTTCAGCCTGAGACATCTCCATGTAGAGAGATAATGACGAGAATGGTGACCATTGGCCAGTTTTTGGGGCCAAATAACTAGCTTTTCATGTCTATATGCAAGTTGAAGGAATATATGATTGATATAATGCATTTTGTAAGATATTTTTGTATTGTTTTACTGTGATGACTGCCCACATTATATTGTTCTCCTAAACTACAGCAAATTTAAAATGTAATGATGATGTTTTTGTTGGGCTTGCTTAACCCTTTTTCTTTTCTCTTTCTCTTTTATGTCTTACCAGATCACTTGCAATCATTTTCGTTTGAGCTGAGTGTATAACTAACTATACATTTGGTGCACTGTGACCCTGTTTGGCTCAGTTCATACAGGAAATATTATAATAGCCTGTGGTTTGTAGCCCCCACCACCTTAACCAATTGAATTGTGCACCAAAGTAAATTAAGGGGCCCTAATTATATTACATGGGTTTTATGAAAACAAGAAAAGAAAAAGAAGCACATGAATAAACCTTTATTGGTGAGTATTAAATTAATTATTTAATTATCTTCTTAAAAAGATCCCTAATAGTGTGTGTATTGTAACAGCACCAATGTTTAATTCATTATTTAATAGTAACTCAAATAAGTTAAATAAAAAGGGTTAAAAATAAAACAATAACAATCTAATAGTAACTTATATGTCAAATGAGTAATAATTATTTAACTAAAAGGGTTCAAATAAAACGGTAACAATCTGAGGTTGATGTAACAGTGAGTGCAGAGCAAGGTTCAGCCACTAGATGGTGATCTTCATTTCATAGAGAAAACCTAAAATTATTTAATGTAAAATGCGAATTTGAGCTTTTTAACAATAACTCGTGATGTTCTGTTTTTCTCCACCTGTAACATACAACCAAAAAATGAATAAAAACAATACACAACCGCAACTGTGTAGTGTACTTGAAATCGGCCACTAGATGGAGACAAACACTCACTCACAGCATGAGAAGCTCATGTGTGCCACTATTTAGACCACATGTGCTTTCAGTTGGTTAGTTTTAATATGAATATTTTGTTTTATTAATATTTATAAATATTACAGGTTTTAAAAACATAATTCACAATAAACTGAACCGTGTGGGCTGTTAAGATGGCGCCAAAAAAATAAATAAAAAATCACATCAGATCAGAGCATGCTCAAAGAATTGCTTTATTTAGTGTAATTGTCTTATAGAGTTTTGAAAAGTTAGGCTACATGATAGCTGGTTAAATGATAGCCATAATATCTCAAAGTATCAAGGAAAATTTGACCCAAGTATTGCAGTAAAGTCTTTTGTAGAGCTTAAAGCAGCCTAAGAAGGTAATATGATACTATACCGAATAGGTTGCACGAATGGATTATGCATTGCAGATAAACCAAATCCCTATACCTAAACTCAACATCTACCTTACTAACTATTAATAAGCAGAAAATGAAGAGTTTATTGAGGTCAAAGTTGTAGTCAATAGTACTTACGTTATCTTACCTACTCTTAATGTTATCGTAATTGTTTCTTTCTTTGACAATTAATAATAAGCATTTGTTTACAGACAGTAAAGCTTGTCTAATTTCACTGGTTCTTAATCAAGATTTAATTTCATCCTTTTGTCCCCTTTTCTAAATCCCTGTAAAGACCTGTATTAATCATATTGGCAAACCTTCCCTCTTCAAAGAATGAAAGCGTGGACATGAGCTAATGTTTCAGCGTGAAGGAGGTGGGGGACAGTTAGACAGAAAGAGAATTAGAGGCAGGAATGAGCTGGAGTTCACAAACAATGTCAGATTGTATTACAGCCGCCGGGGCGTCACCCTGTGAGCGAGGTGCTGTGTGTGAGTGGGGTTAATCCACTGTTTATGAAACACGCAGGGTGAATAGCCGGCCCGGTCACACTCAAACTCCACTGCTGTGTGATGCATGTTTGCTCTGTCACTTCATCTTAGAGAGAGTGAACGGCTAAATGAGACGGAGAAAGAGAAGAGGGACCAAATGCTTTTTCTTTCTCTTTAACGTTGTGGACAGGTGACCTGGATCTTGATAAACAAGCAACTTTTGAAACAAAGCCCTGAGCAAATAAGAAGAGAGAGGTTTCAGAGAACACCTTTTGTCATGACTATTTTGAAAGGTGTTTAGGTCTAAGGCCAAGGCACAAGGCTCGGTTCCCATGTCTGAGTCTAGATTAAACCCTGAACCAGAGGTGTGTTAATCCCAAACAGCACCTCACATTGACAGAACTGGGGCTCTTTGATCAGACAAAGAGAAAGAGAGATTGAGTGGAGGAGAGGATAGAGAAGAATAGGATAAAAAAAAATAAAGGCCTTAAGTCCCAATCATTCATATAAGGAAAATCATGGGAGTATATATGAGTTCAACCAATAGGCAACTGCAAATCTCAAATACTGAAAGCCATTCCTTTTGAGCTTATTTGTACAATATATTACAATTTCATTATTGCTACCTATTATTATGATTTGTGAGTCAAGTGTAAGAAGCAGTGAATACAAGAAGTACTCTAGCATTCAAATTACTTAAATATTTTAAAATATATTATATTAATATAGTAATAAAAACAACAACATTACATTAAACTGTAATTATAATTTACAATATTGCTATTTTTACTGCACTGAAAACTAAGGAACCTGAATTATATAAATGAGCTGTATGAGAAAAAATGCTTGTAAATATTGCACAGGTGAGATTCTGTTAAAAAAAAAACTATGCAAATCTATGAAATATCGTCATTAATAGTGAATCATCAGTGGTAAGTGTTTGTTTTAAAATGCAGCCGAAACGAAGAGGGCTGTTGTTTCAATAGCAGGAAACAGAGCCCTCAAGTGAGTACAGACACGTCTACGAGGACTGGCGTGAGAAACTCCTGTTCACAAAACACACACACGTTCACTAATGCCCAGTTCACAGGCTAACATACATACAGTAAGCATGAATATATGACGAATAACAATCTGCTCCAAAAATGACTATTGAAATGTCACATAGAAATGCATTATATGTTAATTTAAAAAAATCTGTTTGTCTGTCTAGCTAGCTACAAGCCAGGTTACAAATAAAGGCTGACAGTATAATGCTGATTCTCCACTAGAGGACAGCAAAGCCAAGAACAGCACTGATGACACGCTCGTGACCCTACCTCTTTCCAAAAACCAGACTCATGGATGAAATCCATTTATATTTGATGTGTCTATGAGTGTGTGTTTTTATATGTAAATGTGTGAATTTTATATGTACATGTCAGAAATCATAAGCGTGTTTTTGTTAATATCCTGCCTTGTCAGGACCATTTACTCTCTCACAGTCAGCCTGCTGAGTCTCTCTCTTAACTTTAACATGAAAGGGGAAAGTGCGATACACACACACATACGCGCGCGAGCTCATGGAGTCTATTAAAGTCATCGGCCTCTCTAGTAAATGTCCAGTGTGACAGCGAGGTCACAGAAGGTCAAATCTCCTCAATGCAGCTCATCTTGTCACAGAAGCAACTTCTGCCTCTGACCCCCCGACAGCTTTGAACTCTGACCTCATCTTCTTAGAACTCTCCCTCTCTCCTCTTTAGCTCCTTTTTTATGAGCGAGCAAACAAAGCCGTTCTCTAATCATTGTCCGTCCGACTGGACAGGAGGTAGAAAGATATTATCATCTACATAAAAGGGCTTTATTCATCCATCATATGGCCAAAAACATGAAGCTAAAGTGCAGACTGCATTGTTGCATCATACTGGAAACTCCTATCTTGTCAGATTTCAAACGTTTTCAAATGTTAATTAACTTTATCACTAATTAAAAATGTGATGCAGTTTTCCAACTCCTCTTTCAGGTACGCGAGCAAAAGGACATGGGAAAAGCAAAGATGGAAGAGCTTCATGCAGACACATCCAGGAAGCATTCTATGGAAAAGAAAAGCTGGGAAAATGTTGCTGTCCAGTGACCCATCATATATACATTTCGCATTGACAGTGACAGTCTGAGAAGTGACAGCAAACAATAAAGTAAAGATGGGGTTGTGAAACTCTCAGGTCTCAGGTCTGGAGTCACCCGCATATAAGAACCAGCATGCACTGCATAAGAGAATTTGCAACACCTGCCCCAGACCTCATGCTGACCTCAGGGCTTCCTTGAATGCAAATCGTGGTCCTTGTAGCAACAGGTTTAGTCACATATTCTGTTTACATAAAATATTTACTTCATATTCCTGTTCCTGCTATTTTGTACAAAATACTTGTATGCTAGATTAATATAACTATTATATAAATCATAAATACATTTAAGGTAAATGTTAAATGTGTTTTTACTACAGTAAATAAACTAAAAAGATAAAATATATACATAAACAAAGGCATTATATTTTAGCCTATATATTTATATATATATATATATATTTTTTTATTATTATTATTATTATTATTTATAAATGTATGCAAATAGTTTGACTTCTAACTATGACAAAACAGTGTGTGTGTGTGTGTGTGTGTGTGTGTGTGTGTCAAGTTAGGGCACTACCTGCCCAGGTGTTAAACCTGATTGTCCCACCTGCCTCCCATAAACCACCTGGGGCAGTGGAAAGTTGTCCAATAGATTTGTGTCTCACTAAAATCTGCACAATGAGCGAATATGAACTGGAGAAAGTTCATGCTGACCAGCAAAATACACCATTAAATAACCTCCCTATAGACCTGAGTTATTAGGTCTGCCCTAGACAATAATTTAGGTCCAGTACAACAGGTCTCAGTAGTGCTAATAAAGATTTAAAGCAATTTTCTTGTACTGCAGGATTGTGTGTGTGTGAAGCAAAGTACAAGCTGTGCAGAGTGCATTAGAGCTCTAAAACAATGCAGGAGTTACTAAGATCACATAAGAGTTGTCCAATATTTTACAGACCAGTTTATCTGGCATCACACTTTACACATCAAATAGATAGAAAAAGTCCATAAATATGTAATAACCTTTCGCTTTTAAATTTAAAAGCTTTGATCTTTACCATCAGTTGTTTAAAGACACAGACAATCCATATTTTCCCTCAAAGTTGGGGTCCAGTCAACAAAATCAGGTCAGCAAAGGGGTGCAGAAGTGTTCACACAGATAACATTTACTTATTGATTATTGATTGCGTTAAATATTTCTCTTTGAGTCTCATCTGATCCATATTTGAGGGTCGCAACCATCCATCGATCTACTTTCTTGCATGCTTACTTCTTAATTCCTTATCATTATCTGACTGTTTGATGAGAGCGAGGAACACAATGTTGCAGATCTGCAATGAACGACCTGGGAGAATTTCAAGCATTGCTTGCTGATACATTATCATGTGTTACGATTACAGTGGGCAAACATCGAAATCTCTTGCACCTATGAGAGCTTTTAGGGTCATACACACACACGCAGGTGGTGTGTGAACTGAGAAGAGCTGTCTCTCGCATGCCTGATTGTTATTGTGGGCCCTGCTGGTGCACCGTTGGGCTTCTGCATTAATGCCACAGCGACAGGAAGCTAGATATTGTGTGAAACTCTGCGTGCCTTTGAGTTACGGCAGAGAGAAAAAACACACAGGCGTTTTCTCACTCACTCAATGGGCTTTTAGCGGATTAAAGGACGTTCTCTGCTTATCACAAACGGCAAAGCTATGTGAGCTGTGTGTTTAAGTGTGTAATTTATTATTGTGTGTCTGAATACCTGGAGAGAATGACTCTCTTCACTTTAAGGTCAGGCCAAGTCTGATTTTAGGTATGTGTGTGTTCAAGACTTTCTCAAGAAGGTCAGCCATGAGAACCAAATGTTGTAATGAACAACAGGATCTGAGCAGATCCTGGCAGGAGGCTTAGAAGTTGTTGGATGTTAATGTCACCTATTTTATATAATAATCGCGTGCAAAGTGTACTAGCATAGTAATTGCAATTTCTAAAAACAATTCACCCAAAAAACATTTTTTTTTTTCCTTTTTAATATATTTAAAAATGCAATTTATTCTTGTGACGCAAAGCTACATTTTCAGCAGTTATTATGCTACTCTTTACTGTCACATGATCCTTCAGAAATCATTAACTTGTTTTTTTGAAGAAACATTTCAACTATAATCAATAATAAAAATGTTATAAATCATAACTCTTGCTTTTAGGATTCTTTGATAAATAGAAAATAACATTTAATTGGAATACAAACCTTTTGTAACATTATAAATCTATTTATCAATAAACATCAATATACATTTTTAGAAAAAAAAATAGCTTTGTGTTAAAAAATATACCAATATTTTATCAATTGTTTATATATATATAGATATATAGATATAAATCCTGCATTTGTGTCACTGACTCAATCCTGCAATGTATTTTTATTTTAAGTTCAACTATTCCATTTACAGAAATATTCCTGGTAAGTTAAAGTCAAAAGATAGCATTTGTGACAATATCAATTTGCATTCTGTAAACTAAACAGTATTCAGGAGGCTTTAAAAGTATCCTTTCATATATCATATGAAAGTTATGAGATTTATTGACTTTACCGCAGTTATTTGGAAATGCCTTATATGCTCAAGTGTCACTGAGGAATTTAGTTTGGGTCTAAACATTAAATATTTGGTCTAAACATGACAAAAGCTATAACAAAATGCTTCTGATAGAGCGTAACTTGTTCTGAACCCTGAGCATTCCTCAAATTGCCCATACCTCCCTGTTTCTTGCAGTGCTTTATTGCTTTTCACACCTGCATCCCTCCGGCAATAGAGTGTGTCAGACTATTTGCCTTTTTTCACCAATGCCTCAGTCTGCTGATGTACTAGTGTTTGTGTGTAATCTCTTTCAGAAACTGTGTCCTTAAGTTATAACAACACATGATTGCACACTTCAGTTTTCCTCTCCCCGTCTCTCATAAAAGAAAGGAGAGATGTTGTCGGGCTAACCCCATCATTAAACATCTCAGGGCCCGTCCTGACCCTAAACAAAGCCCTGGAATGTTGTCCCACCGGCAGGAATGCTCAGGAACGAGGGGGAGGAAAGGAAAAGAACGAGAGAATGAATGTGTGAATCTCCTTTCTTCTGACCCTCCTGCCAAGCAAAGAGGGCGTCAAAATAAAAGGAGAGAAGGAATCGAGGGGCAGAGCAATAGGCTGCTTGTCTGCGCGTGAGAAACGCATTGTTGCGACACGGCTCCTGGCTAGCATTGCTAATCACAGGAATGACCGGAATGAGACGAACCGCTCGACATAAAAGAATATGCACACGGCCCACAGTTCATTTAGGCCCATCAGGCGACCCTCGGGGAACCGCAAACACATCAGAATATCTACATAATCTCAATGGAAACCTTATTAAGCTATTGTGTTACATTTGACAATCCACATGTCAAAGTAACTATAGCATAAACTTTGTACGAGACATTTGACCACCCTAGAACCTTTCTAGATATCTTAATACAGCCAATTAGCATTCTATTTTCAAATGAATTAATTAAGAAATGACTGAACGGCGCCCCCTGGAGTCACATATTTCAGTAACATCAGTGGCACAGTTTATGAAACCAGTACTAAACTAACAAATAGAGCAAGTCTGGGGTTGTTTTAGTCAATGAATAGTGTTAAAAATGTTTATGCCAGAGCTAAACTACTCCACACACTGCCTGTATGTGTGTAGTACAGTGTGTCTGCCGCCATCTCCAATCCCATCATGCCATTATGAGTGAGTGTGTGTATGAAATAATTATTTGGTATAGAGAATGTAGAAATGAATCAACTAAACATCTTACAGAATATATTTAATAATATAGTATTATTTATTTGTTGCATCATTTTCAATTCTGAAAAATATAGGCAAGTATATAATTAGGAAATACAGACTATGAAGGAAAAAAAGTCTCAGATTGCAAGACATGAAATCATGTAGTGTATACTACAACTTAAAAGTCTGAGGTCTTTTTTAATGTACTTTCTAAAAAAAAAATCATAGTAGTAGGCTCAAGCTTCCTGCACACCACATCAGCATATTATAATAATTTCTGATAGATCATGTGACACTGAATACTGGACTATCTTCTATATTCAGCTTTGATGTCACAGTAATACATTATATTTAAAATAGAAAACAGTTACTTGAAATTGTAACAATATTTTACAATATCTCTGCTCATAGTGACTGCATTTTGATCAAATAAATGCAGTCTTGGTGAGCAGAAGAGACTTTTCAAAAACATAAAATACAATTTTTCTGACTACTGAATGGTATATGCAATGGCAAGATATAGTGACAATGTGAAATATATAGCAGTGTTTTGTTTTATTTATTTATTTTTATGCAGTGGAAACAGGTTAATTAAAATCTAATCAACTTCGAGTTGCAGTACATTATGTTTGGCAATGAATGAATAATTATTATGTTACCAATAATTGTTTTTAGCACAACTATATCTGATAATCTTAAAACAACACTTGTGTATGAGGTCCTTTATCAGTGAGGCCTGGGGGAAGGGCTGTGTTTCATGACAACAAAGTGAAGTATATCGCTCCACCTGCCCTTACATCAGCCCTCAGGAAACTGTGTGTGTGTGGACTGTGATCTATGCCTAATCTGATTTCATCATTAAAACGCACATTCTCTCTTACTTGTGTCACGACCTCGCAAATATTTACAACCAGCACAATACGGTCCATCTGTTGCATGTGCATTTGATCTGATATCGCTCTATCAGAACTTGCAAGCTGAAGATTAAGAAATTTCTCTTTGTCAGAAGATCTCAGGGATTGTTTGGGTGTGTAAAGTTTATACTCTGAAACAAATGCAGACATAAACAATGAATGCTTTATGCGTTTGACAAATTCAGAAATCACATAAATATGTGTTACAATGTTAAAAAGAGCGCCAAAGGCACAAATCAAGCTGAAAAAGGATTCTGGTTAGATAAAAAGCAGTCAATTGTTTCTACATTTTCTTTTATAACTTCCAGTTCAGACAAACTATGATCCGAAGCAACGTCATCAGATTCGTTTCATTGTTTTAAATTGTTTAAACTCACACGCACACTGCCAAACGTCTATTTGTGTATGATTTGAACTACATGATACTATTTGATACAGATGTAAGATGCTGAAGTGGTGTAAGTGCATATTTCTAAGCCAAATCAAACACGTGGCATTATATTAATGACTGTTTTCGTTCAACACCTGCTCTGTGTATTTATCCACCATATTTGTCTAATTTTCCTTCCTCCCGCCGGCAAGGCTCACGTAGCTCTCTGTTATCCCTCGTTCACACGAGAGAGAGGAAAGCTGAAGCTTTCAATCACACGCTACACAGGAGAAAAATAACAAAATGAGAGTTGAATAACAAGAGTCAGGATATACCGTCGCTCCCAGACATGCGCTAATTCATTACAGAGAAACAAAACATAGCGTTAGCATGCTTTCATGAACGCTCCGTTTCTCACACTGAGGTGACTGAGACGTAACAAAGAATGAGAAAAGAACGGATGAACGAACATACGAGACAGGCCAATTAGCTAATTCACATGTTAGCCTAGCATATGACCAATTATAGTGTTTGAATAGTGAGGGAATTGAAAGAGACAAACTACATATAAAAGTGGATGGGCGAGTAGAAGAAAGAAAGAAGGAACAAGGGAAAGTGAGCTGATTGAGAGGAGGAGGGGGACGGAGAAAAAATGGAGGCGAAAGACTAAAGGAAGAGAGAGGGGGGTCAAGAAAATAGTGCGGTAAGATTGCTGATCCTAGATTAGGTCATGTCATCCTTATTAGTTAGAGAAAAAGAGAAAAGAACACAAGGGTGAGTGGACGGTGGAACACAAAAAAGAGTAATCAGTGCTCAGGGTTTAATCCTGGTCAACAAGTGAGAGGTAACGTCATAATGGCGGTGGATGAATGCCGCAGAGATCGGCTGTAATTTTCATAAAGACACATCGGGGTGTTTAAACGAGTGTGTCTGCACGCTTACGAGTACGATAAAGTTTAACTTGAGGTGAAAGTTAACAGTAGCTGTTTTGCGCTATTTGAGATAACCAGTGCAGCAGATAACACACACACACACACACACACTCACTCACTCACACACACAACTGATAACATCTTGGGATGGGATTTGAGACAATGAGGGTAGATTTGGGGGTGAGTGGGGAGGTCGAGGGGTGGCTTGGCAGGGGAGGGGTGTTATCTTTGTGTGTGTGTGTGTGTGTGTTTGTTATCTTTGTAAGAAAAAGGCCTTTGTCTATGTCTTGCCCATGCTTACACTGAACTCACATATGGACAATTATATTGGAAAGACATTAGATTAATATCTAGAGTTTCATATATGCTTCTTTAACTAAACAAACGCTTATGTACACATTACATTTATAAAAATGCCTTCATCATTTTCTTTTTCTTTGTTGTTTTTTTTTCATTATCCCAGATTTCAATCCTAAAATATGAAACTCCATCTCAGACGTGTGAGTTATCATCTTTGAATAAACATGATATACATTTTCACACAAATTGTCCACAGGCGTTGTTTTCACAGCCAACCATTTTGTCACACTAATGTTTTTCCCCCCTTTCTTTCATTTTATTCCAAAAAATGCTTCAAATGTAATTTCCTTTTCAGCCATTTCCATAATTTTCATAATTTTAGTAAACATACAGTAATATATAATTTAGAATGTGGTTAAACTGACAGTGTGCAAATGTTTTTAAAAAATGTGCATTCAATCAATTTAAATTACAATTTTTAGATCCAAACTAATGAGATGGCATTTGAATCCCATCTCATTAGTTTGAATTAGTTTGAATTCGTAGAGGATTCAAGGTGGGAGACAAAAAATGAAAAAAAATACTTTGAGATGCTTGAATTTCCGAAGTTGGACAGGGTTATTTAACAAATTAAATAGTGAGAGTGTAAACAAAATGTTTTAAGAGAGTTTATTTCTTAAAGTTCCAAGCATAATTGTTAATTGTTGAAACACCCATATATTTACCCAATATATATCAAACTGGGGTAAGCCTGGGAAAGTGTGCTTGTGAGTAAATCTGTGTGTGTGTGTGTGTGTGTTTAGTGGCTCTTTTTTGTCCCAGGCTGTAGAAAGCTACAGAGGCAGATCTCCACTGATAACAGGAGCCGGCACAGGAAACAACACAATAGCAGGAGACTGAGACAGACCCTGTAAGCAAAGAACTTTAAGAGAAGGACATTATTACGTAAAAAAATAAAGGTTTGTGAATATCAGCTGACTAAAAATAACAATAAAACACCCCACATGAATATTTGTGTCCATTTGAAAATAAGAACCATTTTGAGGAAGTCTAGAATGAAAAGACAATGCGCAAAAATCCAATTTTTTAAATGTTCCTATTTTACTTTCAGAGAATTGTGGTGATGAAATTAATAGCATAAGCATGTGTAATTTCATGTAGCAAATATGCAATTTATGTGCTAAATTTTGCATTGTCTTCGTAAGCTAGACATAAATAAATATCTAAACCGTGTCCCAGTTCCTTTAGTCTCTCGTGAGAGTCAAACACATCAATTTGCACTCAGAAAAGCACGAACAGAGAACTGAAGTGTGCAGAGAGAGAAAACGGCTCCTTTATTTTAACTTCTAAGCAGTTTCACTGCAAATTGAAGCGTGAAGACGACAGCACAATTAGCAGGCGCAGAAGGAGGGATGGGAATGAGCTTGTGAAAAGCTGAGTGAAAGAAAGGCAAAAGGATACAACTTATTTGGCGCACTCTTAGCCTCTCGAATCCCACCACCAATCTCTACGTGAGCGCAGACCTCGCGAAACATTTCAATCCAATAAAAACTAATGAGATGGCATTTGAATCCCAAAGGCAGAGCGGAGGAGGACAGAGGGAAAAAGAGACGACAGAAAGAGAGGAAGGTCCTGGAGTGAGGGTCTGCCCCCTGCAGATCATGCCATTCTACCTCTCGCCCCCTTTTTCTCGCCCGCTTTTCTCTTCCATTGAGCTCGGCAGACCTCGCCGTCTCTCAATTGGATCTTTTCTTTCCTTGGCTCTTTCTTTGCGCCCCTAATCTGCCGAGGAGCTGAGAAATACACTCATTAGCGAGAGGGAGAGAAAGAGAGAGGAGAACATATGGCTTTGACTTGCGATCATTCAAAAAATCCCTTGTCTTTCGCCAGTTAAATAGTTTGTCTGTTTATTGGCCTTCTCAGAGAGAGGAGCATATCTGAGAGCATCACAGAGAGGAAACTGTTTAAAAATGAAACACGCTTGAAGGAGAGCCACAACAATGATCCCAGAGCACTTCAGAACAAAGTCTTCCCTAGGGAAAGAAAAGCGTTTGAGATCGCAGAAGTAGAAAGGGGGGGAAAGCGACAGAGAATAATGTGTATGCCACCTGTAAATGTTTCTCTGACCACTAACATTATCAGGTTTCACTTGAAGTCCCCGGCCGATCCGGCGGATCCTTTGATCGAGGGAAAAAACCATCTGCCCAGGGGTCTGTCCCCTTGATTTCCTCTGTTGTTTTTTCTTTCTCGCTTTCTTTCCTTTCTTCTCCTTCACTTTAACTATTTTCAAACACGGTGAGAGAGTCGGTGTTAACGCATCTGAACTCCAGTGCTGTCAAAGGTTAACACACACACACCTGAAGGAAAAGCTTTTAGCACAGGTATAGGGAAGGCATTCCCATGAGGCCTTACTACAGCTGCTGGTTAACGGTGTTGTGACATGTGAGGACAAAAAAGGAGTCTCAACTTTAACCTGAGGACAACAAAAACCAGAGGGATGGATTACAGACAGGACCAAGATAAATATTTCACTTCTGAAAGAACTTTACTGCTAATGCTGGTACGTTGTCAATCAAGTGGAAGTCTGGGGCAGGAAGGAGCCATTTATGCCACAAATACACATTTTATTATTTACCATGAGCATGCTGCTAATCATCTTCTCAGATGTTTGATATATATATATATATATATATATATATATATCTGTAAGAAAAGTAGCCAGCTGCCCAGAAGAGCAGCCAAGTGCCCAGTGACGTTTAAAAAGTATCCTAGAATTCAACTCATGAATTTGATTAAATGAATAAAGAAAGTAACAAGTAACAACCTAACCATAACCCTATAGGTAAAGGTGGCAGTTTTGAAAAATATTCAAATTTTATCATAAATATTTTAAATAAAGTATGTGCATGACCATGAGCAAATCTCATATTTCAACACAGTCCCCTCTTTCCTTTGCTTCTTTGCCCTCACTGTATGACAAAAGCGCCCTAATAATAATAACAACTATTTAAAAAAACATTTAATTAACGTTAAATTATTTATAATAATCATGGTTTTATAAGCAAACAAATATATAAATAATAAATAAATGGATGCATTTTAAATGGCAATACATAACATGTATAAACACAGCCTTTTATTCCAATCCATGCAAAGTATGATTATGCCCACTCATTTTTGTAAAACAAAAAAACAAAAAAAAAAAAATGTTTGTTGTAGCTTTGAATAAAAGTATCCCATGATCCTCTTTGGTGGGTGTGCCTCAAGAGCAGCGATCCACATCGGTGGACGTTCACTCAACCACGCAGGGGCTCATGGGTAAATGACTTCCTCTACTAATCCCTTTAGAGACAGAAACAAGAGTTCCACCTTTCTTCATCTGCTTCTTTCTTTTATTTCATTACTTGTAATTCCAGTCAAGGCTGGGTGTAATTCCAATTACATTTTCTTTCCTTCAAATACAAACATTAAATTCAATCCAAATTGTTTTCCATTTCTGAGCATCCCGCAATAAAATGAGACAAACACATTAGCTCTATCTCACAGACTAAACCCTATAGGACATCCATTGTGATTAAACTTCAAAAACCCGTCTCACACAGCTCAGAGCTCAATTTATTGCACTTAACCCTCTCTACAAGCACCTTTCTTTCTACTCCCTGCTGCCCAAAGCCTGGAAGAATCCTAACTAAGTGTTAAAATATTAACAGACTGTGGCTCATTAAAATGCTGTTGTGTGTTTCACTCATAGAGACCTTTTGTTCAGCAGGACACCAGCAAAACCACTAGACCTTCAACCCCACTGCTGCTGCATCCTCTGCCCAGCGAGGGGCCTTCACCTCAGGCACGGACAGCAGAGTCTATCCCCCCTGGAGCCTGGACAGAGACATACAGTACATGGAGAGAAAGGGAATTAAGATGGATAGATGAGTCTATCCCTGTGTTTGTGTGTCCATAATGTATTCTGATACCTTCCCCCATCTTTCTTTCCTTCCTTGATTTCACTCTCTTTCACTCCCGTCGTTGATCCCCTGTGCTTTAAGTGTATCCCGTCTCTCCAGGAGTCCTTGATATGGGGATTAACTCCAAAGTGTCAATCAATTCTGTTTTTCTATCTCTCCTTCTTTCAGCACACAAGTATTTAATTGACAGAGAGAGCCAGCTAGTGTTTTGGGTCTGTTTCATCCCTGCTCTCTGCTCCAGGTCATGGGTTTTAGAGATGGAGAGAGGGTGAAGAAAGAATGAAAAGTGAACCGAGAGGAGAGGATTTGAAAGTACAATTTCCTTGTGCACGGTAATGTTAGAAGTACATGTGGGAACTCCATTTTGCTTGGCCAACTCTTCTAAAACCTGTATTTGATGAATGATTGAAGATTTAAAGCCGAACAATTTTTGGGATGTTAAAAGACTTTCTCAACTTAATATAGAGACACCTGTAAGCGAGCAATTTTTAGGCTGATTTTACATGGTACAACTCTAAATTGCTATTTTATTACTCAACGAATTCTAAAAAAATATATATATATATATATATATATATATTTTTGATTGTTCCACTAAAATATTAAGTCGAATATCTGTTTTTGCCATTGATATTAAGAAATGTTTTACTAAATCACA
>JAUMHI010000048.1:9460020-9487340 GCA_032359435.1 Enteromius unitaeniatus | reverse complement strand
TTTGATTGTTCCACTAAAATATTAAGTCGAATATCTGTTTTTGCCATTGATATTAAGAAATGTTTTACTAAATCACATTAGAATGATTTCTAAAGTTATCATGTGACACTAAAGACTGAAAATTCATCTTTGTCATCACAGGAATAAACAACATTTAAAATTTTGTGAAAACAGGAAACATTTAATTGATTTATTTAATAATATTTTACAGTATTACTGAATTTTTGATCAGATAAATGAAAATGCCTTTCACTAAAAACTAATACTGACCCCCATTTTTGTCAAATGTAGGTAGCCTAGCTTTTGGTAGAGAAGTTAAACTCCCACAGACCACACACACACACACACAAAGAGTGGAGTATAAGCTCTACTGATTAATTTAATCAATGGTGAGTGCTCTCCTCTATCTCTCCGTCTGTCCTTCTATTCTTTTCCTCCTCCACTTCACACCTGGAAACCCTTCCCTCTCTCTCACCTGCTAACAGGAGTTATTTCAGGTTCATTAATCTCTGTGACCTCCTGAGGAGACATCGTAAACACACAGATGTGTGTGTCACCTGGCAGCAATGCATGAGTTGTCTTTTCTGTGTCCACATTACCCAACAAACCCCTAGGACAAAGGCACTTTCGAGCAGGACTATAAAGCCATTTACACTACTGGTGTAAACAAAGTCCAACATATTGAGATTCCTCCACACCTGGAGGGAGTCAGTGCCACATTTGACCATATTTCACTTGCAGTTTGATGAGGGCTGCTTATTCCTCCATCAACCACACAATAAATGGTACAATGTGTGGGTCAAATGCAGCTTTAAAAGAATATAGCAACTCGTTTTGTTGTGGTTTAAGCCATTCCAAAATGTGAGAAAAAAAACAATGAATTAATGAATATATTCACTATAAATACACTTAAAATTACATAACTACAAAACATTTGTGAATAAACATTGTGTAGCTCTAACTTTTATTGTGCTGTTAGCTTAGCGACATGCTAACTACAAACTGTCTTGTTTAGAGAGGTATTGTGTGGTTCATTAAGTTGTTGCCAAAGTAGAATTAACAAATTTACGTACAAGGCTTGATGAAGCTTATAAAGCTGCCTACATAGGCAGCTAACAGCAGGCTCACTAGGATTTGGAGCACAGCTAATGTCTTCCAGGATTCCCTGTTGGCTAAAACTGTTGTTGTTTAGATGCATTAATGTCTTAATGGCTTAGTGTTAAACAGCCATGTATACATGTAAAACCGTTAAGACAATAAACATTACAAGTCATTCTACTAGCACAACAAGACACTGCTAACACCAAGGCCAATTAGTATAAAACAGTAAAACATCCAGACAGTTCTTTAACATGTTTCATAGCTGGGCCAAAGAAAACATTTACCCAACAAATACCTTCAAACCTTAAACTGTGAGCAGCAGAACAGCAGCCGGTTCTCATGTAACCAACTTGAGAGTGGATGATTCCGGTAGATTATGAAATCTGTGAACTTTTTCCCACTAGAACAATAGTAAGCTGCGTAGCACAGTGGACACCAGCTCAAACTCTCACCAGCAAAATATGGCTGACCTGAAGAAAGCACAACAGCCCAGTGGGAACCAGACATGATTTCACCTCACAGCCGGGCAAATAAACACAATCGGGCAAGAAAAACAAGAAAGATAACAAGCACAGAAATGATTGAATGCCATGCACATAAAGCACTTGTTTGTACCTATCAAACATTGTATGTTTGTCTGAGGGTGAGTGAGTGTGTTGGTACCAATCTGGACACCATGTGTCTTTTTGTGTGAGTAAAGCGGTAGACAGCGGGACCGGACGTTTGCATAGCAATCCTCACAAGCGTTATTTCCGGTCACTGGGTATGATTAATGTCACATCAACATCACCAACATCATTGGCATTAATTTGCAAGAACCTGGTAGTTTTGAAACCGAGAAGCCCACTGGGGTCGTTTATGTTTTCCACCCAGTCCATTAACTATGACTTGTTATACCATATTACACATCCGATTTTTCAAAACCGAAGATTAGAGGATAAACTGAACCCACTGGGAACAGTATGCCAGAAAAGGTCAGTGAGCTCAGCGCGTGTGTTTGTGCTTGTTTGTGAGAGAGGAAGAGACTGAGACAGAAAGAGTGTGATCAGGCATGAGAGAGTATGCCAAGTGTTACAATTAGAGGATCAAACTCAACTCTATCAGATGACCTCAGGGGTCAAGGGTTAATGTGAATGTTCAGAAGTGTGTGTGTGCTTGCGTTTGAACAGGAACAAAGAGAGAGAAAAGGAGAGAGATATACATTTAGTTCCAAAACCTAGTGGGCTGCCTTCCTAGATGCAGGTTGCATTAAATGTTTAGACTAGTCTTAAAAGTTAATCAGCATTATTTTAAGACTGGTCATTATGTTTTAATATTCAGTTAATATTCAAAAAATAAGACTGATTACCCTCGGGGCTAAATGCTGGTTGGTCAGACTAGTTCTTAACACACTGTCTTAAACAACATAAAGGCTATGTTTTTTTAAATCAGACATCTCTGCATTCAATAATGAAATCCATTTAACTGATAATTGAGTTGACACTCTATTCTCCAATTTGATTTTAATTTAAGAAACAAATATATTGCAAACATCCTCAGTCTTTCTGCAGTCTCTTTATTTTACAACTAATATTTTATGTCTTCTACACACAGACACACACATGCAAGCAAGCACAAACACAATATTATACATTTATTCATACATTTACAAATATACTTTTACTTAAAATCAGGCAAAAATATAAGAGGAAATAAGTATCCATTTATATATTTTGGATATATTTCACTTCATTTATATATTTATATTATATATTATTTTTATATATCATTCAGCTATTTTTCCATCTTTTGAAATTAATTTTTAAAATATACCACAAACAATCTGTACTCTCAAAAATGCACATAAAGCTCCACAGATTTCCAGACTCGTTCACAAAAATATATATATATATATTTACTCGATAATTGGTGTATTTTTATAATACTATGCATAATCAGATTATGCTTTCATCCATTATTAACTCTCACAGTTTAATTGAACAGATTTTACCATGATTAAACACATTTTTTTTAAATGTGATTAAATCTAGGCCTGTTTTTTGAGGTTCTATTTTAGTTATGATGCTTTGAACTTAGATCTCAAGGGAGTTGCCCGTATAAATAGAAGACAGCAAGTCTTTAACAGTTAAGGTAAAGAAAGAAAGAGTAGGAAACAGGTACTGAGAGAGAGAGAGAGAGAGATGGAAGCAGTGATACGACTTTGGAAACTGCTCTCCACGTTAGCATGAAACAGGATTTTCTGCTGTGAATCTCATTTAAACAGAGTGACTCCAAACCCTCATATTTCCTTAATCTGATGAATCAGTCTTAATCAAAAAGGCTGTTTTGTGTTGCTGGTGTCCCCAAGTGCCGATTAAAATCTGTAACGGTGCTGTTGTGCTTTTAAAAACAGATGATCTTGCTATGATTAGGTTTGGTCTGTTATGTTAGAGGCCACAGCTTAACCTGTGGATGTTACCACTCAACAATCAAACCTTGATCTCTCTTTCCCTGTCTTTCTCACTTTTTCTCCCAGGCTAATGTCTGAACAGAATGAAACCACAGTTCTGAATTTCAGATCTGTTTAGGATAGCCGATGGCAATCGGCACACCAGCAGAGAGCTCTGTTCTTCCTGTGCTGTCTGTGAATAATCAGAACCATCCATCTCACTTATGGAGTCAACGTGACCGGTGGAGGAATGAGAAAGAAGAACAGTAACACATTTGTGAGAGAGAAGACCTCAACCTCTCTGAGTTTTACTGTTTCAAACTGACATACAAAATCATTTACAGTCGTGTTAGTGCAAAAACTAAGCACCAACATTGTTTTAAAAAAGAAAGAGGGCAAGAAATCTGTGAAGTGAAATTGTGTGTCCATTTGCACTGGTGTGAGAGCTGTATGGATTATGAGGTGAACACACACACACATCTAAAAACACTTTACATCCTCATTACGCTCTTTGCAGTGCTGTGTTACACTGTTTTTATGACTTTTAGCTTTTTCTTTTTCCCCTCCAACCAAAAATGAAGGAAAGAGTTAAACAAAGAGAGTTGAATCTCAATTCTTACCACTGTTTCTTATGCATTACCCTAGTAAAAAAACGAAATCTTGTAATAGATTTATTTCATAATTAGCAAACTTCAAATCCACTAACATATTTGTGACCCTGGACAACAAAAACAGTCATAAGTGTTAATTTTCCGAAATTGAGATTTATACATGATCTGAAAGCTGAATAAATAAGCCCATTAATGTATGATTTGGATGGATAGGGCAATATTTGACCGAAATACAACTATATGAAAATCTGGAATCTGAGGGTACAGAAAAATCTAAATGCTTAGAAAATCACCTTTAAAGTTCTTATCAATGCATATTACTAATCAAAAAGTAAGTTTTAATATATGTTCGATAAGAAATTGACTAAATATCTTATATCTTATATCTGAATTTTTGACTATTCCTTCAAATATACCCCAGCGACTTAAGACTGGTTTTGTGGTCCAGGGTCACATTTATTGACATATTACTTAATACTCACTGATATAAAATCATAATCAAACTTCAAATAAAGTACCAATTTCTTTATTGCACAATGCACATTTCTTAATATTATGCCTAAAATGTGTTTTAATATCACTATTAATATGGATTGATGTATAAGGTATGATCTCTGTATAATATCAGACTTTAAATGCAATATATTTAAAGTGTACATGAAGTACACTTGCAATAGTTCCATAGCAAAATCAAATATAGTATATTTAGTTAATTACATAATTAAAGTGCATTGAGTAGACAATTAGCAGCTTTGAAGTTACTCCAGATTAGTATATACAAAAGTGCAATTTCATTTTTTGTTTTATATATTAGACACATAAATATGTGCATGTATTTGTAGTATACATAACACAGAATTAATATATTTAAAATGCATTTTAGTTTATAACCCTTTTCACTGGGGTAGTCTAATCATTTTTGTTTTCTAACAAATTGCTCTTTAATTTACCTCGGCAAATAGATAGTCGCTACTCTATCTGTATTATGTGATGAGTGTAACTTTCATCTTCATTAGGTATTATTTCACATTATTCACTGTAGGTTTAATCAACTCATCATTATTTTCATGAAATCTCAATAAAGCTGACAAGTGGTAACTACTTAGGTTCATATAGGCTATACAGGTTTCTTCTCTTGTTTTCTGACAGCTCCCATAAATATGCTCTTGTCTTTCTAATGCCATCTGATGATGCACATTTTACCTCTATTGTTTAAATTCCTGGATGTAATGGTGCGGCGAGAGATAATTAGGGATGTATGTGGTTCTGCTTGGCTAAATCGGTTTGTCCAAAACACGTCCTTTATCATGTTAGTGAGAGCGCTCTTCCGTTGAGTAGCTGGACATTCCACTCTAATGAAATACTCTGCGCCCTTTCACAAGATATTAAAGTTTATGGTCATAATAATCTGTGAGAAAGCAGGAGGGCAAATTTAGAGATTCATTTCAGTTGCACTTTCTATGAATCCATTATGTTTAATATATTTAAAAGAAAGAAGAACTTTTTTTTTTACTTATTCAACTGTTTTTGTACACAGTCAATGAATGGTGTTTTAATTTTTTATGTTTTCTTAAATGTTTAATTTACATTTTATTTTATTCATTCAAAAGCATTGCAATGCATTGTAGGTAATGCATTGTATTACAGTTTAAAAACACATAATTTTTATTAAGTGATCATAAATGATTACATTGTGGGTGTGTGATGTGTATTAAAAGCAGTGTGAATATCTCTGCATCATATAAACAGACTTACTGAAAATGTGAAGTGCTTGTCTCTGTATGCGGTATGCGAGGTTGCTATATAGCGTAACAGGACCCCAGACTTTGTCTAATCCGTCATTACTCGTAAGTCCAAAAACAGGCCGGTCCATCGGAGGCCTCACAGAAGTGATTTGTAGCAATATTATTTTAAACATAAATCATTTGTGGCGAGAGGCGAGCTGAAGACAAGGGTTTATAATTTGTAACGTTCAGCATTTTTCCCGTGGTTTTTAAAAGCACCGGGCTTCCACTTGTATATCTTTGCCTGGCCAGCAATATCCCCTACGTAATTCAAAAACAACAGCGTCTGAGAGCCGCCGGGCAGAAAAGATCAGCAAGTCAAACAAAGCCTTGAGCCCTCAGTGCCCCCTCGAACCTGCTCTTATTCAAACAGCCATTAGCATTTCCGCAGTGGTAATGATTGGAGCTGAGAAAACACAACGGAAAAACTCATGGCTCACATCCCACACACGCTTACTCAACTATCTATATGGAGACATACCAGACTTCTATAGCAGATTTTTGACATATTTATATGCTAATAAAGAAATTATTTAGTCTCCTTTAAGGCTATTTTGAACACTTTTTGAGATGTTCCCAAAACTCTTTTTATTTTTGTTGAACCAAAATGAATCTCTAAATAAAGCATCTGCTAAATGAATAAAAGGGGCGAAGTTAGAAACACACCCACACTAATATACATCCTCTCGTGTGTGGTTCTCATGGACGATGTGGAGTACAGACAGCGTTCTTAGAGTTCATCAAGCTTTTGGAAAAGGAACGGGATATTACTATTTGATTTAGAAACGGACATGGCAAATCTACTCAATAGAAACTCTCATGACTAAGGCGTAACCACCAAATAACCCTTTAAAATGAAGTGTTGTGTTTGAAATTTGCTATGGCCCAGCTCCAGCGTAGCTCTCCAGAGAGGTCTAGACCTTCTGCAGTTTATAAAACCGACAACAGGTGTCACTGCTAATGTAGATCTCTGAGCCCAAAACAGGGTTGAGGCTTCACAGAACATAACTTTACAATTTTATAATTCATTTTAAGACTGTCTTATTCCGTGGGATATCATTCACTGCTTGGATTGATGTAGCATCCACAGACACATAACAAAGGGTTATTACCTTAAGGGGAGTGTTTTAGTATTGGTCACTATATAGGACATTAACTTTACGCATCCAGAAACAGAAAACAGTGCTGAATAACCTGTAAAAGGACAGAGAGAAAGCACCAACACTCTTGTCCTCCAAATATACATTTCTTAATCAGCTGGCAGCTCTTAGGTCAGCCATTTGTTGTGGCGTTGTCTTCAGATGTCACTTTCAAATTATTACAGTGTCTGTTTTCACACTTAAGCCTTGCAGAGGTGATTGATGTACACTAGAGTGTGGGAAACTAATTAGGAGGTCACGGCCGTGAGTCTGTGTGTAGTGAACTTTAAAGTCCTCCTACCTTTAATAAAACATTCCAAATAGCAAAGACCAGATCTGTTTAAAAGTGTCACTGCTTATGCATACATAGACATGTTCCTTCAAAAACAGCATCCTAAATTAATCAAAACTTCATAAAAAAGAGATTCACAGTAGGTTGTAATAAAGTTTGATGTACAGTAGCATGTTACTAAACTAATGACATGATAAAAACACAGTGCACACATGGGTTAATTTAGAGATGCGCAACATCAGACCTATGCAAGATTTCTTCAACATTAAAGTTTTGTTTTTTATTTAGTTTTTTGTTTACTATATTTTTGTTGTTAATTTGTTTTGTTTTAAGAGAGAGAGAGATTGAGAGAGAATGACTGCTTTGGATAATACTGGATATTTTATTGCCAAAGAACAATTATTTTCACTGCTTTTCCATTTAGATCTAATGCGCACTTAAAGTTAATCAAATGTCAAAATGAATATCCATTGCAATTTTTTTTTCTTACTGAGACAGAATGGTAAAGAAATTATTAATACACACAACTCCGTCCCATCAGTTAACCTCTTGTAAAGCAAAAAGCTGTGTTTTTGTAGTAAAAACATTTATTTAAAGACATTTTAAGTTAAAAATGCTGTCAAATGATTGATGATCATGATTAATCACATCCAAAATAAAAGTTTTTGTTTACATAATATATATGTGTGTACTGTGTATATTTATGTATATATAAACGCACACATATTTAAGAAAAAAGTTATGTTTATATATTAAACATATTTATATGAATGAAAATATATACGTAAACACATGTACATTTTTCCAAATGTATATACAGTCTTCATACATACATAAATATACACAGTAGAAATGCGTATATTATGTAAACAAAAATGTATTTATTTTTATTTATTTATTTTTATAGCACTAGTTTAAATCATTGCATGTCTCGTCTGAATCAACAGAAAATTAGAATGGACTTTTTCACTGGAGAAAGTATTATTACATATCATAAACTATGACAACAGTTTATAGTTTAAGCATTGTAATGATAGCTTTGTTTATTACAAACACTTGCATTTTCCACAAGACCTTAATTGATTGATCAGAGTCATGTGGATTTCTCCAAATCTGTTCTGATGAAGAAACAAACTCAATGCCTGAGAGAGAGAACCTTTCCAACAAATTTACATTTTTAGGTAAACTAGCTGTCTAGGCAAGCAGCTCACTAGAATAGATCCACAATACAAGACACACAATAAATCATGGTTATACACACGGGAAACTCAAACTGACTTTTTGCAAAGACAAAATGAAATGTTGCACTGACATATGCTCGAAGGAATCAATAGGAACATGAGCACTCGACTAATGGGTCATATGTACATGATTAGAGAAATGTAATACTGCCCCAAGGGTTTCATGCCTTGAGTACATGAATGAAATGGAGAGTGTTAATGGTGTGAGATGCATGTGTGCGGGATGTGCTAGTGATATACTCACAAGCAGCCTATATAACAGCATCAAGGGGAAGACCACAGAGGACAGATGGTGCATTTACTCACACACACACACACTGGTGGCAGACAGGTCTAGGGCTACAGATGGTGACATCACAGTGGGGGTGTGAATGACAGAAGCCTTGCAATGAAGGAAAAAGGAAGAAGAGAGCATTTTGGGAACCATGTTCACATTTGATTTTGATTTTCATATTTCTATGCCGACAAATGCTGGGTAGCAAAACTAGTTTGACATAGAGGTGTCAAGCCAGGCTGGATGTTATCATGAAAATCTGCAATAACTAACGAATAACACAACTTTCCCTACATTTCTTCAGCATTTCATTCTTACGTTTCTATGAATAATAGTCAAGAAACTATTATTAACTACCATTCAAAAGTTTTGGAAACCATTTTTTGTTTTGGTTTGTTTTGTTTTCAACATTCATAATATCAATAAGTAATGCATAGTAAGAACCAAATCAGGATATTATAATGATTTCTGTATTTCTGAAAATTTATAACATGAAGTAAATAACAAATAAATGCATAAAAATAGGAAACTGTTTAAATTGCAATAATACTTTTACTATTATTAATACAACTTACATTGTTTAATTGAGCTAAAATAGTTTTTACTGTACTTTAGATCAAACTAATGCAGCCTTGATAAGCATAAGATACTTTTAAACCATTTACATACAATTTTCAGTCAAATATTTCCATTCATACCATATATATTTAAAATTCAATTGTGTATTGTGGTACATGCACATAAACACACAAACTGACATTGTACCTTGGCTACATAAAAACTGCATGTTATTTTATGACACCCTTCCATGCTGATTTGCATGTTCTGTCCAATATTACGTATGTGTTATTGTCTGCTCTGACTTTACTGTCAATTCTCAGGTCCCTTCTTTTGTATGACTTCCTTTAAACCACAAAGGCCAGACTATTTTAGCACACACCTTCCTGAATCACCGCTTGACCCTCCCAACACATGCTGACGCAAACGCTTTTGGGGATTCTGTCCAGTTTTCGCTATCATAACACTTTCAAACAGAATCACTCCCACATGCGCACACACACACACATACATTAAACGCACATGAGACCAACTGCTAATTTACTCCTAATTTAATGAACCTGCAGCTTTATCAGTAGAGCAACACCAAAGTCACATACGTTCAATTCTGAGGGCAAGCAAGAGAGAACTAACTTTAATGCGACGTATGCGATGTCTGCCAAATGCATAAATGTACATGAACTGATGTGTGACACAGACCATGCAGCAAACAAATGTTCCTAAAAGTATGCAAATTGTGAACACATTTTAGAGCCTGCTGTGATACCCATCGGCAGTGTCTTTATGCAAACCGGTCTTGGGGACTGCAGTAAATCTCATTGCTTTGACGTATACTGTCTGTAGAAGACTGAACAGTGGGTCTGGAGTGACGGTTGGTGTTGTGTGATGGGTGGGGAGGATATGTGTCGTGTGTGTGTGTGTGCTGAACAGTGCATTTGTAGTGTTTTTCCCACAGCCTTCTAAATCTGTGACTATTGTTCTGCGTGTGTGTGCATGTCAGAGTGTTAGTGTGTTGCCGTTTCAGGTGATGTAAAAGTGTGTTCCTTTGTTGCTGACTGAGATCTTTTGCATGCATGTACTTTAGTCAGTCTAATACTGTGCGCATGTTCGTCATATCACACCACTCAAACTGTCTTTCTCCATTTCTCATTCTGGCTTGCGTCCAGTAATTAAATAAGCACATGGGCTGTATGATGGTCGCACAGAATGACAGAAGTCTCTTTCCCTTCCTGTCATTTTTGTCCCCGCTCTCTATTCTACGTACAAGAGATTCCCACCATAAGACACAAAGCAGCTGTAAACAATAGCAAAATGAAAACAATAGATGAGAGAGAAAGAGAGAGTGTGTGTGTGTGTGTGTGTGTCATCTAGCACTCATAAAGGTTTTTGAGTTTGATCACTGGAGGAACCTTTAAAGGTGCTTTGTGGGTCTATCTTATGAAGTTCTAAGAAGAGGCATCAAATGATGTTTTGCATGCAGATCTATTCATCTGAAAAAAGAGATGATGTATATTAGATGTTTACAAGAGCACATTTCTGTACTCTTTAACAGATGTCTAGGATATGTTTAAAAATCTGAGAGCAAAGTATCAAAATAAATTCAATAAAAATAAACTCTGTTTTGTCTTCATATTTAAAAACAATTATAAAAAATATATTGTAAACAAAATAAACCCATTTCAAATGTAATATAGTATACATTATATTATTATATTTAATTGTTATATTATTATAAATTAATTGTATATTGAGTTATTATTAATTATAATATCTCAGTTATTATAATATAATATAATATAATATAATATTAGTCAATATATTAACCCTACAGCTTCCATAACGTCATACTTAACAGAGGACTTGTACCTAAATTTAACTTGTGCACATAATACACACTCTGTATTGACCATGTATGTGTATTTGTCTGTTTGTGTTAGCCACCTTTGTGCAGGGGCTTTTCTTGTGATGTCCAAGCAGAAAGACCGGAATTACTGTTACAACCCAAACTCTCACAACTGGTTAAGTACTTACAGTAACTCACTAAATTATACATCTATTTTAGACTGGACAGTTTCCTCAGGTCAGTAAAGTTCAGCAAGACATTTAGTCTTCAAACATTAAGCCTTCAGTCTTACACTGCTAACACAATTCAAATTCGTAAATCGAATAAAGCAGATGGTGTTTTAATTCATGCCTATAGTTATTTATGAAACAAACTAGCATAGCTCTCCTAAAGGTTCTTCCTTTTTAAATAATCTTTGTCACTATATACATATAAATATACATTTCATACTTAACTAGAGTGCCACAGTTTAGAATGCTGTGTCATATGCAACATCTTACATAAGAAGCAAGACAAAAGTGCAATGGTTATAGAAAAATTGTGGAAGTGCAGTAGAACAACTTCTTAGAACATTCAAAATGTAAGAAGCAGCGATATTTGCATCCCAAAATGTGTTTGGTCTTTATACATTTTTTCTTTCTTGCATCAATTTTCCCAATTAAAGCAGTTTTTACACTGTAAAATGTTATTTAAATGATTTTAATGCATTGCAGACCGATAAGGCATTTGCTGAGTGCAATTAAATTTCTTGAAGGATATAGCAATCAACTATCTTGTTTTGTCCTGTTTTAATAAACTCTACAGTGCACAATTTCATTGTATAACAATCTTTCCATTCCATCCATTTCCAAGGCACTCTTTCTGAAAATATGTGTGTGAATGAGCGTCAGTGTGTTGCCATTTCTGGACTTTGCATATCTTAGCAACTTTGACTGGTGGAAACAGATGGCAGAGATCACCTGTGATGAGAGTGTGTGACGGCCAGATGGGGAACGTGAGCAACTGACTGAGCTACAAAAAACACAAGGCATGTCATCCATTAATGATAACCATAATTATCTTTAATAAGTACTGTATTACCAAAATACATTTTGAGGATGTTAAGATACTGAGGGCAAGCTAGAACCCCCCAAAAAACTCTTTTATCTGCAATTTGTGCATGAATTTGTTTAGGCTCTATCACTGGTGTTGGTCAGAGGTGTCTCATTTTAGCCTGGCACATTAGATTGAGCAGGTATAGATGTAATGTGTGTGTTGGGCTGGAAGAGATAAAACTGTTATCTACTGGAGATACGTGGGAACGCTGGGTGTGAGCATTCCATGCATGAGCCCAGTTTAGGGAGGAGAGAGTGACTGAGGGTCACATTTAGGCCAACATCAAGTCACCATTACCACCCACTTACTTCTAGTTTAGATGGATGTGTTTGTCCATCTATGTGTGTGTGTATCTGTGGTAGGGCTGGAATGCTAGAGTTGTATATGTAAGTTTGTAAGAAAGAAATAAACACACACACACACACACACACACACCGGCAGCAGCTGTCTCACCCCATGAATCGCCACCTACATACTGGAGATCTGGAAGGTCAGAGGTGTTCACACACTGCAACTACCCCAAAATATCAGCCTAAGTATCTCATGCCTTCTCACACATAGACTTGAACTCCAAAACTCAAGCTGTATTCACCAAATATGTCTGCATTTTGGCCTGCTTTATTTGGCTAGTGAAATTAATGGCTATATGAAAACAATGCAAAGTTTCTTTGATTGATTTCTTGAGGAGTGACACTGTAAGCACGGTGTTTACATGCAAGATTGTGTAGATATTGATTTAAAAAGTACTTGACCGTTTATGATGTTGCCAGGTATTTAGTAGAGCCCCGTAATTTGCTTTCTCATATAAATCTTGGCCATGTTGTATAATGTATCCTCTGGTTTAAATTCAGTTAAATTGTAGCCATGGTTAAGGAACAAATTCTTAATTTGGGGTCAAGATTTCTTGTTCCCCTCTTGTCATGTGCAGAGCTCTGTAAAGCAGTATAGCAGTACAAATAAATTCCCAGACATACTACATCCATCATGCTGGCATTGTCCTTTGACCTGTGTGTTGTTTGAGCTATGATGAATGCACAAAATCTGTGAAAATAGTTCACTGTTGTTGCAAAATAAGTAGATTGAATGAGCCGTTTAGCTCACAGCTCTTCTCCATTTTTTATTTGTCAACTTTCACCAGTTTCTCAGATCATGTGGCCTTATTGAATAGCAATGTGTCTGCTATTGTAATATTTAGAATAGTTGCTCTATTTATAATGATTCTTTTTATAGATTTCTTACTAATGGGTGCTCTGTGGTTTGTGAGTGTTGCATAATATGAGTTGGCGTCAGAGATGTGGGTTAAAGGGCATCCCTTAAAGTGATCAAAAGACTGTGGCGGTGAGTGTCAGTGCTAAGCAGCTCTGTGTCACTGTGAGGTGATAGAAGGTGAAACTTCTCACTCCTCCATTTAGAATGTAAGTGTCACATGGACTCTCAGTCTTAATAGAGCTGTCAATCACACCTGACCTCAGCGGTCAATAACTAGACCACAGCATGAACGGCTCACTCAGGGACCAGTTGAGCTTGCATATAGCCAGGAAAATGTAGTTTCTTTTACTTTAATCAAATGAAATATTAGAAAGATTGATGCTCATTGAGCATCACATCAACAGAATAGAAGGATTTCTGAAGGGTCATGTGACACTGAAGTCTAGAGTCACAACTTTGTTTCAAACTGTAAACTTTGGCACTGCAATTCAATGCAAGTCTGCTCTGGAGAATCATAAGTTAAAATGGTTATTATTGGAACTAAGTTACTATTCCCATTTTGAATGTGATATTTAAAGCTATTTTGATTAGGAGATTCTTACCATAATTTCTTTTTATCATATTTTTATGTAGCAGAGTGCTTTTATTTGTTTGTACATCATTGTCTGTTACTTCAGACACCGTTATTACAAGAATGTCTTATTTTAGGTCCTATCCACCTTTTTTTTAAACGCAGAAGTAAGCTTATGGCTGAGGCTTCCGATTCCGAAAAAACACTGTGAATAAATGGTAGTAAATGGTAAAACTGTTTGAATTTTAGTGCAAACAATTTTTTTCATTTTAAAATATAATCTTTCCCAGAGATGGAACACATACAGATACCCAATTTTTAAAGCAAATTCAGAGAAAATGTTATCTTCAGAGGACAAAAATGTTTTGGTGCCCTGTTGTCTGTTTCCACCTTAACATGAAGCAACAGTGCTAAACAAGAGCACAAACATACATTTATACAGTTTTAAAGAGATTAGATCATAATGATATTCATGTGAGTGTTTGACATGAGCAGACATGCATGTGCAAATGGAAACCCGGGCCCACTTTAAAAGCTTGATTCATTGAGCGTCAGAGAGACGGACGAGGTGAGAAACAAAAGGGCGGTTAGTGACAGTGACATGCACACGCTGCATGAAAATGAGAGTGGAGACTGAGAGGGTAACAGCAAACTGTGCTCCGGACAGCCGGGGTGATGGATATAACGGATCAATCACATCTAACTGTGCTACAGGACATCAGTCAAACATGAGGAACTTTCATTGTGCGTGTGTGTTTGTTGTATAAAGAGTGTGGCGGGGTCCTAAGGGGGTCTTTAGGGAGGCAAGGAATGAGGCTAACAGGCATTTAAAAAGAGTTTAACGGTATTTATTGTCCACATCCCGTTTTCTAGTGTTCAGAGACCTTTACGATCTTCTTCAGGGATAACTTTCAATTTTATTTTGTGTATCTGAAATGTGTACATACAGTTCTTAAATTAAGAGATTTCTTGTGGAAAAACAACTAACAAAGAGTAAAAACTAGTATTTTTATTTAAAAGGCTTCAACATACTTCAACATTTGACTCACAAACATTTATATGATCTTCTCAGTGACTTGTATAGAGCCTCTAAAATGACATTTGCAGAGAAAAAAACTGACACTTTTATAAAAATGTTTGCAAATGCAAGTCTATCTGGTTTATGTATGTCTGTTTTTCCCCATGGTAAATCAGGCATTTTCCCATGTGAAAGTTTCTTGTGCACACTTACTTCCCAAAGAAAGTATGCATACTTTTGCCTAGTTGTTTCATGAAAGCTTTACGATTTTGTTGTTGTTGTTGTTTGTTTTTTAGCACAGATGTCACTTTAAAGTCTCCATACATTTGTGATTAATGGAGGAGAACTTGTATAGAACTGTAATTCAAATTGACTCTCAATAGAATCATTCAAAGAGATTTGTGAATCAGTTCAACTGACTCATTTAAACAATTTCAAAACAACAAAAAAAAGCAAATCAAGCATCACTATGGCATTTGAGCTAGTTAACTCTGTACAACCTAGCTTATGAAACATGTAGAGAATAAAAATGAGCATGTACTTTCGATAATAGAATATCAATTCTTTTTTTCTTCATTACTTTTCCAGCAGTGTTTAAAAAGCTTTTTTCGGAGCCGTAAGCTAAGGCTCCATCTAAAAAACCTCACAAATGAGCAATGATTTTCTTTGTGTGGTCTGTCGTGAGGATGTTTGTAAAGTTCTGCTAATAAATTATTCTGGCCATCAAAACAGATGTAAGTAATGCATGTACGCACACGTGTGCACCCTCACACACAAAGGTGACGTCAACTTTAGGGCCTTTTTTTTCTTTCCTTGCAGAATAGTCTCTCACGCTCTCTCTCTCTCTCTCTCATGATTATTCACTCTGTCATTCCAGCTTCCAGTCTCAAGACTCAGTAGCAGGAAATGGCCATTGTTTCTAGATCAGGTAGAGAATGGGACAGAGAGTGAGATGAGGAGAGGAGGTCTGGAGCCGTGATGGATGTGGCTCTTTTCCTGCAGGGACTTTCTCAGGCTCTTTTTCCTGTGTTGCCAACGTCTCTCTGCCTCACTTATTTTTTTCTCAAGGATCTCTTCGTAAAGTTACAGAAGAAGGCAAATTAGAAAAAAATAAGGGGTAAATAATTTGTTTTTACAGCCAAAAATAATTGTTTCGCCTTCTCATCAAGAGAATCAAGAGTAGGAATGTATGAGACAGACCTGAACATTTCATCTGTCACTGATCACCTTTTAGGTCAATCCAATACTGCAGAAATGACCTTTCACCTCTTTGCTTGGACTGCCACAGCCTTCCATCTATATAGCCATTTATGATAAAAGAGGGTCTCAGAGCTCTTTGCTCTTTGACAGAGAGTTCACTAACTACTTCTTTCTTCGATGACAGAGGCTTTGGGTCCACATCTAATGGATTTAATGGATTGGATCCACATTTAAACTTTTAACACGTATGAAAAGTGAAGTGTGTCACAAGCTGCACCTAACAGAATTGCAGTCTGTTTGTTTGATACATAACAACATTAGCTACACCAATGACAGGGCAGGACACCCAAACAATAGAGGATGTGGGGATTGCAAGAAATGTATTACTGCATTTTGTAAGCTGCTGCTGCTAGTGGTAGAGAAGCACTTTAACTAGATTTTTTTTTTTAAGTAAATTTGCATGATCAATGCATGCACATTTTACTGCCACAATTATATGATGTTGTGGGTGGTTTTATGCTGTATAGCTAAGTGGCTTTAATGTGTTTCTATACGGCTGTAAGGGTGTTCTGGAGAGAGTTTAGTAGTCAAACGATCCCACACCTAAATTTCTCTTTCTCTTTCCCAAAATGATTTGCAATATTATGCAAGCCAAATATTCCTGACATACGCTCAAAGGAATAAGAACCTAATCTGATAACAATAACAATCTATCCTCAAAAAGACAGCTTGAATTGGATTCAAATCAGTAAATCGATACCCAACCCTACCCAAAGCCACCCTTCAACCCAAAATATCAAATGGGACATTATAAGTCCAAGCGAAACAACCTTTGCAAGACCACAAGTACACATCAAATTTGGGACTAGATCTATAATTTTGAACTGAATTGAAATGTATTTGACAAGTTTACAAACTGCGCAACAAGTAGCCTCCCATTTAACTTTTGAGGATGAAAACACAAATTAAGTGTTTTGTTTTTTTTCTTTTGTGGCCCTCGCTGTTACATTTGCCTTTTTTAGATACCCTGATATTTTACACACCCCTGTTTCAAAACCAATAGATTTTTGTTGGTCTACATTATACACGTAACACCACAATTCTCCTATGAGCTGCACAATTCATGTGTTATTTGATGACCACTTAATTCTTAAGTTTGAGGAATAGTAAAGGCAATGAAAAAACATTAACACAATGTATGTCAGTTATACAGTTTTCATGGCGCCTAAAGGAAACATATACAGAGTTAACAAGCAACTGAAGCATGTCGGAGTGAAAAGCTTCTTGAATTTCCATGAAACCTCACACACACACACACACACACACAGTAAGGTGACTCTTTGCAGTAACAACCCCAGGAGACTTTAAGAAGTCGGTGACCAGGATCAGTCCAGTGACCAACAACACTGAAGCTATAGCCGGTGTATGACCCTCCCCCGCTCAACACACACACATACGCTGCAGGACGGGTTAAAGAAACTCCTCCTGAGAGCCTTGTTCTCCCTCTCTCTCTGTCTCAGGTCTTTCTCTCCTTTCCTCTCTTCAATGGCTCTTTGTGTAGGGGCCCCTGGGACATCAACATGACAATGTGCCCCAGCGGTGGGATCCTGTGTTTGTTAAGTGCCCTCACCCTCAAGAGACAGAGGCTACGGCCAACTGAGAGGCGAGGTTAGCCAGAGAGGAGAGGCCATCTTTGATCAAACGAGTAAAAAAGGGGGAAGAAAGAGCGCAGCGACTTTTCATTAACTCGAGTAGCATGAAGGCCATTCATGTTGGATGAGCGGGAAAAAGCAGCGGCATTATACTGCTCAACTAATCATTTAAAGATGAGGTTAATATGTTGGAGAATTGTAAAATGGCTTGATTTAGAGTGAGTGATCTGGTGTAAGGTAGCGTGGCGTCTGTGTGACGTTTTGTGTGAAGTGACTCCACTAGGAAGGAAATGCTGTCATTCTTAATGTACCAGCTGGGAAGTAAGTAATTTAGTTTGATGCTTATTGATCATGTCAGACACATATAATACTGTTGACTTCCTATACACTTTTATAACTAAAGACAATGGTTCCATAAAGAACCTTTAACAATTTTTCTTTGGGCGAAAGAAGGTTCTTCAGATTATAAACAATAAGAAAGAGATGGTTCTTTAATTAACCTTTGACTTTGTAGAATCAAAAATGGTTCTTCTATAGAATCGCTTTGAAGAACCTTTTAAGCACCTTTATTTTTAAGAGTGTAGAAAAGAATGAAAAACAGTAAAATATCCTTCCTCAAATTAAAACAAATCTCTAACATCTAATGCTGCTTTTTAGAAAGCATGAACTACATATCTGAAACTTTCACATTTCAAACCTCTCCCGAAATCCACAGTTTCACATCTCAAATTCAGCCTAAAAACTACAGTGTTCACCCACTCGTCTACAGGTTTTTTCTCCACTGGAAGGAAAAGCAGTAATTAGTTTAATGCTTATTATGTTGGATATATATATATATATATATATATATATACATTCTCTGGAAAAACAACAAAGAACAGGTTGTGTTTTTCACATGAAAAACTACTCAAATCTCCTTCCTCAAATAAAAGTCCCTAACATCGAGTAGTACATTGAATACAACGAGTACTATGTTGCTTTCCAGGAAGTGAAAAGTTCTTTGTCTAACAGCTTTTCTGAAATGCACAAAACTTTCACTTTAATGCTAACTTCTTCTGAAATTCACAGTTTCATCTCAGAGCTGACAGCATTCTCCCACTCGTCTTGGATTATTCATCTAAGCAACTTTATGATTTTTTTCTGTTACAATGACCATGAACCAACTCAGGAAAACCTCTTATTCTCACAGAACAAATTTTCTTCAACTACAATACCACACCTTACTAAACAATGAACAAGGTCAAGAAGCTCAGTTTGCTGAGGTGTTGCTAACACTGGTGTGTACAGGTTTTTTCAAATACTTTTACAGTTTTACCGCATCTTGCCAGTGGTATCTGGCAGTGAGTTATTGGCTCAAAGATGTGACCTATATGCCCTGGAGCCACTAAACGTCCAAACAAAAAAATAGCCACTTAACACCTAGTTTGATCAAGTAGCAGTTAACCAAGTGGTAATCAATCTTATTTTCAATTTTAAAAATAGACTTATCTACCTTATGAACCAGTCTTTAGATTAGATGACTAACTTTGAAGTCTATTCTAAACAGTTTATACAACAATCACCCATAAACCAAGTCTGAACCATAAAACCACTGCACCCTTAGTGAATAAATGTTTAAAGGATAGTTCACACAAACCTATGTGCGTGACTTTCTTTCTTCTGTGGAACACAAAAGTGGATAGAGCTGGGCAGAATGACAATATATATTGCGGTGACATTATAGAAAAAAATATTGCCTATATGAAAAGTGACTTGCTTCAAGCTTTAAAGAAAAAGATGCAAAGGTATTACAGGTGACTCATGTCATGGTCTGAGGGCATAATATGACGGAGTTTGGTGAAAAACAAATCGAAATTTCAATTATTATTTTGCAAAAATTCAAACTATGGCCATTGACCACTGGTTAAAATTGATTTTGTTTTCCACAAAAGAAAGTACGTCATACACAGAGCAGTTCCTATTTGTGTAAAAACAGAGCAACAGTAAATGATCCAGAATCCCAACCCTTATGTTCTTGGCAAGCCAATAAATGGAGAAAGTCCTTTTCACGCTCTTATCTAGACCCACTTTCCCAGTTCTTAAAACAGAGTCACTATGGCTTTGCTCATGTGTGTTTTGAAATAGCTTTGGTTGAATATTTTTAGCCTGTAGTTTATCAGAATAAGCAACTGCCTGTCACAATGCTCCCCTGGAGTTCAAATAGGCTTGGACCTAAACTTAGAATGACCGTTCTGTCAGCAAATGAGTCTGACAAAAATAGTGCAAGTTATGAATTGGTCTTCATATGGAACTAGGATAAGCTTATCTCTCGAGGAAACCAACAAAATGTGCTAAAACAGGACCAGCAGAATGGTACACAGAACGATTTTGTTGAAAACAAGTGGCCAAAATATATTTTGTGGAATATAGAGTAGACTGTTGCCTAGCCAGATTGTTGACACTATGCTGTTAGGTATATGTTCTCAGTTGCACAGACTGCTATGGAATGATATCCCAGACCTTTTTCAAAAGGAATTGCAAATTGCATCACGCCCCACAGTATAGATCCACCCCTCACGCTGACTGACAAGTTTCCGCGTAATGCATCGGAAATTCAAATGCAAAAGGAATTGTGATTCCATTTGAGTTTTGCCCGGTTACATGTGCGAAACAGAGAGAGTGAAAAAGCAGACGTGGTAATTGATTTTGCTATTTAAATATGACAGGCTCATAACTTGTAAGATATTTGAAATGCAACTGCAAATGGTTTTTGTTTTTTCATTTGAAATGTGTCAGTCAGTGTTCGTCCGCAAAAGCAGAAAAGCAAGTGAAAATGCAAAATTTGCAATTGCATTTGAATTATGTCACAGTTTATGCGTCCACATATGGAAAACGCAATTGCAATTTGAAAAAAATCCGGGATATCATTCCATAGACTGCATTTCACTGCACAATGAAATTCTTCTGTAAATCACCTGTTCGCAGGCTCCAAACAAAATCCGCACCTGAAGAACTCCTCAAAAAGCTCTGTTTTTTTAATTTAATGTAATTTTTAGCTACATCAAAAACCAGTGGAGACAATGTAAACATGTCTGCAGATTTTGTCAGGCCATTGGATAATAACTTGTTAACCACCTTGTATTTCTTTTAAACCTTTGACATTTGGAAAGTATCGGAAACGTATAATACTCCTACATGTGTGAAAATGTGCAGCTTGGAATACATCCACAATGCAATGTGCTTGACTTAACCTATCATTTCAGTCGTTAAATGTAATTAAGTTTCAGTTTCATCCACTGGTCTATATATAATGATATAATTCTCTATTATAGATCAGTGGTTTATCCGTTTCTTACCTTAATTGATCAGAATGACAAAAGATATACGTAAACGTAAATATGCCGTACATTTACTTCTTGAAAGGTAACTGAAATGTAACTCATTAAATATGTATATGTATAACAATTAAAAAAACAACAATACCCAATGGCTTAAATAAATAATGTTGAACAGGACAGTGGTGTGATAAAACAGTGACGTTTCTGCATTGCCACCTGGATGATCTTTGCATTTGGCCAAATAAGCAGTTGTATCCATTACCGCTTATAATGCATTGTGTAGTACTAAAATACTGCGAGGCATACAGCTGTTTGGGTAAAAAAAAAGGCTTTTGCTTTGTAGTCATCCACAGCGTTTTGTGTAAAGATAGTTCAGTGAGTTTTAATGTCTTCATGCTTCTGCAGACTCCAGCTTCCTCTCCTCGTGTTGCTCACTCACTCGGCATCAGCCCGGAAATATCCGAAAAGAGCCGAACTCGTTGCATTCTGGGAAAAGGAAGACTGGAGGCGGTCGCCATATTGCTTGATTCCGCAGATTCACTGGAGCAGAAAGCAACAAATATTCTTATTAAACGAGCTTATATTAAACAATTACACAGGAAACCGGCGCGTAATATTACACGAGGTCGCTGCAGACCGTGCTGCATTCATAAGACCCTCTTTAGCGCTGTCAGTCGGATTTATTCTTGCAGAAAATGGGTCGCTCCCGGAGTCGCAGCACGTCCCGGACCAAACACTCAAAACACAGTCGCAGACGGAGCCGCTCCAGGTCCAAATCCAGCAAGAAAAGGAGCATATCAAAGGAACTGAAGAGGAACAAAAGGTCCCGCTCGAGGTCAGGCAGCAAAAGGGACAGAGGTGGCTCACCCCCCGACCGAACCGACATGTTCGGCCGGACACTGAGCAAGAGAAACACTGACGAAAAACAGAAGAGAGAAGAGGAGGAGAGGAGAGCAGAAATAGAAAGACAGAGGAAGATGTAAGACATTTATATGTCGTAATACTTTTTTAAGAAGCGCTAGCACTGTAAGCAGAGGCCGCCTTGATGAACTCTATGACGTGTCACTTAGTTTGGACAACACCATCACTTCACTTACATGCTTCAAGTAACAACTCTTTGTTGTTTAATATTGATAAGGACCTAATATACTGAGCTAGTCTGCAAAAAGTGACATGTTTCATGTTACCAGTCTGCATTCAGTGAGCTTTCATCGCTCTGTGGACTCTCACAGACAGCTGTCACACATCAGGTCATCTCATCACTTGAGATCTACTGGCCATGTTAGATGATACGTCTTTGTATCTATCACAGATTGTTGACATCTCTCTTTTGTGATTGGGGACCACCGGTATAATGTTAAGAGGTTTGGGGAAGAGTAGGAAAGGGGGTTTCTAGTGAAAGAACAGGAAGAAAAGTGCTGCAGCCCCAGGCTTGAGCTTCACCCCGAGTACATTGTGACTGCATTCAGGGTGTTTTAAAAACTCAAAGAGAAGCCCTGGATCGAGTTTCGTGACACTGAAATCAAATCAAAAGATGGCTGCTGTTGTTTGATTTTTGTTTTGGCTTTGGGCGATGTTCTGGTCACTTGGTTCAGAATTGTGTCTGTGTTTTGTGTTTCTTCTTAAGGCCAGGTGTGACAGCTTGCTCTCCTCTAATGGGTTAGTCATGCTTAAAATGTAAATAACGTTAAAACATGCTTTTGCAATTACATTCCCCCTTTGAGTTTATGATAATGTGCCATGCACAGTTTTTTTTTTTTTTTAAGAATTGTGCATATCACAGGTGGAGACTACCAGTAGCATCTGCCTGCCTCCTCTTCAGGGATCAGCAGTGCATTTCTGTGCAATGCAAAATGTAATATTTGAATCTCTGACAATTGGTTTGCAAAATTAGCCAAATTATGCAAACTTAATTCCACAGAAATATATGTTTTATTTATTAGCTTTTCATACACATCAGCTGCTGAAGGCTATCAAGCCAGCTAACATAAATGGAGTCTTTTTTATAAGATTGCATTGATGATTTGATAGCATCAGAATTATTTGGTTGAAAATGATAAATGAATAGCCTAATCAGTATGTTTTGCTGTGTGTAATATATCTATTAAAGTTTATGTCATTTATGGTTATAATGACAAGATGTTCTTTGTATAAAAAAGTTCAAATGTAACAAATTGTTGCATAGTAATATTCTTTATAAGAAACTAAATATGGTTTCCAAAACGATAATAGCTAAATACAACCACAAAATTTAAATAGGTATTAAATAGATATTTAATAAGTTTCCAAATTAATACAATAATACTGATTTTAAAGTAAATATTGTTTTACCTATTATTTTTATTTTAATAATTTTAAAATGAGAATGTTTTAAGTTATAAAAGTTACAGTTATAGTTAAATATAAGTATTTGGAATGCACCAGTTATGCATTCCCATTTTTTAATCACTTGGCCAGTGTAAACTATGTAAGAGCAAGGAAATACTTGCCTGATTGTGCAAACATATTAATTTCCTTACTGTCAGCCCTGATTTTGATGAGTTTTTAATCATTGTGTATAATTTAAGAGAATGAAACGGCAGTGTTTGATCCTTCCTTTCTCGTATCCTCCACAGCCGTCAACAGGAGATCGAGGAGCGTCTGATTGAGGAGGAGACGGCGAGGCGCGTGGAGGAGCTTGTGGCACGGCGTGTAGAGGAGGAGCTTGAGAAACGGCGTGATGAGATCGAGCATGAGGTGTTACGGCGGGTAGAGGAGGCCAAGCGCATCATGGAGGCACAGCTTTTGCAGGAGCTAGAGAGGCAGAGACAGGCCGAACTGAACGCCCAGAAAGCCAGAGAGGTAACGCTCGGTCGTTCGGAACACAGCGGAGCTGAGCCGCAAACCGCACACCCACAGCCGTGGCACAACCTGGCACTTGTATCCCCCCGAGATAAAGGCTAGCTCGATTGATCGGCTGGGAAATAAAATTAATTTTCAAGGTGTGATGTGATGCTTGCAGCGGTTCTGTTGAGCTGCTGTCTGGGGAACGCTAATATTTAAGGACATTGGGTGATGGAGTCCACGTTTACTCTTTCGACAGCCCAGCTCTGCAGTTTTACTGTAATACTTCAATTTTATTGAATCACACACACCTCTAGTGCACACTCGGGGGTTCCAAGTGAACGTTTTGCCGGGGCTGTGATGGACCAATATTATATTTCCCATCTTTTCTCTCCCCTTTTGTTTTCCCCCCCTACCCTGCTCTCTTTACTCATATCTTTTAGCGTTTTACTGTCACCAATGTATGAAACTGTTTGTCTTCAATAAAACGCTTTTCTTAAAAAAAGGTCACTCGGCATTCAAACCAGGCCTGTTTTTGTTCACGAGCTTTCAGTGTGGACAGCCACCATTATACACTTTGATAGGTCAAGACGTAATCCTGTTTTGGATTTTACAAACACATAAGACCTTTTGTAGCCACTGGACCGCACTTAAACTAGTTCATTTGCTAATCCATAGCTTGTAATTTCACCCATACCATAAAGGAGGGTTACTGTGCTCTAATTGTAAAGACGCAATGAGTTATGGACAAGAAACGAATTCCATTTCACAAGCACACACAAAATCCAGCGGCTCAGCACTAATAGGGTTAGATATGTGCCCTCCTTCTGTACATTTTAGATTTGTGCCCATCATCTGTAGCCCTGGTACTGAACCATGAAATGAATCCGTATTGTTACAAATTAAGCATGATTTTTTTCTTCATTTGCACCATCAGTCTCCTTTTATTGCTCATCCATTTCTGTCATATGTGTTTTATATTTATCAATTGCTGGTTTATTTCTTTTTTTTTTAGATTTCCAAAAAAAAAAAAACTTTGACTTTTCCGTTTTGACGTCATTAAAAGTGCAGTGTTTTAAATGTACTTCTGTGTCCTCACAATTTGCTTTTCCTCAGGAGTGCTGCCGTACGGGTACACACAAACACACACACACACACACACACACAACTACATCCACACATACATTGAGCTTAGACGCCAACACATCACTGTTTTTGTTTTCAAATAAACACATCTAATGAATGATCCCACCTTTGTGTTTTTGCAGTCTTTAACATCGTTTAACGTTAATAGCCTGACGTCCCCACACGGTAATGTTGTATGATTAACATAATTCATTTTCCTGGACTGTGCTATATATATATATATATATACTGCATGTGGTGTTGCTGTGTAAGAGCACTAGCTCGTGCTAGCAGCTCAGAAATTTTTAAAGGGGAGGTGCTGCGCTGTCCAGGACGGGACACACGGGACCAGGCAGTAAATACTCACCCCTTTAATCAGCAGTTGTGTAGGTACAGTACACAGTCAAAGGATAAAGGCGTAGGTATACGAGCATTGGTGAGCCACTACTATTCACTCTCTCCTTTGTTTAAGTTAATCTTTCTTTGTCTCTCTCATTTTCTTTTGAAACTTGTTTGCTTATGGATGCTGATAAAGTATAGTAAAAAAAGAAAGAGAGAGAACGAGCTGATTGATTTGTTTTTTTTCCTTTTTCATCAGCAAACGAATGAGAATCTTCGTTAGTTGTCGATGTGTTGTCTATACATACCTGTTCTGTATGGATGTATATGAATGCATAAATGGATGTTTGGATGATTGTATTTAGATATAACTTGGCGGGGATTAAAGGTGTGACTGAATACATCCGTGGGTGGGTTTTGTTCTCATTGTTGCATACATAGAGGTTAGCTTCAGACATTTGATGCTGCAGATCGGAATGTGAAGAGTGTGTGGAAGCGGGTGAGAGAGACTGTGCGAGTGTCGCTGGCTGGTACCTGTTTGTGCGAGTGGAGACGTGTTTGAGTGTGCAACTGGGTTTATGGGGACTATTTCAGTGGATTTGTCTCCCCGCCCTAACATGTCACCATGTCACTCCTTTAGGCGGAAGAAAAATCCAAACGAGAGGAGCTAGAGAGAATTTTGGAAGAAAACAACCGAAAGATCGCTGATGCTCAGGCTAAGCTGGTACTTATTCATGTGTTTTATTTTGGCTGTTAAGCTTTGTCTATATATATATATATATATATATATATATATATATTTATTTATTTGTTTGTTTGTTTGTTTGTTTGTTTGTTTGAATAATAATACTTTAAAAAATGAACGTTACTTGTACTTACTGTTGTGATGATAATAAATGATGCATAATTACGTTCAAATAACCCTAAGACGGATCCCTAACCATACATTAAGTACATGTAGTTAATAAACTCAGTACTTAAATTATACTGTAACAGAAACACCTTAAAATAAAGTTTACGCAAAAAGTCAATTTTGCAATTTTATTTTTGCAAAGTTAAACTATAGTTACTGTTATTGTATGTGTAGTATTAACATAATATCACTCATTAGCAATATTACAAATCTGAAGGCTCAGAAATCTACAAAAATAAAATGATTTTCCCTTAAATATTTATTTAAATAGTTATGTATGGATGCAATATCTAAGAAGTCGTTATTAGAGTTCTTATCCAATTAGTGCTAATGTGGAACGTAACTTCTAATATTTTTGACATTTGGTGTGTTTACTTAAATAGTTTTCATTAAATGCTCACGGATTAAGCATTTAGTACATATATAGTTTTGCTCGTTAAGGTATATGTGTTAATTTAATAGTGCATCAAAAGATTATAAGTGTACCTGTTTGTCTTGGATTATTAAAAAAAATCACTTTTGTTAATATGTTGTGTTTGTTTCAGGCTGAGGATCAGCTACGTATTGTGGAAGAACAAAGGAAGATCCACGAGGAGCGCATGAAGCTAGAGCAGGAGAGGCAGAAACAACAGAAGGAGGAACAGAAGATGATATTGGGGAAGGGCAAGTCCCGACCTCGTCTCTCCTTCACTCTCAAAGCCACAGAGTGATTTCTTCTCTTCTCTTCTCTTCTCTTCTCTTCTCTTCTCTTCTCTTCTCTTCTCTTCTCTTCTCTTCTCTTCTCTTC